>OY282487.1:1929296-2572395 GCA_958295575.1 Leucania comma | reverse complement strand
ATAAGTATAAATTTTTTTTTCTTTCGCAAACCTCGCGACAAGCTTTTATTTATAAAATCATATTTTTTTGTTACGACTCTATCATTAAGAAGTCGTTGCAGGGAAAGTGTATGGGAAAAAATTAAAAGAATAAAAATTATCATAAAAACAGTCATTTATTGAAAATATTATTTATTATACATTTACATCTTACAAATATAACTTAACCTAATTAAAACTAACTTACAACTAATATATACAAACAGGATACAAATAAAACCTAAAAAAACACATCTTCGATCCAATCTCGCACTTCCTCACCTCTACTGGGCCGTGACGGCTGGATTCTGAACTCACCGTATACCGCCCATGTGGCGTATACGAGATACAGTATATTGTCCAGCTCGTCTTTCTTGCCGCGGAAGTGCCTTATTAGTTTGTGAAATATCTCACTATCCCTCCGATGGAATTCGAGAAAATCGACAAGTGTTTGAACGCGCACCGGATCAAGCCACTGCGAGAAATGGTTAGCGTCGTCCAGAGGTGCGCACGTTCGTCTCACTTTGTCGAAGTTCTTCAAAATCGTCTTATGTTTCTCGAGCTCGTCGCTGAGTCGCCTTTCGTACGTCCTCCAGTTGTTCAGAGATACGCGGTCCCGGTATCTCCTATTCGCCAACTTCCAAAAATCAGCTTGGAGTTTGAGATCCCAAACGTAGTCGGGAATATATCGGAGTCGTACTTTTTCGAGGTCCGCTTTCGATACCTTGCGTGTGAAAGCAAGCGTAAAAACAACCTCGTACTCCTCGTCTGAGATCTTCCCGACGATATTGTATGGCGATAACTCCGTAACTTGTGCCATCGTTAAGGCTAAGTAAACTTTGCTGATTAATAAAAAAAAGCGACGTGACGTGTGAACACTCCAAAGGTTAACAGAAGACTGCGTGAACCGATAGGAATCGCTCGCGCTTATATACCTGTGCGAGCGGTCGGATGTAGTGCTAGTGTTCACCCACCCCCTCCCCTACGGAACAATCAACGCGGGCCGCGCAGGTAGAAACATTGCTTCTTGGAAAGGATTTGTTATATATTGTTGTCTTAATAGGGTGTTGTGGTGTCATTCTTTTGCTGAACACCTTTAAATCGAATTTCTTTAAAACTTTTACTGTAAACTTTATTAATTATTTGGCTCATAACGCCCGATCGAGACGTCCGATTCGGCCCGTCTGTGCTTCATTGAATAGGACTCCGTGCCCGCTATGCGTGTGCACCCTTTAAAATGAGCCCTCCATGGGGAATTTTTACACCCGACAGTAAAAAACCGTCCGAGAGAACAATTTTTTTTTCTTCTTTATTCATTTTGTTTATGATTTAAAAATGAAAGCTTGTCGCGAGGTTCATGTACTAATAAGTATAAATTTTTTTTTCTTTCGCAAACCTCGCGACAAGCTTTTATTTATAAAATCATATTTTTTTGTTACGACTCTATCATTAAGAAGTCGTTGCAGGGAAAGTGTATGGGAAAAAATTAAAAGAATAAAAATTATCATAAAAACAGTCATTTATTGAAAATATTATTTATTATACATTTACATCTTACAAATATAACTTAACCTAATTAAAACTAACTTACAACTAATATATACAAACAGGATACAAATAAAACCTAAAAAAACACATCTTCGATCCAATCTCGCACTTCCTCACCTCTACTGGGCCGTGACGGCTGGATTCTGAACTCACCGTATACCGCCCATGTGGCGTATACGAGATACAGTATATTGTCCAGCTCGTCTTTCTTGCCGCGGAAGTGCCTTATTAGTTTGTGAAATATCTCACTATCCCTCCGATGGAATTCGAGAAAATCGACAAGTGTTTGAACGCGCACCGGATCAAGCCACTGCGAGAAATGGTTAGCGTCGTCCAGAGGTGCGCACGTTCGTCTCACTTTGTCGAAGTTCTTCAAAATCGTCTTATGTTTCTCGAGCTCGTCGCTGAGTCGCCTTTCGTACGTCCTCCAGTTGTTCAGAGATACGCGGTCCCGGTATCTCCTATTCGCCAACTTCCAAAAATCAGCTTGGAGTTTGAGATCCCAAACGTAGTCGGGAATATATCGGAGTCGTACTTTTTCGAGGTCCGCTTTCGATACCTTGCGTGTGAAAGCAAGCGTAAAAACAACCTCGTACTCCTCGTCTGAGATCTTCCCGACGATATTGTATGGCGATAACTCCGTAACTTGTGCCATCGTTAAGGCTAAGTAAACTTTGCTGATTAATAAAAAAAAGCGACGTGACGTGTGAACACTCCAAAGGTTAACAGAAGACTGCGTGAACCGATAGGAATCGCTCGCGCTTATATACCTGTGCGAGCGGTCGGATGTAGTGCTAGTGTTCACCCACCCCCTCCCCTACGGAACAATCAACGCGGGCCGCGCAGGTAGAAACATTGCTTCTTGGAAAGGATTTGTTATATATTGTTGTCTTAATAGGGTGTTGTGGTGTCATTCTTTTGCTGAACACCTTTAAATCGAATTTCTTTAAAACTTTTACTGTAAACTTTATTAATTATTTGGCTCATAACGCCCGATCGAGACGTCCGATTCGGCCCGTCTGTGCTTCATTGAATAGGACTCCGTGCCCGCTATGCGTGTGCACCCTTTAAAATGAGCCCTCCATGGGGAATTTTTACACCCGACAGTAAAAAACCGTCCGAGAGAACAATTTTTTTTTCTTCTTTATTCATTTTGTTTATGATTTAAAAATGAAAGCTTGTCGCGAGGTTCATGTACTAATAAGTATAAATTTTTTTTTCTTTCGCAAACCTCGCGACAAGCTTTTATTTATAAAATCATATTTTTTTGTTACGACTCTATCATTAAGAAGTCGTTGCAGGGAAAGTGTATGGGAAAAAATTAAAAGAATAAAAATTATCATAAAAACAGTCATTTATTGAAAATATTATTTATTATACATTTACATCTTACAAATATAACTTAACCTAATTAAAACTAACTTACTTACAACTAATATATACAAACAGGATACAAATAAAACCTAAAAAAACACATCTTCGATCCAATCTCGCACTTCCTCACCTCTACTGGGCCGTGACGGCTGGATTCTGAACTCACCGTATACCGCCCATGTGGCGTATACGAGATACAGTATATTGTCCAGCTCGTCTTTCTTGCCGCGGAAGTGCCTTATTAGTTTGTGAAATATCTCACTATCCCTCCGATGGAATTCGAGAAAATCGACAAGTGTTTGAACGCGCACCGGATCAAGCCACTGCGAGAAATGGTTAGCGTCGTCCAGAGGTGCGCACGTTCGTCTCACTTTGTCGAAGTTCTTCAAAATCGTCTTATGTTTCTCGAGCTCGTCGCTGAGTCGCCTTTCGTACGTCCTCCAGTTGTTCAGAGATACGCGGTCCCGGTATCTCCTATTCGCCAACTTCCAAAAATCAGCTTGGAGTTTGAGATCCCAAACGTAGTCGGGAATATATCGGAGTCGTACTTTTTCGAGGTCCGCTTTCGATACCTTGCGTGTGAAAGCAAGCGTAAAAACAACCTCGTACTCCTCGTCTGAGATCTTCCCGACGATATTGTATGGCGATAACTCCGTAACTTGTGCCATCGTTAAGGCTAAGTAAACTTTGCTGATTAATAAAAAAAAGCGACGTGACGTGTGAACACTCCAAAGGTTAACAGAAGACTGCGTGAACCGATAGGAATCGCTCGCGCTTATATACCTGTGCGAGCGGTCGGATGTAGTGCTAGTGTTCACCCACCCCCTCCCCTACGGAACAATCAACGCGGGCCGCGCAGGTAGAAACATTGCTTCTTGGAAAGGATTTGTTATATATTGTTGTCTTAATAGGGTGTTGTGGTGTCATTCTTTTGCTGAACACCTTTAAATCGAATTTCTTTAAAACTTTTACTGTAAACTTTATTAATTATTTGGCTCATAACGCCCGATCGAGACGTCCGATTCGGCCCGTCTGTGCTTCATTGAATAGGACTCCGTGCCCGCTATGCGTGTGCACCCTTTAAAATGAGCCCTCCATGGGGAATTTTTACACCCGACAGTAAAAAACCGTCCGAGAGAACAATTTTTTTTTCTTCTTTATTCATTTTGTTTATGATTTAAAAATGAAAGCTTGTCGCGAGGTTCATGTACTAATAAGTATAAATTTTTTTTTCTTTCGCAAACCTCGCGACAAGCTTTTATTTATAAAATCATATTTTTTTGTTACGACTCTATCATTAAGAAGTCGTTGCAGGGAAAGTGTATGGGAAAAAATTAAAAGAATAAAAATTATCATAAAAACAGTCATTTATTGAAAATATTATTTATTATACATTTACATCTTACAAATATAACTTAACCTAATTAAAACTAACTTACAACTAATATATACAAACAGGATACAAATAAAACCTAAAAAAACACATCTTCGATCCAATCTCGCACTTCCTCACCTCTACTGGGCCGTGACGGCTGGATTCTGAACTCACCGTATACCGCCCATGTGGCGTATACGAGATACAGTATATTGTCCAGCTCGTCTTTCTTGCCGCGGAAGTGCCTTATTAGTTTGTGAAATATCTCACTATCCCTCCGATGGAATTCGAGAAAATCGACAAGTGTTTGAACGCGCACCGGATCAAGCCACTGCGAGAAATGGTTAGCGTCGTCCAGAGGTGCGCACGTTCGTCTCACTTTGTCGAAGTTCTTCAAAATCGTCTTATGTTTCTCGAGCTCGTCGCTGAGTCGCCTTTCGTACGTCCTCCAGTTGTTCAGAGATACGCGGTCCCGGTATCTCCTATTCGCCAACTTCCAAAAATCAGCTTGGAGTTTGAGATCCCAAACGTAGTCGGGAATATATCGGAGTCGTACTTTTTCGAGGTCCGCTTTCGATACCTTGCGTGTGAAAGCAAGCGTAAAAACAACCTCGTACTCCTCGTCTGAGATCTTCCCGACGATATTGTATGGCGATAACTCCGTAACTTGTGCCATCGTTAAGGCTAAGTAAACTTTGCTGATTAATAAAAAAAAGCGACGTGACGTGTGAACACTCCAAAGGTTAACAGAAGACTGCGTGAACCGATAGGAATCGCTCGCGCTTATATACCTGTGCGAGCGGTCGGATGTAGTGCTAGTGTTCACCCACCCCCTCCCCTACGGAACAATCAACGCGGGCCGCGCAGGTAGAAACATTGCTTCTTGGAAAGGATTTGTTATATATTGTTGTCTTAATAGGGTGTTGTGGTGTCATTCTTTTGCTGAACACCTTTAAATCGAATTTCTTTAAAACTTTTACTGTAAACTTTATTAATTATTTGGCTCATAACGCCCGATCGAGACGTCCGATTCGGCCCGTCTGTGCTTCATTGAATAGGACTCCGTGCCCGCTATGCGTGTGCACCCTTTAAAATGAGCCCTCCATGGGGAATTTTTACACCCGACAGTAAAAAACCGTCCGAGAGAACAATTTTTTTTTCTTCTTTATTCATTTTGTTTATGATTTAAAAATGAAAGCTTGTCGCGAGGTTCATGTACTAATAAGTATAAATTTTTTTTTCTTTCGCAAACCTCGCGACAAGCTTTTATTTATAAAATCATATTTTTTTGTTACGACTCTATCATTAAGAAGTCGTTGCAGGGAAAGTGTATGGGAAAAAATTAAAAGAATAAAAATTATCATAAAAACAGTCATTTATTGAAAATATTATTTATTATACATTTACATCTTACAAATATAACTTAACCTAATTAAAACTAACTTACAACTAATATATACAAACAGGATACAAATAAAACCTAAAAAAACACATCTTCGATCCAATCTCGCACTTCCTCACCTCTACTGGGCCGTGACGGCTGGATTCTGAACTCACCGTATACCGCCCATGTGGCGTATACGAGATACAGTATATTGTCCAGCTCGTCTTTCTTGCCGCGGAAGTGCCTTATTAGTTTGTGAAATATCTCACTATCCCTCCGATGGAATTCGAGAAAATCGACAAGTGTTTGAACGCGCACCGGATCAAGCCACTGCGAGAAATGGTTAGCGTCGTCCAGAGGTGCGCACGTTCGTCTCACTTTGTCGAAGTTCTTCAAAATCGTCTTATGTTTCTCGAGCTCGTCGCTGAGTCGCCTTTCGTACGTCCTCCAGTTGTTCAGAGATACGCGGTCCCGGTATCTCCTATTCGCCAACTTCCAAAAATCAGCTTGGAGTTTGAGATCCCAAACGTAGTCGGGAATATATCGGAGTCGTACTTTTTCGAGGTCCGCTTTCGATACCTTGCGTGTGAAAGCAAGCGTAAAAACAACCTCGTACTCCTCGTCTGAGATCTTCCCGACGATATTGTATGGCGATAACTCCGTAACTTGTGCCATCGTTAAGGCTAAGTAAACTTTGCTGATTAATAAAAAAAAGCGACGTGACGTGTGAACACTCCAAAGGTTAACAGAAGACTGCGTGAACCGATAGGAATCGCTCGCGCTTATATACCTGTGCGAGCGGTCGGATGTAGTGCTAGTGTTCACCCACCCCCTCCCCTACGGAACAATCAACGCGGGCCGCGCAGGTAGAAACATTGCTTCTTGGAAAGGATTTGTTATATATTGTTGTCTTAATAGGGTGTTGTGGTGTCATTCTTTTGCTGAACACCTTTAAATCGAATTTCTTTAAAACTTTTACTGTAAACTTTATTAATTATTTGGCTCATAACGCCCGATCGAGACGTCCGATTCGGCCCGTCTGTGCTTCATTGAATAGGACTCCGTGCCCGCTATGCGTGTGCACCCTTTAAAATGAGCCCTCCATGGGGAATTTTTACACCCGACAGTAAAAAACCGTCCGAGAGAACAATTTTTTTTTCTTCTTTATTCATTTTGTTTATGATTTAAAAATGAAAGCTTGTCGCGAGGTTCATGTACTAATAAGTATAAATTTTTTTTTCTTTCGCAAACCTCGCGACAAGCTTTTATTTATAAAATCATATTTTTTTGTTACGACTCTATCATTAAGAAGTCGTTGCAGGGAAAGTGTATGGGAAAAAATTAAAAGAATAAAAATTATCATAAAAACAGTCATTTATTGAAAATATTATTTATTATACATTTACATCTTACAAATATAACTTAACCTAATTAAAACTAACTTACTTACAACTAATATATACAAACAGGATACAAATAAAACCTAAAAAAACACATCTTCGATCCAATCTCGCACTTCCTCACCTCTACTGGGCCGTGACGGCTGGATTCTGAACTCACCGTATACCGCCCATGTGGCGTATACGAGATACAGTATATTGTCCAGCTCGTCTTTCTTGCCGCGGAAGTGCCTTATTAGTTTGTGAAATATCTCACTATCCCTCCGATGGAATTCGAGAAAATCGACAAGTGTTTGAACGCGCACCGGATCAAGCCACTGCGAGAAATGGTTAGCGTCGTCCAGAGGTGCGCACGTTCGTCTCACTTTGTCGAAGTTCTTCAAAATCGTCTTATGTTTCTCGAGCTCGTCGCTGAGTCGCCTTTCGTACGTCCTCCAGTTGTTCAGAGATACGCGGTCCCGGTATCTCCTATTCGCCAACTTCCAAAAATCAGCTTGGAGTTTGAGATCCCAAACGTAGTCGGGAATATATCGGAGTCGTACTTTTTCGAGGTCCGCTTTCGATACCTTGCGTGTGAAAGCAAGCGTAAAAACAACCTCGTACTCCTCGTCTGAGATCTTCCCGACGATATTGTATGGCGATAACTCCGTAACTTGTGCCATCGTTAAGGCTAAGTAAACTTTGCTGATTAATAAAAAAAAGCGACGTGACGTGTGAACACTCCAAAGGTTAACAGAAGACTGCGTGAACCGATAGGAATCGCTCGCGCTTATATACCTGTGCGAGCGGTCGGATGTAGTGCTAGTGTTCACCCACCCCCTCCCCTACGGAACAATCAACGCGGGCCGCGCAGGTAGAAACATTGCTTCTTGGAAAGGATTTGTTATATATTGTTGTCTTAATAGGGTGTTGTGGTGTCATTCTTTTGCTGAACACCTTTAAATCGAATTTCTTTAAAACTTTTACTGTAAACTTTATTAATTATTTGGCTCATAACGCCCGATCGAGACGTCCGATTCGGCCCGTCTGTGCTTCATTGAATAGGACTCCGTGCCCGCTATGCGTGTGCACCCTTTAAAATGAGCCCTCCATGGGGAATTTTTACACCCGACAGTAAAAAACCGTCCGAGAGAACAATTTTTTTTTCTTCTTTATTCATTTTGTTTATGATTTAAAAATGAAAGCTTGTCGCGAGGTTCATGTACTAATAAGTATAAATTTTTTTTTCTTTCGCAAACCTCGCGACAAGCTTTTATTTATAAAATCATATTTTTTTGTTACGACTCTATCATTAAGAAGTCGTTGCAGGGAAAGTGTATGGGAAAAAATTAAAAGAATAAAAATTATCATAAAAACAGTCATTTATTGAAAATATTATTTATTATACATTTACATCTTACAAATATAACTTAACCTAATTAAAACTAACTTACTTACAACTAATATATACAAACAGGATACAAATAAAACCTAAAAAAACACATCTTCGATCCAATCTCGCACTTCCTCACCTCTACTGGGCCGTGACGGCTGGATTCTGAACTCACCGTATACCGCCCATGTGGCGTATACGAGATACAGTATATTGTCCAGCTCGTCTTTCTTGCCGCGGAAGTGCCTTATTAGTTTGTGAAATATCTCACTATCCCTCCGATGGAATTCGAGAAAATCGACAAGTGTTTGAACGCGCACCGGATCAAGCCACTGCGAGAAATGGTTAGCGTCGTCCAGAGGTGCGCACGTTCGTCTCACTTTGTCGAAGTTCTTCAAAATCGTCTTATGTTTCTCGAGCTCGTCGCTGAGTCGCCTTTCGTACGTCCTCCAGTTGTTCAGAGATACGCGGTCCCGGTATCTCCTATTCGCCAACTTCCAAAAATCAGCTTGGAGTTTGAGATCCCAAACGTAGTCGGGAATATATCGGAGTCGTACTTTTTCGAGGTCCGCTTTCGATACCTTGCGTGTGAAAGCAAGCGTAAAAACAACCTCGTACTCCTCGTCTGAGATCTTCCCGACGATATTGTATGGCGATAACTCCGTAACTTGTGCCATCGTTAAGGCTAAGTAAACTTTGCTGATTAATAAAAAAAAGCGACGTGACGTGTGAACACTCCAAAGGTTAACAGAAGACTGCGTGAACCGATAGGAATCGCTCGCGCTTATATACCTGTGCGAGCGGTCGGATGTAGTGCTAGTGTTCACCCACCCCCTCCCCTACGGAACAATCAACGCGGGCCGCGCAGGTAGAAACATTGCTTCTTGGAAAGGATTTGTTATATATTGTTGTCTTAATAGGGTGTTGTGGTGTCATTCTTTTGCTGAACACCTTTAAATCGAATTTCTTTAAAACTTTTACTGTAAACTTTATTAATTATTTGGCTCATAACGCCCGATCGAGACGTCCGATTCGGCCCGTCTGTGCTTCATTGAATAGGACTCCGTGCCCGCTATGCGTGTGCACCCTTTAAAATGAGCCCTCCATGGGGAATTTTTACACCCGACAGTAAAAAACCGTCCGAGAGAACAATTTTTTTTTCTTCTTTATTCATTTTGTTTATGATTTAAAAATGAAAGCTTGTCGCGAGGTTCATGTACTAATAAGTATAAATTTTTTTTTCTTTCGCAAACCTCGCGACAAGCTTTTATTTATAAAATCATATTTTTTTGTTACGACTCTATCATTAAGAAGTCGTTGCAGGGAAAGTGTATGGGAAAAAATTAAAAGAATAAAAATTATCATAAAAACAGTCATTTATTGAAAATATTATTTATTATACATTTACATCTTACAAATATAACTTAACCTAATTAAAACTAACTTACTTACAACTAATATATACAAACAGGATACAAATAAAACCTAAAAAAACACATCTTCGATCCAATCTCGCACTTCCTCACCTCTACTGGGCCGTGACGGCTGGATTCTGAACTCACCGTATACCGCCCATGTGGCGTATACGAGATACAGTATATTGTCCAGCTCGTCTTTCTTGCCGCGGAAGTGCCTTATTAGTTTGTGAAATATCTCACTATCCCTCCGATGGAATTCGAGAAAATCGACAAGTGTTTGAACGCGCACCGGATCAAGCCACTGCGAGAAATGGTTAGCGTCGTCCAGAGGTGCGCACGTTCGTCTCACTTTGTCGAAGTTCTTCAAAATCGTCTTATGTTTCTCGAGCTCGTCGCTGAGTCGCCTTTCGTACGTCCTCCAGTTGTTCAGAGATACGCGGTCCCGGTATCTCCTATTCGCCAACTTCCAAAAATCAGCTTGGAGTTTGAGATCCCAAACGTAGTCGGGAATATATCGGAGTCGTACTTTTTCGAGGTCCGCTTTCGATACCTTGCGTGTGAAAGCAAGCGTAAAAACAACCTCGTACTCCTCGTCTGAGATCTTCCCGACGATATTGTATGGCGATAACTCCGTAACTTGTGCCATCGTTAAGGCTAAGTAAACTTTGCTGATTAATAAAAAAAAGCGACGTGACGTGTGAACACTCCAAAGGTTAACAGAAGACTGCGTGAACCGATAGGAATCGCTCGCGCTTATATACCTGTGCGAGCGGTCGGATGTAGTGCTAGTGTTCACCCACCCCCTCCCCTACGGAACAATCAACGCGGGCCGCGCAGGTAGAAACATTGCTTCTTGGAAAGGATTTGTTATATATTGTTGTCTTAATAGGGTGTTGTGGTGTCATTCTTTTGCTGAACACCTTTAAATCGAATTTCTTTAAAACTTTTACTGTAAACTTTATTAATTATTTGGCTCATAACGCCCGATCGAGACGTCCGATTCGGCCCGTCTGTGCTTCATTGAATAGGACTCCGTGCCCGCTATGCGTGTGCACCCTTTAAAATGAGCCCTCCATGGGGAATTTTTACACCCGACAGTAAAAAACCGTCCGAGAGAACAATTTTTTTTTCTTCTTTATTCATTTTGTTTATGATTTAAAAATGAAAGCTTGTCGCGAGGTTCATGTACTAATAAGTATAAATTTTTTTTTCTTTCGCAAACCTCGCGACAAGCTTTTATTTATAAAATCATATTTTTTTGTTACGACTCTATCATTAAGAAGTCGTTGCAGGGAAAGTGTATGGGAAAAAATTAAAAGAATAAAAATTATCATAAAAACAGTCATTTATTGAAAATATTATTTATTATACATTTACATCTTACAAATATAACTTAACCTAATTAAAACTAACTTACAACTAATATAATATACAAACAGGATACAAATAAAACCTAAAAAAACACATCTTCGATCCAATCTCGCACTTCCTCACCTCTACTGGGCCGTGACGGCTGGATTCTGAACTCACCGTATACCGCCCATGTGGCGTATACGAGATACAGTATATTGTCCAGCTCGTCTTTCTTGCCGCGGAAGTGCCTTATTAGTTTGTGAAATATCTCACTATCCCTCCGATGGAATTCGAGAAAATCGACAAGTGTTTGAACGCGCACCGGATCAAGCCACTGCGAGAAATGGTTAGCGTCGTCCAGAGGTGCGCACGTTCGTCTCACTTTGTCGAAGTTCTTCAAAATCGTCTTATGTTTCTCGAGCTCGTCGCTGAGTCGCCTTTCGTACGTCCTCCAGTTGTTCAGAGATACGCGGTCCCGGTATCTCCTATTCGCCAACTTCCAAAAATCAGCTTGGAGTTTGAGATCCCAAACGTAGTCGGGAATATATCGGAGTCGTACTTTTTCGAGGTCCGCTTTCGATACCTTGCGTGTGAAAGCAAGCGTAAAAACAACCTCGTACTCCTCGTCTGAGATCTTCCCGACGATATTGTATGGCGATAACTCCGTAACTTGTGCCATCGTTAAGGCTAAGTAAACTTTGCTGATTAATAAAAAAAAGCGACGTGACGTGTGAACACTCCAAAGGTTAACAGAAGACTGCGTGAACCGATAGGAATCGCTCGCGCTTATATACCTGTGCGAGCGGTCGGATGTAGTGCTAGTGTTCACCCACCCCCTCCCCTACGGAACAATCAACGCGGGCCGCGCAGGTAGAAACATTGCTTCTTGGAAAGGATTTGTTATATATTGTTGTCTTAATAGGGTGTTGTGGTGTCATTCTTTTGCTGAACACCTTTAAATCGAATTTCTTTAAAACTTTTACTGTAAACTTTATTAATTATTTGGCTCATAACGCCCGATCGAGACGTCCGATTCGGCCCGTCTGTGCTTCATTGAATAGGACTCCGTGCCCGCTATGCGTGTGCACCCTTTAAAATGAGCCCTCCATGGGGAATTTTTACACCCGACAGTAAAAAACCGTCCGAGAGAACAATTTTTTTTTCTTCTTTATTCATTTTGTTTATGATTTAAAAATGAAAGCTTGTCGCGAGGTTCATGTACTAATAAGTATAAATTTTTTTTTCTTTCGCAAACCTCGCGACAAGCTTTTATTTATAAAATCATATTTTTTTGTTACGACTCTATCATTAAGAAGTCGTTGCAGGGAAAGTGTATGGGAAAAAATTAAAAGAATAAAAATTATCATAAAAACAGTCATTTATTGAAAATATTATTTATTATACATTTACATCTTACAAATATAACTTAACCTAATTAAAACTAACTTACTTACAACTAATATATACAAACAGGATACAAATAAAACCTAAAAAAACACATCTTCGATCCAATCTCGCACTTCCTCACCTCTACTGGGCCGTGACGGCTGGATTCTGAACTCACCGTATACCGCCCATGTGGCGTATACGAGATACAGTATATTGTCCAGCTCGTCTTTCTTGCCGCGGAAGTGCCTTATTAGTTTGTGAAATATCTCACTATCCCTCCGATGGAATTCGAGAAAATCGACAAGTGTTTGAACGCGCACCGGATCAAGCCACTGCGAGAAATGGTTAGCGTCGTCCAGAGGTGCGCACGTTCGTCTCACTTTGTCGAAGTTCTTCAAAATCGTCTTATGTTTCTCGAGCTCGTCGCTGAGTCGCCTTTCGTACGTCCTCCAGTTGTTCAGAGATACGCGGTCCCAGTATCTCCTATTCGCCAACTTCCAAAAATCAGCTTGGAGTTTGAGATCCCAAACGTAGTCGGGAATATATCGGAGTCGTACTTTTTCGAGGTCCGCTTTCGATACCTTGCGTGTGAAAGCAAGCGTAAAAACAACCTCGTACTCCTCGTCTGAGATCTTCCCGACGATATTGTATGGCGATAACTCCGTAACTTGTGCCATCGTTAAGGCTAAGTAAACTTTGCTGATTAATAAAAAAAAGCGACGTGACGTGTGAACACTCCAAAGGTTAACAGAAGACTGCGTGAACCGATAGGAATCGCTCGCGCTTATATACCTGTGCGAGCGGTCGGATGTAGTGCTAGTGTTCACCCACCCCCTCCCCTACGGAACAATCAACGCGGGCCGCGCAGGTAGAAACATTGCTTCTTGGAAAGGATTTGTTATATATTGTTGTCTTAATAGGGTGTTGTGGTGTCATTCTTTTGCTGAACACCTTTAAATCGAATTTCTTTAAAACTTTTACTGTAAACTTTATTAATTATTTGGCTCATAACGCCCGATCGAGACGTCCGATTCGGCCCGTCTGTGCTTCATTGAATAGGACTCCGTGCCCGCTATGCGTGTGCACCCTTTAAAATGAGCCCTCCATGGGGAATTTTTACACCCGACAGTAAAAAACCGTCCGAGAGAACAATTTTTTTTTCTTCTTTATTCATTTTGTTTATGATTTAAAAATGAAAGCTTGTCGCGAGGTTCATGTACTAATAAGTATAAATTTTTTTTTCTTTCGCAAACCTCGCGACAAGCTTTTATTTATAAAATCATATTTTTTTGTTACGACTCTATCATTAAGAAGTCGTTGCAGGGAAAGTGTATGGGAAAAAATTAAAAGAATAAAAATTATCATAAAAACAGTCATTTATTGAAAATATTATTTATTATACATTTACATCTTACAAATATAACTTAACCTAATTAAAACTAACTTACTTACAACTAATATATACAAACAGGATACAAATAAAACCTAAAAAAACACATCTTCGATCCAATCTCGCACTTCCTCACCTCTACTGGGCCGTGACGGCTGGATTCTGAACTCACCGTATACCGCCCATGTGGCGTATACGAGATACAGTATATTGTCCAGCTCGTCTTTCTTGCCGCGGAAGTGCCTTATTAGTTTGTGAAATATCTCACTATCCCTCCGATGGAATTCGAGAAAATCGACAAGTGTTTGAACGCGCACCGGATCAAGCCACTGCGAGAAATGGTTAGCGTCGTCCAGAGGTGCGCACGTTCGTCTCACTTTGTCGAAGTTCTTCAAAATCGTCTTATGTTTCTCGAGCTCGTCGCTGAGTCGCCTTTCGTACGTCCTCCAGTTGTTCAGAGATACGCGGTCCCGGTATCTCCTATTCGCCAACTTCCAAAAATCAGCTTGGAGTTTGAGATCCCAAACGTAGTCGGGAATATATCGGAGTCGTACTTTTTCGAGGTCCGCTTTCGATACCTTGCGTGTGAAAGCAAGCGTAAAAACAACCTCGTACTCCTCGTCTGAGATCTTCCCGACGATATTGTATGGCGATAACTCCGTAACTTGTGCCATCGTTAAGGCTAAGTAAACTTTGCTGATTAATAAAAAAAAGCGACGTGACGTGTGAACACTCCAAAGGTTAACAGAAGACTGCGTGAACCGATAGGAATCGCTCGCGCTTATATACCTGTGCGAGCGGTCGGATGTAGTGCTAGTGTTCACCCACCCCCTCCCCTACGGAACAATCAACGCGGGCCGCGCAGGTAGAAACATTGCTTCTTGGAAAGGATTTGTTATATATTGTTGTCTTAATAGGGTGTTGTGGTGTCATTCTTTTGCTGAACACCTTTAAATCGAATTTCTTTAAAACTTTTACTGTAAACTTTATTAATTATTTGGCTCATAACGCCCGATCGAGACGTCCGATTCGGCCCGTCTGTGCTTCATTGAATAGGACTCCGTGCCCGCTATGCGTGTGCACCCTTTAAAATGAGCCCTCCATGGGGAATTTTTACACCCGACAGTAAAAAACCGTCCGAGAGAACAATTTTTTTTTCTTCTTTATTCATTTTGTTTATGATTTAAAAATGAAAGCTTGTCGCGAGGTTCATGTACTAATAAGTATAAATTTTTTTTTCTTTCGCAAACCTCGCGACAAGCTTTTATTTATAAAATCATATTTTTTTGTTACGACTCTATCATTAAGAAGTCGTTGCAGGGAAAGTGTATGGGAAAAAATTAAAAGAATAAAAATTATCATAAAAACAGTCATTTATTGAAAATATTATTTATTATACATTTACATCTTACAAATATAACTTAACCTAATTAAAACTAACTTACTTACAACTAATATATACAAACAGGATACAAATAAAACCTAAAAAAACACATCTTCGATCCAATCTCGCACTTCCTCACCTCTACTGGGCCGTGACGGCTGGATTCTGAACTCACCGTATACCGCCCATGTGGCGTATACGAGATACAGTATATTGTCCAGCTCGTCTTTCTTGCCGCGGAAGTGCCTTATTAGTTTGTGAAATATCTCACTATCCCTCCGATGGAATTCGAGAAAATCGACAAGTGTTTGAACGCGCACCGGATCAAGCCACTGCGAGAAATGGTTAGCGTCGTCCAGAGGTGCGCACGTTCGTCTCACTTTGTCGAAGTTCTTCAAAATCGTCTTATGTTTCTCGAGCTCGTCGCTGAGTCGCCTTTCGTACGTCCTCCAGTTGTTCAGAGATACGCGGTCCCGGTATCTCCTATTCGCCAACTTCCAAAAATCAGCTTGGAGTTTGAGATCCCAAACGTAGTCGGGAATATATCGGAGTCGTACTTTTTCGAGGTCCGCTTTCGATACCTTGCGTGTGAAAGCAAGCGTAAAAACAACCTCGTACTCCTCGTCTGAGATCTTCCCGACGATATTGTATGGCGATAACTCCGTAACTTGTGCCATCGTTAAGGCTAAGTAAACTTTGCTGATTAATAAAAAAAAGCGACGTGACGTGTGAACACTCCAAAGGTTAACAGAAGACTGCGTGAACCGATAGGAATCGCTCGCGCTTATATACCTGTGCGAGCGGTCGGATGTAGTGCTAGTGTTCACCCACCCCCTCCCCTACGGAACAATCAACGCGGGCCGCGCAGGTAGAAACATTGCTTCTTGGAAAGGATTTGTTATATATTGTTGTCTTAATAGGGTGTTGTGGTGTCATTCTTTTGCTGAACACCTTTAAATCGAATTTCTTTAAAACTTTTACTGTAAACTTTATTAATTATTTGGCTCATAACGCCCGATCGAGACGTCCGATTCGGCCCGTCTGTGCTTCATTGAATAGGACTCCGTGCCCGCTATGCGTGTGCACCCTTTAAAATGAGCCCTCCATGGGGAATTTTTACACCCGACAGTAAAAAACCGTCCGAGAGAACAATTTTTTTTTCTTCTTTATTCATTTTGTTTATGATTTAAAAATGAAAGCTTGTCGCGAGGTTCATGTACTAATAAGTATAAATTTTTTTTTCTTTCGCAAACCTCGCGACAAGCTTTTATTTATAAAATCATATTTTTTTGTTACGACTCTATCATTAAGAAGTCGTTGCAGGGAAAGTGTATGGGAAAAAATTAAAAGAATAAAAATTATCATAAAAACAGTCATTTATTGAAAATATTATTTATTATACATTTACATCTTACAAATATAACTTAACCTAATTAAAACTAACTTACAACTAATATATACAAACAGGATACAAATAAAACCTAAAAAAACACATCTTCGATCCAATCTCGCACTTCCTCACCTCTACTGGGCCGTGACGGCTGGATTCTGAACTCACCGTATACCGCCCATGTGGCGTATACGAGATACAGTATATTGTCCAGCTCGTCTTTCTTGCCGCGGAAGTGCCTTATTAGTTTGTGAAATATCTCACTATCCCTCCGATGGAATTCGAGAAAATCGACAAGTGTTTGAACGCGCACCGGATCAAGCCACTGCGAGAAATGGTTAGCGTCGTCCAGAGGTGCGCACGTTCGTCTCACTTTGTCGAAGTTCTTCAAAATCGTCTTATGTTTCTCGAGCTCGTCGCTGAGTCGCCTTTCGTACGTCCTCCAGTTGTTCAGAGATACGCGGTCCCGGTATCTCCTATTCGCCAACTTCCAAAAATCAGCTTGGAGTTTGAGATCCCAAACGTAGTCGGGAATATATCGGAGTCGTACTTTTTCGAGGTCCGCTTTCGATACCTTGCGTGTGAAAGCAAGCGTAAAAACAACCTCGTACTCCTCGTCTGAGATCTTCCCGACGATATTGTATGGCGATAACTCCGTAACTTGTGCCATCGTTAAGGCTAAGTAAACTTTGCTGATTAATAAAAAAAAGCGACGTGACGTGTGAACACTCCAAAGGTTAACAGAAGACTGCGTGAACCGATAGGAATCGCTCGCGCTTATATACCTGTGCGAGCGGTCGGATGTAGTGCTAGTGTTCACCCACCCCCTCCCCTACGGAACAATCAACGCGGGCCGCGCAGGTAGAAACATTGCTTCTTGGAAAGGATTTGTTATATATTGTTGTCTTAATAGGGTGTTGTGGTGTCATTCTTTTGCTGAACACCTTTAAATCGAATTTCTTTAAAACTTTTACTGTAAACTTTATTAATTATTTGGCTCATAACGCCCGATCGAGACGTCCGATTCGGCCCGTCTGTGCTTCATTGAATAGGACTCCGTGCCCGCTATGCGTGTGCACCCTTTAAAATGAGCCCTCCATGGGGAATTTTTACACCCGACAGTAAAAAACCGTCCGAGAGAACAATTTTTTTTTCTTCTTTATTCATTTTGTTTATGATTTAAAAATGAAAGCTTGTCGCGAGGTTCATGTACTAATAAGTATAAATTTTTTTTTCTTTCGCAAACCTCGCGACAAGCTTTTATTTATAAAATCATATTTTTTTGTTACGACTCTATCATTAAGAAGTCGTTGCAGGGAAAGTGTATGGGAAAAAATTAAAAGAATAAAAATTATCATAAAAACAGTCATTTATTGAAAATATTATTTATTATACATTTACATCTTACAAATATAACTTAACCTAATTAAAACTAACTTACTTACAACTAATATATACAAACAGGATACAAATAAAACCTAAAAAAACACATCTTCGATCCAATCTCGCACTTCCTCACCTCTACTGGGCCGTGACGGCTGGATTCTGAACTCACCGTATACCGCCCATGTGGCGTATACGAGATACAGTATATTGTCCAGCTCGTCTTTCTTGCCGCGGAAGTGCCTTATTAGTTTGTGAAATATCTCACTATCCCTCCGATGGAATTCGAGAAAATCGACAAGTGTTTGAACGCGCACCGGATCAAGCCACTGCGAGAAATGGTTAGCGTCGTCCAGAGGTGCGCACGTTCGTCTCACTTTGTCGAAGTTCTTCAAAATCGTCTTATGTTTCTCGAGCTCGTCGCTGAGTCGCCTTTCGTACGTCCTCCAGTTGTTCAGAGATACGCGGTCCCGGTATCTCCTATTCGCCAACTTCCAAAAATCAGCTTGGAGTTTGAGATCCCAAACGTAGTCGGGAATATATCGGAGTCGTACTTTTTCGAGGTCCGCTTTCGATACCTTGCGTGTGAAAGCAAGCGTAAAAACAACCTCGTACTCCTCGTCTGAGATCTTCCCGACGATATTGTATGGCGATAACTCCGTAACTTGTGCCATCGTTAAGGCTAAGTAAACTTTGCTGATTAATAAAAAAAAGCGACGTGACGTGTGAACACTCCAAAGGTTAACAGAAGACTGCGTGAACCGATAGGAATCGCTCGCGCTTATATACCTGTGCGAGCGGTCGGATGTAGTGCTAGTGTTCACCCACCCCCTCCCCTACGGAACAATCAACGCGGGCCGCGCAGGTAGAAACATTGCTTCTTGGAAAGGATTTGTTATATATTGTTGTCTTAATAGGGTGTTGTGGTGTCATTCTTTTGCTGAACACCTTTAAATCGAATTTCTTTAAAACTTTTACTGTAAACTTTATTAATTATTTGGCTCATAACGCCCGATCGAGACGTCCGATTCGGCCCGTCTGTGCTTCATTGAATAGGACTCCGTGCCCGCTATGCGTGTGCACCCTTTAAAATGAGCCCTCCATGGGGAATTTTTACACCCGACAGTAAAAAACCGTCCGAGAGAACAATTTTTTTTTCTTCTTTATTCATTTTGTTTATGATTTAAAAATGAAAGCTTGTCGCGAGGTTCATGTACTAATAAGTATAAATTTTTTTTTCTTTCGCAAACCTCGCGACAAGCTTTTATTTATAAAATCATATTTTTTTGTTACGACTCTATCATTAAGAAGTCGTTGCAGGGAAAGTGTATGGGAAAAAATTAAAAGAATAAAAATTATCATAAAAACAGTCATTTATTGAAAATATTATTTATTATACATTTACATCTTACAAATATAACTTAACCTAATTAAAACTAACTTACAACTAATATATACAAACAGGATACAAATAAAACCTAAAAAAACACATCTTCGATCCAATCTCGCACTTCCTCACCTCTACTGGGCCGTGACGGCTGGATTCTGAACTCACCGTATACCGCCCATGTGGCGTATACGAGATACAGTATATTGTCCAGCTCGTCTTTCTTGCCGCGGAAGTGCCTTATTAGTTTGTGAAATATCTCACTATCCCTCCGATGGAATTCGAGAAAATCGACAAGTGTTTGAACGCGCACCGGATCAAGCCACTGCGAGAAATGGTTAGCGTCGTCCAGAGGTGCGCACGTTCGTCTCACTTTGTCGAAGTTCTTCAAAATCGTCTTATGTTTCTCGAGCTCGTCGCTGAGTCGCCTTTCGTACGTCCTCCAGTTGTTCAGAGATACGCGGTCCCGGTATCTCCTATTCGCCAACTTCCAAAAATCAGCTTGGAGTTTGAGATCCCAAACGTAGTCGGGAATATATCGGAGTCGTACTTTTTCGAGGTCCGCTTTCGATACCTTGCGTGTGAAAGCAAGCGTAAAAACAACCTCGTACTCCTCGTCTGAGATCTTCCCGACGATATTGTATGGCGATAACTCCGTAACTTGTGCCATCGTTAAGGCTAAGTAAACTTTGCTGATTAATAAAAAAAAGCGACGTGACGTGTGAACACTCCAAAGGTTAACAGAAGACTGCGTGAACCGATAGGAATCGCTCGCGCTTATATACCTGTGCGAGCGGTCGGATGTAGTGCTAGTGTTCACCCACCCCCTCCCCTACGGAACAATCAACGCGGGCCGCGCAGGTAGAAACATTGCTTCTTGGAAAGGATTTGTTATATATTGTTGTCTTAATAGGGTGTTGTGGTGTCATTCTTTTGCTGAACACCTTTAAATCGAATTTCTTTAAAACTTTTACTGTAAACTTTATTAATTATTTGGCTCATAACGCCCGATCGAGACGTCCGATTCGGCCCGTCTGTGCTTCATTGAATAGGACTCCGTGCCCGCTATGCGTGTGCACCCTTTAAAATGAGCCCTCCATGGGGAATTTTTACACCCGACAGTAAAAAACCGTCCGAGAGAACAATTTTTTTTTCTTCTTTATTCATTTTGTTTATGATTTAAAAATGAAAGCTTGTCGCGAGGTTCATGTACTAATAAGTATAAATTTTTTTTTCTTTCGCAAACCTCGCGACAAGCTTTTATTTATAAAATCATATTTTTTTGTTACGACTCTATCATTAAGAAGTCGTTGCAGGGAAAGTGTATGGGAAAAAATTAAAAGAATAAAAATTATCATAAAAACAGTCATTTATTGAAAATATTATTTATTATACATTTACATCTTACAAATATAACTTAACCTAATTAAAACTAACTTACAACTAATATATACAAACAGGATACAAATAAAACCTAAAAAAACACATCTTCGATCCAATCTCGCACTTCCTCACCTCTACTGGGCCGTGACGGCTGGATTCTGAACTCACCGTATACCGCCCATGTGGCGTATACGAGATACAGTATATTGTCCAGCTCGTCTTTCTTGCCGCGGAAGTGCCTTATTAGTTTGTGAAATATCTCACTATCCCTCCGATGGAATTCGAGAAAATCGACAAGTGTTTGAACGCGCACCGGATCAAGCCACTGCGAGAAATGGTTAGCGTCGTCCAGAGGTGCGCACGTTCGTCTCACTTTGTCGAAGTTCTTCAAAATCGTCTTATGTTTCTCGAGCTCGTCGCTGAGTCGCCTTTCGTACGTCCTCCAGTTGTTCAGAGATACGCGGTCCCGGTATCTCCTATTCGCCAACTTCCAAAAATCAGCTTGGAGTTTGAGATCCCAAACGTAGTCGGGAATATATCGGAGTCGTACTTTTTCGAGGTCCGCTTTCGATACCTTGCGTGTGAAAGCAAGCGTAAAAACAACCTCGTACTCCTCGTCTGAGATCTTCCCGACGATATTGTATGGCGATAACTCCGTAACTTGTGCCATCGTTAAGGCTAAGTAAACTTTGCTGATTAATAAAAAAAAGCGACGTGACGTGTGAACACTCCAAAGGTTAACAGAAGACTGCGTGAACCGATAGGAATCGCTCGCGCTTATATACCTGTGCGAGCGGTCGGATGTAGTGCTAGTGTTCACCCACCCCCTCCCCTACGGAACAATCAACGCGGGCCGCGCAGGTAGAAACATTGCTTCTTGGAAAGGATTTGTTATATATTGTTGTCTTAATAGGGTGTTGTGGTGTCATTCTTTTGCTGAACACCTTTAAATCGAATTTCTTTAAAACTTTTACTGTAAACTTTATTAATTATTTGGCTCATAACGCCCGATCGAGACGTCCGATTCGGCCCGTCTGTGCTTCATTGAATAGGACTCCGTGCCCGCTATGCGTGTGCACCCTTTAAAATGAGCCCTCCATGGGGAATTTTTACACCCGACAGTAAAAAACCGTCCGAGAGAACAATTTTTTTTTCTTCTTTATTCATTTTGTTTATGATTTAAAAATGAAAGCTTGTCGCGAGGTTCATGTACTAATAAGTATAAATTTTTTTTTCTTTCGCAAACCTCGCGACAAGCTTTTATTTATAAAATCATATTTTTTTGTTACGACTCTATCATTAAGAAGTCGTTGCAGGGAAAGTGTATGGGAAAAAATTAAAAGAATAAAAATTATCATAAAAACAGTCATTTATTGAAAATATTATTTATTATACATTTACATCTTACAAATATAACTTAACCTAATTAAAACTAACTTACAACTAATATATACAAACAGGATACAAATAAAACCTAAAAAAACACATCTTCGATCCAATCTCGCACTTCCTCACCTCTACTGGGCCGTGACGGCTGGATTCTGAACTCACCGTATACCGCCCATGTGGCGTATACGAGATACAGTATATTGTCCAGCTCGTCTTTCTTGCCGCGGAAGTGCCTTATTAGTTTGTGAAATATCTCACTATCCCTCCGATGGAATTCGAGAAAATCGACAAGTGTTTGAACGCGCACCGGATCAAGCCACTGCGAGAAATGGTTAGCGTCGTCCAGAGGTGCGCACGTTCGTCTCACTTTGTCGAAGTTCTTCAAAATCGTCTTATGTTTCTCGAGCTCGTCGCTGAGTCGCCTTTCGTACGTCCTCCAGTTGTTCAGAGATACGCGGTCCCGGTATCTCCTATTCGCCAACTTCCAAAAATCAGCTTGGAGTTTGAGATCCCAAACGTAGTCGGGAATATATCGGAGTCGTACTTTTTCGAGGTCCGCTTTCGATACCTTGCGTGTGAAAGCAAGCGTAAAAACAACCTCGTACTCCTCGTCTGAGATCTTCCCGACGATATTGTATGGCGATAACTCCGTAACTTGTGCCATCGTTAAGGCTAAGTAAACTTTGCTGATTAATAAAAAAAAGCGACGTGACGTGTGAACACTCCAAAGGTTAACAGAAGACTGCGTGAACCGATAGGAATCGCTCGCGCTTATATACCTGTGCGAGCGGTCGGATGTAGTGCTAGTGTTCACCCACCCCCTCCCCTACGGAACAATCAACGCGGGCCGCGCAGGTAGAAACATTGCTTCTTGGAAAGGATTTGTTATATATTGTTGTCTTAATAGGGTGTTGTGGTGTCATTCTTTTGCTGAACACCTTTAAATCGAATTTCTTTAAAACTTTTACTGTAAACTTTATTAATTATTTGGCTCATAACGCCCGATCGAGACGTCCGATTCGGCCCGTCTGTGCTTCATTGAATAGGACTCCGTGCCCGCTATGCGTGTGCACCCTTTAAAATGAGCCCTCCATGGGGAATTTTTACACCCGACAGTAAAAAACCGTCCGAGAGAACAATTTTTTTTTCTTCTTTATTCATTTTGTTTATGATTTAAAAATGAAAGCTTGTCGCGAGGTTCATGTACTAATAAGTATAAATTTTTTTTTCTTTCGCAAACCTCGCGACAAGCTTTTATTTATAAAATCATATTTTTTTGTTACGACTCTATCATTAAGAAGTCGTTGCAGGGAAAGTGTATGGGAAAAAATTAAAAGAATAAAAATTATCATAAAAACAGTCATTTATTGAAAATATTATTTATTATACATTTACATCTTACAAATATAACTTAACCTAATTAAAACTAACTTACAACTAATATATACAAACAGGATACAAATAAAACCTAAAAAAACACATCTTCGATCCAATCTCGCACTTCCTCACCTCTACTGGGCCGTGACGGCTGGATTCTGAACTCACCGTATACCGCCCATGTGGCGTATACGAGATACAGTATATTGTCCAGCTCGTCTTTCTTGCCGCGGAAGTGCCTTATTAGTTTGTGAAATATCTCACTATCCCTCCGATGGAATTCGAGAAAATCGACAAGTGTTTGAACGCGCACCGGATCAAGCCACTGCGAGAAATGGTTAGCGTCGTCCAGAGGTGCGCACGTTCGTCTCACTTTGTCGAAGTTCTTCAAAATCGTCTTATGTTTCTCGAGCTCGTCGCTGAGTCGCCTTTCGTACGTCCTCCAGTTGTTCAGAGATACGCGGTCCCGGTATCTCCTATTCGCCAACTTCCAAAAATCAGCTTGGAGTTTGAGATCCCAAACGTAGTCGGGAATATATCGGAGTCGTACTTTTTCGAGGTCCGCTTTCGATACCTTGCGTGTGAAAGCAAGCGTAAAAACAACCTCGTACTCCTCGTCTGAGATCTTCCCGACGATATTGTATGGCGATAACTCCGTAACTTGTGCCATCGTTAAGGCTAAGTAAACTTTGCTGATTAATAAAAAAAAGCGACGTGACGTGTGAACACTCCAAAGGTTAACAGAAGACTGCGTGAACCGATAGGAATCGCTCGCGCTTATATACCTGTGCGAGCGGTCGGATGTAGTGCTAGTGTTCACCCACCCCCTCCCCTACGGAACAATCAACGCGGGCCGCGCAGGTAGAAACATTGCTTCTTGGAAAGGATTTGTTATATATTGTTGTCTTAATAGGGTGTTGTGGTGTCATTCTTTTGCTGAACACCTTTAAATCGAATTTCTTTAAAACTTTTACTGTAAACTTTATTAATTATTTGGCTCATAACGCCCGATCGAGACGTCCGATTCGGCCCGTCTGTGCTTCATTGAATAGGACTCCGTGCCCGCTATGCGTGTGCACCCTTTAAAATGAGCCCTCCATGGGGAATTTTTACACCCGACAGTAAAAAACCGTCCGAGAGAACAATTTTTTTTTCTTCTTTATTCATTTTGTTTATGATTTAAAAATGAAAGCTTGTCGCGAGGTTCATGTACTAATAAGTATAAATTTTTTTTTCTTTCGCAAACCTCGCGACAAGCTTTTATTTATAAAATCATATTTTTTTGTTACGACTCTATCATTAAGAAGTCGTTGCAGGGAAAGTGTATGGGAAAAAATTAAAAGAATAAAAATTATCATAAAAACAGTCATTTATTGAAAATATTATTTATTATACATTTACATCTTACAAATATAACTTAACCTAATTAAAACTAACTTACAACTAATATATACAAACAGGATACAAATAAAACCTAAAAAAACACATCTTCGATCCAATCTCGCACTTCCTCACCTCTACTGGGCCGTGACGGCTGGATTCTGAACTCACCGTATACCGCCCATGTGGCGTATACGAGATACAGTATATTGTCCAGCTCGTCTTTCTTGCCGCGGAAGTGCCTTATTAGTTTGTGAAATATCTCACTATCCCTCCGATGGAATTCGAGAAAATCGACAAGTGTTTGAACGCGCACCGGATCAAGCCACTGCGAGAAATGGTTAGCGTCGTCCAGAGGTGCGCACGTTCGTCTCACTTTGTCGAAGTTCTTCAAAATCGTCTTATGTTTCTCGAGCTCGTCGCTGAGTCGCCTTTCGTACGTCCTCCAGTTGTTCAGAGATACGCGGTCCCGGTATCTCCTATTCGCCAACTTCCAAAAATCAGCTTGGAGTTTGAGATCCCAAACGTAGTCGGGAATATATCGGAGTCGTACTTTTTCGAGGTCCGCTTTCGATACCTTGCGTGTGAAAGCAAGCGTAAAAACAACCTCGTACTCCTCGTCTGAGATCTTCCCGACGATATTGTATGGCGATAACTCCGTAACTTGTGCCATCGTTAAGGCTAAGTAAACTTTGCTGATTAATAAAAAAAAGCGACGTGACGTGTGAACACTCCAAAGGTTAACAGAAGACTGCGTGAACCGATAGGAATCGCTCGCGCTTATATACCTGTGCGAGCGGTCGGATGTAGTGCTAGTGTTCACCCACCCCCTCCCCTACGGAACAATCAACGCGGGCCGCGCAGGTAGAAACATTGCTTCTTGGAAAGGATTTGTTATATATTGTTGTCTTAATAGGGTGTTGTGGTGTCATTCTTTTGCTGAACACCTTTAAATCGAATTTCTTTAAAACTTTTACTGTAAACTTTATTAATTATTTGGCTCATAACGCCCGATCGAGACGTCCGATTCGGCCCGTCTGTGCTTCATTGAATAGGACTCCGTGCCCGCTATGCGTGTGCACCCTTTAAAATGAGCCCTCCATGGGGAATTTTTACACCCGACAGTAAAAAACCGTCCGAGAGAACAATTTTTTTTTCTTCTTTATTCATTTTGTTTATGATTTAAAAATGAAAGCTTGTCGCGAGGTTCATGTACTAATAAGTATAAATTTTTTTTTCTTTCGCAAACCTCGCGACAAGCTTTTATTTATAAAATCATATTTTTTTGTTACGACTCTATCATTAAGAAGTCGTTGCAGGGAAAGTGTATGGGAAAAAATTAAAAGAATAAAAATTATCATAAAAACAGTCATTTATTGAAAATATTATTTATTATACATTTACATCTTACAAATATAACTTAACCTAATTAAAACTAACTTACAACTAATATATACAAACAGGATACAAATAAAACCTAAAAAAACACATCTTCGATCCAATCTCGCACTTCCTCACCTCTACTGGGCCGTGACGGCTGGATTCTGAACTCACCGTATACCGCCCATGTGGCGTATACGAGATACAGTATATTGTCCAGCTCGTCTTTCTTGCCGCGGAAGTGCCTTATTAGTTTGTGAAATATCTCACTATCCCTCCGATGGAATTCGAGAAAATCGACAAGTGTTTGAACGCGCACCGGATCAAGCCACTGCGAGAAATGGTTAGCGTCGTCCAGAGGTGCGCACGTTCGTCTCACTTTGTCGAAGTTCTTCAAAATCGTCTTATGTTTCTCGAGCTCGTCGCTGAGTCGCCTTTCGTACGTCCTCCAGTTGTTCAGAGATACGCGGTCCCGGTATCTCCTATTCGCCAACTTCCAAAAATCAGCTTGGAGTTTGAGATCCCAAACGTAGTCGGGAATATATCGGAGTCGTACTTTTTCGAGGTCCGCTTTCGATACCTTGCGTGTGAAAGCAAGCGTAAAAACAACCTCGTACTCCTCGTCTGAGATCTTCCCGACGATATTGTATGGCGATAACTCCGTAACTTGTGCCATCGTTAAGGCTAAGTAAACTTTGCTGATTAATAAAAAAAAGCGACGTGACGTGTGAACACTCCAAAGGTTAACAGAAGACTGCGTGAACCGATAGGAATCGCTCGCGCTTATATACCTGTGCGAGCGGTCGGATGTAGTGCTAGTGTTCACCCACCTCCTCCCCTACGGAACAATCAACGCGGGCCGCGCAGGTAGAAACATTGCTTCTTGGAAAGGATTTGTTATATATTGTTGTCTTAATAGGGTGTTGTGGTGTCATTCTTTTGCTGAACACCTTTCAATCGAATTTCTTTAAAACTTTTACTGTAAACTTTATTAATTATTTGGCTCATAACGCCCGATCGAGACGTCCGATTCGGCCCGTCTGTGCTTCATTGAATAGGACTCCGTGCCCGCTATGCGTGTGCACCCTTTAAAATGAGCCCTCCATGGGGAATTTTTACACCCGACAGTAAAAAACCGTCCGAGAGAACAATTTTTTTTTCTTCTTTATTCATTTTGTTTATGATTTAAAAATGAAAGCTTGTCGCGAGGTTCATGTACTAATAAGTATAAATTTTTTTTTCTTTCGCAAACCTCGCGACAAGCTTTTATTTATAAAATCATATTTTTTTGTTACGACTCTATCATTAAGAAGTCGTTGCAGGGAAAGTGTATGGGAAAAAATTAAAAGAATAAAAATTATCATAAAAACAGTCATTTATTGAAAATATTATTTATTATACATTTACATCTTACAAATATAACTTAACCTAATTAAAACTAACTTACAACTAATATATACAAACAGGATACAAATAAAACCTAAAAAAACACATCTTCGATCCAATCTCGCACTTCCTCACCTCTACTGGGCCGTGACGGCTGGATTCTGAACTCACCGTATACCGCCCATGTGGCGTATACGAGATACAGTATATTGTCCAGCTCGTCTTTCTTGCCGCGGAAGTGCCTTATTAGTTTGTGAAATATCTCACTATCCCTCCGATGGAATTCGAGAAAATCGACAAGTGTTTGAACGCGCACCGGATCAAGCCACTGCGAGAAATGGTTAGCGTCGTCCAGAGGTGCGCACGTTCGTCTCACTTTGTCGAAGTTCTTCAAAATCGTCTTATGTTTCTCGAGCTCGTCGCTGAGTCGCCTTTCGTACGTCCTCCAGTTGTTCAGAGATACGCGGTCCCGGTATCTCCTATTCGCCAACTTCCAAAAATCAGCTTGGAGTTTGAGATCCCAAACGTAGTCGGGAATATATCGGAGTCGTACTTTTTCGAGGTCCGCTTTCGATACCTTGCGTGTGAAAGCAAGCGTAAAAACAACCTCGTACTCCTCGTCTGAGATCTTCCCGACGATATTGTATGGCGATAACTCCGTAACTTGTGCCATCGTTAAGGCTAAGTAAACTTTGCTGATTAATAAAAAAAAGCGACGTGACGTGTGAACACTCCAAAGGTTAACAGAAGACTGCGTGAACCGATAGGAATCGCTCGCGCTTATATACCTGTGCGAGCGGTCGGATGTAGTGCTAGTGTTCACCCACCCCCTCCCCTACGGAACAATCAACGCGGGCCGCGCAGGTAGAAACATTGCTTCTTGGAAAGGATTTGTTATATATTGTTGTCTTAATAGGGTGTTGTGGTGTCATTCTTTTGCTGAACACCTTTAAATCGAATTTCTTTAAAACTTTTACTGTAAACTTTATTAATTATTTGGCTCATAACGCCCGATCGAGACGTCCGATTCGGCCCGTCTGTGCTTCATTGAATAGGACTCCGTGCCCGCTATGCGTGTGCACCCTTTAAAATGAGCCCTCCATGGGGAATTTTTACACCCGACAGTAAAAAACCGTCCGAGAGAACAATTTTTTTTTCTTCTTTATTCATTTTGTTTATGATTTAAAAATGAAAGCTTGTCGCGAGGTTCATGTACTAATAAGTATAAATTTTTTTTTCTTTCGCAAACCTCGCGACAAGCTTTTATTTATAAAATCATATTTTTTTGTTACGACTCTATCATTAAGAAGTCGTTGCAGGGAAAGTGTATGGGAAAAAATTAAAAGAATAAAAATTATCATAAAAACAGTCATTTATTGAAAATATTATTTATTATACATTTACATCTTACAAATATAACTTAACCTAATTAAAACTAACTTACAACTAATATATACAAACAGGATACAAATAAAACCTAAAAAAACACATCTTCGATCCAATCTCGCACTTCCTCACCTCTACTGGGCCGTGACGGCTGGATTCTGAACTCACCGTATACCGCCCATGTGGCGTATACGAGATACAGTATATTGTCCAGCTCGTCTTTCTTGCCGCGGAAGTGCCTTATTAGTTTGTGAAATATCTCACTATCCCTCCGATGGAATTCGAGAAAATCGACAAGTGTTTGAACGCGCACCGGATCAAGCCACTGCGAGAAATGGTTAGCGTCGTCCAGAGGTGCGCACGTTCGTCTCACTTTGTCGAAGTTCTTCAAAATCGTCTTATGTTTCTCGAGCTCGTCGCTGAGTCGCCTTTCGTACGTCCTCCAGTTGTTCAGAGATACGCGGTCCCGGTATCTCCTATTCGCCAACTTCCAAAAATCAGCTTGGAGTTTGAGATCCCAAACGTAGTCGGGAATATATCGGAGTCGTACTTTTTCGAGGTCCGCTTTCGATACCTTGCGTGTGAAAGCAAGCGTAAAAACAACCTCGTACTCCTCGTCTGAGATCTTCCCGACGATATTGTATGGCGATAACTCCGTAACTTGTGCCATCGTTAAGGCTAAGTAAACTTTGCTGATTAATAAAAAAAAGCGACGTGACGTGTGAACACTCCAAAGGTTAACAGAAGACTGCGTGAACCGATAGGAATCGCTCGCGCTTATATACCTGTGCGAGCGGTCGGATGTAGTGCTAGTGTTCACCCACCCCCTCCCCTACGGAACAATCAACGCGGGCCGCGCAGGTAGAAACATTGCTTCTTGGAAAGGATTTGTTATATATTGTTGTCTTAATAGGGTGTTGTGGTGTCATTCTTTTGCTGAACACCTTTAAATCGAATTTCTTTAAAACTTTTACTGTAAACTTTATTAATTATTTGGCTCATAACGCCCGATCGAGACGTCCGATTCGGCCCGTCTGTGCTTCATTGAATAGGACTCCGTGCCCGCTATGCGTGTGCACCCTTTAAAATGAGCCCTCCATGGGGAATTTTTACACCCGACAGTAAAAAACCGTCCGAGAGAACAATTTTTTTTTCTTCTTTATTCATTTTGTTTATGATTTAAAAATGAAAGCTTGTCGCGAGGTTCATGTACTAATAAGTATAAATTTTTTTTTCTTTCGCAAACCTCGCGACAAGCTTTTATTTATAAAATCATATTTTTTTGTTACGACTCTATCATTAAGAAGTCGTTGCAGGGAAAGTGTATGGGAAAAAATTAAAAGAATAAAAATTATCATAAAAACAGTCATTTATTGAAAATATTATTTATTATACATTTACATCTTACAAATATAACTTAACCTAATTAAAACTAACTTACAACTAATATATACAAACAGGATACAAATAAAACCTAAAAAAACACATCTTCGATCCAATCTCGCACTTCCTCACCTCTACTGGGCCGTGACGGCTGGATTCTGAACTCACCGTATACCGCCCATGTGGCGTATACGAGATACAGTATATTGTCCAGCTCGTCTTTCTTGCCGCGGAAGTGCCTTATTAGTTTGTGAAATATCTCACTATCCCTCCGATGGAATTCGAGAAAATCGACAAGTGTTTGAACGCGCACCGGATCAAGCCACTGCGAGAAATGGTTAGCGTCGTCCAGAGGTGCGCACGTTCGTCTCACTTTGTCGAAGTTCTTCAAAATCGTCTTATGTTTCTCGAGCTCGTCGCTGAGTCGCCTTTCGTACGTCCTCCAGTTGTTCAGAGATACGCGGTCCCGGTATCTCCTATTCGCCAACTTCCAAAAATCAGCTTGGAGTTTGAGATCCCAAACGTAGTCGGGAATATATCGGAGTCGTACTTTTTCGAGGTCCGCTTTCGATACCTTGCGTGTGAAAGCAAGCGTAAAAACAACCTCGTACTCCTCGTCTGAGATCTTCCCGACGATATTGTATGGCGATAACTCCGTAACTTGTGCCATCGTTAAGGCTAAGTAAACTTTGCTGATTAATAAAAAAAAGCGACGTGACGTGTGAACACTCCAAAGGTTAACAGAAGACTGCGTGAACCGATAGGAATCGCTCGCGCTTATATACCTGTGCGAGCGGTCGGATGTAGTGCTAGTGTTCACCCACCCCCTCCCCTACGGAACAATCAACGCGGGCCGCGCAGGTAGAAACATTGCTTCTTGGAAAGGATTTGTTATATATTGTTGTCTTAATAGGGTGTTGTGGTGTCATTCTTTTGCTGAACACCTTTAAATCGAATTTCTTTAAAACTTTTACTGTAAACTTTATTAATTATTTGGCTCATAACGCCCGATCGAGACGTCCGATTCGGCCCGTCTGTGCTTCATTGAATAGGACTCCGTGCCCGCTATGCGTGTGCACCCTTTAAAATGAGCCCTCCATGGGGAATTTTTACACCCGACAGTAAAAAACCGTCCGAGAGAACAATTTTTTTTTCTTCTTTATTCATTTTGTTTATGATTTAAAAATGAAAGCTTGTCGCGAGGTTCATGTACTAATAAGTATAAATTTTTTTTTCTTTCGCAAACCTCGCGACAAGCTTTTATTTATAAAATCATATTTTTTTGTTACGACTCTATCATTAAGAAGTCGTTGCAGGGAAAGTGTATGGGAAAAAATTAAAAGAATAAAAATTATCATAAAAACAGTCATTTATTGAAAATATTATTTATTATACATTTACATCTTACAAATATAACTTAACCTAATTAAAACTAACTTACAACTAATATATACAAACAGGATACAAATAAAACCTAAAAAAACACATCTTCGATCCAATCTCGCACTTCCTCACCTCTACTGGGCCGTGACGGCTGGATTCTGAACTCACCGTATACCGCCCATGTGGCGTATACGAGATACAGTATATTGTCCAGCTCGTCTTTCTTGCCGCGGAAGTGCCTTATTAGTTTGTGAAATATCTCACTATCCCTCCGATGGAATTCGAGAAAATCGACAAGTGTTTGAACGCGCACCGGATCAAGCCACTGCGAGAAATTGTTAGCGTCGTCCAGAGGTGCGCACGTTCGTCTCACTTTGTCGAAGTTCTTCAAAATCGTCTTATGTTTCTCGAGCTCGTCGCTGAGTCGCCTTTCGTACGTCCTCCAGTTGTTCAGAGATACGCGGTCCCGGTATCTCCTATTCGCCAACTTCCAAAAATCAGCTTGGAGTTTGAGATCCCAAACGTAGTCGGGAATATATCGGAGTCGTACTTTTTCGAGGTCCGCTTTCGATACCTTGCGTGTGAAAGCAAGCGTAAAAACAACCTCGTACTCCTCGTCTGAGATCTTCCCGACGATATTGTATGGCGATAACTCCGTAACTTGTGCCATCGTTAAGGCTAAGTAAACTTTGCTGATTAATAAAAAAAAGCGACGTGACGTGTGAACACTCCAAAGGTTAACAGAAGACTGCGTGAACCGATAGGAATCGCTCGCGCTTATATACCTGTGCGAGCGGTCGGATGTAGTGCTAGTGTTCACCCACCCCCTCCCCTACGGAACAATCAACGCGGGCCGCGCAGGTAGAAACATTGCTTCTTGGAAAGGATTTGTTATATATTGTTGTCTTAATAGGGTGTTGTGGTGTCATTCTTTTGCTGAACACCTTTAAATCGAATTTCTTTAAAACTTTTACTGTAAACTTTATTAATTATTTGGCTCATAACGCCCGATCGAGACGTCCGATTCGGCCCGTCTGTGCTTCATTGAATAGGACTCCGTGCCCGCTATGCGTGTGCACCCTTTAAAATGAGCCCTCCATGGGGAATTTTTACACCCGACAGTAAAAAACCGTCCGAGAGAACAATTTTTTTTTCTTCTTTATTCATTTTGTTTATGATTTAAAAATGAAAGCTTGTCGCGAGGTTCATGTACTAATAAGTATAAATTTTTTTTTCTTTCGCAAACCTCGCGACAAGCTTTTATTTATAAAATCATATTTTTTTGTTACGACTCTATCATTAAGAAGTCGTTGCAGGGAAAGTGTATGGGAAAAAATTAAAAGAATAAAAATTATCATAAAAACAGTCATTTATTGAAAATATTATTTATTATACATTTACATCTTACAAATATAACTTAACCTAATTAAAACTAACTTACAACTAATATATACAAACAGGATACAAATAAAACCTAAAAAAACACATCTTCGATCCAATCTCGCACTTCCTCACCTCTACTGGGCCGTGACGGCTGGATTCTGAACTCACCGTATACCGCCCATGTGGCGTATACGAGATACAGTATATTGTCCAGCTCGTCTTTCTTGCCGCGGAAGTGCCTTATTAGTTTGTGAAATATCTCACTATCCCTCCGATGGAATTCGAGAAAATCGACAAGTGTTTGAACGCGCACCGGATCAAGCCACTGCGAGAAATTGTTAGCGTCGTCCAGAGGTGCGCACGTTCGTCTCACTTTGTCGAAGTTCTTCAAAATCGTCTTATGTTTCTCGAGCTCGTCGCTGAGTCGCCTTTCGTACGTCCTCCAGTTGTTCAGAGATACGCGGTCCCGGTATCTCCTATTCGCCAACTTCCAAAAATCAGCTTGGAGTTTGAGATCCCAAACGTAGTCGGGAATATATCGGAGTCGTACTTTTTCGAGGTCCGCTTTCGATACCTTGCGTGTGAAAGCAAGCGTAAAAACAACCTCGTACTCCTCGTCTGAGATCTTCCCGACGATATTGTATGGCGATAACTCCGTAACTTGTGCCATCGTTAAGGCTAAGTAAACTTTGCTGATTAATAAAAAAAAGCGACGTGACGTGTGAACACTCCAAAGGTTAACAGAAGACTGCGTGAACCGATAGGAATCGCTCGCGCTTATATACCTGTGCGAGCGGTCGGATGTAGTGCTAGTGTTCACCCACCCCCTCCCCTACGGAACAATCAACGCGGGCCGCGCAGGTAGAAACATTGCTTCTTGGAAAGGATTTGTTATATATTGTTGTCTTAATAGGGTGTTGTGGTGTCATTCTTTTGCTGAACACCTTTAAATCGAATTTCTTTAAAACTTTTACTGTAAACTTTATTAATTATTTGGCTCATAACGCCCGATCGAGACGTCCGATTCGGCCCGTCTGTGCTTCATTGAATAGGACTCCGTGCCCGCTATGCGTGTGCACCCTTTAAAATGAGCCCTCCATGGGGAATTTTTACACCCGACAGTAAAAAACCGTCCGAGAGAACAATTTTTTTTTCTTCTTTATTCATTTTGTTTATGATTTAAAAATGAAAGCTTGTCGCGAGGTTCATGTACTAATAAGTATAAATTTTTTTTTCTTTCGCAAACCTCGCGACAAGCTTTTATTTATAAAATCATATTTTTTTGTTACGACTCTATCATTAAGAAGTCGTTGCAGGGAAAGTGTATGGGAAAAAATTAAAAGAATAAAAATTATCATAAAAACAGTCATTTATTGAAAATATTATTTATTATACATTTACATCTTACAAATATAACTTAACCTAATTAAAACTAACTTACAACTAATATATACAAACAGGATACAAATAAAACCTAAAAAAACACATCTTCGATCCAATCTCGCACTTCCTCACCTCTACTGGGCCGTGACGGCTGGATTCTGAACTCACCGTATACCGCCCATGTGGCGTATACGAGATACAGTATATTGTCCAGCTCGTCTTTCTTGCCGCGGAAGTGCCTTATTAGTTTGTGAAATATCTCACTATCCCTCCGATGGAATTCGAGAAAATCGACAAGTGTTTGAACGCGCACCGGATCAAGCCACTGCGAGAAATGGTTAGCGTCGTCCAGAGGTGCGCACGTTCGTCTCACTTTGTCGAAGTTCTTCAAAATCGTCTTATGTTTCTCGAGCTCGTCGCTGAGTCGCCTTTCGTACGTCCTCCAGTTGTTCAGAGATACGCGGTCCCGGTATCTCCTATTCGCCAACTTCCAAAAATCAGCTTGGAGTTTGAGATCCCAAACGTAGTCGGGAATATATCGGAGTCGTACTTTTTCGAGGTCCGCTTTCGATACCTTGCGTGTGAAAGCAAGCGTAAAAACAACCTCGTACTCCTCGTCTGAGATCTTCCCGACGATATTGTATGGCGATAACTCCGTAACTTGTGCCATCGTTAAGGCTAAGTAAACTTTGCTGATTAATAAAAAAAAGCGACGTGACGTGTGAACACTCCAAAGGTTAACAGAAGACTGCGTGAACCGATAGGAATCGCTCGCGCTTATATACCTGTGCGAGCGGTCGGATGTAGTGCTAGTGTTCACCCACCCCCTCCCCTACGGAACAATCAACGCGGGCCGCGCAGGTAGAAACATTGCTTCTTGGAAAGGATTTGTTATATATTGTTGTCTTAATAGGGTGTTGTGGTGTCATTCTTTTGCTGAACACCTTTAAATCGAATTTCTTTAAAACTTTTACTGTAAACTTTATTAATTATTTGGCTCATAACGCCCGATCGAGACGTCCGATTCGGCCCGTCTGTGCTTCATTGAATAGGACTCCGTGCCCGCTATGCGTGTGCACCCTTTAAAATGAGCCCTCCATGGGGAATTTTTACACCCGACAGTAAAAAACCGTCCGAGAGAACAATTTTTTTTTCTTCTTTATTCATTTTGTTTATGATTTAAAAATGAAAGCTTGTCGCGAGGTTCATGTACTAATAAGTATAAATTTTTTTTTCTTTCGCAAACCTCGCGACAAGCTTTTATTTATAAAATCATATTTTTTTGTTACGACTCTATCATTAAGAAGTCGTTGCAGGGAAAGTGTATGGGAAAAAATTAAAAGAATAAAAATTATCATAAAAACAGTCATTTATTGAAAATATTATTTATTATACATTTACATCTTACAAATATAACTTAACCTAATTAAAACTAACTTACAACTAATATATACAAACAGGATACAAATAAAACCTAAAAAAACACATCTTCGATCCAATCTCGCACTTCCTCACCTCTACTGGGCCGTGACGGCTGGATTCTGAACTCACCGTATACCGCCCATGTGGCGTATACGAGATACAGTATATTGTCCAGCTCGTCTTTCTTGCCGCGGAAGTGCCTTATTAGTTTGTGAAATATCTCACTATCCCTCCGATGGAATTCGAGAAAATCGACAAGTGTTTGAACGCGCACCGGATCAAGCCACTGCGAGAAATGGTTAGCGTCGTCCAGAGGTGCGCACGTTCGTCTCACTTTGTCGAAGTTCTTCAAAATCGTCTTATGTTTCTCGAGCTCGTCGCTGAGTCGCCTTTCGTACGTCCTCCAGTTGTTCAGAGATACGCGGTCCCGGTATCTCCTATTCGCCAACTTCCAAAAATCAGCTTGGAGTTTGAGATCCCAAACGTAGTCGGGAATATATCGGAGTCGTACTTTTTCGAGGTCCGCTTTCGATACCTTGCGTGTGAAAGCAAGCGTAAAAACAACCTCGTACTCCTCGTCTGAGATCTTCCCGACGATATTGTATGGCGATAACTCCGTAACTTGTGCCATCGTTAAGGCTAAGTAAACTTTGCTGATTAATAAAAAAAAGCGACGTGACGTGTGAACACTCCAAAGGTTAACAGAAGACTGCGTGAACCGATAGGAATCGCTCGCGCTTATATACCTGTGCGAGCGGTCGGATGTAGTGCTAGTGTTCACCCACCCCCTCCCCTACGGAACAATCAACGCGGGCCGCGCAGGTAGAAACATTGCTTCTTGGAAAGGATTTGTTATATATTGTTGTCTTAATAGGGTGTTGTGGTGTCATTCTTTTGCTGAACACCTTTAAATCGAATTTCTTTAAAACTTTTACTGTAAACTTTATTAATTATTTGGCTCATAACGCCCGATCGAGACGTCCGATTCGGCCCGTCTGTGCTTCATTGAATAGGACTCCGTGCCCGCTATGCGTGTGCACCCTTTAAAATGAGCCCTCCATGGGGAATTTTTACACCCGACAGTAAAAAACCGTCCGAGAGAACAATTTTTTTTTCTTCTTTATTCATTTTGTTTATGATTTAAAAATGAAAGCTTGTCGCGAGGTTCATGTACTAATAAGTATAAATTTTTTTTTCTTTCGCAAACCTCGCGACAAGCTTTTATTTATAAAATCATATTTTTTTGTTACGACTCTATCATTAAGAAGTCGTTGCAGGGAAAGTGTATGGGAAAAAATTAAAAGAATAAAAATTATCATAAAAACAGTCATTTATTGAAAATATTATTTATTATACATTTACATCTTACAAATATAACTTAACCTAATTAAAACTAACTTACAACTAATATATACAAACAGGATACAAATAAAACCTAAAAAAACACATCTTCGATCCAATCTCGCACTTCCTCACCTCTACTGGGCCGTGACGGCTGGATTCTGAACTCACCGTATACCGCCCATGTGGCGTATACGAGATACAGTATATTGTCCAGCTCGTCTTTCTTGCCGCGGAAGTGCCTTATTAGTTTGTGAAATATCTCACTATCCCTCCGATGGAATTCGAGAAAATCGACAAGTGTTTGAACGCGCACCGGATCAAGCCACTGCGAGAAATGGTTAGCGTCGTCCAGAGGTGCGCACGTTCGTCTCACTTTGTCGAAGTTCTTCAAAATCGTCTTATGTTTCTCGAGCTCGTCGCTGAGTCGCCTTTCGTACGTCCTCCAGTTGTTCAGAGATACGCGGTCCCGGTATCTCCTATTCGCCAACTTCCAAAAATCAGCTTGGAGTTTGAGATCCCAAACGTAGTCGGGAATATATCGGAGTCGTACTTTTTCGAGGTCCGCTTTCGATACCTTGCGTGTGAAAGCAAGCGTAAAAACAACCTCGTACTCCTCGTCTGAGATCTTCCCGACGATATTGTATGGCGATAACTCCGTAACTTGTGCCATCGTTAAGGCTAAGTAAACTTTGCTGATTAATAAAAAAAAGCGACGTGACGTGTGAACACTCCAAAGGTTAACAGAAGACTGCGTGAACCGATAGGAATCGCTCGCGCTTATATACCTGTGCGAGCGGTCGGATGTAGTGCTAGTGTTCACCCACCCCCTCCCCTACGGAACAATCAACGCGGGCCGCGCAGGTAGAAACATTGCTTCTTGGAAAGGATTTGTTATATATTGTTGTCTTAATAGGGTGTTGTGGTGTCATTCTTTTGCTGAACACCTTTAAATCGAATTTCTTTAAAACTTTTACTGTAAACTTTATTAATTATTTGGCTCATAACGCCCGATCGAGACGTCCGATTCGGCCCGTCTGTGCTTCATTGAATAGGACTCCGTGCCCGCTATGCGTGTGCACCCTTTAAAATGAGCCCTCCATGGGGAATTTTTACACCCGACAGTAAAAAACCGTCCGAGAGAACAATTTTTTTTTCTTCTTTATTCATTTTGTTTATGATTTAAAAATGAAAGCTTGTCGCGAGGTTCATGTACTAATAAGTATAAATTTTTTTTTCTTTCGCAAACCTCGCGACAAGCTTTTATTTATAAAATCATATTTTTTTGTTACGACTCTATCATTAAGAAGTCGTTGCAGGGAAAGTGTATGGGAAAAAATTAAAAGAATAAAAATTATCATAAAAACAGTCATTTATTGAAAATATTATTTATTATACATTTACATCTTACAAATATAACTTAACCTAATTAAAACTAACTTACAACTAATATATACAAACAGGATACAAATAAAACCTAAAAAAACACATCTTCGATCCAATCTCGCACTTCCTCACCTCTACTGGGCCGTGACGGCTGGATTCTGAACTCACCGTATACCGCCCATGTGGCGTATACGAGATACAGTATATTGTCCAGCTCGTCTTTCTTGCCGCGGAAGTGCCTTATTAGTTTGTGAAATATCTCACTATCCCTCCGATGGAATTCGAGAAAATCGACAAGTGTTTGAACGCGCACCGGATCAAGCCACTGCGAGAAATGGTTAGCGTCGTCCAGAGGTGCGCACGTTCGTCTCACTTTGTCGAAGTTCTTCAAAATCGTCTTATGTTTCTCGAGCTCGTCGCTGAGTCGCCTTTCGTACGTCCTCCAGTTGTTCAGAGATACGCGGTCCCGGTATCTCCTATTCGCCAACTTCCAAAAATCAGCTTGGAGTTTGAGATCCCAAACGTAGTCGGGAATATATCGGAGTCGTACTTTTTCGAGGTCCGCTTTCGATACCTTGCGTGTGAAAGCAAGCGTAAAAACAACCTCGTACTCCTCGTCTGAGATCTTCCCGACGATATTGTATGGCGATAACTCCGTAACTTGTGCCATCGTTAAGGCTAAGTAAACTTTGCTGATTAATAAAAAAAAGCGACGTGACGTGTGAACACTCCAAAGGTTAACAGAAGACTGCGTGAACCGATAGGAATCGCTCGCGCTTATATACCTGTGCGAGCGGTCGGATGTAGTGCTAGTGTTCACCCACCCCCTCCCCTACGGAACAATCAACGCGGGCCGCGCAGGTAGAAACATTGCTTCTTGGAAAGGATTTGTTATATATTGTTGTCTTAATAGGGTGTTGTGGTGTCATTCTTTTGCTGAACACCTTTAAATCGAATTTCTTTAAAACTTTTACTGTAAACTTTATTAATTATTTGGCTCATAACGCCCGATCGAGACGTCCGATTCGGCCCGTCTGTGCTTCATTGAATAGGACTCCGTGCCCGCTATGCGTGTGCACCCTTTAAAATGAGCCCTCCATGGGGAATTTTTACACCCGACAGTAAAAAACCGTCCGAGAGAACAATTTTTTTTTCTTCTTTATTCATTTTGTTTATGATTTAAAAATGAAAGCTTGTCGCGAGGTTCATGTACTAATAAGTATAAATTTTTTTTTCTTTCGCAAACCTCGCGACAAGCTTTTATTTATAAAATCATATTTTTTTGTTACGACTCTATCATTAAGAAGTCGTTGCAGGGAAAGTGTATGGGAAAAAATTAAAAGAATAAAAATTATCATAAAAACAGTCATTTATTGAAAATATTATTTATTATACATTTACATCTTACAAATATAACTTAACCTAATTAAAACTAACTTACAACTAATATATACAAACAGGATACAAATAAAACCTAAAAAAACACATCTTCGATCCAATCTCGCACTTCCTCACCTCTACTGGGCCGTGACGGCTGGATTCTGAACTCACCGTATACCGCCCATGTGGCGTATACGAGATACAGTATATTGTCCAGCTCGTCTTTCTTGCCGCGGAAGTGCCTTATTAGTTTGTGAAATATCTCACTATCCCTCCGATGGAATTCGAGAAAATCGACAAGTGTTTGAACGCGCACCGGATCAAGCCACTGCGAGAAATGGTTAGCGTCGTCCAGAGGTGCGCACGTTCGTCTCACTTTGTCGAAGTTCTTCAAAATCGTCTTATGTTTCTCGAGCTCGTCGCTGAGTCGCCTTTCGTACGTCCTCCAGTTGTTCAGAGATACGCGGTCCCGGTATCTCCTATTCGCCAACTTCCAAAAATCAGCTTGGAGTTTGAGATCCCAAACGTAGTCGGGAATATATCGGAGTCGTACTTTTTCGAGGTCCGCTTTCGATACCTTGCGTGTGAAAGCAAGCGTAAAAACAACCTCGTACTCCTCGTCTGAGATCTTCCCGACGATATTGTATGGCGATAACTCCGTAACTTGTGCCATCGTTAAGGCTAAGTAAACTTTGCTGATTAATAAAAAAAAGCGACGTGACGTGTGAACACTCCAAAGGTTAACAGAAGACTGCGTGAACCGATAGGAATCGCTCGCGCTTATATACCTGTGCGAGCGGTCGGATGTAGTGCTAGTGTTCACCCACCCCCTCCCCTACGGAACAATCAACGCGGGCCGCGCAGGTAGAAACATTGCTTCTTGGAAAGGATTTGTTATATATTGTTGTCTTAATAGGGTGTTGTGGTGTCATTCTTTTGCTGAACACCTTTAAATCGAATTTCTTTAAAACTTTTACTGTAAACTTTATTAATTATTTGGCTCATAACGCCCGATCGAGACGTCCGATTCGGCCCGTCTGTGCTTCATTGAATAGGACTCCGTGCCCGCTATGCGTGTGCACCCTTTAAAATGAGCCCTCCATGGGGAATTTTTACACCCGACAGTAAAAAACCGTCCGAGAGAACAATTTTTTTTTCTTCTTTATTCATTTTGTTTATGATTTAAAAATGAAAGCTTGTCGCGAGGTTCATGTACTAATAAGTATAAATTTTTTTTTCTTTCGCAAACCTCGCGACAAGCTTTTATTTATAAAATCATATTTTTTTGTTACGACTCTATCATTAAGAAGTCGTTGCAGGGAAAGTGTATGGGAAAAAATTAAAAGAATAAAAATTATCATAAAAACAGTCATTTATTGAAAATATTATTTATTATACATTTACATCTTACAAATATAACTTAACCTAATTAAAACTAACTTACAACTAATATATACAAACAGGATACAAATAAAACCTAAAAAAACACATCTTCGATCCAATCTCGCACTTCCTCACCTCTACTGGGCCGTGACGGCTGGATTCTGAACTCACCGTATACCGCCCATGTGGCGTATACGAGATACAGTATATTGTCCAGCTCGTCTTTCTTGCCGCGGAAGTGCCTTATTAGTTTGTGAAATATCTCACTATCCCTCCGATGGAATTCGAGAAAATCGACAAGTGTTTGAACGCGCACCGGATCAAGCCACTGCGAGAAATGGTTAGCGTCGTCCAGAGGTGCGCACGTTCGTCTCACTTTGTCGAAGTTCTTCAAAATCGTCTTATGTTTCTCGAGCTCGTCGCTGAGTCGCCTTTCGTACGTCCTCCAGTTGTTCAGAGATACGCGGTCCCGGTATCTCCTATTCGCCAACTTCCAAAAATCAGCTTGGAGTTTGAGATCCCAAACGTAGTCGGGAATATATCGGAGTCGTACTTTTTCGAGGTCCGCTTTCGATACCTTGCGTGTGAAAGCAAGCGTAAAAACAACCTCGTACTCCTCGTCTGAGATCTTCCCGACGATATTGTATGGCGATAACTCCGTAACTTGTGCCATCGTTAAGGCTAAGTAAACTTTGCTGATTAATAAAAAAAAGCGACGTGACGTGTGAACACTCCAAAGGTTAACAGAAGACTGCGTGAACCGATAGGAATCGCTCGCGCTTATATACCTGTGCGAGCGGTCGGATGTAGTGCTAGTGTTCACCCACCCCCTCCCCTACGGAACAATCAACGCGGGCCGCGCAGGTAGAAACATTGCTTCTTGGAAAGGATTTGTTATATATTGTTGTCTTAATAGGGTGTTGTGGTGTCATTCTTTTGCTGAACACCTTTAAATCGAATTTCTTTAAAACTTTTACTGTAAACTTTATTAATTATTTGGCTCATAACGCCCGATCGAGACGTCCGATTCGGCCCGTCTGTGCTTCATTGAATAGGACTCCGTGCCCGCTATGCGTGTGCACCCTTTAAAATGAGCCCTCCATGGGGAATTTTTACACCCGACAGTAAAAAACCGTCCGAGAGAACAATTTTTTTTTCTTCTTTATTCATTTTGTTTATGATTTAAAAATGAAAGCTTGTCGCGAGGTTCATGTACTAATAAGTATAAATTTTTTTTTCTTTCGCAAACCTCGCGACAAGCTTTTATTTATAAAATCATATTTTTTTGTTACGACTCTATCATTAAGAAGTCGTTGCAGGGAAAGTGTATGGGAAAAAATTAAAAGAATAAAAATTATCATAAAAACAGTCATTTATTGAAAATATTATTTATTATACATTTACATCTTACAAATATAACTTAACCTAATTAAAACTAACTTACAACTAATATATACAAACAGGATACAAATAAAACCTAAAAAAACACATCTTCGATCCAATCTCGCACTTCCTCACCTCTACTGGGCCGTGACGGCTGGATTCTGAACTCACCGTATACCGCCCATGTGGCGTATACGAGATACAGTATATTGTCCAGCTCGTCTTTCTTGCCGCGGAAGTGCCTTATTAGTTTGTGAAATATCTCACTATCCCTCCGATGGAATTCGAGAAAATCGACAAGTGTTTGAACGCGCACCGGATCAAGCCACTGCCAGAAATGGTTAGCGTCGTCCAGAGGTGCGCACGTTCGTCTCACTTTGTCGAAGTTCTTCAAAATCGTCTTATGTTTCTCGAGCTCGTCGCTGAGTCGCCTTTCGTACGTCCTCCAGTTGTTCAGAGATACGCGGTCCCGGTATCTCCTATTCGCCAACTTCCAAAAATCAGCTTGGAGTTTGAGATCCCAAACGTAGTCGGGAATATATCGGAGTCGTACTTTTTCGAGGTCCGCTTTCGATACCTTGCGTGTGAAAGCAAGCGTAAAAACAACCTCGTACTCCTCGTCTGAGATCTTCCCGACGATATTGTATGGCGATAACTCCGTAACTTGTGCCATCGTTAAGGCTAAGTAAACTTTGCTGATTAATAAAAAAAAGCGACGTGACGTGTGAACACTCCAAAGGTTAACAGAAGACTGCGTGAACCGATAGGAATCGCTCGCGCTTATATACCTGTGCGAGCGGTCGGATGTAGTGCTAGTGTTCACCCACCCCCTCCCCTACGGAACAATCAACGCGGGCCGCGCAGGTAGAAACATTGCTTCTTGGAAAGGATTTGTTATATATTGTTGTCTTAATAGGGTGTTGTGGTGTCATTCTTTTGCTGAACACCTTTAAATCGAATTTCTTTAAAACTTTTACTGTAAACTTTATTAATTATTTGGCTCATAACGCCCGATCGAGACGTCCGATTCGGCCCGTCTGTGCTTCATTGAATAGGACTCCGTGCCCGCTATGCGTGTGCACCCTTTAAAATGAGCCCTCCATGGGGAATTTTTACACCCGACAGTAAAAAACCGTCCGAGAGAACAATTTTTTTTTCTTCTTTATTCATTTTGTTTATGATTTAAAAATGAAAGCTTGTCGCGAGGTTCATGTACTAATAAGTATAAATTTTTTTTTCTTTCGCAAACCTCGCGACAAGCTTTTATTTATAAAATCATATTTTTTTGTTACGACTCTATCATTAAGAAGTCGTTGCAGGGAAAGTGTATGGGAAAAAATTAAAAGAATAAAAATTATCATAAAAACAGTCATTTATTGAAAATATTATTTATTATACATTTACATCTTACAAATATAACTTAACCTAATTAAAACTAACTTACAACTAATATATACAAACAGGATACAAATAAAACCTAAAAAAACACATCTTCGATCCAATCTCGCACTTCCTCACCTCTACTGGGCCGTGACGGCTGGATTCTGAACTCACCGTATACCGCCCATGTGGCGTATACGAGATACAGTATATTGTCCAGCTCGTCTTTCTTGCCGCGGAAGTGCCTTATTAGTTTGTGAAATATCTCACTATCCCTCCGATGGAATTCGAGAAAATCGACAAGTGTTTGAACGCGCACCGGATCAAGCCACTGCGAGAAATGGTTAGCGTCGTCCAGAGGTGCGCACGTTCGTCTCACTTTGTCGAAGTTCTTCAAAATCGTCTTATGTTTCTCGAGCTCGTCGCTGAGTCGCCTTTCGTACGTCCTCCAGTTGTTCAGAGATACGCGGTCCCGGTATCTCCTATTCGCCAACTTCCAAAAATCAGCTTGGAGTTTGAGATCCCAAACGTAGTCGGGAATATATCGGAGTCGTACTTTTTCGAGGTCCGCTTTCGATACCTTGCGTGTGAAAGCAAGCGTAAAAACAACCTCGTACTCCTCGTCTGAGATCTTCCCGACGATATTGTATGGCGATAACTCCGTAACTTGTGCCATCGTTAAGGCTAAGTAAACTTTGCTGATTAATAAAAAAAAGCGACGTGACGTGTGAACACTCCAAAGGTTAACAGAAGACTGCGTGAACCGATAGGAATCGCTCGCGCTTATATACCTGTGCGAGCGGTCGGATGTAGTGCTAGTGTTCACCCACCCCCTCCCCTACGGAACAATCAACGCGGGCCGCGCAGGTAGAAACATTGCTTCTTGGAAAGGATTTGTTATATATTGTTGTCTTAATAGGGTGTTGTGGTGTCATTCTTTTGCTGAACACCTTTAAATCGAATTTCTTTAAAACTTTTACTGTAAACTTTATTAATTATTTGGCTCATAACGCCCGATCGAGACGTCCGATTCGGCCCGTCTGTGCTTCATTGAATAGGACTCCGTGCCCGCTATGCGTGTGCACCCTTTAAAATGAGCCCTCCATGGGGAATTTTTACACCCGACAGTAAAAAACCGTCCGAGAGAACAATTTTTTTTTCTTCTTTATTCATTTTGTTTATGATTTAAAAATGAAAGCTTGTCGCGAGGTTCATGTACTAATAAGTATAAATTTTTTTTTCTTTCGCAAACCTCGCGACAAGCTTTTATTTATAAAATCATATTTTTTTGTTACGACTCTATCATTAAGAAGTCGTTGCAGGGAAAGTGTATGGGAAAAAATTAAAAGAATAAAAATTATCATAAAAACAGTCATTTATTGAAAATATTATTTATTATACATTTACATCTTACAAATATAACTTAACCTAATTAAAACTAACTTACAACTAATATATACAAACAGGATACAAATAAAACCTAAAAAAACACATCTTCGATCCAATCTCGCACTTCCTCACCTCTACTGGGCCGTGACGGCTGGATTCTGAACTCACCGTATACCGCCCATGTGGCGTATACGAGATACAGTATATTGTCCAGCTCGTCTTTCTTGCCGCGGAAGTGCCTTATTAGTTTGTGAAATATCTCACTATCCCTCCGATGGAATTCGAGAAAATCGACAAGTGTTTGAACGCGCACCGGATCAAGCCACTGCGAGAAATGGTTAGCGTCGTCCAGAGGTGCGCACGTTCGTCTCACTTTGTCGAAGTTCTTCAAAATCGTCTTATGTTTCTCGAGCTCGTCGCTGAGTCGCCTTTCGTACGTCCTCCAGTTGTTCAGAGATACGCGGTCCCGGTATCTCCTATTCGCCAACTTCCAAAAATCAGCTTGGAGTTTGAGATCCCAAACGTAGTCGGGAATATATCGGAGTCGTACTTTTTCGAGGTCCGCTTTCGATACCTTGCGTGTGAAAGCAAGCGTAAAAACAACCTCGTACTCCTCGTCTGAGATCTTCCCGACGATATTGTATGGCGATAACTCCGTAACTTGTGCCATCGTTAAGGCTAAGTAAACTTTGCTGATTAATAAAAAAAAGCGACGTGACGTGTGAACACTCCAAAGGTTAACAGAAGACTGCGTGAACCGATAGGAATCGCTCGCGCTTATATACCTGTGCGAGCGGTCGGATGTAGTGCTAGTGTTCACCCACCTCCTCCCCTACGGAACAATCAACGCGGGCCGCGCAGGTAGAAACATTGCTTCTTGGAAAGGATTTGTTATATATTGTTGTCTTAATAGGGTGTTGTGGTGTCATTCTTTTGCTGAACACCTTTAAATCGAATTTCTTTAAAACTTTTACTGTAAACTTTATTAATTATTTGGCTCATAACGCCCGATCGAGACGTCCGATTCGGCCCGTCTGTGCTTCATTGAATAGGACTCCGTGCCCGCTATGCGTGTGCACCCTTTAAAATGAGCCCTCCATGGGGAATTTTTACACCCGACAGTAAAAAACCGTCCGAGAGAACAATTTTTTTTTCTTCTTTATTCATTTTGTTTATGATTTAAAAATGAAAGCTTGTCGCGAGGTTCATGTACTAATAAGTATAAATTTTTTTTTCTTTCGCAAACCTCGCGACAAGCTTTTATTTATAAAATCATATTTTTTTGTTACGACTCTATCATTAAGAAGTCGTTGCAGGGAAAGTGTATGGGAAAAAATTAAAAGAATAAAAATTATCATAAAAACAGTCATTTATTGAAAATATTATTTATTATACATTTACATCTTACAAATATAACTTAACCTAATTAAAACTAACTTACAACTAATATATACAAACAGGATACAAATAAAACCTAAAAAAACACATCATCGATCCAATCTCGCACTTCCTCACCTCTACTGGGCCGTGACGGCTGGATTCTGAACTCACCGTATACCGCCCATGTGGCGTATACGAGATACAGTATATTGTCCAGCTCGTCTTTCTTGCCGCGGAAGTGCCTTATTAGTTTGTGAAATATCTCACTATCCCTCCGATGGAATTCGAGAAAATCGACAAGTGTTTGAACGCGCACCGGATCAAGCCACTGCGAGAAATGGTTAGCGTCGTCCAGAGGTGCGCACGTTCGTCTCACTTTGTCGAAGTTCTTCAAAATCGTCTTATGTTTCTCGAGCTCGTCGCTGAGTCGCCTTTCGTACGTCCTCCAGTTGTTCAGAGATACGCGGTCCCGGTATCTCCTATTCGCCAACTTCCAAAAATCAGCTTGGAGTTTGAGATCCCAAACGTAGTCGGGAATATATCGGAGTCGTACTTTTTCGAGGTCCGCTTTCGATACCTTGCGTGTGAAAGCAAGCGTAAAAACAACCTCGTACTCCTCGTCTGAGATCTTCCCGACGATATTGTATGGCGATAACTCCGTAACTTGTGCCATCGTTAAGGCTAAGTAAACTTTGCTGATTAATAAAAAAAAGCGACGTGACGTGTGAACACTCCAAAGGTTAACAGAAGACTGCGTGAACCGATAGGAATCGCTCGCGCTTATATACCTGTGCGAGCGGTCGGATGTAGTGCTAGTGTTCACCCACCCCCTCCCCTACGGAACAATCAACGCGGGCCGCGCAGGTAGAAACATTGCTTCTTGGAAAGGATTTGTTATATATTGTTGTCTTAATAGGGTGTTGTGGTGTCATTCTTTTGCTGAACACCTTTAAATCGAATTTCTTTAAAACTTTTACTGTAAACTTTATTAATTATTTGGCTCATAACGCCCGATCGAGACGTCCGATTCGGCCCGTCTGTGCTTCATTGAATAGGACTCCGTGCCCGCTATGCGTGTGCACCCTTTAAAATGAGCCCTCCATGGGGAATTTTTACACCCGACAGTAAAAAACCGTCCGAGAGAACAATTTTTTTTTCTTCTTTATTCATTTTGTTTATGATTTAAAAATGAAAGCTTGTCGCGAGGTTCATGTACTAATAAGTATAAATTTTTTTTTCTTTCGCAAACCTCGCGACAAGCTTTTATTTATAAAATCATATTTTTTTGTTACGACTCTATCATTAAGAAGTCGTTGCAGGGAAAGTGTATGGGAAAAAATTAAAAGAATAAAAATTATCATAAAAACAGTCATTTATTGAAAATATTATTTATTATACATTTACATCTTACAAATATAACTTAACCTAATTAAAACTAACTTACAACTAATATATACAAACAGGATACAAATAAAACCTAAAAAAACACATCTTCGATCCAATCTCGCACTTCCTCACCTCTACTGGGCCGTGACGGCTGGATTCTGAACTCACCGTATACCGCCCATGTGGCGTATACGAGATACAGTATATTGTCCAGCTCGTCTTTCTTGCCGCGGAAGTGCCTTATTAGTTTGTGAAATATCTCACTATCCCTCCGATGGAATTCGAGAAAATCGACAAGTGTTTGAACGCGCACCGGATCAAGCCACTGCGAGAAATGGTTAGCGTCGTCCAGAGGTGCGCACGTTCGTCTCACTTTGTCGAAGTTCTTCAAAATCGTCTTATGTTTCTCGAGCTCGTCGCTGAGTCGCCTTTCGTACGTCCTCCAGTTGTTCAGAGATACGCGGTCCCGGTATCTCCTATTCGCCAACTTCCAAAAATCAGCTTGGAGTTTGAGATCCCAAACGTAGTCGGGAATATATCGGAGTCGTACTTTTTCGAGGTCCGCTTTCGATACCTTGCGTGTGAAAGCAAGCGTAAAAACAACCTCGTACTCCTCGTCTGAGATCTTCCCGACGATATTGTATGGCGATAACTCCGTAACTTGTGCCATCGTTAAGGCTAAGTAAACTTTGCTGATTAATAAAAAAAAGCGACGTGACGTGTGAACACTCCAAAGGTTAACAGAAGACTGCGTGAACCGATAGGAATCGCTCGCGCTTATATACCTGTGCGAGCGGTCGGATGTAGTGCTAGTGTTCACCCACCCCCTCCCCTACGGAACAATCAACGCGGGCCGCGCAGGTAGAAACATTGCTTCTTGGAAAGGATTTGTTATATATTGTTGTCTTAATAGGGTGTTGTGGTGTCATTCTTTTGCTGAACACCTTTAAATCGAATTTCTTTAAAACTTTTACTGTAAACTTTATTAATTATTTGGCTCATAACGCCCGATCGAGACGTCCGATTCGGCCCGTCTGTGCTTCATTGAATAGGACTCCGTGCCCGCTATGCGTGTGCACCCTTTAAAATGAGCCCTCCATGGGGAATTTTTACACCCGACAGTAAAAAACCGTCCGAGAGAACAATTTTTTTTTCTTCTTTATTCATTTTGTTTATGATTTAAAAATGAAAGCTTGTCGCGAGGTTCATGTACTAATAAGTATAAATTTTTTTTTCTTTCGCAAACCTCGCGACAAGCTTTTATTTATAAAATCATATTTTTTTGTTACGACTCTATCATTAAGAAGTCGTTGCAGGGAAAGTGTATGGGAAAAAATTAAAAGAATAAAAATTATCATAAAAACAGTCATTTATTGAAAATATTATTTATTATACATTTACATCTTACAAATATAACTTAACCTAATTAAAACTAACTTACAACTAATATATACAAACAGGATACAAATAAAACCTAAAAAAACACATCTTCGATCCAATCTCGCACTTCCTCACCTCTACTGGGCCGTGACGGCTGGATTCTGAACTCACCGTATACCGCCCATGTGGCGTATACGAGATACAGTATATTGTCCAGCTCGTCTTTCTTGCCGCGGAAGTGCCTTATTAGTTTGTGAAATATCTCACTATCCCTCCGATGGAATTCGAGAAAATCGACAAGTGTTTGAACGCGCACCGGATCAAGCCACTGCGAGAAATGGTTAGCGTCGTCCAGAGGTGCGCACGTTCGTCTCACTTTGTCGAAGTTCTTCAAAATCGTCTTATGTTTCTCGAGCTCGTCGCTGAGTCGCCTTTCGTACGTCCTCCAGTTGTTCAGAGATACGCGGTCCCGGTATCTCCTATTCGCCAACTTCCAAAAATCAGCTTGGAGTTTGAGATCCCAAACGTAGTCGGGAATATATCGGAGTCGTACTTTTTCGAGGTCCGCTTTCGATACCTTGCGTGTGAAAGCAAGCGTAAAAACAACCTCGTACTCCTCGTCTGAGATCTTCCCGACGATATTGTATGGCGATAACTCCGTAACTTGTGCCATCGTTAAGGCTAAGTAAACTTTGCTGATTAATAAAAAAAAGCGACGTGACGTGTGAACACTCCAAAGGTTAACAGAAGACTGCGTGAACCGATAGGAATCGCTCGCGCTTATATACCTGTGCGAGCGGTCGGATGTAGTGCTAGTGTTCACCCACCCCCTCCCCTACGGAACAATCAACGCGGGCCGCGCAGGTAGAAACATTGCTTCTTGGAAAGGATTTGTTATATATTGTTGTCTTAATAGGGTGTTGTGGTGTCATTCTTTTGCTGAACACCTTTAAATCGAATTTCTTTAAAACTTTTACTGTAAACTTTATTAATTATTTGGCTCATAACGCCCGATCGAGACGTCCGATTCGGCCCGTCTGTGCTTCATTGAATAGGACTCCGTGCCCGCTATGCGTGTGCACCCTTTAAAATGAGCCCTCCATGGGGAATTTTTACACCCGACAGTAAAAAACCGTCCGAGAGAACAATTTTTTTTTCTTCTTTATTCATTTTGTTTATGATTTAAAAATGAAAGCTTGTCGCGAGGTTCATGTACTAATAAGTATAAATTTTTTTTTCTTTCGCAAACCTCGCGACAAGCTTTTATTTATAAAATCATATTTTTTTGTTACGACTCTATCATTAAGAAGTCGTTGCAGGGAAAGTGTATGGGAAAAAATTAAAAGAATAAAAATTATCATAAAAACAGTCATTTATTGAAAATATTATTTATTATACATTTACATCTTACAAATATAACTTAACCTAATTAAAACTAACTTACAACTAATATATACAAACAGGATACAAATAAAACCTAAAAAAACACATCTTCGATCCAATCTCGCACTTCCTCACCTCTACTGGGCCGTGACGGCTGGATTCTGAACTCACCGTATACCGCCCATGTGGCGTATACGAGATACAGTATATTGTCCAGCTCGTCTTTCTTGCCGCGGAAGTGCCTTATTAGTTTGTGAAATATCTCACTATCCCTCCGATGGAATTCGAGAAAATCGACAAGTGTTTGAACGCGCACCGGATCAAGCCACTGCGAGAAATTGTTAGCGTCGTCCAGAGGTGCGCACGTTCGTCTCACTTTGTCGAAGTTCTTCAAAATCGTCTTATGTTTCTCGAGCTCGTCGCTGAGTCGCCTTTCGTACGTCCTCCAGTTGTTCAGAGATACGCGGTCCCGGTATCTCCTATTCGCCAACTTCCAAAAATCAGCTTGGAGTTTGAGATCCCAAACGTAGTCGGGAATATATCGGAGTCGTACTTTTTCGAGGTCCGCTTTCGATACCTTGCGTGTGAAAGCAAGCGTAAAAACAACCTCGTACTCCTCGTCTGAGATCTTCCCGACGATATTGTATGGCGATAACTCCGTAACTTGTGCCATCGTTAAGGCTAAGTAAACTTTGCTGATTAATAAAAAAAAGCGACGTGACGTGTGAACACTCCAAAGGTTAACAGAAGACTGCGTGAACCGATAGGAATCGCTCGCGCTTATATACCTGTGCGAGCGGTCGGATGTAGTGCTAGTGTTCACCCACCCCCTCCCCTACGGAACAATCAACGCGGGCCGCGCAGGTAGAAACATTGCTTCTTGGAAAGGATTTGTTATATATTGTTGTCTTAATAGGGTGTTGTGGTGTCATTCTTTTGCTGAACACCTTTAAATCGAATTTCTTTAAAACTTTTACTGTAAACTTTATTAATTATTTGGCTCATAACGCCCGATCGAGACGTCCGATTCGGCCCGTCTGTGCTTCATTGAATAGGACTCCGTGCCCGCTATGCGTGTGCACCCTTTAAAATGAGCCCTCCATGGGGAATTTTTACACCCGACAGTAAAAAACCGTCCGAGAGAACAATTTTTTTTTCTTCTTTATTCATTTTGTTTATGATTTAAAAATGAAAGCTTGTCGCGAGGTTCATGTACTAATAAGTATAAATTTTTTTTTCTTTCGCAAACCTCGCGACAAGCTTTTATTTATAAAATCATATTTTTTTGTTACGACTCTATCATTAAGAAGTCGTTGCAGGGAAAGTGTATGGGAAAAAATTAAAAGAATAAAAATTATCATAAAAACAGTCATTTATTGAAAATATTATTTATTATACATTTACATCTTACAAATATAACTTAACCTAATTAAAACTAACTTACAACTAATATATACAAACAGGATACAAATAAAACCTAAAAAAACACATCTTCGATCCAATCTCGCACTTCCTCACCTCTACTGGGCCGTGACGGCTGGATTCTGAACTCACCGTATACCGCCCATGTGGCGTATACGAGATACAGTATATTGTCCAGCTCGTCTTTCTTGCCGCGGAAGTGCCTTATTAGTTTGTGAAATATCTCACTATCCCTCCGATGGAATTCGAGAAAATCGACAAGTGTTTGAACGCGCACCGGATCAAGCCACTGCGAGAAATTGTTAGCGTCGTCCAGAGGTGCGCACGTTCGTCTCACTTTGTCGAAGTTCTTCAAAATCGTCTTATGTTTCTCGAGCTCGTCGCTGAGTCGCCTTTCGTACGTCCTCCAGTTGTTCAGAGATACGCGGTCCCGGTATCTCCTATTCGCCAACTTCCAAAAATCAGCTTGGAGTTTGAGATCCCAAACGTAGTCGGGAATATATCGGAGTCGTACTTTTTCGAGGTCCGCTTTCGATACCTTGCGTGTGAAAGCAAGCGTAAAAACAACCTCGTACTCCTCGTCTGAGATCTTCCCGACGATATTGTATGGCGATAACTCCGTAACTTGTGCCATCGTTAAGGCTAAGTAAACTTTGCTGATTAATAAAAAAAAGCGACGTGACGTGTGAACACTCCAAAGGTTAACAGAAGACTGCGTGAACCGATAGGAATCGCTCGCGCTTATATACCTGTGCGAGCGGTCGGATGTAGTGCTAGTGTTCACCCACCCCCTCCCCTACGGAACAATCAACGCGGGCCGCGCAGGTAGAAACATTGCTTCTTGGAAAGGATTTGTTATATATTGTTGTCTTAATAGGGTGTTGTGGTGTCATTCTTTTGCTGAACACCTTTAAATCGAATTTCTTTAAAACTTTTACTGTAAACTTTATTAATTATTTGGCTCATAACGCCCGATCGAGACGTCCGATTCGGCCCGTCTGTGCTTCATTGAATAGGACTCCGTGCCCGCTATGCGTGTGCACCCTTTAAAATGAGCCCTCCATGGGGAATTTTTACACCCGACAGTAAAAAACCGTCCGAGAGAACAATTTTTTTTTCTTCTTTATTCATTTTGTTTATGATTTAAAAATGAAAGCTTGTCGCGAGGTTCATGTACTAATAAGTATAAATTTTTTTTTCTTTCGCAAACCTCGCGACAAGCTTTTATTTATAAAATCATATTTTTTTGTTACGACTCTATCATTAAGAAGTCGTTGCAGGGAAAGTGTATGGGAAAAAATTAAAAGAATAAAAATTATCATAAAAACAGTCATTTATTGAAAATATTATTTATTATACATTTACATCTTACAAATATAACTTAACCTAATTAAAACTAACTTACAACTAATATATACAAACAGGATACAAATAAAACCTAAAAAAACACATCTTCGATCCAATCTCGCACTTCCTCACCTCTACTGGGCCGTGACGGCTGGATTCTGAACTCACCGTATACCGCCCATGTGGCGTATACGAGATACAGTATATTGTCCAGCTCGTCTTTCTTGCCGCGGAAGTGCCTTATTAGTTTGTGAAATATCTCACTATCCCTCCGATGGAATTCGAGAAAATCGACAAGTGTTTGAACGCGCACCGGATCAAGCCACTGCGAGAAATGGTTAGCGTCGTCCAGAGGTGCGCACGTTCGTCTCACTTTGTCGAAGTTCTTCAAAATCGTCTTATGTTTCTCGAGCTCGTCGCTGAGTCGCCTTTCGTACGTCCTCCAGTTGTTCAGAGATACGCGGTCCCGGTATCTCCTATTCGCCAACTTCCAAAAATCAGCTTGGAGTTTGAGATCCCAAACGTAGTCGGGAATATATCGGAGTCGTACTTTTTCGAGGTCCGCTTTCGATACCTTGCGTGTGAAAGCAAGCGTAAAAACAACCTCGTACTCCTCGTCTGAGATCTTCCCGACGATATTGTATGGCGATAACTCCGTAACTTGTGCCATCGTTAAGGCTAAGTAAACTTTGCTGATTAATAAAAAAAAGCGACGTGACGTGTGAACACTCCAAAGGTTAACAGAAGACTGCGTGAACCGATAGGAATCGCTCGCGCTTATATACCTGTGCGAGCGGTCGGATGTAGTGCTAGTGTTCACCCACCCCCTCCCCTACGGAACAATCAACGCGGGCCGCGCAGGTAGAAACATTGCTTCTTGGAAAGGATTTGTTATATATTGTTGTCTTAATAGGGTGTTGTGGTGTCATTCTTTTGCTGAACACCTTTAAATCGAATTTCTTTAAAACTTTTACTGTAAACTTTATTAATTATTTGGCTCATAACGCCCGATCGAGACGTCCGATTCGGCCCGTCTGTGCTTCATTGAATAGGACTCCGTGCCCGCTATGCGTGTGCACCCTTTAAAATGAGCCCTCCATGGGGAATTTTTACACCCGACAGTAAAAAACCGTCCGAGAGAACAATTTTTTTTTCTTCTTTATTCATTTTGTTTATGATTTAAAAATGAAAGCTTGTCGCGAGGTTCATGTACTAATAAGTATAAATTTTTTTTTCTTTCGCAAACCTCGCGACAAGCTTTTATTTATAAAATCATATTTTTTTGTTACGACTCTATCATTAAGAAGTCGTTGCAGGGAAAGTGTATGGGAAAAAATTAAAAGAATAAAAATTATCATAAAAACAGTCATTTATTGAAAATATTATTTATTATACATTTACATCTTACAAATATAACTTAACCTAATTAAAACTAACTTACAACTAATATATACAAACAGGATACAAATAAAACCTAAAAAAACACATCTTCGATCCAATCTCGCACTTCCTCACCTCTACTGGGCCGTGACGGCTGGATTCTGAACTCACCGTATACCGCCCATGTGGCGTATACGAGATACAGTATATTGTCCAGCTCGTCTTTCTTGCCGCGGAAGTGCCTTATTAGTTTGTGAAATATCTCACTATCCCTCCGATGGAATTCGAGAAAATCGACAAGTGTTTGAACGCGCACCGGATCAAGCCACTGCGAGAAATGGTTAGCGTCGTCCAGAGGTGCGCACGTTCGTCTCACTTTGTCGAAGTTCTTCAAAATCGTCTTATGTTTCTCGAGCTCGTCGCTGAGTCGCCTTTCGTACGTCCTCCAGTTGTTCAGAGATACGCGGTCCCGGTATCTCCTATTCGCCAACTTCCAAAAATCAGCTTGGAGTTTGAGATCCCAAACGTAGTCGGGAATATATCGGAGTCGTACTTTTTCGAGGTCCGCTTTCGATACCTTGCGTGTGAAAGCAAGCGTAAAAACAACCTCGTACTCCTCGTCTGAGATCTTCCCGACGATATTGTATGGCGATAACTCCGTAACTTGTGCCATCGTTAAGGCTAAGTAAACTTTGCTGATTAATAAAAAAAAGCGACGTGACGTGTGAACACTCCAAAGGTTAACAGAAGACTGCGTGAACCGATAGGAATCGCTCGCGCTTATATACCTGTGCGAGCGGTCGGATGTAGTGCTAGTGTTCACCCACCCCCTCCCCTACGGAACAATCAACGCGGGCCGCGCAGGTAGAAACATTGCTTCTTGGAAAGGATTTGTTATATATTGTTGTCTTAATAGGGTGTTGTGGTGTCATTCTTTTGCTGAACACCTTTAAATCGAATTTCTTTAAAACTTTTACTGTAAACTTTATTAATTATTTGGCTCATAACGCCCGATCGAGACGTCCGATTCGGCCCGTCTGTGCTTCATTGAATAGGACTCCGTGCCCGCTATGCGTGTGCACCCTTTAAAATGAGCCCTCCATGGGGAATTTTTACACCCGACAGTAAAAAACCGTCCGAGAGAACAATTTTTTTTTCTTCTTTATTCATTTTGTTTATGATTTAAAAATGAAAGCTTGTCGCGAGGTTCATGTACTAATAAGTATAAATTTTTTTTTCTTTCGCAAACCTCGCGACAAGCTTTTATTTATAAAATCATATTTTTTTGTTACGACTCTATCATTAAGAAGTCGTTGCAGGGAAAGTGTATGGGAAAAAATTAAAAGAATAAAAATTATCATAAAAACAGTCATTTATTGAAAATATTATTTATTATACATTTACATCTTACAAATATAACTTAACCTAATTAAAACTAACTTACAACTAATATATACAAACAGGATACAAATAAAACCTAAAAAAACACATCTTCGATCCAATCTCGCACTTCCTCACCTCTACTGGGCCGTGACGGCTGGATTCTGAACTCACCGTATACCGCCCATGTGGCGTATACGAGATACAGTATATTGTCCAGCTCGTCTTTCTTGCCGCGGAAGTGCCTTATTAGTTTGTGAAATATCTCACTATCCCTCCGATGGAATTCGAGAAAATCGACAAGTGTTTGAACGCGCACCGGATCAAGCCACTGCGAGAAATGGTTAGCGTCGTCCAGAGGTGCGCACGTTCGTCTCACTTTGTCGAAGTTCTTCAAAATCGTCTTATGTTTCTCGAGCTCGTCGCTGAGTCGCCTTTCGTACGTCCTCCAGTTGTTCAGAGATACGCGGTCCCGGTATCTCCTATTCGCCAACTTCCAAAAATCAGCTTGGAGTTTGAGATCCCAAACGTAGTCGGGAATATATCGGAGTCGTACTTTTTCGAGGTCCGCTTTCGATACCTTGCGTGTGAAAGCAAGCGTAAAAACAACCTCGTACTCCTCGTCTGAGATCTTCCCGACGATATTGTATGGCGATAACTCCGTAACTTGTGCCATCGTTAAGGCTAAGTAAACTTTGCTGATTAATAAAAAAAAGCGACGTGACGTGTGAACACTCCAAAGGTTAACAGAAGACTGCGTGAACCGATAGGAATCGCTCGCGCTTATATACCTGTGCGAGCGGTCGGATGTAGTGCTAGTGTTCACCCACCCCCTCCCCTACGGAACAATCAACGCGGGCCGCGCAGGTAGAAACATTGCTTCTTGGAAAGGATTTGTTATATATTGTTGTCTTAATAGGGTGTTGTGGTGTCATTCTTTTGCTGAACACCTTTAAATCGAATTTCTTTAAAACTTTTACTGTAAACTTTATTAATTATTTGGCTCATAACGCCCGATCGAGACGTCCGATTCGGCCCGTCTGTGCTTCATTGAATAGGACTCCGTGCCCGCTATGCGTGTGCACCCTTTAAAATGAGCCCTCCATGGGGAATTTTTACACCCGACAGTAAAAAACCGTCCGAGAGAACAATTTTTTTTTCTTCTTTATTCATTTTGTTTATGATTTAAAAATGAAAGCTTGTCGCGAGGTTCATGTACTAATAAGTATAAATTTTTTTTTCTTTCGCAAACCTCGCGACAAGCTTTTATTTATAAAATCATATTTTTTTGTTACGACTCTATCATTAAGAAGTCGTTGCAGGGAAAGTGTATGGGAAAAAATTAAAAGAATAAAAATTATCATAAAAACAGTCATTTATTGAAAATATTATTTATTATACATTTACATCTTACAAATATAACTTAACCTAATTAAAACTAACTTACAACTAATATATACAAACAGGATACAAATAAAACCTAAAAAAACACATCTTCGATCCAATCTCGCACTTCCTCACCTCTACTGGGCCGTGACGGCTGGATTCTGAACTCACCGTATACCGCCCATGTGGCGTATACGAGATACAGTATATTGTCCAGCTCGTCTTTCTTGCCGCGGAAGTGCCTTATTAGTTTGTGAAATATCTCACTATCCCTCCGATGGAATTCGAGAAAATCGACAAGTGTTTGAACGCGCACCGGATCAAGCCACTGCGAGAAATGGTTAGCGTCGTCCAGAGGTGCGCACGTTCGTCTCACTTTGTCGAAGTTCTTCAAAATCGTCTTATGTTTCTCGAGCTCGTCGCTGAGTCGCCTTTCGTACGTCCTCCAGTTGTTCAGAGATACGCGGTCCCGGTATCTCCTATTCGCCAACTTCCAAAAATCAGCTTGGAGTTTGAGATCCCAAACGTAGTCGGGAATATATCGGAGTCGTACTTTTTCGAGGTCCGCTTTCGATACCTTGCGTGTGAAAGCAAGCGTAAAAACAACCTCGTACTCCTCGTCTGAGATCTTCCCGACGATATTGTATGGCGATAACTCCGTAACTTGTGCCATCGTTAAGGCTAAGTAAACTTTGCTGATTAATAAAAAAAAGCGACGTGACGTGTGAACACTCCAAAGGTTAACAGAAGACTGCGTGAACCGATAGGAATCGCTCGCGCTTATATACCTGTGCGAGCGGTCGGATGTAGTGCTAGTGTTCACCCACCCCCTCCCCTACGGAACAATCAACGCGGGCCGCGCAGGTAGAAACATTGCTTCTTGGAAAGGATTTGTTATATATTGTTGTCTTAATAGGGTGTTGTGGTGTCATTCTTTTGCTGAACACCTTTAAATCGAATTTCTTTAAAACTTTTACTGTAAACTTTATTAATTATTTGGCTCATAACGCCCGATCGAGACGTCCGATTCGGCCCGTCTGTGCTTCATTGAATAGGACTCCGTGCCCGCTATGCGTGTGCACCCTTTAAAATGAGCCCTCCATGGGGAATTTTTACACCCGACAGTAAAAAACCGTCCGAGAGAACAATTTTTTTTTCTTCTTTATTCATTTTGTTTATGATTTAAAAATGAAAGCTTGTCGCGAGGTTCATGTACTAATAAGTATAAATTTTTTTTTCTTTCGCAAACCTCGCGACAAGCTTTTATTTATAAAATCATATTTTTTTGTTACGACTCTATCATTAAGAAGTCGTTGCAGGGAAAGTGTATGGGAAAAAATTAAAAGAATAAAAATTATCATAAAAACAGTCATTTATTGAAAATATTATTTATTATACATTTACATCTTACAAATATAACTTAACCTAATTAAAACTAACTTACAACTAATATATACAAACAGGATACAAATAAAACCTAAAAAAACACATCTTCGATCCAATCTCGCACTTCCTCACCTCTACTGGGCCGTGACGGCTGGATTCTGAACTCACCGTATACCGCCCATGTGGCGTATACGAGATACAGTATATTGTCCAGCTCGTCTTTCTTGCCGCGGAAGTGCCTTATTAGTTTGTGAAATATCTCACTATCCCTCCGATGGAATTCGAGAAAATCGACAAGTGTTTGAACGCGCACCGGATCAAGCCACTGCGAGAAATGGTTAGCGTCGTCCAGAGGTGCGCACGTTCGTCTCACTTTGTCGAAGTTCTTCAAAATCGTCTTATGTTTCTCGAGCTCGTCGCTGAGTCGCCTTTCGTACGTCCTCCAGTTGTTCAGAGATACGCGGTCCCGGTATCTCCTATTCGCCAACTTCCAAAAATCAGCTTGGAGTTTGAGATCCCAAACGTAGTCGGGAATATATCGGAGTCGTACTTTTTCGAGGTCCGCTTTCGATACCTTGCGTGTGAAAGCAAGCGTAAAAACAACCTCGTACTCCTCGTCTGAGATCTTCCCGACGATATTGTATGGCGATAACTCCGTAACTTGTGCCATCGTTAAGGCTAAGTAAACTTTGCTGATTAATAAAAAAAAGCGACGTGACGTGTGAACACTCCAAAGGTTAACAGAAGACTGCGTGAACCGATAGGAATCGCTCGCGCTTATATACCTGTGCGAGCGGTCGGATGTAGTGCTAGTGTTCACCCACCCCCTCCCCTACGGAACAATCAACGCGGGCCGCGCAGGTAGAAACATTGCTTCTTGGAAAGGATTTGTTATATATTGTTGTCTTAATAGGGTGTTGTGGTGTCATTCTTTTGCTGAACACCTTTAAATCGAATTTCTTTAAAACTTTTACTGTAAACTTTATTAATTATTTGGCTCATAACGCCCGATCGAGACGTCCGATTCGGCCCGTCTGTGCTTCATTGAATAGGACTCCGTGCCCGCTATGCGTGTGCACCCTTTAAAATGAGCCCTCCATGGGGAATTTTTACACCCGACAGTAAAAAACCGTCCGAGAGAACAATTTTTTTTTCTTCTTTATTCATTTTGTTTATGATTTAAAAATGAAAGCTTGTCGCGAGGTTCATGTACTAATAAGTATAAATTTTTTTTTCTTTCGCAAACCTCGCGACAAGCTTTTATTTATAAAATCATATTTTTTTGTTACGACTCTATCATTAAGAAGTCGTTGCAGGGAAAGTGTATGGGAAAAAATTAAAAGAATAAAAATTATCATAAAAACAGTCATTTATTGAAAATATTATTTATTATACATTTACATCTTACAAATATAACTTAACCTAATTAAAACTAACTTACAACTAATATATACAAACAGGATACAAATAAAACCTAAAAAAACACATCTTCGATCCAATCTCGCACTTCCTCACCTCTACTGGGCCGTGACGGCTGGATTCTGAACTCACCGTATACCGCCCATGTGGCGTATACGAGATACAGTATATTGTCCAGCTCGTCTTTCTTGCCGCGGAAGTGCCTTATTAGTTTGTGAAATATCTCACTATCCCTCCGATGGAATTCGAGAAAATCGACAAGTGTTTGAACGCGCACCGGATCAAGCCACTGCGAGAAATGGTTAGCGTCGTCCAGAGGTGCGCACGTTCGTCTCACTTTGTCGAAGTTCTTCAAAATCGTCTTATGTTTCTCGAGCTCGTCGCTGAGTCGCCTTTCGTACGTCCTCCAGTTGTTCAGAGATACGCGGTCCCGGTATCTCCTATTCGCCAACTTCCAAAAATCAGCTTGGAGTTTGAGATCCCAAACGTAGTCGGGAATATATCGGAGTCGTACTTTTTCGAGGTCCGCTTTCGATACCTTGCGTGTGAAAGCAAGCGTAAAAACAACCTCGTACTCCTCGTCTGAGATCTTCCCGACGATATTGTATGGCGATAACTCCGTAACTTGTGCCATCGTTAAGGCTAAGTAAACTTTGCTGATTAATAAAAAAAAGCGACGTGACGTGTGAACACTCCAAAGGTTAACAGAAGACTGCGTGAACCGATAGGAATCGCTCGCGCTTATATACCTGTGCGAGCGGTCGGATGTAGTGCTAGTGTTCACCCACCCCCTCCCCTACGGAACAATCAACGCGGGCCGCGCAGGTAGAAACATTGCTTCTTGGAAAGGATTTGTTATATATTGTTGTCTTAATAGGGTGTTGTGGTGTCATTCTTTTGCTGAACACCTTTAAATCGAATTTCTTTAAAACTTTTACTGTAAACTTTATTAATTATTTGGCTCATAACGCCCGATCGAGACGTCCGATTCGGCCCGTCTGTGCTTCATTGAATAGGACTCCGTGCCCGCTATGCGTGTGCACCCTTTAAAATGAGCCCTCCATGGGGAATTTTTACACCCGACAGTAAAAAACCGTCCGAGAGAACAATTTTTTTTTCTTCTTTATTCATTTTGTTTATGATTTAAAAATGAAAGCTTGTCGCGAGGTTCATGTACTAATAAGTATAAATTTTTTTTTCTTTCGCAAACCTCGCGACAAGCTTTTATTTATAAAATCATATTTTTTTGTTACGACTCTATCATTAAGAAGTCGTTGCAGGGAAAGTGTATGGGAAAAAATTAAAAGAATAAAAATTATCATAAAAACAGTCATTTATTGAAAATATTATTTATTATACATTTACATCTTACAAATATAACTTAACCTAATTAAAACTAACTTACAACTAATATATACAAACAGGATACAAATAAAACCTAAAAAAACACATCTTCGATCCAATCTCGCACTTCCTCACCTCTACTGGGCCGTGACGGCTGGATTCTGAACTCACCGTATACCGCCCATGTGGCGTATACGAGATACAGTATATTGTCCAGCTCGTCTTTCTTGCCGCGGAAGTGCCTTATTAGTTTGTGAAATATCTCACTATCCCTCCGATGGAATTCGAGAAAATCGACAAGTGTTTGAACGCGCACCGGATCAAGCCACTGCGAGAAATGGTTAGCGTCGTCCAGAGGTGCGCACGTTCGTCTCACTTTGTCGAAGTTCTTCAAAATCGTCTTATGTTTCTCGAGCTCGTCGCTGAGTCGCCTTTCGTACGTCCTCCAGTTGTTCAGAGATACGCGGTCCCGGTATCTCCTATTCGCCAACTTCCAAAAATCAGCTTGGAGTTTGAGATCCCAAACGTAGTCGGGAATATATCGGAGTCGTACTTTTTCGAGGTCCGCTTTCGATACCTTGCGTGTGAAAGCAAGCGTAAAAACAACCTCGTACTCCTCGTCTGAGATCTTCCCGACGATATTGTATGGCGATAACTCCGTAACTTGTGCCATCGTTAAGGCTAAGTAAACTTTGCTGATTAATAAAAAAAAGCGACGTGACGTGTGAACACTCCAAAGGTTAACAGAAGACTGCGTGAACCGATAGGAATCGCTCGCGCTTATATACCTGTGCGAGCGGTCGGATGTAGTGCTAGTGTTCACCCACCCCCTCCCCTACGGAACAATCAACGCGGGCCGCGCAGGTAGAAACATTGCTTCTTGGAAAGGATTTGTTATATATTGTTGTCTTAATAGGGTGTTGTGGTGTCATTCTTTTGCTGAACACCTTTAAATCGAATTTCTTTAAAACTTTTACTGTAAACTTTATTAATTATTTGGCTCATAACGCCCGATCGAGACGTCCGATTCGGCCCGTCTGTGCTTCATTGAATAGGACTCCGTGCCCGCTATGCGTGTGCACCCTTTAAAATGAGCCCTCCATGGGGAATTTTTACACCCGACAGTAAAAAACCGTCCGAGAGAACAATTTTTTTTTCTTCTTTATTCATTTTGTTTATGATTTAAAAATGAAAGCTTGTCGCGAGGTTCATGTACTAATAAGTATAAATTTTTTTTTCTTTCGCAAACCTCGCGACAAGCTTTTATTTATAAAATCATTTTTTTTGTTACGACTCTATCATTAAGAAGTCGTTGCAGGGAAAGTGTATGGGAAAAAATTAAAAGAATAAAAATTATCATAAAAACAGTCATTTATTGAAAATATTATTTATTATACATTTACATCTTACAAATATAACTTAACCTAATTAAAACTAACTTACAACTAATATAATATACAAACAGGATACAAATAAAACCTAAAAAAACACATCTTCGATCCAATCTCGCACTTCCTCACCTCTACTGGGCCGTGACGGCTGGATTCTGAACTCACCGTATACCGCCCATGTGGCGTATACGAGATACAGTATATTGTCCAGCTCGTCTTTCTTGCCGCGGAAGTGCCTTATTAGTTTGTGAAATATCTCACTATCCCTCCGATGGAATTCGAGAAAATCGACAAGTGTTTGAACGCGCACCGGATCAAGCCACTGCGAGAAATGGTTAGCGTCGTCCAGAGGTGCGCACGTTCGTCTCACTTTGTCGAAGTTCTTCAAAATCGTCTTATGTTTCTCGAGCTCGTCGCTGAGTCGCCTTTCGTACGTCCTCCAGTTGTTCAGAGATACGCGGTCCCGGTATCTCCTATTCGCCAACTTCCAAAAATCAGCTTGGAGTTTGAGATCCCAAACGTAGTCGGGAATATATCGGAGTCGTACTTTTTCGAGGTCCGCTTTTCGATACCTTGCGTGTGAAAGCAAGCGTAAAAACAACCTCGTACTCCTCGTCTGAGATCTTCCCGACGATATTGTATGGCGATAACTCCGTAACTTGTGCCATCGTTAAGGCTAAGTAAACTTTGCTGATTAATAAAAAAAAGCGACGTGACGTGTGAACACTCCAAAGGTTAACAGAAGACTGCGTGAACCGATAGGAATCGCTCGCGCTTATATACCTGTGCGAGCGGTCGGATGTAGTGCTAGTGTTCACCCACCCCCTCCCCTACGGAACAATCAACGCGGGCCGCGCAGGTAGAAACATTGCTTCTTGGAAAGGATTTGTTATATATTGTTGTCTTAATAGGGTGTTGTGGTGTCATTCTTTTGCTGAACACCTTTAAATCGAATTTCTTTAAAACTTTTACTGTAAACTTTATTAATTATTTGGCTCATAACGCCCGATCGAGACGTCCGATTCGGCCCGTCTGTGCTTCATTGAATAGGACTCCGTGCCCGCTATGCGTGTGCACCCTTTAAAATGAGCCCTCCATGGGGAATTTTTACACCCGACAGTAAAAAACCGTCCGAGAGAACAATTTTTTTTTCTTCTTTATTCATTTTGTTTATGATTTAAAAATGAAAGCTTGTCGCGAGGTTCATGTACTAATAAGTATAAATTTTTTTTTCTTTCGCAAACCTCGCGACAAGCTTTTATTTATAAAATCATATTTTTTTGTTACGACTCTATCATTAAGAAGTCGTTGCAGGGAAAGTGTATGGGAAAAAATTAAAAGAATAAAAATTATCATAAAAACAGTCATTTATTGAAAATATTATTTATTATACATTTACATCTTACAAATATAACTTAACCTAATTAAAACTAACTTACAACTAATATATACAAACAGGATACAAATAAAACCTAAAAAAACACATCTTCGATCCAATCTCGCACTTCCTCACCTCTACTGGGCCGTGACGGCTGGATTCTGAACTCACCGTATACCGCCCATGTGGCGTATACGAGATACAGTATATTGTCCAGCTCGTCTTTCTTGCCGCGGAAGTGCCTTATTAGTTTGTGAAATATCTCACTATCCCTCCGATGGAATTCGAGAAAATCGACAAGTGTTTGAACGCGCACCGGATCAAGCCACTGCGAGAAATGGTTAGCGTCGTCCAGAGGTGCGCACGTTCGTCTCACTTTGTCGAAGTTCTTCAAAATCGTCTTATGTTTCTCGAGCTCGTCGCTGAGTCGCCTTTCGTACGTCCTCCAGTTGTTCAGAGATACGCGGTCCCGGTATCTCCTATTCGCCAACTTCCAAAAATCAGCTTGGAGTTTGAGATCCCAAACGTAGTCGGGAATATATCGGAGTCGTACTTTTTCGAGGTCCGCTTTCGATACCTTGCGTGTGAAAGCAAGCGTAAAAACAACCTCGTACTCCTCGTCTGAGATCTTCCCGACGATATTGTATGGCGATAACTCCGTAACTTGTGCCATCGTTAAGGCTAAGTAAACTTTGCTGATTAATAAAAAAAAGCGACGTGACGTGTGAACACTCCAAAGGTTAACAGAAGACTGCGTGAACCGATAGGAATCGCTCGCGCTTATATACCTGTGCGAGCGGTCGGATGTAGTGCTAGTGTTCACCCACCCCCTCCCCTACGGAACAATCAACGCGGGCCGCGCAGGTAGAAACATTGCTTCTTGGAAAGGATTTGTTATATATTGTTGTCTTAATAGGGTGTTGTGGTGTCATTCTTTTGCTGAACACCTTTAAATCGAATTTCTTTAAAACTTTTACTGTAAACTTTATTAATTATTTGGCTCATAACGCCCGATCGAGACGTCCGATTCGGCCCGTCTGTGCTTCATTGAATAGGACTCCGTGCCCGCTATGCGTGTGCACCCTTTAAAATGAGCCCTCCATGGGGAATTTTTACACCCGACAGTAAAAAACCGTCCGAGAGAACAATTTTTTTTTCTTCTTTATTCATTTTGTTTATGATTTAAAAATGAAAGCTTGTCGCGAGGTTCATGTACTAATAAGTATAAATTTTTTTTTCTTTCGCAAACCTCGCGACAAGCTTTTATTTATAAAATCATATTTTTTTGTTACGACTCTATCATTAAGAAGTCGTTGCAGGGAAAGTGTATGGGAAAAAATTAAAAGAATAAAAATTATCATAAAAACAGTCATTTATTGAAAATATTATTTATTATACATTTACATCTTACAAATATAACTTAACCTAATTAAAACTAACTTACAACTAATATAATATACAAACAGGATACAAATAAAACCTAAAAAAACACATCTTCGATCCAATCTCGCACTTCCTCACCTCTACTGGGCCGTGACGGCTGGATTCTGAACTCACCGTATACCGCCCATGTGGCGTATACGAGATACAGTATATTGTCCAGCTCGTCTTTCTTGCCGCGGAAGTGCCTTATTAGTTTGTGAAATATCTCACTATCCCTCCGATGGAATTCGAGAAAATCGACAAGTGTTTGAACGCGCACCGGATCAAGCCACTGCGAGAAATGGTTAGCGTCGTCCAGAGGTGCGCACGTTCGTCTCACTTTGTCGAAGTTCTTCAAAATCGTCTTATGTTTCTCGAGCTCGTCGCTGAGTCGCCTTTCGTACGTCCTCCAGTTGTTCAGAGATACGCGGTCCCGGTATCTCCTATTCGCCAACTTCCAAAAATCAGCTTGGAGTTTGAGATCCCAAACGTAGTCGGGAATATATCGGAGTCGTACTTTTTCGAGGTCCGCTTTCGATACCTTGCGTGTGAAAGCAAGCGTAAAAACAACCTCGTACTCCTCGTCTGAGATCTTCCCGACGATATTGTATGGCGATAACTCCGTAACTTGTGCCATCGTTAAGGCTAAGTAAACTTTGCTGATTAATAAAAAAAAGCGACGTGACGTGTGAACACTCCAAAGGTTAACAGAAGACTGCGTGAACCGATAGGAATCGCTCGCGCTTATATACCTGTGCGAGCGGTCGGATGTAGTGCTAGTGTTCACACCACCCCCTCCCCTACGGAACAATCAACGCGGGCCGCGCAGGTAGAAACATTGCTTCTTGGAAAGGATTTGTTATATATTGTTGTCTTAATAGGGTGTTGTGGTGTCATTCTTTTGCTGAACACCTTTAAATCGAATTTCTTTAAAACTTTTACTGTAAACTTTATTAATTATTTGGCTCATAACGCCCGATCGAGACGTCCGATTCGGCCCGTCTGTGCTTCATTGAATAGGACTCCGTGCCCGCTATGCGTGTGCACCCTTTAAAATGAGCCCTCCATGGGGAATTTTTACACCCGACAGTAAAAAACCGTCCGAGAGAACAATTTTTTTTTCTTCTTTATTCATTTTGTTTATGATTTAAAAATGAAAGCTTGTCGCGAGGTTCATGTACTAATAAGTATAAATTTTTTTTTCTTTCGCAAACCTCGCGACAAGCTTTTATTTATAAAATCATATTTTTTTGTTACGACTCTATCATTAAGAAGTCGTTGCAGGGAAAGTGTATGGGAAAAAATTAAAAGAATAAAAATTATCATAAAAACAGTCATTTATTGAAAATATTATTTATTATACATTTACATCTTACAAATATAACTTAACCTAATTAAAACTAACTTACAACTAATATAATATACAAACAGGATACAAATAAAACCTAAAAAAACACATCTTCGATCCAATCTCGCACTTCCTCACCTCTACTGGGCCGTGACGGCTGGATTCTGAACTCACCGTATACCGCCCATGTGGCGTATACGAGATACAGTATATTGTCCAGCTCGTCTTTCTTGCCGCGGAAGTGCCTTATTAGTTTGTGAAATATCTCACTATCCCTCCGATGGAATTCGAGAAAATCGACAAGTGTTTGAACGCGCACCGGATCAAGCCACTGCGAGAAATGGTTAGCGTCGTCCAGAGGTGCGCACGTTCGTCTCACTTTGTCGAAGTTCTTCAAAATCGTCTTATGTTTCTCGAGCTCGTCGCTGAGTCGCCTTTCGTACGTCCTCCAGTTGTTCAGAGATACGCGGTCCCGGTATCTCCTATTCGCCAACTTCCAAAAATCAGCTTGGAGTTTGAGATCCCAAACGTAGTCGGGAATATATCGGAGTCGTACTTTTTCGAGGTCCGCTTTCGATACCTTGCGTGTGAAAGCAAGCGTAAAAACAACCTCGTACTCCTCGTCTGAGATCTTCCCGACGATATTGTATGGCGATAACTCCGTAACTTGTGCCATCGTTAAGGCTAAGTAAACTTTGCTGATTAATAAAAAAAAGCGACGTGACGTGTGAACACTCCAAAGGTTAACAGAAGACTGCGTGAACCGATAGGAATCGCTCGCGCTTATATACCTGTGCGAGCGGTCGGATGTAGTGCTAGTGTTCACCCACCCCCTCCCCTACGGAACAATCAACGCGGGCCGCGCAGGTAGAAACATTGCTTCTTGGAAAGGATTTGTTATATATTGTTGTCTTAATAGGGTGTTGTGGTGTCATTCTTTTGCTGAACACCTTTAAATCGAATTTCTTTAAAACTTTTACTGTAAACTTTATTAATTATTTGGCTCATAACGCCCGATCGAGACGTCCGATTCGGCCCGTCTGTGCTTCATTGAATAGGACTCCGTGCCCGCTATGCGTGTGCACCCTTTAAAATGAGCCCTCCATGGGGAATTTTTACACCCGACAGTAAAAAACCGTCCGAGAGAACAATTTTTTTTTCTTCTTTATTCATTTTGTTTATGATTTAAAAATGAAAGCTTGTCGCGAGGTTCATGTACTAATAAGTATAAATTTTTTTTTCTTTCGCAAACCTCGCGACAAGCTTTTATTTATAAAATCATATTTTTTTGTTACGACTCTATCATTAAGAAGTCGTTGCAGGGAAAGTGTATGGGAAAAAATTAAAAGAATAAAAATTATCATAAAAACAGTCATTTATTGAAAATATTATTTATTATACATTTACATCTTACAAATATAACTTAACCTAATTAAAACTAACTTACAACTAATATAATATACAAACAGGATACAAATAAAACCTAAAAAAACACATCTTCGATCCAATCTCGCACTTCCTCACCTCTACTGGGCCGTGACGGCTGGATTCTGAACTCACCGTATACCGCCCATGTGGCGTATACGAGATACAGTATATTGTCCAGCTCGTCTTTCTTGCCGCGGAAGTGCCTTATTAGTTTGTGAAATATCTCACTATCCCTCCGATGGAATTCGAGAAAATCGACAAGTGTTTGAACGCGCACCGGATCAAGCCACTGCGAGAAATGGTTAGCGTCGTCCAGAGGTGCGCACGTTCGTCTCACTTTGTCGAAGTTCTTCAAAATCGTCTTATGTTTCTCGAGCTCGTCGCTGAGTCGCCTTTCGTACGTCCTCCAGTTGTTCAGAGATACGCGGTCCCGGTATCTCCTATTCGCCAACTTCCAAAAATCAGCTTGGAGTTTGAGATCCCAAACGTAGTCGGGAATATATCGGAGTCGTACTTTTTCGAGGTCCGCTTTCGATACCTTGCGTGTGAAAGCAAGCGTAAAAACAACCTCGTACTCCTCGTCTGAGATCTTCCCGACGATATTGTATGGCGATAACTCCGTAACTTGTGCCATCGTTAAGGCTAAGTAAACTTTGCTGATTAATAAAAAAAAGCGACGTGACGTGTGAACACTCCAAAGGTTAACAGAAGACTGCGTGAACCGATAGGAATCGCTCGCGCTTATATACCTGTGCGAGCGGTCGGATGTAGTGCTAGTGTTCACCCACCCCCTCCCCTACGGAACAATCAACGCGGGCCGCGCAGGTAGAAACATTGCTTCTTGGAAAGGATTTGTTATATATTGTTGTCTTAATAGGGTGTTGTGGTGTCATTCTTTTGCTGAACACCTTTAAATCGAATTTCTTTAAAACTTTTACTGTAAACTTTATTAATTATTTGGCTCATAACGCCCGATCGAGACGTCCGATTCGGCCCGTCTGTGCTTCATTGAATAGGACTCCGTGCCCGCTATGCGTGTGCACCCTTTAAAATGAGCCCTCCATGGGGAATTTTTACACCCGACAGTAAAAAACCGTCCGAGAGAACAATTTTTTTTTCTTCTTTATTCATTTTGTTTATGATTTAAAAATGAAAGCTTGTCGCGAGGTTCATGTACTAATAAGTATAAATTTTTTTTTCTTTCGCAAACCTCGCGACAAGCTTTTATTTATAAAATCATATTTTTTTGTTACGACTCTATCATTAAGAAGTCGTTGCAGGGAAAGTGTATGGGAAAAAATTAAAAGAATAAAAATTATCATAAAAACAGTCATTTATTGAAAATATTATTTATTATACATTTACATCTTACAAATATAACTTAACCTAATTAAAACTAACTTACAACTAATATAATATACAAACAGGATACAAATAAAACCTAAAAAAACACATCTTCGATCCAATCTCGCACTTCCTCACCTCTACTGGGCCGTGACGGCTGGATTCTGAACTCACCGTATACCGCCCATGTGGCGTATACGAGATACAGTATATTGTCCAGCTCGTCTTTCTTGCCGCGGAAGTGCCTTATTAGTTTGTGAAATATCTCACTATCCCTCCGATGGAATTCGAGAAAATCGACAAGTGTTTGAACGCGCACCGGATCAAGCCACTGCGAGAAATGGTTAGCGTCGTCCAGAGGTGCGCACGTTCGTCTCACTTTGTCGAAGTTCTTCAAAATCGTCTTATGTTTCTCGAGCTCGTCGCTGAGTCGCCTTTCGTACGTCCTCCAGTTGTTCAGAGATACGCGGTCCCGGTATCTCCTATTCGCCAACTTCCAAAAATCAGCTTGGAGTTTGAGATCCCAAACGTAGTCGGGAATATATCGGAGTCGTACTTTTTCGAGGTCCGCTTTCGATACCTTGCGTGTGAAAGCAAGCGTAAAAACAACCTCGTACTCCTCGTCTGAGATCTTCCCGACGATATTGTATGGCGATAACTCCGTAACTTGTGCCATCGTTAAGGCTAAGTAAACTTTGCTGATTAATAAAAAAAAGCGACGTGACGTGTGAACACTCCAAAGGTTAACAGAAGACTGCGTGAACCGATAGGAATCGCTCGCGCTTATATACCTGTGCGAGCGGTCGGATGTAGTGCTAGTGTTCACCCACCCCCTCCCCTACGGAACAATCAACGCGGGCCGCGCAGGTAGAAACATTGCTTCTTGGAAAGGATTTGTTATATATTGTTGTCTTAATAGGGTGTTGTGGTGTCATTCTTTTGCTGAACACCTTTAAATCGAATTTCTTTAAAACTTTTACTGTAAACTTTATTAATTATTTGGCTCATAACGCCCGATCGAGACGTCCGATTCGGCCCGTCTGTGCTTCATTGAATAGGACTCCGTGCCCGCTATGCGTGTGCACCCTTTAAAATGAGCCCTCCATGGGGAATTTTTACACCCGACAGTAAAAAACCGTCCGAGAGAACAATTTTTTTTTCTTCTTTATTCATTTTGTTTATGATTTAAAAATGAAAGCTTGTCGCGAGGTTCATGTACTAATAAGTATAAATTTTTTTTTCTTTCGCAAACCTCGCGACAAGCTTTTATTTATAAAATCATATTTTTTTGTTACGACTCTATCATTAAGAAGTCGTTGCAGGGAAAGTGTATGGGAAAAAATTAAAAGAATAAAAATTATCATAAAAACAGTCATTTATTGAAAATATTATTTATTATACATTTACATCTTACAAATATAACTTAACCTAATTAAAACTAACTTACAACTAATATAATATACAAACAGGATACAAATAAAACCTAAAAAAACACATCTTCGATCCAATCTCGCACTTCCTCACCTCTACTGGGCCGTGACGGCTGGATTCTGAACTCACCGTATACCGCCCATGTGGCGTATACGAGATACAGTATATTGTCCAGCTCGTCTTTCTTGCCGCGGAAGTGCCTTATTAGTTTGTGAAATATCTCACTATCCCTCCGATGGAATTCGAGAAAATCGACAAGTGTTTGAACGCGCACCGGATCAAGCCACTGCGAGAAATGGTTAGCGTCGTCCAGAGGTGCGCACGTTCGTCTCACTTTGTCGAAGTTCTTCAAAATCGTCTTATGTTTCTCGAGCTCGTCGCTGAGTCGCCTTTCGTACGTCCTCCAGTTGTTCAGAGATACGCGGTCCCGGTATCTCCTATTCGCCAACTTCCAAAAATCAGCTTGGAGTTTGAGATCCCAAACGTAGTCGGGAATATATCGGAGTCGTACTTTTTCGAGGTCCGCTTTCGATACCTTGCGTGTGAAAGCAAGCGTAAAAACAACCTCGTACTCCTCGTCTGAGATCTTCCCGACGATATTGTATGGCGATAACTCCGTAACTTGTGCCATCGTTAAGGCTAAGTAAACTTTGCTGATTAATAAAAAAAAGCGACGTGACGTGTGAACACTCCAAAGGTTAACAGAAGACTGCGTGAACCGATAGGAATCGCTCGCGCTTATATACCTGTGCGAGCGGTCGGATGTAGTGCTAGTGTTCACCCACCCCCTCCCCTACGGAACAATCAACGCGGGCCGCGCAGGTAGAAACATTGCTTCTTGGAAAGGATTTGTTATATATTGTTGTCTTAATAGGGTGTTGTGGTGTCATTCTTTTGCTGAACACCTTTAAATCGAATTTCTTTAAAACTTTTACTGTAAACTTTATTAATTATTTGGCTCATAACGCCCGATCGAGACGTCCGATTCGGCCCGTCTGTGCTTCATTGAATAGGACTCCGTGCCCGCTATGCGTGTGCACCCTTTAAAATGAGCCCTCCATGGGGAATTTTTACACCCGACAGTAAAAAACCGTCCGAGAGAACAATTTTTTTTTCTTCTTTATTCATTTTGTTTATGATTTAAAAATGAAAGCTTGTCGCGAGGTTCATGTACTAATAAGTATAAATTTTTTTTTCTTTCGCAAACCTCGCGACAAGCTTTTATTTATAAAATCATATTTTTTTGTTACGACTCTATCATTAAGAAGTCGTTGCAGGGAAAGTGTATGGGAAAAAATTAAAAGAATAAAAATTATCATAAAAACAGTCATTTATTGAAAATATTATTTATTATACATTTACATCTTACAAATATAACTTAACCTAATTAAAACTAACTTACAACTAATATAATATACAAACAGGATACAAATAAAACCTAAAAAAACACATCTTCGATCCAATCTCGCACTTCCTCACCTCTACTGGGCCGTGACGGCTGGATTCTGAACTCACCGTATACCGCCCATGTGGCGTATACGAGATACAGTATATTGTCCAGCTCGTCTTTCTTGCCGCGGAAGTGCCTTATTAGTTTGTGAAATATCTCACTATCCCTCCGATGGAATTCGAGAAAATCGACAAGTGTTTGAACGCGCACCGGATCAAGCCACTGCGAGAAATGGTTAGCGTCGTCCAGAGGTGCGCACGTTCGTCTCACTTTGTCGAAGTTCTTCAAAATCGTCTTATGTTTCTCGAGCTCGTCGCTGAGTCGCCTTTCGTACGTCCTCCAGTTGTTCAGAGATACGCGGTCCCGGTATCTCCTATTCGCCAACTTCCAAAAATCAGCTTGGAGTTTGAGATCCCAAACGTAGTCGGGAATATATCGGAGTCGTACTTTTTCGAGGTCCGCTTTCGATACCTTGCGTGTGAAAGCAAGCGTAAAAACAACCTCGTACTCCTCGTCTGAGATCTTCCCGACGATATTGTATGGCGATAACTCCGTAACTTGTGCCATCGTTAAGGCTAAGTAAACTTTGCTGATTAATAAAAAAAAGCGACGTGACGTGTGAACACTCCAAAGGTTAACAGAAGACTGCGTGAACCGATAGGAATCGCTCGCGCTTATATACCTGTGCGAGCGGTCGGATGTAGTGCTAGTGTTCACCCACCCCCTCCCCTACGGAACAATCAACGCGGGCCGCGCAGGTAGAAACATTGCTTCTTGGAAAGGATTTGTTATATATTGTTGTCTTAATAGGGTGTTGTGGTGTCATTCTTTTGCTGAACACCTTTAAATCGAATTTCTTTAAAACTTTTACTGTAAACTTTATTAATTATTTGGCTCATAACGCCCGATCGAGACGTCCGATTCGGCCCGTCTGTGCTTCATTGAATAGGACTCCGTGCCCGCTATGCGTGTGCACCCTTTAAAATGAGCCCTCCATGGGGAATTTTTACACCCGACAGTAAAAAACCGTCCGAGAGAACAATTTTTTTTTCTTCTTTATTCATTTTGTTTATGATTTAAAAATGAAAGCTTGTCGCGAGGTTCATGTACTAATAAGTATAAATTTTTTTTTCTTTCGCAAACCTCGCGACAAGCTTTTATTTATAAAATCATATTTTTTTGTTACGACTCTATCATTAAGAAGTCGTTGCAGGGAAAGTGTATGGGAAAAAATTAAAAGAATAAAAATTATCATAAAAACAGTCATTTATTGAAAATATTATTTATTATACATTTACATCTTACAAATATAACTTAACCTAATTAAAACTAACTTACAACTAATATAATATACAAACAGGATACAAATAAAACCTAAAAAAACACATCTTCGATCCAATCTCGCACTTCCTCACCTCTACTGGGCCGTGACGGCTGGATTCTGAACTCACCGTATACCGCCCATGTGGCGTATACGAGATACAGTATATTGTCCAGCTCGTCTTTCTTGCCGCGGAAGTGCCTTATTAGTTTGTGAAATATCTCACTATCCCTCCGATGGAATTCGAGAAAATCGACAAGTGTTTGAACGCGCACCGGATCAAGCCACTGCGAGAAATGGTTAGCGTCGTCCAGAGGTGCGCACGTTCGTCTCACTTTGTCGAAGTTCTTCAAAATCGTCTTATGTTTCTCGAGCTCGTCGCTGAGTCGCCTTTCGTACGTCCTCCAGTTGTTCAGAGATACGCGGTCCCGGTATCTCCTATTCGCCAACTTCCAAAAATCAGCTTGGAGTTTGAGATCCCAAACGTAGTCGGGAATATATCGGAGTCGTACTTTTTCGAGGTCCGCTTTCGATACCTTGCGTGTGAAAGCAAGCGTAAAAACAACCTCGTACTCCTCGTCTGAGATCTTCCCGACGATATTGTATGGCGATAACTCCGTAACTTGTGCCATCGTTAAGGCTAAGTAAACTTTGCTGATTAATAAAAAAAAGCGACGTGACGTGTGAACACTCCAAAGGTTAACAGAAGACTGCGTGAACCGATAGGAATCGCTCGCGCTTATATACCTGTGCGAGCGGTCGGATGTAGTGCTAGTGTTCACCCACCCCCTCCCCTACGGAACAATCAACGCGGGCCGCGCAGGTAGAAACATTGCTTCTTGGAAAGGATTTGTTATATATTGTTGTCTTAATAGGGTGTTGTGGTGTCATTCTTTTGCTGAACACCTTTAAATCGAATTTCTTTAAAACTTTTACTGTAAACTTTATTAATTATTTGGCTCATAACGCCCGATCGAGACGTCCGATTCGGCCCGTCTGTGCTTCATTGAATAGGACTCCGTGCCCGCTATGCGTGTGCACCCTTTAAAATGAGCCCTCCATGGGGAATTTTTACACCCGACAGTAAAAAACCGTCCGAGAGAACAATTTTTTTTTCTTCTTTATTCATTTTGTTTATGATTTAAAAATGAAAGCTTGTCGCGAGGTTCATGTACTAATAAGTATAAATTTTTTTTTCTTTCGCAAACCTCGCGACAAGCTTTTATTTATAAAATCATATTTTTTTGTTACGACTCTATCATTAAGAAGTCGTTGCAGGGAAAGTGTATGGGAAAAAATTAAAAGAATAAAAATTATCATAAAAACAGTCATTTATTGAAAATATTATTTATTATACATTTACATCTTACAAATATAACTTAACCTAATTAAAACTAACTTACAACTAATATAATATACAAACAGGATACAAATAAAACCTAAAAAAACACATCTTCGATCCAATCTCGCACTTCCTCACCTCTACTGGGCCGTGACGGCTGGATTCTGAACTCACCGTATACCGCCCATGTGGCGTATACGAGATACAGTATATTGTCCAGCTCGTCTTTCTTGCCGCGGAAGTGCCTTATTAGTTTGTGAAATATCTCACTATCCCTCCGATGGAATTCGAGAAAATCGACAAGTGTTTGAACGCGCACCGGATCAAGCCACTGCGAGAAATGGTTAGCGTCGTCCAGAGGTGCGCACGTTCGTCTCACTTTGTCGAAGTTCTTCAAAATCGTCTTATGTTTCTCGAGCTCGTCGCTGAGTCGCCTTTCGTACGTCCTCCAGTTGTTCAGAGATACGCGGTCCCGGTATCTCCTATTCGCCAACTTCCAAAAATCAGCTTGGAGTTTGAGATCCCAAACGTAGTCGGGAATATATCGGAGTCGTACTTTTTCGAGGTCCGCTTTCGATACCTTGCGTGTGAAAGCAAGCGTAAAAACAACCTCGTACTCCTCGTCTGAGATCTTCCCGACGATATTGTATGGCGATAACTCCGTAACTTGTGCCATCGTTAAGGCTAAGTAAACTTTGCTGATTAATAAAAAAAAGCGACGTGACGTGTGAACACTCCAAAGGTTAACAGAAGACTGCGTGAACCGATAGGAATCGCTCGCGCTTATATACCTGTGCGAGCGGTCGGATGTAGTGCTAGTGTTCACCCACCCCCTCCCCTACGGAACAATCAACGCGGGCCGCGCAGGTAGAAACATTGCTTCTTGGAAAGGATTTGTTATATATTGTTGTCTTAATAGGGTGTTGTGGTGTCATTCTTTTGCTGAACACCTTTAAATCGAATTTCTTTAAAACTTTTACTGTAAACTTTATTAATTATTTGGCTCATAACGCCCGATCGAGACGTCCGATTCGGCCCGTCTGTGCTTCATTGAATAGGACTCCGTGCCCGCTATGCGTGTGCACCCTTTAAAATGAGCCCTCCATGGGGAATTTTTACACCCGACAGTAAAAAACCGTCCGAGAGAACAATTTTTTTTTCTTCTTTATTCATTTTGTTTATGATTTAAAAATGAAAGCTTGTCGCGAGGTTCATGTACTAATAAGTATAAATTTTTTTTTCTTTCGCAAACCTCGCGACAAGCTTTTATTTATAAAATCATATTTTTTTGTTACGACTCTATCATTAAGAAGTCGTTGCAGGGAAAGTGTATGGGAAAAAATTAAAAGAATAAAAATTATCATAAAAACAGTCATTTATTGAAAATATTATTTATTATACATTTACATCTTACAAATATAACTTAACCTAATTAAAACTAACTTACAACTAATATAATATACAAACAGGATACAAATAAAACCTAAAAAAACACATCTTCGATCCAATCTCGCACTTCCTCACCTCTACTGGGCCGTGACGGCTGGATTCTGAACTCACCGTATACCGCCCATGTGGCGTATACGAGATACAGTATATTGTCCAGCTCGTCTTTCTTGCCGCGGAAGTGCCTTATTAGTTTGTGAAATATCTCACTATCCCTCCGATGGAATTCGAGAAAATCGACAAGTGTTTGAACGCGCACCGGATCAAGCCACTGCGAGAAATGGTTAGCGTCGTCCAGAGGTGCGCACGTTCGTCTCACTTTGTCGAAGTTCTTCAAAATCGTCTTATGTTTCTCGAGCTCGTCGCTGAGTCGCCTTTCGTACGTCCTCCAGTTGTTCAGAGATACGCGGTCCCGGTATCTCCTATTCGCCAACTTCCAAAAATCAGCTTGGAGTTTGAGATCCCAAACGTAGTCGGGAATATATCGGAGTCGTACTTTTTCGAGGTCCGCTTTCGATACCTTGCGTGTGAAAGCAAGCGTAAAAACAACCTCGTACTCCTCGTCTGAGATCTTCCCGACGATATTGTATGGCGATAACTCCGTAACTTGTGCCATCGTTAAGGCTAAGTAAACTTTGCTGATTAATAAAAAAAAGCGACGTGACGTGTGAACACTCCAAAGGTTAACAGAAGACTGCGTGAACCGATAGGAATCGCTCGCGCTTATATACCTGTGCGAGCGGTCGGATGTAGTGCTAGTGTTCACCCACCCCCTCCCCTACGGAACAATCAACGCGGGCCGCGCAGGTAGAAACATTGCTTCTTGGAAAGGATTTGTTATATATTGTTGTCTTAATAGGGTGTTGTGGTGTCATTCTTTTGCTGAACACCTTTAAATCGAATTTCTTTAAAACTTTTACTGTAAACTTTATTAATTATTTGGCTCATAACGCCCGATCGAGACGTCCGATTCGGCCCGTCTGTGCTTCATTGAATAGGACTCCGTGCCCGCTATGCGTGTGCACCCTTTAAAATGAGCCCTCCATGGGGAATTTTTACACCCGACAGTAAAAAACCGTCCGAGAGAACAATTTTTTTTTCTTCTTTATTCATTTTGTTTATGATTTAAAAATGAAAGCTTGTCGCGAGGTTCATGTACTAATAAGTATAAATTTTTTTTTCTTTCGCAAACCTCGCGACAAGCTTTTATTTATAAAATCATATTTTTTTGTTACGACTCTATCATTAAGAAGTCGTTGCAGGGAAAGTGTATGGGAAAAAATTAAAAGAATAAAAATTATCATAAAAACAGTCATTTATTGAAAATATTATTTATTATACATTTACATCTTACAAATATAACTTAACCTAATTAAAACTAACTTACAACTAATATAATATACAAACAGGATACAAATAAAACCTAAAAAAACACATCTTCGATCCAATCTCGCACTTCCTCACCTCTACTGGGCCGTGACGGCTGGATTCTGAACTCACCGTATACCGCCCATGTGGCGTATACGAGATACAGTATATTGTCCAGCTCGTCTTTCTTGCCGCGGAAGTGCCTTATTAGTTTGTGAAATATCTCACTATCCCTCCGATGGAATTCGAGAAAATCGACAAGTGTTTGAACGCGCACCGGATCAAGCCACTGCGAGAAATGGTTAGCGTCGTCCAGAGGTGCGCACGTTCGTCTCACTTTGTCGAAGTTCTTCAAAATCGTCTTATGTTTCTCGAGCTCGTCGCTGAGTCGCCTTTCGTACGTCCTCCAGTTGTTCAGAGATACGCGGTCCCGGTATCTCCTATTCGCCAACTTCCAAAAATCAGCTTGGAGTTTGAGATCCCAAACGTAGTCGGGAATATATCGGAGTCGTACTTTTTCGAGGTCCGCTTTCGATACCTTGCGTGTGAAAGCAAGCGTAAAAACAACCTCGTACTCCTCGTCTGAGATCTTCCCGACGATATTGTATGGCGATAACTCCGTAACTTGTGCCATCGTTAAGGCTAAGTAAACTTTGCTGATTAATAAAAAAAAGCGACGTGACGTGTGAACACTCCAAAGGTTAACAGAAGACTGCGTGAACCGATAGGAATCGCTCGCGCTTATATACCTGTGCGAGCGGTCGGATGTAGTGCTAGTGTTCACCCACCCCCTCCCCTACGGAACAATCAACGCGGGCCGCGCAGGTAGAAACATTGCTTCTTGGAAAGGATTTGTTATATATTGTTGTCTTAATAGGGTGTTGTGGTGTCATTCTTTTGCTGAACACCTTTAAATCGAATTTCTTTAAAACTTTTACTGTAAACTTTATTAATTATTTGGCTCATAACGCCCGATCGAGACGTCCGATTCGGCCCGTCTGTGCTTCATTGAATAGGACTCCGTGCCCGCTATGCGTGTGCACCCTTTAAAATGAGCCCTCCATGGGGAATTTTTACACCCGACAGTAAAAAACCGTCCGAGAGAACAATTTTTTTTTCTTCTTTATTCATTTTGTTTATGATTTAAAAATGAAAGCTTGTCGCGAGGTTCATGTACTAATAAGTATAAATTTTTTTTTCTTTCGCAAACCTCGCGACAAGCTTTTATTTATAAAATCATATTTTTTTGTTACGACTCTATCATTAAGAAGTCGTTGCAGGGAAAGTGTATGGGAAAAAATTAAAAGAATAAAAATTATCATAAAAACAGTCATTTATTGAAAATATTATTTATTATACATTTACATCTTACAAATATAACTTAACCTAATTAAAACTAACTTACAACTAATATAATATACAAACAGGATACAAATAAAACCTAAAAAAACACATCTTCGATCCAATCTCGCACTTCCTCACCTCTACTGGGCCGTGACGGCTGGATTCTGAACTCACCGTATACCGCCCATGTGGCGTATACGAGATACAGTATATTGTCCAGCTCGTCTTTCTTGCCGCGGAAGTGCCTTATTAGTTTGTGAAATATCTCACTATCCCTCCGATGGAATTCGAGAAAATCGACAAGTGTTTGAACGCGCACCGGATCAAGCCACTGCGAGAAATGGTTAGCGTCGTCCAGAGGTGCGCACGTTCGTCTCACTTTGTCGAAGTTCTTCAAAATCGTCTTATGTTTCTCGAGCTCGTCGCTGAGTCGCCTTTCGTACGTCCTCCAGTTGTTCAGAGATACGCGGTCCCGGTATCTCCTATTCGCCAACTTCCAAAAATCAGCTTGGAGTTTGAGATCCCAAACGTAGTCGGGAATATATCGGAGTCGTACTTTTTCGAGGTCCGCTTTCGATACCTTGCGTGTGAAAGCAAGCGTAAAAACAACCTCGTACTCCTCGTCTGAGATCTTCCCGACGATATTGTATGGCGATAACTCCGTAACTTGTGCCATCGTTAAGGCTAAGTAAACTTTGCTGATTAATAAAAAAAAGCGACGTGACGTGTGAACACTCCAAAGGTTAACAGAAGACTGCGTGAACCGATAGGAATCGCTCGCGCTTATATACCTGTGCGAGCGGTCGGATGTAGTGCTAGTGTTCACCCACCCCCTCCCCTACGGAACAATCAACGCGGGCCGCGCAGGTAGAAACATTGCTTCTTGGAAAGGATTTGTTATATATTGTTGTCTTAATAGGGTGTTGTGGTGTCATTCTTTTGCTGAACACCTTTAAATCGAATTTCTTTAAAACTTTTACTGTAAACTTTATTAATTATTTGGCTCATAACGCCCGATCGAGACGTCCGATTCGGCCCGTCTGTGCTTCATTGAATAGGACTCCGTGCCCGCTATGCGTGTGCACCCTTTAAAATGAGCCCTCCATGGGGAATTTTTACACCCGACAGTAAAAAACCGTCCGAGAGAACAATTTTTTTTTCTTCTTTATTCATTTTGTTTATGATTTAAAAATGAAAGCTTGTCGCGAGGTTCATGTACTAATAAGTATAAATTTTTTTTTCTTTCGCAAACCTCGCGACAAGCTTTTATTTATAAAATCATATTTTTTTGTTACGACTCTATCATTAAGAAGTCGTTGCAGGGAAAGTGTATGGGAAAAAATTAAAAGAATAAAAATTATCATAAAAACAGTCATTTATTGAAAATATTATTTATTATACATTTACATCTTACAAATATAACTTAACCTAATTAAAACTAACTTACAACTAATATAATATACAAACAGGATACAAATAAAACCTAAAAAAACACATCTTCGATCCAATCTCGCACTTCCTCACCTCTACTGGGCCGTGACGGCTGGATTCTGAACTCACCGTATACCGCCCATGTGGCGTATACGAGATACAGTATATTGTCCAGCTCGTCTTTCTTGCCGCGGAAGTGCCTTATTAGTTTGTGAAATATCTCACTATCCCTCCGATGGAATTCGAGAAAATCGACAAGTGTTTGAACGCGCACCGGATCAAGCCACTGCGAGAAATGGTTAGCGTCGTCCAGAGGTGCGCACGTTCGTCTCACTTTGTCGAAGTTCTTCAAAATCGTCTTATGTTTCTCGAGCTCGTCGCTGAGTCGCCTTTCGTACGTCCTCCAGTTGTTCAGAGATACGCGGTCCCGGTATCTCCTATTCGCCAACTTCCAAAAATCAGCTTGGAGTTTGAGATCCCAAACGTAGTCGGGAATATATCGGAGTCGTACTTTTTCGAGGTCCGCTTTCGATACCTTGCGTGTGAAAGCAAGCGTAAAAACAACCTCGTACTCCTCGTCTGAGATCTTCCCGACGATATTGTATGGCGATAACTCCGTAACTTGTGCCATCGTTAAGGCTAAGTAAACTTTGCTGATTAATAAAAAAAAGCGACGTGACGTGTGAACACTCCAAAGGTTAACAGAAGACTGCGTGAACCGATAGGAATCGCTCGCGCTTATATACCTGTGCGAGCGGTCGGATGTAGTGCTAGTGTTCACACCACCCCCTCCCCTACGGAACAATCAACGCGGGCCGCGCAGGTAGAAACATTGCTTCTTGGAAAGGATTTGTTATATATTGTTGTCTTAATAGGGTGTTGTGGTGTCATTCTTTTGCTGAACACCTTTAAATCGAATTTCTTTAAAACTTTTACTGTAAACTTTATTAATTATTTGGCTCATAACGCCCGATCGAGACGTCCGATTCGGCCCGTCTGTGCTTCATTGAATAGGACTCCGTGCCCGCTATGCGTGTGCACCCTTTAAAATGAGCCCTCCATGGGGAATTTTTACACCCGACAGTAAAAAACCGTCCGAGAGAACAATTTTTTTTTCTTCTTTATTCATTTTGTTTATGATTTAAAAATGAAAGCTTGTCGCGAGGTTCATGTACTAATAAGTATAAATTTTTTTTTCTTTCGCAAACCTCGCGACAAGCTTTTATTTATAAAATCATATTTTTTTGTTACGACTCTATCATTAAGAAGTCGTTGCAGGGAAAGTGTATGGGAAAAAATTAAAAGAATAAAAATTATCATAAAAACAGTCATTTATTGAAAATATTATTTATTATACATTTACATCTTACAAATATAACTTAACCTAATTAAAACTAACTTACAACTAATATAATATACAAACAGGATACAAATAAAACCTAAAAAAACACATCTTCGATCCAATCTCGCACTTCCTCACCTCTACTGGGCCGTGACGGCTGGATTCTGAACTCACCGTATACCGCCCATGTGGCGTATACGAGATACAGTATATTGTCCAGCTCGTCTTTCTTGCCGCGGAAGTGCCTTATTAGTTTGTGAAATATCTCACTATCCCTCCGATGGAATTCGAGAAAATCGACAAGTGTTTGAACGCGCACCGGATCAAGCCACTGCGAGAAATGGTTAGCGTCGTCCAGAGGTGCGCACGTTCGTCTCACTTTGTCGAAGTTCTTCAAAATCGTCTTATGTTTCTCGAGCTCGTCGCTGAGTCGCCTTTCGTACGTCCTCCAGTTGTTCAGAGATACGCGGTCCCGGTATCTCCTATTCGCCAACTTCCAAAAATCAGCTTGGAGTTTGAGATCCCAAACGTAGTCGGGAATATATCGGAGTCGTACTTTTTCGAGGTCCGCTTTCGATACCTTGCGTGTGAAAGCAAGCGTAAAAACAACCTCGTACTCCTCGTCTGAGATCTTCCCGACGATATTGTATGGCGATAACTCCGTAACTTGTGCCATCGTTAAGGCTAAGTAAACTTTGCTGATTAATAAAAAAAAGCGACGTGACGTGTGAACACTCCAAAGGTTAACAGAAGACTGCGTGAACCGATAGGAATCGCTCGCGCTTATATACCTGTGCGAGCGGTCGGATGTAGTGCTAGTGTTCACCCACCCCCTCCCCTACGGAACAATCAACGCGGGCCGCGCAGGTAGAAACATTGCTTCTTGGAAAGGATTTGTTATATATTGTTGTCTTAATAGGGTGTTGTGGTGTCATTCTTTTGCTGAACACCTTTAAATCGAATTTCTTTAAAACTTTTACTGTAAACTTTATTAATTATTTGGCTCATAACGCCCGATCGAGACGTCCGATTCGGCCCGTCTGTGCTTCATTGAATAGGACTCCGTGCCCGCTATGCGTGTGCACCCTTTAAAATGAGCCCTCCATGGGGAATTTTTACACCCGACAGTAAAAAACCGTCCGAGAGAACAATTTTTTTTTCTTCTTTATTCATTTTGTTTATGATTTAAAAATGAAAGCTTGTCGCGAGGTTCATGTACTAATAAGTATAAATTTTTTTTTCTTTCGCAAACCTCGCGACAAGCTTTTATTTATAAAATCATATTTTTTTGTTACGACTCTATCATTAAGAAGTCGTTGCAGGGAAAGTGTATGGGAAAAAATTAAAAGAATAAAAATTATCATAAAAACAGTCATTTATTGAAAATATTATTTATTATACATTTACATCTTACAAATATAACTTAACCTAATTAAAACTAACTTACAACTAATATAATATACAAACAGGATACAAATAAAACCTAAAAAAACACATCTTCGATCCAATCTCGCACTTCCTCACCTCTACTGGGCCGTGACGGCTGGATTCTGAACTCACCGTATACCGCCCATGTGGCGTATACGAGATACAGTATATTGTCCAGCTCGTCTTTCTTGCCGCGGAAGTGCCTTATTAGTTTGTGAAATATCTCACTATCCCTCCGATGGAATTCGAGAAAATCGACAAGTGTTTGAACGCGCACCGGATCAAGCCACTGCGAGAAATGGTTAGCGTCGTCCAGAGGTGCGCACGTTCGTCTCACTTTGTCGAAGTTCTTCAAAATCGTCTTATGTTTCTCGAGCTCGTCGCTGAGTCGCCTTTCGTACGTCCTCCAGTTGTTCAGAGATACGCGGTCCCGGTATCTCCTATTCGCCAACTTCCAAAAATCAGCTTGGAGTTTGAGATCCCAAACGTAGTCGGGAATATATCGGAGTCGTACTTTTTCGAGGTCCGCTTTCGATACCTTGCGTGTGAAAGCAAGCGTAAAAACAACCTCGTACTCCTCGTCTGAGATCTTCCCGACGATATTGTATGGCGATAACTCCGTAACTTGTGCCATCGTTAAGGCTAAGTAAACTTTGCTGATTAATAAAAAAAAGCGACGTGACGTGTGAACACTCCAAAGGTTAACAGAAGACTGCGTGAACCGATAGGAATCGCTCGCGCTTATATACCTGTGCGAGCGGTCGGATGTAGTGCTAGTGTTCACCCACCCCCTCCCCTACGGAACAATCAACGCGGGCCGCGCAGGTAGAAACATTGCTTCTTGGAAAGGATTTGTTATATATTGTTGTCTTAATAGGGTGTTGTGGTGTCATTCTTTTGCTGAACACCTTTAAATCGAATTTCTTTAAAACTTTTACTGTAAACTTTATTAATTATTTGGCTCATAACGCCCGATCGAGACGTCCGATTCGGCCCGTCTGTGCTTCATTGAATAGGACTCCGTGCCCGCTATGCGTGTGCACCCTTTAAAATGAGCCCTCCATGGGGAATTTTTACACCCGACAGTAAAAAACCGTCCGAGAGAACAATTTTTTTTTCTTCTTTATTCATTTTGTTTATGATTTAAAAATGAAAGCTTGTCGCGAGGTTCATGTACTAATAAGTATAAATTTTTTTTTCTTTCGCAAACCTCGCGACAAGCTTTTATTTATAAAATCATATTTTTTTGTTACGACTCTATCATTAAGAAGTCGTTGCAGGGAAAGTGTATGGGAAAAAATTAAAAGAATAAAAATTATCATAAAAACAGTCATTTATTGAAAATATTATTTATTATACATTTACATCTTACAAATATAACTTAACCTAATTAAAACTAACTTACAACTAATATAATATACAAACAGGATACAAATAAAACCTAAAAAAACACATCTTCGATCCAATCTCGCACTTCCTCACCTCTACTGGGCCGTGACGGCTGGATTCTGAACTCACCGTATACCGCCCATGTGGCGTATACGAGATACAGTATATTGTCCAGCTCGTCTTTCTTGCCGCGGAAGTGCCTTATTAGTTTGTGAAATATCTCACTATCCCTCCGATGGAATTCGAGAAAATCGACAAGTGTTTGAACGCGCACCGGATCAAGCCACTGCGAGAAATGGTTAGCGTCGTCCAGAGGTGCGCACGTTCGTCTCACTTTGTCGAAGTTCTTCAAAATCGTCTTATGTTTCTCGAGCTCGTCGCTGAGTCGCCTTTCGTACGTCCTCCAGTTGTTCAGAGATACGCGGTCCCGGTATCTCCTATTCGCCAACTTCCAAAAATCAGCTTGGAGTTTGAGATCCCAAACGTAGTCGGGAATATATCGGAGTCGTACTTTTTCGAGGTCCGCTTTCGATACCTTGCGTGTGAAAGCAAGCGTAAAAACAACCTCGTACTCCTCGTCTGAGATCTTCCCGACGATATTGTATGGCGATAACTCCGTAACTTGTGCCATCGTTAAGGCTAAGTAAACTTTGCTGATTAATAAAAAAAAGCGACGTGACGTGTGAACACTCCAAAGGTTAACAGAAGACTGCGTGAACCGATAGGAATCGCTCGCGCTTATATACCTGTGCGAGCGGTCGGATGTAGTGCTAGTGTTCACCCACCCCCTCCCCTACGGAACAATCAACGCGGGCCGCGCAGGTAGAAACATTGCTTCTTGGAAAGGATTTGTTATATATTGTTGTCTTAATAGGGTGTTGTGGTGTCATTCTTTTGCTGAACACCTTTAAATCGAATTTCTTTAAAACTTTTACTGTAAACTTTATTAATTATTTGGCTCATAACGCCCGATCGAGACGTCCGATTCGGCCCGTCTGTGCTTCATTGAATAGGACTCCGTGCCCGCTATGCGTGTGCACCCTTTAAAATGAGCCCTCCATGGGGAATTTTTACACCCGACAGTAAAAAACCGTCCGAGAGAACAATTTTTTTTTCTTCTTTATTCATTTTGTTTATGATTTAAAAATGAAAGCTTGTCGCGAGGTTCATGTACTAATAAGTATAAATTTTTTTTTCTTTCGCAAACCTCGCGACAAGCTTTTATTTATAAAATCATATTTTTTTGTTACGACTCTATCATTAAGAAGTCGTTGCAGGGAAAGTGTATGGGAAAAAATTAAAAGAATAAAAATTATCATAAAAACAGTCATTTATTGAAAATATTATTTATTATACATTTACATCTTACAAATATAACTTAACCTAATTAAAACTAACTTACAACTAATATAATATACAAACAGGATACAAATAAAACCTAAAAAAACACATCTACGATCCAATCTCGCACTTCCTCACCTCTACTGGGCCGTGACGGCTGGATTCTGAACTCACCGTATACCGCCCATGTGGCGTATACGAGATACAGTATATTGTCCAGCTCGTCTTTCTTGCCGCGGAAGTGCCTTATTAGTTTGTGAAATATCTCACTATCCCTCCGATGGAATTCGAGAAAATCGACAAGTGTTTGAACGCGCACCGGATCAAGCCACTGCGAGAAATGGTTAGCGTCGTCCAGAGGTGCGCACGTTCGTCTCACTTTGTCGAAGTTCTTCAAAATCGTCTTATGTTTCTCGAGCTCGTCGCTGAGTCGCCTTTCGTACGTCCTCCAGTTGTTCAGAGATACGCGGTCCCGGTATCTCCTATTCGCCAACTTCCAAAAATCAGCTTGGAGTTTGAGATCCCAAACGTAGTCGGGAATATATCGGAGTCGTACTTTTTCGAGGTCCGCTTTCGATACCTTGCGTGTGAAAGCAAGCGTAAAAACAACCTCGTACTCCTCGTCTGAGATCTTCCCGACGATATTGTATGGCGATAACTCCGTAACTTGTGCCATCGTTAAGGCTAAGTAAACTTTGCTGATTAATAAAAAAAAGCGACGTGACGTGTGAACACTCCAAAGGTTAACAGAAGACTGCGTGAACCGATAGGAATCGCTCGCGCTTATATACCTGTGCGAGCGGTCGGATGTAGTGCTAGTGTTCACCCACCCCCTCCCCTACGGAACAATCAACGCGGGCCGCGCAGGTAGAAACATTGCTTCTTGGAAAGGATTTGTTATATATTGTTGTCTTAATAGGGTGTTGTGGTGTCATTCTTTTGCTGAACACCTTTAAATCGAATTTCTTTAAAACTTTTACTGTAAACTTTATTAATTATTTGGCTCATAACGCCCGATCGAGACGTCCGATTCGGCCCGTCTGTGCTTCATTGAATAGGACTCCGTGCCCGCTATGCGTGTGCACCCTTTAAAATGAGCCCTCCATGGGGAATTTTTACACCCGACAGTAAAAAACCGTCCGAGAGAACAATTTTTTTTTCTTCTTTATTCATTTTGTTTATGATTTAAAAATGAAAGCTTGTCGCGAGGTTCATGTACTAATAAGTATAAATTTTTTTTTCTTTCGCAAACCTCGCGACAAGCTTTTATTTATAAAATCATATTTTTTTGTTACGACTCTATCATTAAGAAGTCGTTGCAGGGAAAGTGTATGGGAAAAAATTAAAAGAATAAAAATTATCATAAAAACAGTCATTTATTGAAAATATTATTTATTATACATTTACATCTTACAAATATAACTTAACCTAATTAAAACTAACTTACAACTAATATAATATACAAACAGGATACAAATAAAACCTAAAAAAACACATCTTCGATCCAATCTCGCACTTCCTCACCTCTACTGGGCCGTGACGGCTGGATTCTGAACTCACCGTATACCGCCCATGTGGCGTATACGAGATACAGTATATTGTCCAGCTCGTCTTTCTTGCCGCGGAAGTGCCTTATTAGTTTGTGAAATATCTCACTATCCCTCCGATGGAATTCGAGAAAATCGACAAGTGTTTGAACGCGCACCGGATCAAGCCACTGCGAGAAATGGTTAGCGTCGTCCAGAGGTGCGCACGTTCGTCTCACTTTGTCGAAGTTCTTCAAAATCGTCTTATGTTTCTCGAGCTCGTCGCTGAGTCGCCTTTCGTACGTCCTCCAGTTGTTCAGAGATACGCGGTCCCGGTATCTCCTATTCGCCAACTTCCAAAAATCAGCTTGGAGTTTGAGATCCCAAACGTAGTCGGGAATATATCGGAGTCGTACTTTTTCGAGGTCCGCTTTCGATACCTTGCGTGTGAAAGCAAGCGTAAAAACAACCTCGTACTCCTCGTCTGAGATCTTCCCGACGATATTGTATGGCGATAACTCCGTAACTTGTGCCATCGTTAAGGCTAAGTAAACTTTGCTGATTAATAAAAAAAAGCGACGTGACGTGTGAACACTCCAAAGGTTAACAGAAGACTGCGTGAACCGATAGGAATCGCTCGCGCTTATATACCTGTGCGAGCGGTCGGATGTAGTGCTAGTGTTCACCCACCCCCTCCCCTACGGAACAATCAACGCGGGCCGCGCAGGTAGAAACATTGCTTCTTGGAAAGGATTTGTTATATATTGTTGTCTTAATAGGGTGTTGTGGTGTCATTCTTTTGCTGAACACCTTTAAATCGAATTTCTTTAAAACTTTTACTGTAAACTTTATTAATTATTTGGCTCATAACGCCCGATCGAGACGTCCGATTCGGCCCGTCTGTGCTTCATTGAATAGGACTCCGTGCCCGCTATGCGTGTGCACCCTTTAAAATGAGCCCTCCATGGGGAATTTTTACACCCGACAGTAAAAAACCGTCCGAGAGAACAATTTTTTTTTCTTCTTTATTCATTTTGTTTATGATTTAAAAATGAAAGCTTGTCGCGAGGTTCATGTACTAATAAGTATAAATTTTTTTTTCTTTCGCAAACCTCGCGACAAGCTTTTATTTATAAAATCATATTTTTTTGTTACGACTCTATCATTAAGAAGTCGTTGCAGGGAAAGTGTATGGGAAAAAATTAAAAGAATAAAAATTATCATAAAAACAGTCATTTATTGAAAATATTATTTATTATACATTTACATCTTACAAATATAACTTAACCTAATTAAAACTAACTTACAACTAATATAATATACAAACAGGATACAAATAAAACCTAAAAAAACACATCTTCGATCCAATCTCGCACTTCCTCACCTCTACTGGGCCGTGACGGCTGGATTCTGAACTCACCGTATACCGCCCATGTGGCGTATACGAGATACAGTATATTGTCCAGCTCGTCTTTCTTGCCGCGGAAGTGCCTTATTAGTTTGTGAAATATCTCACTATCCCTCCGATGGAATTCGAGAAAATCGACAAGTGTTTGAACGCGCACCGGATCAAGCCACTGCGAGAAATGGTTAGCGTCGTCCAGAGGTGCGCACGTTCGTCTCACTTTGTCGAAGTTCTTCAAAATCGTCTTATGTTTCTCGAGCTCGTCGCTGAGTCGCCTTTCGTACGTCCTCCAGTTGTTCAGAGATACGCGGTCCCGGTATCTCCTATTCGCCAACTTCCAAAAATCAGCTTGGAGTTTGAGATCCCAAACGTAGTCGGGAATATATCGGAGTCGTACTTTTTCGAGGTCCGCTTTCGATACCTTGCGTGTGAAAGCAAGCGTAAAAACAACCTCGTACTCCTCGTCTGAGATCTTCCCGACGATATTGTATGGCGATAACTCCGTAACTTGTGCCATCGTTAAGGCTAAGTAAACTTTGCTGATTAATAAAAAAAAGCGACGTGACGTGTGAACACTCCAAAGGTTAACAGAAGACTGCGTGAACCGATAGGAATCGCTCGCGCTTATATACCTGTGCGAGCGGTCGGATGTAGTGCTAGTGTTCACCCACCCCCTCCCCTACGGAACAATCAACGCGGGCCGCGCAGGTAGAAACATTGCTTCTTGGAAAGGATTTGTTATATATTGTTGTCTTAATAGGGTGTTGTGGTGTCATTCTTTTGCTGAACACCTTTAAATCGAATTTCTTTAAAACTTTTACTGTAAACTTTATTAATTATTTGGCTCATAACGCCCGATCGAGACGTCCGATTCGGCCCGTCTGTGCTTCATTGAATAGGACTCCGTGCCCGCTATGCGTGTGCACCCTTTAAAATGAGCCCTCCATGGGGAATTTTTACACCCGACAGTAAAAAACCGTCCGAGAGAACAATTTTTTTTTCTTCTTTATTCATTTTGTTTATGATTTAAAAATGAAAGCTTGTCGCGAGGTTCATGTACTAATAAGTATAAATTTTTTTTTCTTTCGCAAACCTCGCGACAAGCTTTTATTTATAAAATCATATTTTTTTGTTACGACTCTATCATTAAGAAGTCGTTGCAGGGAAAGTGTATGGGAAAAAATTAAAAGAATAAAAATTATCATAAAAACAGTCATTTATTGAAAATATTATTTATTATACATTTACATCTTACAAATATAACTTAACCTAATTAAAACTAACTTACAACTAATATAATATACAAACAGGATACAAATAAAACCTAAAAAAACACATCTTCGATCCAATCTCGCACTTCCTCACCTCTACTGGGCCGTGACGGCTGGATTCTGAACTCACCGTATACCGCCCATGTGGCGTATACGAGATACAGTATATTGTCCAGCTCGTCTTTCTTGCCGCGGAAGTGCCTTATTAGTTTGTGAAATATCTCACTATCCCTCCGATGGAATTCGAGAAAATCGACAAGTGTTTGAACGCGCACCGGATCAAGCCACTGCGAGAAATGGTTAGCGTCGTCCAGAGGTGCGCACGTTCGTCTCACTTTGTCGAAGTTCTTCAAAATCGTCTTATGTTTCTCGAGCTCGTCGCTGAGTCGCCTTTCGTACGTCCTCCAGTTGTTCAGAGATACGCGGTCCCGGTATCTCCTATTCGCCAACTTCCAAAAATCAGCTTGGAGTTTGAGATCCCAAACGTAGTCGGGAATATATCGGAGTCGTACTTTTTCGAGGTCCGCTTTCGATACCTTGCGTGTGAAAGCAAGCGTAAAAACAACCTCGTACTCCTCGTCTGAGATCTTCCCGACGATATTGTATGGCGATAACTCCGTAACTTGTGCCATCGTTAAGGCTAAGTAAACTTTGCTGATTAATAAAAAAAAGCGACGTGACGTGTGAACACTCCAAAGGTTAACAGAAGACTGCGTGAACCGATAGGAATCGCTCGCGCTTATATACCTGTGCGAGCGGTCGGATGTAGTGCTAGTGTTCACCCACCCCCTCCCCTACGGAACAATCAACGCGGGCCGCGCAGGTAGAAACATTGCTTCTTGGAAAGGATTTGTTATATATTGTTGTCTTAATAGGGTGTTGTGGTGTCATTCTTTTGCTGAACACCTTTAAATCGAATTTCTTTAAAACTTTTACTGTAAACTTTATTAATTATTTGGCTCATAACGCCCGATCGAGACGTCCGATTCGGCCCGTCTGTGCTTCATTGAATAGGACTCCGTGCCCGCTATGCGTGTGCACCCTTTAAAATGAGCCCTCCATGGGGAATTTTTACACCCGACAGTAAAAAACCGTCCGAGAGAACAATTTTTTTTTCTTCTTTATTCATTTTGTTTATGATTTAAAAATGAAAGCTTGTCGCGAGGTTCATGTACTAATAAGTATAAATTTTTTTTTCTTTCGCAAACCTCGCGACAAGCTTTTATTTATAAAATCATATTTTTTTGTTACGACTCTATCATTAAGAAGTCGTTGCAGGGAAAGTGTATGGGAAAAAATTAAAAGAATAAAAATTATCATAAAAACAGTCATTTATTGAAAATATTATTTATTATACATTTACATCTTACAAATATAACTTAACCTAATTAAAACTAACTTACAACTAATATAATATACAAACAGGATACAAATAAAACCTAAAAAAACACATCTTCGATCCAATCTCGCACTTCCTCACCTCTACTGGGCCGTGACGGCTGGATTCTGAACTCACCGTATACCGCCCATGTGGCGTATACGAGATACAGTATATTGTCCAGCTCGTCTTTCTTGCCGCGGAAGTGCCTTATTAGTTTGTGAAATATCTCACTATCCCTCCGATGGAATTCGAGAAAATCGACAAGTGTTTGAACGCGCACCGGATCAAGCCACTGCGAGAAATGGTTAGCGTCGTCCAGAGGTGCGCACGTTCGTCTCACTTTGTCGAAGTTCTTCAAAATCGTCTTATGTTTCTCGAGCTCGTCGCTGAGTCGCCTTTCGTACGTCCTCCAGTTGTTCAGAGATACGCGGTCCCGGTATCTCCTATTCGCCAACTTCCAAAAATCAGCTTGGAGTTTGAGATCCCAAACGTAGTCGGGAATATATCGGAGTCGTACTTTTTCGAGGTCCGCTTTCGATACCTTGCGTGTGAAAGCAAGCGTAAAAACAACCTCGTACTCCTCGTCTGAGATCTTCCCGACGATATTGTATGGCGATAACTCCGTAACTTGTGCCATCGTTAAGGCTAAGTAAACTTTGCTGATTAATAAAAAAAAGCGACGTGACGTGTGAACACTCCAAAGGTTAACAGAAGACTGCGTGAACCGATAGGAATCGCTCGCGCTTATATACCTGTGCGAGCGGTCGGATGTAGTGCTAGTGTTCACCCACCCCCTCCCCTACGGAACAATCAACGCGGGCCGCGCAGGTAGAAACATTGCTTCTTGGAAAGGATTTGTTATATATTGTTGTCTTAATAGGGTGTTGTGGTGTCATTCTTTTGCTGAACACCTTTAAATCGAATTTCTTTAAAACTTTTACTGTAAACTTTATTAATTATTTGGCTCATAACGCCCGATCGAGACGTCCGATTCGGCCCGTCTGTGCTTCATTGAATAGGACTCCGTGCCCGCTATGCGTGTGCACCCTTTAAAATGAGCCCTCCATGGGGAATTTTTACACCCGACAGTAAAAAACCGTCCGAGAGAACAATTTTTTTTTCTTCTTTATTCATTTTGTTTATGATTTAAAAATGAAAGCTTGTCGCGAGGTTCATGTACTAATAAGTATAAATTTTTTTTTCTTTCGCAAACCTCGCGACAAGCTTTTATTTATAAAATCATATTTTTTTGTTACGACTCTATCATTAAGAAGTCGTTGCAGGGAAAGTGTATGGGAAAAAATTAAAAGAATAAAAATTATCATAAAAACAGTCATTTATTGAAAATATTATTTATTATACATTTACATCTTACAAATATAACTTAACCTAATTAAAACTAACTTACAACTAATATAATATACAAACAGGATACAAATAAAACCTAAAAAAACACATCTTCGATCCAATCTCGCACTTCCTCACCTCTACTGGGCCGTGACGGCTGGATTCTGAACTCACCGTATACCGCCCATGTGGCGTATACGAGATACAGTATATTGTCCAGCTCGTCTTTCTTGCCGCGGAAGTGCCTTATTAGTTTGTGAAATATCTCACTATCCCTCCGATGGAATTCGAGAAAATCGACAAGTGTTTGAACGCGCACCGGATCAAGCCACTGCGAGAAATGGTTAGCGTCGTCCAGAGGTGCGCACGTTCGTCTCACTTTGTCGAAGTTCTTCAAAATCGTCTTATGTTTCTCGAGCTCGTCGCTGAGTCGCCTTTCGTACGTCCTCCAGTTGTTCAGAGATACGCGGTCCCGGTATCTCCTATTCGCCAACTTCCAAAAATCAGCTTGGAGTTTGAGATCCCAAACGTAGTCGGGAATATATCGGAGTCGTACTTTTTCGAGGTCCGCTTTCGATACCTTGCGTGTGAAAGCAAGCGTAAAAACAACCTCGTACTCCTCGTCTGAGATCTTCCCGACGATATTGTATGGCGATAACTCCGTAACTTGTGCCATCGTTAAGGCTAAGTAAACTTTGCTGATTAATAAAAAAAAGCGACGTGACGTGTGAACACTCCAAAGGTTAACAGAAGACTGCGTGAACCGATAGGAATCGCTCGCGCTTATATACCTGTGCGAGCGGTCGGATGTAGTGCTAGTGTTCACCCACCCCCTCCCCTACGGAACAATCAACGCGGGCCGCGCAGGTAGAAACATTGCTTCTTGGAAAGGATTTGTTATATATTGTTGTCTTAATAGGGTGTTGTGGTGTCATTCTTTTGCTGAACACCTTTAAATCGAATTTCTTTAAAACTTTTACTGTAAACTTTATTAATTATTTGGCTCATAACGCCCGATCGAGACGTCCGATTCGGCCCGTCTGTGCTTCATTGAATAGGACTCCGTGCCCGCTATGCGTGTGCACCCTTTAAAATGAGCCCTCCATGGGGAATTTTTACACCCGACAGTAAAAAACCGTCCGAGAGAACAATTTTTTTTTCTTCTTTATTCATTTTGTTTATGATTTAAAAATGAAAGCTTGTCGCGAGGTTCATGTACTAATAAGTATAAATTTTTTTTTCTTTCGCAAACCTCGCGACAAGCTTTTATTTATAAAATCATATTTTTTTGTTACGACTCTATCATTAAGAAGTCGTTGCAGGGAAAGTGTATGGGAAAAAATTAAAAGAATAAAAATTATCATAAAAACAGTCATTTATTGAAAATATTATTTATTATACATTTACATCTTACAAATATAACTTAACCTAATTAAAACTAACTTACAACTAATATAATATACAAACAGGATACAAATAAAACCTAAAAAAACACATCTACGATCCAATCTCGCACTTCCTCACCTCTACTGGGCCGTGACGGCTGGATTCTGAACTCACCGTATACCGCCCATGTGGCGTATACGAGATACAGTATATTGTCCAGCTCGTCTTTCTTGCCGCGGAAGTGCCTTATTAGTTTGTGAAATATCTCACTATCCCTCCGATGGAATTCGAGAAAATCGACAAGTGTTTGAACGCGCACCGGATCAAGCCACTGCGAGAAATGGTTAGCGTCGTCCAGAGGTGCGCACGTTCGTCTCACTTTGTCGAAGTTCTTCAAAATCGTCTTATGTTTCTCGAGCTCGTCGCTGAGTCGCCTTTCGTACGTCCTCCAGTTGTTCAGAGATACGCGGTCCCGGTATCTCCTATTCGCCAACTTCCAAAAATCAGCTTGGAGTTTGAGATCCCAAACGTAGTCGGGAATATATCGGAGTCGTACTTTTTCGAGGTCCGCTTTCGATACCTTGCGTGTGAAAGCAAGCGTAAAAACAACCTCGTACTCCTCGTCTGAGATCTTCCCGACGATATTGTATGGCGATAACTCCGTAACTTGTGCCATCGTTAAGGCTAAGTAAACTTTGCTGATTAATAAAAAAAAGCGACGTGACGTGTGAACACTCCAAAGGTTAACAGAAGACTGCGTGAACCGATAGGAATCGCTCGCGCTTATATACCTGTGCGAGCGGTCGGATGTAGTGCTAGTGTTCACCCACCCCCTCCCCTACGGAACAATCAACGCGGGCCGCGCAGGTAGAAACATTGCTTCTTGGAAAGGATTTGTTATATATTGTTGTCTTAATAGGGTGTTGTGGTGTCATTCTTTTGCTGAACACCTTTAAATCGAATTTCTTTAAAACTTTTACTGTAAACTTTATTAATTATTTGGCTCATAACGCCCGATCGAGACGTCCGATTCGGCCCGTCTGTGCTTCATTGAATAGGACTCCGTGCCCGCTATGCGTGTGCACCCTTTAAAATGAGCCCTCCATGGGGAATTTTTACACCCGACAGTAAAAAACCGTCCGAGAGAACAATTTTTTTTTCTTCTTTATTCATTTTGTTTATGATTTAAAAATGAAAGCTTGTCGCGAGGTTCATGTACTAATAAGTATAAATTTTTTTTTCTTTCGCAAACCTCGCGACAAGCTTTTATTTATAAAATCATATTTTTTTGTTACGACTCTATCATTAAGAAGTCGTTGCAGGGAAAGTGTATGGGAAAAAATTAAAAGAATAAAAATTATCATAAAAACAGTCATTTATTGAAAATATTATTTATTATACATTTACATCTTACAAATATAACTTAACCTAATTAAAACTAACTTACAACTAATATAATATACAAACAGGATACAAATAAAACCTAAAAAAACACATCTTCGATCCAATCTCGCACTTCCTCACCTCTACTGGGCCGTGACGGCTGGATTCTGAACTCACCGTATACCGCCCATGTGGCGTATACGAGATACAGTATATTGTCCAGCTCGTCTTTCTTGCCGCGGAAGTGCCTTATTAGTTTGTGAAATATCTCACTATCCCTCCGATGGAATTCGAGAAAATCGACAAGTGTTTGAACGCGCACCGGATCAAGCCACTGCGAGAAATGGTTAGCGTCGTCCAGAGGTGCGCACGTTCGTCTCACTTTGTCGAAGTTCTTCAAAATCGTCTTATGTTTCTCGAGCTCGTCGCTGAGTCGCCTTTCGTACGTCCTCCAGTTGTTCAGAGATACGCGGTCCCGGTATCTCCTATTCGCCAACTTCCAAAAATCAGCTTGGAGTTTGAGATCCCAAACGTAGTCGGGAATATATCGGAGTCGTACTTTTTCGAGGTCCGCTTTCGATACCTTGCGTGTGAAAGCAAGCGTAAAAACAACCTCGTACTCCTCGTCTGAGATCTTCCCGACGATATTGTATGGCGATAACTCCGTAACTTGTGCCATCGTTAAGGCTAAGTAAACTTTGCTGATTAATAAAAAAAAGCGACGTGACGTGTGAACACTCCAAAGGTTAACAGAAGACTGCGTGAACCGATAGGAATCGCTCGCGCTTATATACCTGTGCGAGCGGTCGGATGTAGTGCTAGTGTTCACCCACCCCCTCCCCTACGGAACAATCAACGCGGGCCGCGCAGGTAGAAACATTGCTTCTTGGAAAGGATTTGTTATATATTGTTGTCTTAATAGGGTGTTGTGGTGTCATTCTTTTGCTGAACACCTTTAAATCGAATTTCTTTAAAACTTTTACTGTAAACTTTATTAATTATTTGGCTCATAACGCCCGATCGAGACGTCCGATTCGGCCCGTCTGTGCTTCATTGAATAGGACTCCGTGCCCGCTATGCGTGTGCACCCTTTAAAATGAGCCCTCCATGGGGAATTTTTACACCCGACAGTAAAAAACCGTCCGAGAGAACAATTTTTTTTTCTTCTTTATTCATTTTGTTTATGATTTAAAAATGAAAGCTTGTCGCGAGGTTCATGTACTAATAAGTATAAATTTTTTTTTCTTTCGCAAACCTCGCGACAAGCTTTTATTTATAAAATCATATTTTTTTGTTACGACTCTATCATTAAGAAGTCGTTGCAGGGAAAGTGTATGGGAAAAAATTAAAAGAATAAAAATTATCATAAAAACAGTCATTTATTGAAAATATTATTTATTATACATTTACATCTTACAAATATAACTTAACCTAATTAAAACTAACTTACAACTAATATAATATACAAACAGGATACAAATAAAACCTAAAAAAACACATCTTCGATCCAATCTCGCACTTCCTCACCTCTACTGGGCCGTGACGGCTGGATTCTGAACTCACCGTATACCGCCCATGTGGCGTATACGAGATACAGTATATTGTCCAGCTCGTCTTTCTTGCCGCGGAAGTGCCTTATTAGTTTGTGAAATATCTCACTATCCCTCCGATGGAATTCGAGAAAATCGACAAGTGTTTGAACGCGCACCGGATCAAGCCACTGCGAGAAATGGTTAGCGTCGTCCAGAGGTGCGCACGTTCGTCTCACTTTGTCGAAGTTCTTCAAAATCGTCTTATGTTTCTCGAGCTCGTCGCTGAGTCGCCTTTCGTACGTCCTCCAGTTGTTCAGAGATACGCGGTCCCGGTATCTCCTATTCGCCAACTTCCAAAAATCAGCTTGGAGTTTGAGATCCCAAACGTAGTCGGGAATATATCGGAGTCGTACTTTTTCGAGGTCCGCTTTCGATACCTTGCGTGTGAAAGCAAGCGTAAAAACAACCTCGTACTCCTCGTCTGAGATCTTCCCGACGATATTGTATGGCGATAACTCCGTAACTTGTGCCATCGTTAAGGCTAAGTAAACTTTGCTGATTAATAAAAAAAAGCGACGTGACGTGTGAACACTCCAAAGGTTAACAGAAGACTGCGTGAACCGATAGGAATCGCTCGCGCTTATATACCTGTGCGAGCGGTCGGATGTAGTGCTAGTGTTCACCCACCCCCTCCCCTACGGAACAATCAACGCGGGCCGCGCAGGTAGAAACATTGCTTCTTGGAAAGGATTTGTTATATATTGTTGTCTTAATAGGGTGTTGTGGTGTCATTCTTTTGCTGAACACCTTTAAATCGAATTTCTTTAAAACTTTTACTGTAAACTTTATTAATTATTTGGCTCATAACGCCCGATCGAGACGTCCGATTCGGCCCGTCTGTGCTTCATTGAATAGGACTCCGTGCCCGCTATGCGTGTGCACCCTTTAAAATGAGCCCTCCATGGGGAATTTTTACACCCGACAGTAAAAAACCGTCCGAGAGAACAATTTTTTTTTCTTCTTTATTCATTTTGTTTATGATTTAAAAATGAAAGCTTGTCGCGAGGTTCATGTACTAATAAGTATAAATTTTTTTTTCTTTCGCAAACCTCGCGACAAGCTTTTATTTATAAAATCATATTTTTTTGTTACGACTCTATCATTAAGAAGTCGTTGCAGGGAAAGTGTATGGGAAAAAATTAAAAGAATAAAAATTATCATAAAAACAGTCATTTATTGAAAATATTATTTATTATACATTTACATCTTACAAATATAACTTAACCTAATTAAAACTAACTTACAACTAATATAATATACAAACAGGATACAAATAAAACCTAAAAAAACACATCTTCGATCCAATCTCGCACTTCCTCACCTCTACTGGGCCGTGACGGCTGGATTCTGAACTCACCGTATACCGCCCATGTGGCGTATACGAGATACAGTATATTGTCCAGCTCGTCTTTCTTGCCGCGGAAGTGCCTTATTAGTTTGTGAAATATCTCACTATCCCTCCGATGGAATTCGAGAAAATCGACAAGTGTTTGAACGCGCACCGGATCAAGCCACTGCGAGAAATGGTTAGCGTCGTCCAGAGGTGCGCACGTTCGTCTCACTTTGTCGAAGTTCTTCAAAATCGTCTTATGTTTCTCGAGCTCGTCGCTGAGTCGCCTTTCGTACGTCCTCCAGTTGTTCAGAGATACGCGGTCCCGGTATCTCCTATTCGCCAACTTCCAAAAATCAGCTTGGAGTTTGAGATCCCAAACGTAGTCGGGAATATATCGGAGTCGTACTTTTTCGAGGTCCGCTTTCGATACCTTGCGTGTGAAAGCAAGCGTAAAAACAACCTCGTACTCCTCGTCTGAGATCTTCCCGACGATATTGTATGGCGATAACTCCGTAACTTGTGCCATCGTTAAGGCTAAGTAAACTTTGCTGATTAATAAAAAAAAGCGACGTGACGTGTGAACACTCCAAAGGTTAACAGAAGACTGCGTGAACCGATAGGAATCGCTCGCGCTTATATACCTGTGCGAGCGGTCGGATGTAGTGCTAGTGTTCACCCACCCCCTCCCCTACGGAACAATCAACGCGGGCCGCGCAGGTAGAAACATTGCTTCTTGGAAAGGATTTGTTATATATTGTTGTCTTAATAGGGTGTTGTGGTGTCATTCTTTTGCTGAACACCTTTAAATCGAATTTCTTTAAAACTTTTACTGTAAACTTTATTAATTATTTGGCTCATAACGCCCGATCGAGACGTCCGATTCGGCCCGTCTGTGCTTCATTGAATAGGACTCCGTGCCCGCTATGCGTGTGCACCCTTTAAAATGAGCCCTCCATGGGGAATTTTTACACCCGACAGTAAAAAACCGTCCGAGAGAACAATTTTTTTTTCTTCTTTATTCATTTTGTTTATGATTTAAAAATGAAAGCTTGTCGCGAGGTTCATGTACTAATAAGTATAAATTTTTTTTTCTTTCGCAAACCTCGCGACAAGCTTTTATTTATAAAATCATATTTTTTTGTTACGACTCTATCATTAAGAAGTCGTTGCAGGGAAAGTGTATGGGAAAAAATTAAAAGAATAAAAATTATCATAAAAACAGTCATTTATTGAAAATATTATTTATTATACATTTACATCTTACAAATATAACTTAACCTAATTAAAACTAACTTACAACTAATATAATATACAAACAGGATACAAATAAAACCTAAAAAAACACATCTACGATCCAATCTCGCACTTCCTCACCTCTACTGGGCCGTGACGGCTGGATTCTGAACTCACCGTATACCGCCCATGTGGCGTATACGAGATACAGTATATTGTCCAGCTCGTCTTTCTTGCCGCGGAAGTGCCTTATTAGTTTGTGAAATATCTCACTATCCCTCCGATGGAATTCGAGAAAATCGACAAGTGTTTGAACGCGCACCGGATCAAGCCACTGCGAGAAATGGTTAGCGTCGTCCAGAGGTGCGCACGTTCGTCTCACTTTGTCGAAGTTCTTCAAAATCGTCTTATGTTTCTCGAGCTCGTCGCTGAGTCGCCTTTCGTACGTCCTCCAGTTGTTCAGAGATACGCGGTCCCGGTATCTCCTATTCGCCAACTTCCAAAAATCAGCTTGGAGTTTGAGATCCCAAACGTAGTCGGGAATATATCGGAGTCGTACTTTTTCGAGGTCCGCTTTCGATACCTTGCGTGTGAAAGCAAGCGTAAAAACAACCTCGTACTCCTCGTCTGAGATCTTCCCGACGATATTGTATGGCGATAACTCCGTAACTTGTGCCATCGTTAAGGCTAAGTAAACTTTGCTGATTAATAAAAAAAAGCGACGTGACGTGTGAACACTCCAAAGGTTAACAGAAGACTGCGTGAACCGATAGGAATCGCTCGCGCTTATATACCTGTGCGAGCGGTCGGATGTAGTGCTAGTGTTCACCCACCCCCTCCCCTACGGAACAATCAACGCGGGCCGCGCAGGTAGAAACATTGCTTCTTGGAAAGGATTTGTTATATATTGTTGTCTTAATAGGGTGTTGTGGTGTCATTCTTTTGCTGAACACCTTTAAATCGAATTTCTTTAAAACTTTTACTGTAAACTTTATTAATTATTTGGCTCATAACGCCCGATCGAGACGTCCGATTCGGCCCGTCTGTGCTTCATTGAATAGGACTCCGTGCCCGCTATGCGTGTGCACCCTTTAAAATGAGCCCTCCATGGGGAATTTTTACACCCGACAGTAAAAAACCGTCCGAGAGAACAATTTTTTTTTCTTCTTTATTCATTTTGTTTATGATTTAAAAATGAAAGCTTGTCGCGAGGTTCATGTACTAATAAGTATAAATTTTTTTTTCTTTCGCAAACCTCGCGACAAGCTTTTATTTATAAAATCATATTTTTTTGTTACGACTCTATCATTAAGAAGTCGTTGCAGGGAAAGTGTATGGGAAAAAATTAAAAGAATAAAAATTATCATAAAAACAGTCATTTATTGAAAATATTATTTATTATACATTTACATCTTACAAATATAACTTAACCTAATTAAAACTAACTTACAACTAATATAATATACAAACAGGATACAAATAAAACCTAAAAAAACACATCTACGATCCAATCTCGCACTTCCTCACCTCTACTGGGCCGTGACGGCTGGATTCTGAACTCACCGTATACCGCCCATGTGGCGTATACGAGATACAGTATATTGTCCAGCTCGTCTTTCTTGCCGCGGAAGTGCCTTATTAGTTTGTGAAATATCTCACTATCCCTCCGATGGAATTCGAGAAAATCGACAAGTGTTTGAACGCGCACCGGATCAAGCCACTGCGAGAAATGGTTAGCGTCGTCCAGAGGTGCGCACGTTCGTCTCACTTTGTCGAAGTTCTTCAAAATCGTCTTATGTTTCTCGAGCTCGTCGCTGAGTCGCCTTTCGTACGTCCTCCAGTTGTTCAGAGATACGCGGTCCCGGTATCTCCTATTCGCCAACTTCCAAAAATCAGCTTGGAGTTTGAGATCCCAAACGTAGTCGGGAATATATCGGAGTCGTACTTTTTCGAGGTCCGCTTTCGATACCTTGCGTGTGAAAGCAAGCGTAAAAACAACCTCGTACTCCTCGTCTGAGATCTTCCCGACGATATTGTATGGCGATAACTCCGTAACTTGTGCCATCGTTAAGGCTAAGTAAACTTTGCTGATTAATAAAAAAAAGCGACGTGACGTGTGAACACTCCAAAGGTTAACAGAAGACTGCGTGAACCGATAGGAATCGCTCGCGCTTATATACCTGTGCGAGCGGTCGGATGTAGTGCTAGTGTTCACCCACCCCCTCCCCTACGGAACAATCAACGCGGGCCGCGCAGGTAGAAACATTGCTTCTTGGAAAGGATTTGTTATATATTGTTGTCTTAATAGGGTGTTGTGGTGTCATTCTTTTGCTGAACACCTTTAAATCGAATTTCTTTAAAACTTTTACTGTAAACTTTATTAATTATTTGGCTCATAACGCCCGATCGAGACGTCCGATTCGGCCCGTCTGTGCTTCATTGAATAGGACTCCGTGCCCGCTATGCGTGTGCACCCTTTAAAATGAGCCCTCCATGGGGAATTTTTACACCCGACAGTAAAAAACCGTCCGAGAGAACAATTTTTTTTTCTTCTTTATTCATTTTGTTTATGATTTAAAAATGAAAGCTTGTCGCGAGGTTCATGTACTAATAAGTATAAATTTTTTTTTCTTTCGCAAACCTCGCGACAAGCTTTTATTTATAAAATCATATTTTTTTGTTACGACTCTATCATTAAGAAGTCGTTGCAGGGAAAGTGTATGGGAAAAAATTAAAAGAATAAAAATTATCATAAAAACAGTCATTTATTGAAAATATTATTTATTATACATTTACATCTTACAAATATAACTTAACCTAATTAAAACTAACTTACAACTAATATAATATACAAACAGGATACAAATAAAACCTAAAAAAACACATCTTCGATCCAATCTCGCACTTCCTCACCTCTACTGGGCCGTGACGGCTGGATTCTGAACTCACCGTATACCGCCCATGTGGCGTATACGAGATACAGTATATTGTCCAGCTCGTCTTTCTTGCCGCGGAAGTGCCTTATTAGTTTGTGAAATATCTCACTATCCCTCCGATGGAATTCGAGAAAATCGACAAGTGTTTGAACGCGCACCGGATCAAGCCACTGCGAGAAATGGTTAGCGTCGTCCAGAGGTGCGCACGTTCGTCTCACTTTGTCGAAGTTCTTCAAAATCGTCTTATGTTTCTCGAGCTCGTCGCTGAGTCGCCTTTCGTACGTCCTCCAGTTGTTCAGAGATACGCGGTCCCGGTATCTCCTATTCGCCAACTTCCAAAAATCAGCTTGGAGTTTGAGATCCCAAACGTAGTCGGGAATATATCGGAGTCGTACTTTTTCGAGGTCCGCTTTCGATACCTTGCGTGTGAAAGCAAGCGTAAAAACAACCTCGTACTCCTCGTCTGAGATCTTCCCGACGATATTGTATGGCGATAACTCCGTAACTTGTGCCATCGTTAAGGCTAAGTAAACTTTGCTGATTAATAAAAAAAAGCGACGTGACGTGTGAACACTCCAAAGGTTAACAGAAGACTGCGTGAACCGATAGGAATCGCTCGCGCTTATATACCTGTGCGAGCGGTCGGATGTAGTGCTAGTGTTCACCCACCCCCTCCCCTACGGAACAATCAACGCGGGCCGCGCAGGTAGAAACATTGCTTCTTGGAAAGGATTTGTTATATATTGTTGTCTTAATAGGGTGTTGTGGTGTCATTCTTTTGCTGAACACCTTTAAATCGAATTTCTTTAAAACTTTTACTGTAAACTTTATTAATTATTTGGCTCATAACGCCCGATCGAGACGTCCGATTCGGCCCGTCTGTGCTTCATTGAATAGGACTCCGTGCCCGCTATGCGTGTGCACCCTTTAAAATGAGCCCTCCATGGGGAATTTTTACACCCGACAGTAAAAAACCGTCCGAGAGAACAATTTTTTTTTCTTCTTTATTCATTTTGTTTATGATTTAAAAATGAAAGCTTGTCGCGAGGTTCATGTACTAATAAGTATAAATTTTTTTTTCTTTCGCAAACCTCGCGACAAGCTTTTATTTATAAAATCATATTTTTTTGTTACGACTCTATCATTAAGAAGTCGTTGCAGGGAAAGTGTATGGGAAAAAATTAAAAGAATAAAAATTATCATAAAAACAGTCATTTATTGAAAATATTATTTATTATACATTTACATCTTACAAATATAACTTAACCTAATTAAAACTAACTTACAACTAATATAATATACAAACAGGATACAAATAAAACCTAAAAAAACACATCTTCGATCCAATCTCGCACTTCCTCACCTCTACTGGGCCGTGACGGCTGGATTCTGAACTCACCGTATACCGCCCATGTGGCGTATACGAGATACAGTATATTGTCCAGCTCGTCTTTCTTGCCGCGGAAGTGCCTTATTAGTTTGTGAAATATCTCACTATCCCTCCGATGGAATTCGAGAAAATCGACAAGTGTTTGAACGCGCACCGGATCAAGCCACTGCGAGAAATGGTTAGCGTCGTCCAGAGGTGCGCACGTTCGTCTCACTTTGTCGAAGTTCTTCAAAATCGTCTTATGTTTCTCGAGCTCGTCGCTGAGTCGCCTTTCGTACGTCCTCCAGTTGTTCAGAGATACGCGGTCCCGGTATCTCCTATTCGCCAACTTCCAAAAATCAGCTTGGAGTTTGAGATCCCAAACGTAGTCGGGAATATATCGGAGTCGTACTTTTTCGAGGTCCGCTTTCGATACCTTGCGTGTGAAAGCAAGCGTAAAAACAACCTCGTACTCCTCGTCTGAGATCTTCCCGACGATATTGTATGGCGATAACTCCGTAACTTGTGCCATCGTTAAGGCTAAGTAAACTTTGCTGATTAATAAAAAAAAGCGACGTGACGTGTGAACACTCCAAAGGTTAACAGAAGACTGCGTGAACCGATAGGAATCGCTCGCGCTTATATACCTGTGCGAGCGGTCGGATGTAGTGCTAGTGTTCACCCACCCCCTCCCCTACGGAACAATCAACGCGGGCCGCGCAGGTAGAAACATTGCTTCTTGGAAAGGATTTGTTATATATTGTTGTCTTAATAGGGTGTTGTGGTGTCATTCTTTTGCTGAACACCTTTAAATCGAATTTCTTTAAAACTTTTACTGTAAACTTTATTAATTATTTGGCTCATAACGCCCGATCGAGACGTCCGATTCGGCCCGTCTGTGCTTCATTGAATAGGACTCCGTGCCCGCTATGCGTGTGCACCCTTTAAAATGAGCCCTCCATGGGGAATTTTTACACCCGACAGTAAAAAACCGTCCGAGAGAACAATTTTTTTTTCTTCTTTATTCATTTTGTTTATGATTTAAAAATGAAAGCTTGTCGCGAGGTTCATGTACTAATAAGTATAAATTTTTTTTTCTTTCGCAAACCTCGCGACAAGCTTTTATTTATAAAATCATATTTTTTTGTTACGACTCTATCATTAAGAAGTCGTTGCAGGGAAAGTGTATGGGAAAAAATTAAAAGAATAAAAATTATCATAAAAACAGTCATTTATTGAAAATATTATTTATTATACATTTACATCTTACAAATATAACTTAACCTAATTAAAACTAACTTACAACTAATATAATATACAAACAGGATACAAATAAAACCTAAAAAAACACATCTACGATCCAATCTCGCACTTCCTCACCTCTACTGGGCCGTGACGGCTGGATTCTGAACTCACCGTATACCGCCCATGTGGCGTATACGAGATACAGTATATTGTCCAGCTCGTCTTTCTTGCCGCGGAAGTGCCTTATTAGTTTGTGAAATATCTCACTATCCCTCCGATGGAATTCGAGAAAATCGACAAGTGTTTGAACGCGCACCGGATCAAGCCACTGCGAGAAATGGTTAGCGTCGTCCAGAGGTGCGCACGTTCGTCTCACTTTGTCGAAGTTCTTCAAAATCGTCTTATGTTTCTCGAGCTCGTCGCTGAGTCGCCTTTCGTACGTCCTCCAGTTGTTCAGAGATACGCGGTCCCGGTATCTCCTATTCGCCAACTTCCAAAAATCAGCTTGGAGTTTGAGATCCCAAACGTAGTCGGGAATATATCGGAGTCGTACTTTTTCGAGGTCCGCTTTCGATACCTTGCGTGTGAAAGCAAGCGTAAAAACAACCTCGTACTCCTCGTCTGAGATCTTCCCGACGATATTGTATGGCGATAACTCCGTAACTTGTGCCATCGTTAAGGCTAAGTAAACTTTGCTGATTAATAAAAAAAAGCGACGTGACGTGTGAACACTCCAAAGGTTAACAGAAGACTGCGTGAACCGATAGGAATCGCTCGCGCTTATATACCTGTGCGAGCGGTCGGATGTAGTGCTAGTGTTCACCCACCCCCTCCCCTACGGAACAATCAACGCGGGCCGCGCAGGTAGAAACATTGCTTCTTGGAAAGGATTTGTTATATATTGTTGTCTTAATAGGGTGTTGTGGTGTCATTCTTTTGCTGAACACCTTTAAATCGAATTTCTTTAAAACTTTTACTGTAAACTTTATTAATTATTTGGCTCATAACGCCCGATCGAGACGTCCGATTCGGCCCGTCTGTGCTTCATTGAATAGGACTCCGTGCCCGCTATGCGTGTGCACCCTTTAAAATGAGCCCTCCATGGGGAATTTTTACACCCGACAGTAAAAAACCGTCCGAGAGAACAATTTTTTTTTCTTCTTTATTCATTTTGTTTATGATTTAAAAATGAAAGCTTGTCGCGAGGTTCATGTACTAATAAGTATAAATTTTTTTTTCTTTCGCAAACCTCGCGACAAGCTTTTATTTATAAAATCATATTTTTTTGTTACGACTCTATCATTAAGAAGTCGTTGCAGGGAAAGTGTATGGGAAAAAATTAAAAGAATAAAAATTATCATAAAAACAGTCATTTATTGAAAATATTATTTATTATACATTTACATCTTACAAATATAACTTAACCTAATTAAAACTAACTTACAACTAATATAATATACAAACAGGATACAAATAAAACCTAAAAAAACACATCTACGATCCAATCTCGCACTTCCTCACCTCTACTGGGCCGTGACGGCTGGATTCTGAACTCACCGTATACCGCCCATGTGGCGTATACGAGATACAGTATATTGTCCAGCTCGTCTTTCTTGCCGCGGAAGTGCCTTATTAGTTTGTGAAATATCTCACTATCCCTCCGATGGAATTCGAGAAAATCGACAAGTGTTTGAACGCGCACCGGATCAAGCCACTGCGAGAAATGGTTAGCGTCGTCCAGAGGTGCGCACGTTCGTCTCACTTTGTCGAAGTTCTTCAAAATCGTCTTATGTTTCTCGAGCTCGTCGCTGAGTCGCCTTTCGTACGTCCTCCAGTTGTTCAGAGATACGCGGTCCCGGTATCTCCTATTCGCCAACTTCCAAAAATCAGCTTGGAGTTTGAGATCCCAAACGTAGTCGGGAATATATCGGAGTCGTACTTTTTCGAGGTCCGCTTTCGATACCTTGCGTGTGAAAGCAAGCGTAAAAACAACCTCGTACTCCTCGTCTGAGATCTTCCCGACGATATTGTATGGCGATAACTCCGTAACTTGTGCCATCGTTAAGGCTAAGTAAACTTTGCTGATTAATAAAAAAAAGCGACGTGACGTGTGAACACTCCAAAGGTTAACAGAAGACTGCGTGAACCGATAGGAATCGCTCGCGCTTATATACCTGTGCGAGCGGTCGGATGTAGTGCTAGTGTTCACCCACCCCCTCCCCTACGGAACAATCAACGCGGGCCGCGCAGGTAGAAACATTGCTTCTTGGAAAGGATTTGTTATATATTGTTGTCTTAATAGGGTGTTGTGGTGTCATTCTTTTGCTGAACACCTTTAAATCGAATTTCTTTAAAACTTTTACTGTAAACTTTATTAATTATTTGGCTCATAACGCCCGATCGAGACGTCCGATTCGGCCCGTCTGTGCTTCATTGAATAGGACTCCGTGCCCGCTATGCGTGTGCACCCTTTAAAATGAGCCCTCCATGGGGAATTTTTACACCCGACAGTAAAAAACCGTCCGAGAGAACAATTTTTTTTTCTTCTTTATTCATTTTGTTTATGATTTAAAAATGAAAGCTTGTCGCGAGGTTCATGTACTAATAAGTATAAATTTTTTTTTCTTTCGCAAACCTCGCGACAAGCTTTTATTTATAAAATCATATTTTTTTGTTACGACTCTATCATTAAGAAGTCGTTGCAGGGAAAGTGTATGGGAAAAAATTAAAAGAATAAAAATTATCATAAAAACAGTCATTTATTGAAAATATTATTTATTATACATTTACATCTTACAAATATAACTTAACCTAATTAAAACTAACTTACAACTAATATAATATACAAACAGGATACAAATAAAACCTAAAAAAACACATCTACGATCCAATCTCGCACTTCCTCACCTCTACTGGGCCGTGACGGCTGGATTCTGAACTCACCGTATACCGCCCATGTGGCGTATACGAGATACAGTATATTGTCCAGCTCGTCTTTCTTGCCGCGGAAGTGCCTTATTAGTTTGTGAAATATCTCACTATCCCTCCGATGGAATTCGAGAAAATCGACAAGTGTTTGAACGCGCACCGGATCAAGCCACTGCGAGAAATGGTTAGCGTCGTCCAGAGGTGCGCACGTTCGTCTCACTTTGTCGAAGTTCTTCAAAATCGTCTTATGTTTCTCGAGCTCGTCGCTGAGTCGCCTTTCGTACGTCCTCCAGTTGTTCAGAGATACGCGGTCCCGGTATCTCCTATTCGCCAACTTCCAAAAATCAGCTTGGAGTTTGAGATCCCAAACGTAGTCGGGAATATATCGGAGTCGTACTTTTTCGAGGTCCGCTTTCGATACCTTGCGTGTGAAAGCAAGCGTAAAAACAACCTCGTACTCCTCGTCTGAGATCTTCCCGACGATATTGTATGGCGATAACTCCGTAACTTGTGCCATCGTTAAGGCTAAGTAAACTTTGCTGATTAATAAAAAAAAGCGACGTGACGTGTGAACACTCCAAAGGTTAACAGAAGACTGCGTGAACCGATAGGAATCGCTCGCGCTTATATACCTGTGCGAGCGGTCGGATGTAGTGCTAGTGTTCACCCACCCCCTCCCCTACGGAACAATCAACGCGGGCCGCGCAGGTAGAAACATTGCTTCTTGGAAAGGATTTGTTATATATTGTTGTCTTAATAGGGTGTTGTGGTGTCATTCTTTTGCTGAACACCTTTAAATCGAATTTCTTTAAAACTTTTACTGTAAACTTTATTAATTATTTGGCTCATAACGCCCGATCGAGACGTCCGATTCGGCCCGTCTGTGCTTCATTGAATAGGACTCCGTGCCCGCTATGCGTGTGCACCCTTTAAAATGAGCCCTCCATGGGGAATTTTTACACCCGACAGTAAAAAACCGTCCGAGAGAACAATTTTTTTTTCTTCTTTATTCATTTTGTTTATGATTTAAAAATGAAAGCTTGTCGCGAGGTTCATGTACTAATAAGTATAAATTTTTTTTTCTTTCGCAAACCTCGCGACAAGCTTTTATTTATAAAATCATATTTTTTTGTTACGACTCTATCATTAAGAAGTCGTTGCAGGGAAAGTGTATGGGAAAAAATTAAAAGAATAAAAATTATCATAAAAACAGTCATTTATTGAAAATATTATTTATTATACATTTACATCTTACAAATATAACTTAACCTAATTAAAACTAACTTACAACTAATATAATATACAAACAGGATACAAATAAAACCTAAAAAAACACATCTACGATCCAATCTCGCACTTCCTCACCTCTACTGGGCCGTGACGGCTGGATTCTGAACTCACCGTATACCGCCCATGTGGCGTATACGAGATACAGTATATTGTCCAGCTCGTCTTTCTTGCCGCGGAAGTGCCTTATTAGTTTGTGAAATATCTCACTATCCCTCCGATGGAATTCGAGAAAATCGACAAGTGTTTGAACGCGCACCGGATCAAGCCACTGCGAGAAATGGTTAGCGTCGTCCAGAGGTGCGCACGTTCGTCTCACTTTGTCGAAGTTCTTCAAAATCGTCTTATGTTTCTCGAGCTCGTCGCTGAGTCGCCTTTCGTACGTCCTCCAGTTGTTCAGAGATACGCGGTCCCGGTATCTCCTATTCGCCAACTTCCAAAAATCAGCTTGGAGTTTGAGATCCCAAACGTAGTCGGGAATATATCGGAGTCGTACTTTTTCGAGGTCCGCTTTCGATACCTTGCGTGTGAAAGCAAGCGTAAAAACAACCTCGTACTCCTCGTCTGAGATCTTCCCGACGATATTGTATGGCGATAACTCCGTAACTTGTGCCATCGTTAAGGCTAAGTAAACTTTGCTGATTAATAAAAAAAAGCGACGTGACGTGTGAACACTCCAAAGGTTAACAGAAGACTGCGTGAACCGATAGGAATCGCTCGCGCTTATATACCTGTGCGAGCGGTCGGATGTAGTGCTAGTGTTCACCCACCCCCTCCCCTACGGAACAATCAACGCGGGCCGCGCAGGTAGAAACATTGCTTCTTGGAAAGGATTTGTTATATATTGTTGTCTTAATAGGGTGTTGTGGTGTCATTCTTTTGCTGAACACCTTTAAATCGAATTTCTTTAAAACTTTTACTGTAAACTTTATTAATTATTTGGCTCATAACGCCCGATCGAGACGTCCGATTCGGCCCGTCTGTGCTTCATTGAATAGGACTCCGTGCCCGCTATGCGTGTGCACCCTTTAAAATGAGCCCTCCATGGGGAATTTTTACACCCGACAGTAAAAAACCGTCCGAGAGAACAATTTTTTTTTCTTCTTTATTCATTTTGTTTATGATTTAAAAATGAAAGCTTGTCGCGAGGTTCATGTACTAATAAGTATAAATTTTTTTTTCTTTCGCAAACCTCGCGACAAGCTTTTATTTATAAAATCATATTTTTTTGTTACGACTCTATCATTAAGAAGTCGTTGCAGGGAAAGTGTATGGGAAAAAATTAAAAGAATAAAAATTATCATAAAAACAGTCATTTATTGAAAATATTATTTATTATACATTTACATCTTACAAATATAACTTAACCTAATTAAAACTAACTTACAACTAATATAATATACAAACAGGATACAAATAAAACCTAAAAAAACACATCTACGATCCAATCTCGCACTTCCTCACCTCTACTGGGCCGTGACGGCTGGATTCTGAACTCACCGTATACCGCCCATGTGGCGTATACGAGATACAGTATATTGTCCAGCTCGTCTTTCTTGCCGCGGAAGTGCCTTATTAGTTTGTGAAATATCTCACTATCCCTCCGATGGAATTCGAGAAAATCGACAAGTGTTTGAACGCGCACCGGATCAAGCCACTGCGAGAAATGGTTAGCGTCGTCCAGAGGTGCGCACGTTCGTCTCACTTTGTCGAAGTTCTTCAAAATCGTCTTATGTTTCTCGAGCTCGTCGCTGAGTCGCCTTTCGTACGTCCTCCAGTTGTTCAGAGATACGCGGTCCCGGTATCTCCTATTCGCCAACTTCCAAAAATCAGCTTGGAGTTTGAGATCCCAAACGTAGTCGGGAATATATCGGAGTCGTACTTTTTCGAGGTCCGCTTTCGATACCTTGCGTGTGAAAGCAAGCGTAAAAACAACCTCGTACTCCTCGTCTGAGATCTTCCCGACGATATTGTATGGCGATAACTCCGTAACTTGTGCCATCGTTAAGGCTAAGTAAACTTTGCTGATTAATAAAAAAAAGCGACGTGACGTGTGAACACTCCAAAGGTTAACAGAAGACTGCGTGAACCGATAGGAATCGCTCGCGCTTATATACCTGTGCGAGCGGTCGGATGTAGTGCTAGTGTTCACCCACCCCCTCCCCTACGGAACAATCAACGCGGGCCGCGCAGGTAGAAACATTGCTTCTTGGAAAGGATTTGTTATATATTGTTGTCTTAATAGGGTGTTGTGGTGTCATTCTTTTGCTGAACACCTTTAAATCGAATTTCTTTAAAACTTTTACTGTAAACTTTATTAATTATTTGGCTCATAACGCCCGATCGAGACGTCCGATTCGGCCCGTCTGTGCTTCATTGAATAGGACTCCGTGCCCGCTATGCGTGTGCACCCTTTAAAATGAGCCCTCCATGGGGAATTTTTACACCCGACAGTAAAAAACCGTCCGAGAGAACAATTTTTAGCCCGCCCACCCACCCTAATGTGTAATTCAAGAAATAATAAAACTTTTTTTCATGCTTTTATATGACGGAGGATAGCAAGACCACCCGTTATATACATTTAAGTACTTTTTTTATTATTTTTATCTTTAACAGCTCTATTGACTATTTACTGTATTATTGACACCTCTATCGAGGACCGGTTAGCTAAACCACTGATACTTTTATTGGGTATTTAGTATGTATAAATATAATTACTTTCAGAATTATTTTGTCACCTTTTGATAGTCAACAATGTTTTAACTTAATTTATGGAAATCTTCTATACCTATAAAATTGAAATACCACTTACTGATTAATCGCGAAATCTCAGAAACTATAAAACCTACAAACTTTAAATTTGGCATATAGTTTCTTAATAGGATGTTTACATCTGTTAAGAACGGATTCTGCGAAACTCCACCCCTAAGGGTAAGGGCGGGATTCGTCATTGGATGATTTTTACCTACCACAAAAAAAAAAAAAAAAAACCCCTAAGGGTGCAAAATGGGGGTCTGAAAATTTTAGGGAGAAACTTACTTTCACGCGTTTAAATTCGCTGGCAGAATTAAGGAATCACATAATAACAAAAGTATTAGTAATTTAGCATACCATACATCAAGTCAAATCCTTACATAATTTTACATTATTCTTAAACTAATTTTTTTTGCAAACACTGCTAAACGCAAAAATACCTCCCCCTGTGGTTCTACACCTGCCATCCATATACCATCCTCTGTGTTCTCACCGGATTGCGGTGTGTATTGTCGACCGTCGGTGACGCCAGCCGGTAGCAAAGTTACAATCGTTTCGTTTAGCGTAAACGCTTGAAGTTTGGCACGCCCCCGATTCTTTTGTTGCGATGACGTCAGATCGACAATCGGCAGGTCTTTTATTGAAGTGGCCGGTAACAACTAGAAGACGAATACGCACAATTTTCCCGACTTCTTTCTTCTTCGTCAATTTATAGGCGGGTCTGGCTGTGCAAATGAAGAGCCTTTTTACTCGAGACAAGATTGTGGATATGAATTAAGCCACGGGAAAATCAGGGAACCTAAAACGAGAAATTAAGAACAAAGTCATCATTTCAGCCCAAAGATATTTAATAGTATAAACTACCAATAGACAGCGCATAACGAACATAGTAAGTCGCTTAGTCTAATGTAGACGACTGGATCTAACTTCAGTTTATTTTCATAAATATCATTTGTATTTATTCTGTAATTAATTAGAATTCAATCATTTTCGCAAATAGTTCTAGAAAATAGCGTAAAAACATTTAAATTACAAATTTAATTCGCATGTTTACTATTGAAAGCTAGCTGACATAGGATGACAGTTTTTCTAAGATATTTCTTCTGATGACCGCTCTATTGTATCTCTTTAATCTCTTTGTTTCAGCCGAAGGACATCCACTATTGGACAATAGGACTCCCCATAGTGTCAACAACTAGTTGGGACATGTTCATGGGTAGTGTAGTGGATGGAGACGTAATCAAAGAGTTTTGTATGCTTATTATTGTTATATTCTTAATTGAAGCAATTTATTTTACATCTATACTTATAATAAATCTGTAAAGTAAAAATTCTGTACATTGAAAATATCAAAAAAATAAATGGCACCAACCGCAAATAATAAGTTTGTCGTAGGTTACGTCACCCGCAGTAGAGTTCACTAAGGGGCGCTGCACACGGCGTTTTTTTTTAATTAGCTAGGTACTTAGGTCTACTTTTATAAAGCGTAGATGGCGTAGACCACATAGATTTTAATTTCAACTATAGCGTTTGATAAATTTTCTTGATATTAAATACGGATTTACTTATAACACGATGCCTTCCAGAAAGAGACCATCTCTCTCTGCTACATCGAGACACGCTAGGCGAATGAGACTAGCCAGATCGCAAGAATCAGCTGAGGAGCGAGAATCCCGGTTAAGCCGCATGCAGGATAGCATGACTGAAGCAAGAGCTCGCGAAAACAGTGCCGATCGGGAATTGAGGTTAAGTGCTGATAAATATAAAAAAAGCACTTTACACATAAAACTCATTGATAAGTTTCGTCGTCCACGCGGACATTGACAGTCTTCTTAAACCTGTCAACTTAAACCTTCAAAGACAATATTACGTGCCAATTTGCATGTTACCGACATGAGATCTCCTTTCAGTCCTCACAGTAGTGTTCCCAAGAGTAAGTCACAGCTCCATTGTAATTACAACCAAAAGTAATTAGACCTGCGGGCCTAAAAACGTCACATGAGCAATTCATCTAGAACAAAATCATATTCCGAATTTTTAGCAGATCATAAGCAATTCTTCTAATGTTCGTAAAATGGTTGCACAAATTAGTCGAATTTCACTGCATATCAGAATCAAATTCCTTGTAAATATTGCCGTATAAAAAAAATATGATTCATATTATGATTCTGCTAAAGTGGCCTTTTCTCTCTTATCTCGACTGGACCCCTCCGGTTGAAATCGATGACATTGATAGAAAGGTGAATTGCTTTAACATAACCCTTGCAGTCCTATAACCTGACCAGTAGTGGCCGAGTGTTAACGGCCTCGACTTACGAGTTATAGGTCGCAGGTTCAAACCCAGCCAGGCGCATTACTTTGTATTATTTATTTCATCACGGTTTTCAGGGTGGATTACGGCCTATTCCCTCTTCTAGAGAGGAGGCCTGAATTCCGGCAGTGGGAACATTATAAGGCTGATGCTATGCTATGCTACAACCTTTCTCGACCAGCATCGATTTACGACGTGCCAAAGTATATAACCCTGAAATCGGTATTTCTATAGTTTTGTCTCCGTTGTTAAACACCTACTTCAGAAATTAAAGTTATTTTGTATATTTTACTGTTTTTACATTAAAGTCTGTTGTATTTTTTTACCCGACTGCGCCAGAAAGTGGGTTATGTTTTTCGAGAGTATGTATGTATGTATAATTGTTTGGCACGCTCTGCAGCCTGAACGGCTCGATGGATTTTAGCTTGAGAGGTGTCGTTAGATTCGTATTTATTGTGAGAGTGACACTGGGTATATCAAAATAATAAAAAAAAAACAAAATGGCGGATTTTTGGCACCAAATTCAAATGTTTGGCACGCTCTGCGGCCTGAACGGCTCGATGAATTTTAGTTTGCGAGGTGTCGTTAGATTCGTAATTACTGTGAAAGTGATATCGTAATAAAATAAAACTAAAAAAATATAAAATAAAAAACGGTAATTTAAAAAACTAAAAAAACCCGACTGCTTTTCTGGGTATTCATGAAAAAGCGCTAAAACAAGAAAGTATAAATAAATAATATAAATTGTAGCAGTCGGGACCCATTCTAGAAATGGAGGCTTAGTAAATTGAGAGCCTACTCGTATATTATGGGTCCCGACTGCTACAATTTATATTATTTATTTATACTTTCTTGTTTTAGGGCTTTTTCATGAATACCCAGAAAAGCAGTCGGGTTTTTTTAGTTTTTTAAATAACCGTTTTTTTTTGTGATTTTTTTATTTTACATTTTTTAGTTTGGTATCCCTCAGCCAAACGTACCTGTAAAAAATGACTTATAACAAGAGTACCTACATTGATTAACAATTCCAATAAGCCAAGCTACGGTTAGAAAACAATGTTTTATTAAGAAGTTTCCGTGCATTATATCTTCCATCATCAGATTAGTTCGAGGGTACTCTTATAGCCAGAGTCGTGACAATTTTAATAAGCCCAAACATACCTAGGAGCCTAGAATACATCGTTTTACCAGATCGATATAATTATCTGCTTCACTTCTTCCTTCATTCAGTCATCGACTACATACATAAACAAAGCAATTTTACTTGTTACAACAGTTCTGCTGTGATTCAATGAGGAGTTTCGTTCCATATCTTCGAAGCCCATTATCCGATCGGATCGTATCAATATTACTATGGGAGCAAGAGTATAAATATGTGTCTTTCTCGCTCAGCCGATTTCGGCTACGGTGACTGGTTTCTGATGCTGGTTTCTCAACTACGGGTTGCGATCATAATGCTCTAATGTGGCTAATACAGCCTATCTTTTACGCAGAGGTGCGTGCATAATGTGAACACTTTAAAACACCATTGTTGTATAGGTATTGGATGTTGAAGGGTGGCTTGCTTTTGATGATACGTTTAGTTTAATTAAACGTCTCCAACCAAGTGAGAAGAGGCGGCCAAGGACGGCCAAGGATATTTGGCCGTCCTTGGCCGCCTCTTCTCAGCGATAGGGGTCTATATTGCATTTCGTCTATATGTCTTTTCTGTACGTCCTTATACGTCCTTGTATAATGAACTAGGTACCAAATCCTCCTTGCTGGCCAACCGCCATGGGATCTGGAGGCAACAGTCCTTGCACACATGCACGACAAGCGCATGGAGATGCAACGCCGGGGTGAAATTCCACTGCCACGACAAGTCGAGGCATGGCGGTCAGAGCTCCGGCGGGATCTCATGGCGAAATGGCGAGTCTGACACTACATCCCGCTCCACCCAAGGGCGGGATTTGTCATTGGATGATTTTACTTACCAAAAAAAAAAAAAACTAGGAAGCAAATAAGGTTAATTTAATTAGCAGGATCCCGTCATCGGGTTTCCCAATCTAATCTATGGAACTAATCAACAATACATGTTGGAAAAACATACCTTTTATTATGTTTTAAACTAATGAGAGGATCATTAATTTAAAACATAACAAAAGTAATGTTAATCAAAAGTAATGTTGCAACATGGTTTTTATGTATGTTTGCAAAATTTGTTGATAGGCAACTAAATCACTATATAGTATAAAACAAAGTCGCTTCCCGCTGTTTGTCTCTATGTATGCTTAGATCTTTAAAATTACGCAACGGATTTTGATGCGGTTTATTTTAATAGATAGAGTGATTCAAGAGGGAGGGTAATATGTATAATGCATGCATAATATATTTAATATCACCATTGCACCCGTGCGAAGCTGGGGCGGGTCGCTAGTAAGATACTCGTATATATTGTTCTACACGAGAAAGTAGGTTTAAATGAAAGTCTTGTGCATAATATCACTTCCTAATCCTCATAAACACACACACAATATCCACTTTTAATTTTAGATTATAATTTAGGTGTCTTCAAGGCTAGAGCTCAAAAAGAAAACATTGTGAGGAAACCAGCTTGTCCTAGAACCAAAATTTCGACGATATGTGACATCCACCAACACGCACTGCGCCCGCGTCGTAGACTACAGCCTATTCCGTCTCATAGAGAGGATAGACAATTTGAGTAGGCTTGAGTCTCAACAGTGGGAACATTGTAAGGCTGATGCTATGCTATACCACTGTATTGAGAAATGATGTGTGCTCCATAAAACATTCAATTCTATCGCAACTTCCATCAAGGTTTTAGGTCTACGGCTCCAAGATTTATTCTATAATCTAAAATAAAAATAAAAATTGGTATGCCCCCTTAATTTATTAAAAAAAATCGAGCAGACGTATCCACGGGAGGAAGCTAGAAACTAACCACGAAACATTTTACCTCTAATAATCAGGATTAACCCGTTATCAAAGGAACTCCTTCAAAACAGGAAAATATTATATAACATTAGCTATAAATAGCTATTGTTATAAAGGTTCGTGATATTCAGCTACCGTTCACTGAAATAATATAGTAATACAAGATGTGCATCACGAGTGTGTTGGCGTTGTTAGCAATACTCGTGGGGTTGGCAGAGCCCTTTTCCTGGGGTAAGTTCAAGATTTATACCCATTTTAGTACTAAAACGAATAAATATTTCACAACTTTCACACGATACCATCTAGTCCCAAGCTAAACAGAGCTTGTGCTTTGAGTAATAGACAATTGATAAACATACTGAGGCCCGGTATCCACCAAAGCGGAGAGGAGAAGAGACGAGAGGAGACGTGTTTGAATAAACCAATCCGATTTCGTTATTTGCACATCTCTTCTCCAGTTAGCTTTGGTGGAAATGGATCAAGCGGAGAGGAGAGATGTCTCATTTTTCTATAGATTTTTTTGCGGTGAGCGAGCAAGCGGTGCGGCAGAGCGGAGAAGTCCCTAGTCGGGCGGCCGGGCGGGCGGTGCACGCACTGGCGCACCCCGCACCTAGCTGCCTTCTCTCCGCACCTCTTCTCTCACAGCTCACATCTCTGCTACACATAGCTCACATCTCCTTTCCGCTACACTTCTCCCCTCCGCTTTGGTAGAAACCGGGCTTTATACAACCTTATTTATAGTAATATGCGAAACCCAAAACACTTGTATAGTATTTTTAAGTAAAGAATCTATGTACGAAATTTCATAATTGCATCACGAAAAATCACAAAGTTATAAGCTTGTTATTTTACCTGGTTTTGACCACATAAACACATGGGTCATCCGGGTGACGTCATGGGTCATCCGGGTGAGTCGGGGATTGTTTTGCTCTCTTCCCCAATTTTGCACTGTCGCCTAATGCTCGCTATGTCCTGCTGTGACCTGTGTTGAACCAGGCCTGGCGTACTTGTCAGTGAAAATATAGATCTATACCTACGGCGCCCGGCCACTACAGAGGGGTTAGTACGATAAAGTTTCGTACGCGTGTTCGACCTGCCGCTAGAGGCGTACCGCGCGCCGCACTAACAAAAATTAATTTCAAATTCTTTTAACGATTTCATAGAATTTAAATTTAAAGAAGCACAGATTTTTTTTATTATGAAAAAGCCGACGAAAAATTCCACCACTGAGGTGTCCAGAATCATGTACTGGATCCATGGCATTCGTTTGTGGAACGATGTCAGATACACGGCGTATTTAACACCCTAATGTTTCAGATATCGTCGAGAGCCAACACACACAACTACAATTTTATGACAATGGGACTCTAACGCATAAAGAAGTCATTCCATCAGCTAACTACATTGCTTCAATATCTTACGATCCAGTACACTACAGGGTACTGTTTGCCGATTTTAATCTTAAGAAATCCAACATATCAATATACAGCTATGACATATCAACCAGAGAAATAAAACGTTTGGTAACAAGACAAATTGGATACCAGAGGACAAGGGTCGTCTACGACCCCGTCACAGAATCAATATTTTGGAACGATAATTATGCAATTTACTCGTTTTCATTAAATCCTGCATCTTGTAACAAATCAGTTGACGGAAATCTTTTAGTTAAATTTCATCACTCCAGCAGTGATATTGCCGTGGACAGCTGTGGTGGGTACGTTACTAATGATATAATCTTATAGGATACACTGACAAAATCAGCAGCCCATTAAAAAAAGATCGAAAATCTTTTGTGTTAATCAATCAAAAATAAACTGAACCCACGTATGCTACATATTATGACTCTTGAATAGTGTTAAAAATAAAAATATAGGTTAGAATCTAAATATACACCCCTATTTATTAATTAGTGCACAAAAAAATGGGGCTCAATCAGTACCCGTTACTGATCATATTTGTGTAGTCAAAAATAAAAAAAAAGAAATACCAAAATTGTCCACGAAAATTGGTAATTATTGGTAAATTCATAATTGAATCATCATTCATAACAACTGCTACTAGAAAATACTAAGCGCAGTGTTTCATTCATAAACAATAACCTGTACAATGTTTCCATAAATTGAGTGAGATTTTGGGATATAAACAAACGCTCATAAATTTGCTGTTTAAGAGTATTATGCATTGAGATTTTACTTAAATAATAACAAGACTTTTTCTAATAAGCCCTTTAAGCATTTTCGATAATTAAAAAATAGTGGTGTATAAGACAAATACCACTCACTGATTAATCGCGAAATTTTGAATTGGCAGATAGGCAGATAGGGTGTAGACATCCGCTAAGAACAGATTTAACGAAACTCCACCCCCTAAGGGGGTAAAACGGGGTTTTTTTTATGGTAGGTAAAATCATCCAATGACAAATCCCGCCCTTGGGTGGAGCGGGAAGTAGTGTCAGACTCTTACTGACTAAAAACCTACCCCGTTCCTTCGTTGCCTATCATGCCGGGGCTGAGCCTTCCTCTCAGAAAACGGCCCTTAATGCCAGCAGGCTTCGACCCTGCCTGCCTACAGCTAGCAGACTGGGCCTCTACGGTCTGCTGACAGCTCCTAGAGGCGCGCGGGAACAGAACGCGCCGTCGACGACTTGGGCTCGGTCCGGTATGTTACCGGACGATCGGATAGCGTGCTACCCACTGCACGCCGTCCGCAAGCCCGCGCCTACGGTGGCCGGAAATCGGGATCGGAATCCCGGCGGCGGCTGGGGCGAGCGCCCCGTTGCCTCTGCCTGATGCGGTCGGCCTCCTCCTTTGCTAGCATTACTGCTTCGCAGAAGGAGGCGACCGCCTGCCATCCCTCCTCACTCCGGACCATGGTTCAGGCCATGGTCCGGAGGCGGTCCAAGGCCCGGCGAGAGAGATCGCTGCCGCCGATTACCCCCACGAGGACACGGCGATGCTCCGTCCAAGCGGGGCACACCTCTATAGTATGCTCCACCGTGCCCTCCGGGTGTTCCGCACAATGGCGACACCCGGGAGAATCCTCAGCACATTCGTGCGGAGGATTCTCCCGGAACAGGAACAGGAACTTGGCAAACTTTCCGTAATCCGTTAGGACCTGCGTCGTGCGGAAGTTAAGAGTGCCTTATAGCCTCGATTGTGGTGCGCCCCGAACGAGGTTTCGTTAGTCGCTGACGCCATTGCGCCATGGGATCCCGCCGGAGCTCTGTCTGCCATGCCTCGACTTGTCGTGGCAGCGGAATTTCGCCCCGGCGTTGCATCTCCATGCGCTTATCGTGCATGTGCGTAAGGACTGTTGCCTCCAGACCCCATGGCGGTTGGCCAGCAAGGAGGGTCGCCGCCTCGCGGGAAATCGTTCGGTACCCTCGCACCATGCGTATTGCCATGACCCTCTGGCACGCATTCAGCTGGGCCCTCGGCTGCTGTTGCTGCGATGGTGCCCATACTGGAGCCCCGTAGAGGGCCATGGACCGAACGATTCCCGCGTACAGCTTCCGGCAGGAGGCGTCTGGTCCCCTGAGGTTGGGCAGGAGCCGTCTGAGAGCAGCCCCAGTCCGGTTCAGTTTGGGAGCCAGATGTCGGAAGTGCTCCTTGAAGTTCCACCAGCTGTCGAGGACGAGTCCCAGGTACTTCATCGTCGACCCGATGCTGATGTGAACTCCTCCTACCGTTAGCTGGGAACCCGGTGGTGGCGCACCCCGAGGGCCGTGAAAGCACATGGATTGTTGCAATGCCACCTCGAATCCCAACTGCTGGATCCTATCAACGACTATCGCAACCCTGCGTGTCGCTCGTTCGACCGCCGTCCGGTACGACTCTCCCTGCGCTAGGACCAACGTGTCGTCCGCGTGCCATCGGGATGGTGCGGGAATACTGCACGGTCTACCATGAAGTGGCGAGCCTCCTAGCCTGCCTGCCGCCGTGGGATCTGGAGTCAACAGACCTTGCATGCATGATTTGCTCATAGAGATGCAACGCCGGAGCGAAACTCAACTGCCGCGACAAGTCATGGTGGTCAGAGTTTCGGTGGGATCTTACGACAATATGGGGATAGCGACTGTCGCAACTTTAGAACTTAGTATAATATTTATTATTATTTATAAATTACAGGTATATTTACTGGATCACAGAGAATGAAATAGAAAGGGTTCGGTTGGATGGTTCCGAGAGAGAAGTTTTAATAAATGAAACTGTCTGGTTGCGAATAAGCCTGGTCATCGACCAACAGACTCAAAGAATGTACTGGACTGAAAAAAAACCATTAAAAGGTATATATTACTCGTATAATATGTCTATTGAAAGTGCCAATTTTGATGGGAAAAATAGAACAACATTATATATGAGTTATAGAGAACACGAAAATACACCAAATTCATTGGCTGTGTCAAAGGATTTTATTTACTGGAAGAATTATGGTCGGTCGGGAACTTGGCAATTACCGAAAAATCTATCCCAAACAAAACGGATGCCAAGAAAGATAAATACGATCACTAATACAACCTGTTGGCCTTGTCAACTGTTAGCAGCCAAGTACTCAATAAAGGAACAAATTCAGGGAATTAAGAGCTGCAATGCTGTACAGTATTTGATTCCGCATGATTCGATGCCTGAGTCTACAGTATCAATCTGTTATAACTATTGTCTACATGGAAATTGTAGTATCAGTGCTGCGGGAACTAAATGCAGGTAAGACATGTTCATATTGTAAACGCGTTTTTAGGGTTCCGCACCTCAAAAGGAAAAAACGGAACCCATATAAGATCACTTTTCTGTCTGTCTGTCAGGACCCTTTATTTTGAGAACGCGTGGTATTGAGTTGAAATTAAAACCATATAATTTGAGTCTGAAATCCCATGAAGCTGTGAAAAAATCGCACTTCTAAATTAATGGAAAAAAGTATGGCCGTTTATGTCGCAAAAAAACACGTTTTCAACACTCTCAAGGAATCAAAATTCATAGGGTACTTACTACCCGGTGACTCAGAATCCTGAAATTTTGCGCAAAGCAGATATAGGTATAATAAATTAATTGCAGTCAAGCACTAGTTTATAACATTTAAAAACAAAAAAATCTGTATTCAGTAAATTTGTAGTTACGTAACAAAAAAGAACCTTTTTCGATTCGGAAAAATCTTCGGGACTTGATTCGAGGATTAAACTATTTACATAAGCAAGTTTGGACGAAACCCTCAATTTGCAAGTCCGACTCGCACTTGCCCGGTTTTTTTTTATTTGGGAAATCATTCATTGACTTCTCCTGTTCTAGGGTAGAACGAGAGGGCTTGTATTGGCATGGGTTAATCCCATGGTCACGCACTTGTTAAAAGTAGTCATAAATATTTATTTAAAACTTCATTCAACACAAATATACAAAGGCGGACTTAATGCCTTAGGCATTCTCTACACTGGTAAGATGATGGACAACAACACCAACCAAGGATGGTGGAGAGACAAAATAATAGATGTATAAAATTAAAATATTCATAAGAAAATGAGGGTCCAAAAGTGTAAATGATATTTTTTTTTTAATTTTTTTTTATTTGATCGTTTTAATCCCGTGGAGGGTCGATTCGGTACATGAAAAACTATCGATTTGTAAAGATAAAATTAAAAAATAAAGTACTTTTTTTTAACTCGAATTAATTTACGCATTTACAAAATTGATTTCTTTAAGTAATGTAAATGTACTTTATTTTTTTATTTTACCTTTACGAATCGATAGTGTTTCATGTACCGGATCGACCCTCCACGGGATTAAAACGATCAAAATGTAACGTTGTATTTGTCCGTATCCTTGTTCATCGAGTAAAAACTCTTTCATAACTTCATTATTTCAGTTGTATAGTCGGATACTCTGGAGAAAGGTGCGAAATAAATGCGTGCCAAAAGCACTGTTTGAATAACGGGGTTTGTTCCCTCAATGAGGCGGGTGAGCCAGTCTGCCAATGCACAGCGGACTACGATGGTGAAAGATGCGAAGTTCCCATCTGTAAGGACTACTGTTTACAAGGAAACTGCAGTGTCGGTGCTGATGGCCAACCTACACGCAGGTAAATCATATTATTCATGCGTTGTACAGAAACACTTCTATGTCGCCTATGTTTACGCTCGAGCTCTTCTGCTTCACGCTATTCTGAGCTCTTTTTAGCACACTTCCAGAAGATAGCGGTGCGAAGGAATTTTATGATGCCATATTTTAGCTAGGAGTTATTGTCTTTTTTAAAGTAGGTAAGAATTTTGTAAATCTTGATTACGTCACTAGCGTATTTGTGTGTGCATGCATAGATACCAATAGTGCGTCGGTTAGCTAATTCCAAAAACAACAAGTACAAAAGGGTAGAAAAAGAACTTATTGGGCATCAAAAAATTCATTCTCATCGATATCAAAGGGAAAAGTGCCCAGAACTTTGGCAGCATTTCCACGTTGGATAGCAATGCTGATTCATTGACAGAAGAAAAGTCCTCTGGTCACGCAAAGAGTCGACCAGCTGTTTGCTGATATCACGAATTAATCGACGAGCGCTCGCACCCTATGGCCCTAGTGTTTCAACCCTAAACGGCTCAAACATATCTTCCGATGAGTAGCAGCTGCCCCAGCACAGCCTGCCGTACTCAGAAGATGGGATAACGCAAGGGTGTCGAGACAAACACACAAGTTCTACAACACACCAAAGATCTACCTAACTTCCAGGGCATTATGGTCATCCCACCTGGCCTCAAAATTCCAAAAGAAAACGCTAGCTTGTTTGTCACGTAATATATGTACAAATATTTTTTTTAGTTATTGATTTTTTTACTATAGAATAACTCTTCTGTATCTTCGTTATTGCAGCTGTAAAACCAGTTACTCTGAAGAAAGGTGCGAAATCAACGCGTGCCAGGAGTATCACTGTTTAAACGGCGGCGTCTGTTCCTTGAATGAGGAGGAAGAGCCTTATTGCAAGTGCGCAGGAGATTACGAAGGTGAAAAATGCGAGGTTCCTGCCTGCAAGGACAATTGTGCTAGTACCGAGAGAGGACCTGAATCAAGGTAAAATTTATTCTTTTCACTGTATGATAATTCTATTAAACGACTTTGTGTTAAAAGCAGAAGGTCTACCACGAGCTCTTAATGCGATCCATTTGACGACCTAAACTGAACTTGGTATTGTTCGTCAAATCGTTGAGCTCCTTAGTGTCCTGAGTTGAGCTTTGCGAATACTGACAAATACTTGCACTGACTGGAGAGGTCCACTCAAATCTGTATGGTTCTTTCTTCAAAAGGCCATATCAGACAAATCTGCATGGTCCTCATGTGATTTGACAAATACATATTTACTGAATGGACTTTAAAAGAGACTTTGACCCCTGACTTTGTTTCGGTGTTTCTTCTCAGGGTAGTCAGCTAGGAAACACCGGCCTCATCTAGTTTAAAATGACAAAAAAAAATTTGACGTGTAAAAGTGTTTTTAAAACCTACTTACAAAATAAATATCATTTATCATTTATGAACTGTAATTAGGATGGGGACTTGTTTTAATTTCAATTATTTTTGATTAGTTTTTTTTTTCATTAGTAGCAGACTCGGCAAACTTCAAATTTTTTTGGCGTGAGAATTTTTGCATATTGTCTCATCACGAATATTTCAAAACCAAAATTAGCCAAATCGGCCCAGCCGTTCTCGAGTTTTAACGAGACTAACGAACAACACTATTCATTTTTATATAATCTTATTCTCACATAATAACAGCGACAAGAGTTGCCCATGGAGTTTCTTATATGTTCTTTTCCATAGAGATCTACGCTTTGGAACTACTACTACTACTTTGGAGCTACGCTACGCTGTTAATGAATAAAACATTTTTTCATTTTTTTTTTTCACTCTTTTTTTCATTTTTCTCGCTCTCACGCTTGACATTTTAACACATCATGCCCCCGTAATCCCCTAATGCGCCCCTAATCCTACACTCGGCAAATGCGACAAGATGACAAAAAAGAAAGTAGAGTTTCTTGCACATTGTTCTCCATAGAGATCTACGCTATGGAATGTGCAGAATCATTTTTTCTGACTGACTGACTTCTTGACTATTTAAAAGGGCCTTTAAATGATTTTTTTGAAACTAGCTTTAGCCTTCAGATTCGTTCCTGCACTACCATACACTACTAAACGAGCAGGTTTTGGATATTTTTTTTGTTTTTCTATTTAACGGGATAAAAATTAAAAATCCTTTGTCCGTCTCCTGGTTCTAAGCTACCTTCCCACCAATTTTCAGCCAAATCGGTTCAGCCGTTCTTGAGTTATAAATAGTGTAACTAACACGACTTTGTTTGTTATATATTTTAGTTCGTTGACGAAAAAATGGAGGATCGTATCGAAAAAATTACAATACTGTACGACAAAATAAAGTTTTTATATGGCACCTAAAAAAAAAAATGACATGGGCACTAATCTAATGACTTCTTCCGCTCTTGGGTGAAGCGAGACGGCGTGTCAGACTTTTACTGACTAAAACCAAACCTCTATGTTCTTTCAGTTACCTTTCGTGTTCTTAAATCACGAGTTTTCTTTGCGTTTGATGGTATATTTTCCGACCCATTCCTACTCATTTTTGCTAAATAGTTTCAACTAGATTAACAGTAACATTTTACAGGCTTATCTATTTATTGAAATATTCGTTGTTTCAGATGTGATGCCGGTAACTCTGAGGAAGGGAAAGTCAGCGCATGTCATCAGTATTGCCTCAACGGCGGCGTCTGTTCCCTGGATGAGAAGAGTGAGCCTGTCTGCCAGTGCCCTGCTGATTACGAGGGAGAAAGATGTGATATTCCCGCCTTTCTAATCAAATGTTTCTTGTACGCCTATAAGAGTAAGGAAATTACAGCTATTAATAATAAATAATAAGATGCGTGTGCAAGTCACCCCCTGCCTGTTTACCGATGGATATGAATAACATTGTTTAGGCAGGGGCCATAGTTTTCACATAGTTCTTGGTAACCAGTCCACTTAAGACTCCAAAAACCATATCCCTATTGTCTTTATTTTCCATATGTCACAATAGTCTTCACCAACCGGAGGTTGTCCTTGGATGCACTAGCATTGCGCATACACGAACAATCGTCGGTTGGCATCGCGTTCCATTAAAAGTACCTAAAGGGCCTCTGCGAGTTGGTTTCGGCTCCTCGTACGCCTTCCAAAGGTCCAGGACCTAAGGGACCTGAGATAAATAAAGTCATAAAATAATAAGATATATATAGTAGGTATCTACAATATAAAAATAAATCGCTGAATGTGTTGCTAAGCGCAAATCTCGAGAACAGCTGAACCGATTTCGCTAATTCTTTTTTTGTTGTGTTTTTTATTGTTAGGAAAAGGTTCTAAGGTAGGGTAGAGTAAGGTGTAGCGGGAGCGAAGCCGCGGGGACAAGCTACTACTAGATATACGTATTTATGATATCTATACTTATAATAAATCTGTAGAAGTAAAAATTCTGTACATTGAAAATATCAAAAAAAAATAAATGGCAGGGGGTGTTACTAGACCGACACCGAACCCAAAAATGTGATTAAAAAAGTTTTTGTCTGTCTGTCTGTCTGTCTGTCTGTTTGTTTAGGCATCACGCAAAAACTACCGAATGGATAACGATGAAACTTGGTATAATTATTCTTTAATATCCTGGGTACCACACTGGGTATTTTTTATCCCAGAAAAGTATATACAATAAAAACAAACTTAATTTTGCGGTTCGATCCCTAAGCCCGATTACAGTACCAAACGCAAATAATAAGTTTGTCGCAGGTTACGTCACCCATTTCTATTGTAATTAGCCACAAAAGGCCCGCGCCGAGACAGAAGTATTAATACCGGCAAGTATACTCGATAGATAACGTTCTACACAAATAGCACTTTACACAAAAAACTCATTGACTCACTCGTTTCGTCCTCCACGCGAACGAAGTTGCGGGCACAGCTAGTACTTAATATTTGTCTAGTAAAGTGATAATGCTTGTGACTTAGCACCATATTCCAGGTCCATTTGTAATGGGCACGCCATAATTATGTCTGTAAGTGCCCTCTTTGAGGAGTGGCTGGAAAGACCTCATGGCGTCTTCAATTTCCGCATGACGCAGGTTCTCAACGGACATGGTTAGTTCGGGAGGTTCCTACACCGGATTCGTGCGGGAAAAGCGCCCGGGTGTCACCACTGTGTGGACCGCCCGGAGGACACGGTGGAGCATACGGTAGAGATGTGCCCCGTTTGAGCAGAGTACCACCGTGACCTCGGGGATGATTGGCGGCGGCGATCTCTAGCGCCGGGTCTTGGTACACCCCATGGTCCGAAGCGAGGAAGAGTGGCAGCCGGTCACCTCCTTCTGCGAAGCAGTAATACTAGCAAAAGAGGCGGCCGCACGACTCACAGAACGATTTCCGATCATCGTAGGTGCGAGGTTATGGACAGCGAGATGTGTTTAGCTCACCGTCCATAGTCCACGCGCTCCTCAAAAGATGTCAGCAAAATTGACGGAGCCAGTTAGGGTCTTCGCCTGTCTAGGCAGCAGATTGTCAAGGATGATGATTGGAAGCGGTTACCGTAGTCCTTACATAAATGGATATTATTGACTGGACAGTTCCACCCAAATCTGTGTGGTTCTTTCCTCAAAAGACCATCTCAGGACACCAATCTGCATGGTTCTCATATATTTTGACCATTACATGTTTGTTATATGGACTTTAAAAGAGACTGACCCCTCAGTTTGTTTCGGAGTTTCTTATCAGGGTAGTCAGCTAGGCAACATCGGCCTAATCTAGTTTAAATTGATAAAAAAAATGTCGTGGATAAGTTTGTCTTGAAAACCTATTTGCAATATGAATATCAATTTTAACATTGAATTTTGCATTATTACGCTCTTTGTATAGATGTACTGCCGGTTACTGTGACCAAAGCAGTCAAATCGACGTGTACTTCGCCTGCTGTCTGAACAACGGAGCTTGTTCGGGACGATGACGTCATGATATGAAGACGTTGAATAATACACTTTCACCTCTAACACCACCACTACTAGTATATTCCGAAGAACTAATCCGGACCTCAACCGATACATTAATAAGTTAATGTTAATAAATTTATTCTTATTTTTTTTTAAAGTAAAATTAAAAAATAATATTATAATTTTTTTTTCTTTTATTTATGGTAAGCCAGGCGTACGGGTCCTAGTTATGTAACATACCCTACTTGCAAAACTGGGATACGCATTTAAAATCACAAACTATAGAACGCCAGTTAAACTTGCTTTGTATAGTTTACATCGCCATCCTCATAAATAACCCTCAAGCCCCAGACGCTGGCGCCGCAGGGATTCCGATCCCAATTTCCGGTCACCATAGGCGTGGACTTGCGGACAGCAGGACAGCAGAGGTAGCTCGCCAGCCGACCGCCCGGTAACCGTCCAGACCAAGATCGAGTGGTCGACGGCGTATAGTGCCCCACCTGCCCCAAAGAGATGTCATCGAAATCATAAGGGCCCAGCAGGATCGAAGCCTACTTGGGCCATGGGTTGTGTGAAAGTGTACCCCGGCTGCAGTCTTCAAGCTATAATGCCGCTATCTGACAAAATCATGTTTTATGTTACGCACAAAAAACAGCGTATGTATAATTACGTATAAATCAGGGTAACTTAACGATGATTTTATTAATTTATCACGGTACAGCTATTAGGTATTCGGTTTAAGGGGATTACATCGCCCAAATCCAAAAAAACACCTAGGTTGTTTGAAGTTTCCTTATGTACGATTACCATATAAAAAATGAAGAGGATACTTAAGGACATTACTAATAAATTGTATTGATTACGTTTCTCAAAAAAATACCCTAATTCTAGAAAAAAAATCTGGTAAATAGGCCTTTTTTGAACATTAATTCCATATTTTCTCGAAACTGCTCTATATTTATACATTGAATTTATACCAAAATATATGTTACGATAAATTGAATAACTTGTATTGATTTTTTTTCGAATTTCAATGAATATCGATCAGTAATCAAGAAAAAACTCGAATCAGTACTAACACCCCGCGCGCAGCACCCCCTGCAATGCCTGTTTAGAGGTCAATTCTTCTCTACTAATGTAGAGGTAAATTCTTGAAGGTCATTGAGCGATGTAATACCCTTAACTATTCATATTAGAAAAAACTACTGCTTAGAGACAGTTATAGATTGTTTAGCAGCTGAAAGCGAAAATTCGCTAAATGTCAGATAATGGCACTTTAACTTTTGGGCGGCAGCCGGGATCCTGAAACAAAGGCAAAGAAGGAATAGGAGTGGGTGTATAGATGTAAGGCCAGTTTAAAACCAATTAAACAAATCCGTTTAAAACGAAAAAAATGGTTTAAAATCCAAATAAACCATTTTTTTTTTTCGATTTTAAACATTTACCGAAATGTTGATGACTATGTTTTTTTTTTAATTATAACTAGATTTTCTTGATTTTAAAGAGGCAGGGATATAACGGTGTATCTATGAACTGTGTAAAGATTTTTTTAATGTGTGATATACAGATGTTGAATTGATATACTTAGCGGGTTTAGTTCTAGCGGTGAACCGTCCAATCATAATGCGTAAAAACTTATTAGGCACCTACCTAAGTTATAAAAACTCTATTGATAAGTCAAAAACTGTGTTGGTAAAGAATTATTTTGTTTCATTGTTTTCAATCAATGTAAATAAACAATTTGATTTGGTTTAAAACCAAACGGGGTTCTCATACTCTCGTTGACGTCGCCACACTGACGTGACACGACGCGACGTACACTACTCACACACACAAATGGACATTTTGTATACGAGTTTTCAACCGTTTAAAACGATTTATTTGGGGTTTAAAACCGGCAACAATTTGTTTAAAACGTTGTAAATCGGTTTTTTTACATCTATATTTCTCACCTAAAAAAAACAAAATCTGTTCGTCAAAGGTTTCTTTGTTGTATTCGATCAAATCTGCCGTCTATGAATAATGCCTTTTAGGTACAGTTTAACGTTCTGATAACTGAATAATACCAAATATAACTCACATTCGCGTGAGAGATACTGAGGGCACATTGAGGACATGATAAAAAAATATTAAAACAAACAAGTCATTTTAATTTTGCAGGAAATCAGCGATAAAATTATGAGTGTGCGGAAATTCATATTCCCAAGTTTAATCCACACGGGTCTGTTTATCAATGGAACTCTGTCCCATCTAAAAATAACTACATGGTAATAATCAACGTTATGCTTTAATATTCTTCGAGCTGTCACCGAGAGTGGACATCTTATCTGCTGAAATAACCTTGTCTGAAGAAGATGTATAGCACGCGTATTTTAGTGTTGTTAGCACTGCTCTTCGGGTTTGTGCATTCCTTCTCCTGGGGTAAGTTTAATAGCTGTAAATAGTATATAGTATTATTATTAAGAGCCGTAAATAATATTATTATATGTCCCGCGTCCTGTCCCCGTTTCGTATCATATCATTTATCATTTATCATTTTACCCTTTTTTAAATCCATTTGGGGATTTTCAATAAAATACGTAAATTGTCTTCTAACAATTCTGTAAAAAAAATGTTTATGCATTTGAAGTAAACTGGCCCTAGGAATCACGTTGTCCCATACAAACTTTGTAATTCATTTACAATACTATTTTTTTTTTTTTTGATCATCACTTATTGTGACACTTATTGTCACTTATTTACTTATTTTTTTCTCGATTTTTTTTATTTTCTTTATACCCGACTGCGCCAGAAGGAGTCGGTTATGATGGGTCCCGACTGCCAGTATTTAAAATATTATATAGATAAGTGCAATCGGGTACAACGACTTCTTGTTTTAGGGCTTTTTCATGAATGCTCAGAAAAGCAGTCGGGTTTTTTAGTTTTATAAATTACCGTTTTTTTTTTTTAAATGGAACGCACTACTCCTCTCAAAACGGTGAAGGAAAGCATCGTGAGGAAACCGGCATGTCCTAGAACCAAAAATACGAAGACATGTGACATCCACCAACCCGCACTGGGCCCACTTGATGGATTGGCCCATTCTCTCTCTTAGAGAGGAGGCCTGTGTAACAGCGGGACATTAAAAGGCTGATGATGATGATGATGAAATGGAACGCTGTCGTCTTCCTCCTGGAAGTGAGCGTCAATAGCTGCGACATATTTGCTAACTAATATAGCTATTCTATTTTCGTACACAAACAATTTGTAAATGGTTTTTCTGTTCTAATAAAGATATTATTATAAATTATTATTATTAAACTTTGCCCCCTTTTTCACCCCTTATGGGTAGTATTTCAAAAAATTCTCTCTTACAGCACACAAAAAACATACCTTCCAAGTTTCAGGTCTTCACAATCAGCTTTTTAGATTCTGCGTTGATCCGTCAGACAATCATTTAGGACAAAGCATTTAAAAGTATAGCGATATGGATAGGTTTGAAAGCAAACAGTATACACCGTTCAATTTTAGTCATTGTTTTATTTTACCATCGATTTGTAAAGAAAAAAAATTAAAAATAATATACTTTTTTTCAAAAACTCAAATTAATGTACGCATATACGAAATTAATTTAAGTTAACAAGTCAATGACCTTGTAGGTAGTTTTCGGTCGTTGCGTACTAACTACCTAAAGTTCATTGGCCTCGCTTAGCTGACGTTTATGAATCGATCCTCCGCGGGATTAAAACGACTAAAATTTAACGGTGTATTTATTTAAAAATTAATCTTTAAAAAAAAAATATGTTCCAGATATCGTCGTGGCAAGGAACAGAGGATTAGATTTTTATTACAATGGAACTGTAACGCACAGAGAAGAAATACCGTCAACTTATGAAATCCACTCCATCAGTTACGATCCAGTTCACTACAGAGTGCTGATTGTCGATTACCAAAACTTAAATATGTTTGCATCCAGCTTTGACATATCAACTAAGAAAATACAACCTTTATTCTCGAGAGATTCAAATGGATCGTACAATTCTAGAGTCGTCTATGACCCCGCCACAAAATTACTCTTTTGGAAGAAAAATCGGAGTATACACTATTTTTCATATAATTCTGACAAAGTAGGTGACGAAAATATTTTACTTACGTTGGATCATGTCTGCCTCGATATCGCCGTGGACAGTTGTGGAGGGTATGTTACCAATGATAATTAAGGATGTCGCCAAGGGGGGGCAGGCTTGCTTTACAGCTTCAGAGCCTAGTTTAGGCACCAGTCTCCCACACAATATAATGCCTATCCTATATGTTACCGTAGATTTATGGCTAGCAATTAGGAATTACATTGTGGAGACAAAAAAACTTTCATTAGTATTTAAAAAAAAAACTTTTCTCTTACTTCACTTCCAATAGCTCATCATCGGCTGGCGACACCCTTGATGATAATATTGATATAATGATACACACACCGACAAAATAAGCAGCAGGCCTAGCCAAGTTAGGACCGGTTCATTTCGATTCTCTTGCGTTGAACGCCTCGAGATGGCCACGCCTCCAATCCCCTTATTCTGACGTCAGCTCAACGCTCAGTGGCGTCGTCAGAACAAAAAAATCGGAGACGTAGCCGAATCGTGGCGTTCGACGCAAGAGAATTGAAACGAAACGGTCGGTCGTAACCTGTTTTTTTTTAAGGTTAATGTTTTCAATAAGATAAAATGTTTTAACTTAAGACAAAGAAAGAAAGAAAAATATTTTATTTGACACATATAGACACACACAATGCAGAAACAACAACTTAAGATAAAAAAAAAGGATAAAACTAACTTTGTGTGTCTCACGGTTGCGCCAAATAGGTCCAGTAAAGCAAAAAGCCAGACAGCTACGTGGTAGTTGCCTGACGCTGGTTTTCAACTGAACTTTATGAGAGTTCGGTGAAAAAATTACTTCATTTATTTAGTCAGTAGGCACTGGATTATATGCATATTTAAGTCATCTTCAGCGTTAATAGCATATTTTATCTAAGATCTGGTTATGAAGCATAATTATTATCGGTACATTTAAAATATTTTTTTTGAGTTCAGCGTACTCACCCTGTGTTTTGAAATGCGATAAAATTGATCATATCGCAAATCCGAAGAGACAATCCCTGTACATTGGCACACAATACTTGATTGTTAAAGATAAAAAAAAATGTCATATAAAGTTACTATACCTATTAAATACTATGCCATTTAATTTCGCGTATTCTACCCTTTTTTCGAGCATATCTCAAGTATTCTACATGATTATTTGCATGCATATAACAAGCTTTTTATATTGCTTATATTCCGGTATTTATTCATAACATACTCGTACCAAAATTCTTTTTAAGGTTTATAAATATTCATAGACTTTAACGAATTACAGGTATATTTACTGGATCACAGACTATGAAATAGAGAGGGCTCGGTTAGATGGCTCCGAGAGAGAAGTTTTAATAGACAGTAACGTTTCTGACCGAAGAAGCTTGGCCATCGATCTGAAAACACAGAAAATATATTGGACTGAGCAAAAATCTGATGTAGTGTTTATTGAAAGTGCAAATTTTAATGGAAAGAATAGAACAACATTATATAGATTAAGCAGTAACTTCGCAGCTTCATTGACCGTATCAAAAGATTTCTTATACTGGCAGCAATTCTATGAACATATAATTTTTCAACTACCGAAGAATCAATCACAACGAGCGGCAAGACAACTTTTATCTTTTAGCTCAAACTGTATATATTGCCGTCAAGTAGCAGCCTACTATACAATAGAGGAACAAATTGAGGGAATAAATAATTGCGAAGCTTTGAAGGATCTGATCCCAAATGACAAGAAGCTTGAGTCTACAGTTTCAATCTGTCAGAATTATTGTTTTCAAGGAGATTGTGCTGTCAGTGCTGAGCGACAACCCGTGTGCAGGTAAAATGTGTTCATCAATAACTAGCCCAGGGGCCCAAGTCTGCTATTTTTATTAATTCGTCATTCCAATACAATTCCATTGTCATTTTGCTAAAAGTAGCTTAAAGTTGATAATCTGCAAAATTCATAATGACCGATCATTGGTCGGTCAGTGGTCATTTAGCTGTCAAAGTCAAAGTGGCATTACTGCTTACTGTTTTTGTTAAGAGCGGCCGCCAGCCGGCGTTTTCAGTGGTTTTGTTGTTGTTATTGTATCAGTGTTTGGTTTGTTTTTGTTATAATATAAGGTAGACATTAATTTGTTATTATGTGGGTGGAGTGGGACAGAACAGGCTAATAAATAAATAAATATTAAGGTAAGTACGAGATTACCATTCTATGCTATTTCTTTCAATGGCGTATCAGTGGTTGATCATTGGAAAGTCCTATTGATTCCATTATATTAGTAGATTACCAAACTTGTCAAAATCAACAATTATGAAATCAATGATAGACCATTCTGACACTATTGTAATAGCAGGCTCGAGGCTCAAATTAAGTGCTCGGCTACTCTGGAAGCGCGGTGCGGGTAGCGGCGCGGGTGCGGTAACGCGCGTTTTTCATTAGCCACACTGAAAGCGTGGTGCGGTGAGCGGCGCGGGTTGTTCGTTTAATTCTGTCCTACTTTTTTGTAGACTTTTTTAACGTGTATTACATTATTTTCATCTATCTCGTAGGATTTGCAATGTAAGCGCAAAAAAAGGTCTTTATTTACTCTGAAATTATTAGTGTTTCTCTACTATATTATGCATGTATTATACACATAGTATAAACTTTCCCCTTGAATCACTTTATCTATTAAAAAAAACCGAATCAAATTCAATTCATTCTATCATCAACCTCAGCCGAGGCAAACGCTGTTTTTTATTAGGCCTTGGCCGGGGCACGTCTATACTCGTACTAAAAGAGCTGCGCAGCAGATACCTCGCGAGGCTGTGTGCTGAGTGCGATTTGTTTTTACGTTAACGCGATCGAAACGTTTACCGCGTTTGGCTCTCTGATTGGCTAAGAGTTTCGAGTAGGCCAATCAGTGCGCCGAACGTCATAAACGTGTCGATCGCGTTTACGTAAAATAAACTCACACTAGGCACTCAGATCTGTGTGGACCCGCCTGTTAACATTGTTTCTTGTTTCAGTTGTAAAGCAGGTTACACTGGAAAGAGATGCGAAGTAAACGCGTGCCATGGTTATTGTTTAAACGGCGGGGTCTGTTCCTTGAATGTAGCGGGTGAGCCAGTCTGCCATTGCACAGCGGACTACGATGGTAAAAGATGTGACGTTTCCATTTGTAAGGATTATTGTTTTCAAGGAAACTGTAGTATCGATGCTAATGGCCAACCAAAATGCAGGTAAATTGTATTTTTTATTTATGAAATTCATTGCATAGATTCTTTTAGGGTTCCCTACCTTAAAAGGAAAAACGGAACCCTTACAGGATTACTTTGTTGTCCGTCTGTCTGTCAAGACCCTTTATCCCGGGAACGCGTGGAGGTATCGAGTTGAAATTAAAACCATATCAGGTCTACGGTCCCTTGTGTCATCAGCCTACCCATTAATTGGTCTTCCGACTTTCCTCTACCCAGAAGTTGGTCTAGTCCAACGGTTACTTCGTAGATACAGTCCATCAGTTGTCTGTTGAATGTGATATTTATGTGTCCTGCCCAGTCTACTTCAAATTCAAAGCTTAAGTTATGTTTATCAATTGTCTATGAGTCATAGACAATTCATAAACATAACTTAAGCTTTGCTTAACACATAACTTAAGCACAAGCCCCGCATAAACCCGAGATTTCACAAAACCCCAAAGAAAAAAATCGCACGGCGTTAAATCGCACGGTCTTGGTGGCCAGTTGGCATTAGAATTTCGTGAGATAATATGTTCTGAAAATCGATGAAGGTCTTTAGTCAAAATTCGCTGCGTACTGCTTCGTGAAATTTGAAGTTGTTGAGAACGATATCGCATTGATGTTTTCGGGTTTTCGGCGACACTCTCGTTTACAACAGCAATGTTTTCAAGAGAACGACCGGTACGTTGACGCAAAGGATTCTTATTATCCATAATTGAACCAGTTTCTTCAAATTTTTTGACCACTCTTCGAATGGTTGACACATTAGGTGCACTTTCTCGGTTGAAAATTTGGCGAAGTTTGCGAGCGGTTTTAGCGTAACTTTCACCATATTTGTAATGAGTTCTCACAATTATAACGCGCTCTCTATTTTTAATAATCGGAATAAACAGAGGTGACAGCTGTCAAATTTCAGAGTTGTCAATTGCATGAAAAAAGTATTCTAATTTTAAAAAGTGCAGTGAGTGTATTAACCCTAAACTCTTACCGAGACATAAATGTAAACAATCTTCACATTTCTTTCATCTAAAAAATATCTAAAATTGTTAATTGTTGTGTGTACCTTTAGGTTTGATTGCAGTTAAGCACTAGTTTATATTAATAAACTATGACAAAAATTTATAGCTTTCTTGAATATATAGTAACTCTTTTTTATCTTCGATATTTCAGATGTGAAGCTGGTTTCTCTGGAGAAAGGTGCGAAGTTAACGTATGCTATGAGCACTGTTTAAACGGCGGTGTCTGTTCCCTGAATGAGGAAGATGAGCCAGTCTGTCAGTGCGCAGCAGATTACGATGGTCAAAGATGCGAAGTTACTGCCTGTAAGGACAATTGTAGTGCTGAGGAAGAAAGTAAAGTCAGGTAAAACTTGTTCTTGACACAGTACGCTATTTATATAAAGCGCCCCGCGTTGGGCGCCATTAGTTCTTATGGTAGATGCGAAAACGAGGTAAAAAACCAGTCAAGTGTGAGTCGGACTCGCGCACGAAGGGTTCCGTGCCATTGAATAGGTAAACAACAGAACAAAAACAAAATAGGCAAAAAATTGCCTTCTTTTGTATAGGAATTATTTATTATTAACTAAAGACCCGCCCCAGCTTCGCAAGGGTGCAATGGTGATATTAAATACATTTTGCATGAATTATACACATAAACCTCTTGAATCACTCTTTCTAAAAAAAACCGCATCAAAATTCGTTTCGTAATTTTTATGATCTAAGCATTTGCACAGAGACAGACAGCGGGAAAAATCTTTGTTTTATACTAAGTAGTGATAATGACATCAAGTGCCCCGCGTTGGGCGCCAATAGACGCCAATAGTTTTCACGGCAGATGCGACAAAAGGTTAAAAAAAGATAAATAATAGATTTCTTTTTATAAACTGGCACAATCAAAACTTTCCACTTTAGATAATATTGTCTCATTACTTTCCGACTCGCCTCGTTAGTGTAGTAGTTACAAAGTCTGCTTCTGAACCTGAGATCCCGGGTTCGATTCCTGGATCAAGCACTCTGGATCTGCCTGGAGAGTTGTGACCAGTTGAATCTTAATAATATGAAACAATTGGTAATCATTTGACATTGATAGAATGCCCAGTAGTGCGGGTGTCCTATGACCTATTTCTATTTTATGTTTTACTGTACGATTTTCGATGATTTTTTTCACAGTTTCGTTTAATAATTTAAATTAAATCACCAGATTATAGTTACATTTTAAATATTACTGGCTTAACCCGAAGAATTGCCAAACTGAAGTGGCAGTGGGCAGGGCACATAGCTCGCAGAATAAATGACCGATGGGGTCGAAACTAAAGGTTCTGGAGTGACGACCGCGTACTAGAAGACGCAACGCAAGGCCTTCTACAAGGTAGACCGATGACCTGGTGAGAGTCCCGGGAATCTAAAGGATACAAGACGCTCAGGAAAGTTCGTTGTGGCGACACTTTGGGGAGGCCATACCAATAATGGTCGTCATTCGACTGAAATGATGATGATGAAGAACGGAACATTATAATATAGAATGGAATAGAATAGGATAGAATAAAATACAACTGTATTGTACACCTTAAATCTATGGGCACAATGGCAGTCTTATCGCTGAAAGCGATATATACCAAACAACCTAGCGATATCTACCATGAAGATGATGAGTAATATTTTATTAGCGTATCTATTTCTTTGCCTTGTTTAAAATATTCGTCGTTTCAGATGTGATGCCGGTAACTCTGGGGAGAATGGAGTAAACACATGCCATCAGTATTGCCTCAACGGCGGCGTCTGTTCCCTGGATGAGAAGAGTGAGCCTGTCTGCCAGTGCCCTGCTGATTATGAGGGGGAAAGATGCGAAATTCCCGCCTTTCTAATCAAATGTTTCTTATACGCCTATAAGAGTAAGGAAATTTGCAGTTTCTTTTTTATTGGCTAAACCTATTTTAGTAATATAAAAAATAATTCCGATATTTTCCTCAAATAAATAAATGTAGGTACGGTCAGGGGTCAAAAGTGCAGTTGCACTCTACTAATGCTAAAGTGTATAAAATTTCTTTATCAAAGAGGACCTGGGCCACAACTGGTTTATTTAATTCTTTAGGTTCTATGGTACAAACGAACTGAGTGATGATTCATTGATCCTGTTCTATAAAAAAATTCTAGACACTTTATTATCGGTAGAGTGTTACTGCAATTTTGACCCCTGACTGTACCTATACTCACCTAGTTGAAATGCTCTTCGCGGGCATAGTGTGACGGTTCACGCGCGCAAAGCGTCCACTAGAAGAATTCTGTTACATTGCGACAATGTGGACGGCTAATTCTTTCGTTGCGTGTTACATTGCACGTTACAGCAGTTTGTACCCGGCATAATATTTTACTTATTACATCAATTTTGCATAAATACGTTCTTCTTATAGGTGTACTGCCGGTTACTCTGAGCAAGGCAGTCGAGTCATCGTGTGTTTCACCTGCACCTGTTGTATGATGACGTGTTCTTCACCTCCACTTGTTCCTGTTCTGCAGCTTTTACGAAAAAAGTACAAGATGTGCGGACGTTGAAAAGTGCACTATCACCTCTACCATCACTAAATCACTTACTACTACTCCGTGGAACTATTCTTTCATTTATTTAATCAGCAGTAAAATAGACTGACAGCCAATAACTAGTCCTCAGATATAAATAACAGAGAGAGAGAGTATTAAATTATATGGAAACTAAGCAGATATAGGTTAAGAATAAATAGACGGTAATCAAGTTAATAACTAAGTTTTATGTTAGATGATTTTTTTACAAATTTACGTGAACCTTCTACGAGAAAATCTGTATCACATCATTAGAGATCGGATTATAAGCAACATAAAAAGCTTGATGTGCATGAAATATCCACGTTCCAAATTTCAGTAGTAAGATTGTAGGTATTTTCGGATTCGCGATATGATCATTTTTATTGCATTTCGGAACGAGTGTGTGACGATGGCTTAAATATGAAAATGGATATGTAAATGCATATAATCCGGACCCTAATCATCAGCATCATAACTGTAAGTCTACACAACAGCTGTCTTTTTTTAAATAAAAAGAAATTTAAAAATGTTTATCCTTTATTTCATTATCCATTACTTATAAAATGGATTTGAACTTACAAATAACCAAAAACCGTTAAGAACTTTGTGTTTTAAAAAGTTTTTTCCTCTATTTTCCCAATGTTGGGCAAATGCCTCTCTCAACCTTTTCCAGGTATTCGTTTCTGAAACCCCCTCAAACTAGGCCTTACTTTAAAGAACAATTCAGCGCAGCTTTCTGGCTGTCAAACGAGCCAACAGTTTGTGAAACACCACGCAGCGCTTAAAGACTGTGATCATTGACGTAGGAAAAAAGGCTTAGGTCCGATAACCACCAAAGCGGAGAGGAGAGGAGACGAAAGGAGATGTGTTAGTAATAAACCAATCTGATTTCGTTATTTCCATATCTCTTCTCCGCTTAGCGTTGGTGGAAATGGATCCAAGCGGAGAGGAGAAGAGACATCTCATTTTTCAATAAAATTTTGTGCGGCGAGCAAGCAAGCGGCGCGGTAGAGCGTAGAAGTCTAGTCGGGATGCCGAGCGGCGTATGCCCCGCACCCCGCTGCCTTCTCCCCGCACCTTGCGCACCCGAAAGCGTCATTCGATTGACTGGCTTTGAATTCAAAGCTCAGATCTCCTCTCCGCTACACTTCGCTCCGCTTTGGCGGAAATAACCTGCCAGCTTCGCAGCTCATCTCCTCTCCGCTTTGGTGGATACCGGGCCTAACAGGTTAAAATGGGATTGCACGGGTCACATCAGCTACATGTAGACTTATGACTGTGCAAGAGCCTCCACAAGTTGAGGGCTGAGTCCGACTGTTATCAAGCTTATTAAATAGAGGCCAAAAGATTGTTAACTAGACCGGATAACTGCTGGCCTGGGCTTGGTCCGGGTGGTTACCGGACGGTCAGACAGCGAGCTACCCATAGCTTACCGTCCGCAAGCCCACGCCAACGTTGGCAAGATCCAGGATCTAATAATGAAGCTAGAAAGTTACCATGTAAACTCCTCATCTATCCACAACTCGAATTCTTACCATATCTACACCCATGCAGCTTACAATATCTACACCCATGCAGCAGCACATCTCTAGTGAAACCACAGCCTTATAAAAGAGAAAGAAAGACTTTAATATTTAGAAAGCATTTCTTTTATTTATCAAAGAATAAGTTGTCAAACCTTGAATTAGGGGCATCTGGATATTCAAAGCATTCGGACAGTCAAACCCCAAGTTTGGGCGTCATGGGTCAAATAGGGGTGAATTCACACATGACTATACTTATGCCCAACTTATTACTTATTTTACTATCTTCGCTTGATAATATTCATCGAAACATTTCTATGAAGTCAAAATAATTCATTTTCGAAGAATGGTCTGTTGTATTTTGATGTTTTATCCATTTTGTAAATATCTGACCTGAAAATGTTACATTTTCTTTTAAATCCAAATTATTTTCTTCTAACAAAGTAAGTTCTACAATCGATTTTATACATATCGTTACTGTTATATATCTAAAATCTATTTGAGATTTATAACCATATTTTTAGTAAATGCGAAACCTGAATATAGTTTGTTCAAAATCAGTAACTGAATCAATTCCAATATTTTTTTTAAATTAAAAAAAAAAATTAAAAAGAAAAAAAAAACCACACCATGTTACACCATGTGTTTACACCATGTTATATTTTTTCCCAAAAATATTTAAATAGGTCACAGGTTGGACACAACCGACACCAAGTACAAAACAGGTCTCGGCAGGCCATAACGGGCATAACGCTAGCGCACAGCTGGGTGCGAGAGTAAAACAACCCCTCAGTCACTCAGGTGGCCCGGTGACCATGTATTTATGTCGCTAACCAGGTACCATAACAGGCTTATAATTTTGTGATTGTTCATAATACAGTTTTGAAATTTTCTACATAGATTCTTTACATAAAAATACTAGACAGCTGTTTGAGGTTTCGCATTATACTAAAAATATGGTTGTATAAAGTCTCATGAAGCGATTATGATATATCAGTGAAAAAGTAACTTTTTTTTTTTTTTATAGTAACTTGCGATTACGTAATTCAGGCGTTGCGTGATCTGGATTTCAATATACTTAACAAGAGGCATATATAGGGTGACTTGTAATTAGTGAACGATACTTAAACACGTGATTGTAGTCATGATAATAAACAACTTTTACTATGGGACCAAACTTGAAATCGCGAAAAAAATATGCCGAGTTCAGTACATTTTGACCAGGTAGACGAACATAAATGTACTGAACTTGGCAGATTTTGTCGCGATTTCAGGTTTCGTCCCATAGTAAATGTTGTTTGTTATCATGACTACAATCACGTGTTTAAGTATCGTTCACTAATTACCAGTCACCCTGTATACTGTTAATTCCCTCGAATTGAAGTGTTATTGCTAACCATTTTCTCTGCTTAATGCAGGCTATATACTCGGCCAGTACACTCAGCCACTTGTTTGTACACCGGGTAAGTGCTGGACACACTAGTTCAGTGTGCGCTAACACACCAGTCCGGCATCACACCGGCCTCGTCACACGAACGCGATTTAGGAATCTAAAACAAATAATAAAACGATGATAAATGACCATTATTTTGCAAAACACTTTTATACGTCTTTTTTTTTGTCAGTTTTTACTACATGAGGCCGGTGTTTCCTAGCTGACTACCCTAAGAAGAAACACCGTAACAAACTTAGAGGTCAAAGTCTCTTTTAAAAGTCCATACAGCAAACATCTAATGGTTAAATCATGTGAGAAACATGTTAGTGTAGCGACATCTATGTCGTCACAAAATGAACTAATCCTGCATCGCGCAAGTAAGATTCTCCGCGCGATTGGAACATAGAACAAACCCGAAATCATCTATCGGGCAATAGCCCACCAGACATAACACCTATCTGGTCGGAGGATCCTCCCTTTTCAACGGAGGTGTGTGGGACTTTACTCTCTGTTCCGCATACCTTCAAACTAGTATCTGTGATGGTCTTTTGAGGAAAAAACCATACAGATTTAAGTGGACCTGTACAGTCGGTGCAAGTATTTGTCAGTATTCGTATAGCTCAACTTAGGACGGATGTGGACTAAGGAGCTCAACGTGTTTAAGTTTGGTACCTTTAACATCCATAGAAATGTCCTAACCGATTGCAGTCATGCCAATCAAACTGGGTGGAGCCCTTGCATTCATGCTTGAAAGACAAGAGAGAGCACAAGTCTGCGTAATCACAGATACAATCTTTCAAAAAAAATGTTTTTTTTTGTACCGGTATCGTCTCTGCAGAGCAGTGGTGGCCGAGTAGTAGCGGCCCCGACTTACGAGTTGTAGGTCGCGGGTTCAAACCCGGCCAGGCGCATTACTTTGTGTTATTTATTACATCACCACTGCTCTAAAAACGGTGAAGGAAAACATCGTGAGGAAACTGACATGTCCTAGAACCAAAAATTCGAAGACATGTGACATTCACCAACCCGCACTGGGCCCGCGTGGTGGATTACGACCCATTCCCTCTCTTTGAGAGGACGCCTGAGTCCCAGCAGTGGGAACATTAAAAGGCTGATGATGATGATGACTGTCTCTGCAACCACTACTCAAAGGTCGATGTAACTCCGAGATTGTGGCGTGCCAAAGTCACTGGTCCTGGACCTGACTATAGCCGCAGCCGCATCGTTTTGTGTGCTAGGTATAGCATAATATCCTAATCCTATTTCTTCCAAATGACCAGATTTTGAGCATGAAAGATTACCAAACATTTACACTTACTCGTACGTACAAAATTACGCCAATATTAATTTTTTGATAGGCTCGCGCTTGATAGAAAGTGACAATGTGGTCGACGATGGAGCACACTTGTCTAAAAGTAACCTATTGCCTCTCGACTTAAAGATCCCCAGGTTGTAGCTATCAGAAACAGTCTCCGGCAGGAAATTCCACTCCTTAGCTGTACACACGATTCATGTGTTCTCAAAACTTTTTAAGGAATGAGTGTACAATAGTATATAGATAAAATTACCGGTTCTAGTAAAGTCATCGCTCTTAGATGCCTATTGTTCTTATTCTTCAGATACAATACGTCTAAAATTGTCGCATGTATATCAAAAGGAGTTGTTAATACATCTTCGTTATTTTTCAGTGACGTCCACGCTTTAGGCCTTCTAGTTTTCAATTGTTCTGGCAAGAGAATAGCCATTAGAGGCAAGCGTTCTTCTAACTTGTCTTGAGTAGTTTTTCGGATTGAAGAGAATCTGAAATGGAGAGATATAGTGAAATATTACACTGTTAATTGGTCTTTGCATGAAATAACTTGAGAGAACAATGGAAAGAAATAATTAACATATAAACAAAAAACAATTATCACTGTGGACGATATCCCAGACAACCTTGGGATGGATCATAAGAACTTAAAACAAAAAGGAGAGTCTGTGCTGCGGTGTCTACTAGCAAATAAATTGAAACCGATAGACAGAATCACTTTCACATTTATAAGACAGTATGTGTCGGTGATTATGACAATTTAGCGATAATCACTCAATTGATTTTATTTAGTACCGACGTTGTAGACGGCCTGGGAGCAGAAACGTTTGAAGGGGCGACGTTGACAGATGGCAGTCTTGGGCAATGCATCGAGTGATTCGGACACTCCTACACAACTGGTTCTCTTAAATGTTTTGCGATATAATATCTAAGTTTGTAATTATCAAATTATATCTACAGTAAATAAAAATGATTGTGAAGTGAATTATTATTTTAATTGGACATCATGAACTCTCTAAAGGTTTTTTTTTTTTTTTTATGGTAGGTAAAATCATCCAATGACAAATCCCGCCCTTGGGCGGAGCGGGAAGTAGTGTCAGACTCTTACTGACTAAAAACCTACCCCGTTCCTTCGTAGCCTATCGTGCCGGGGTCGAGCATTCCTTTCGGAACTAACCCATGACCCCAGTAGGCTTCGACCCTGCCTGCCTGCAGTTAGCAGGCTGGGCCTCTTCGGTGTGCTGACAGCTCCTTGAGGCGAGCGGGAACAGAACGCGCCGTCGACGACTTGGGCTCGGTCCGGTCGGTTACCGGACGATCGGACAGCGTGCTACCCATTGCACGCCGTCCGCAAGCCCGCGCCTACGGTGGCCGGAAATCGGGATCGGAATCCCGGCGGCGGCTGGGGCGAGCGCCCCGTTGCCTCTGCCTGATGCGGTCGGCCTCCTCCTTTGCTAGCATTACTGCTTCGCAGAAGGAGGCGACCGCCTGCCATCCCTCCTCACTACGGACCATGGCCTGAACCAAGGCCCGGCGAGAGAGATCGCTGCCGCCGATCGCCCCCACGAGGACACGGCGATGCTCCGCCCAGGCGGGGCACACCTCTACAGTGTGCTCCACCGTGTCCTCCGGATGTTCTGCACAGTGGCGACACCCGGGCGAATCCTCCGCACGAAACTCTCTAAAGGTCATTTACCAGAAAACCTTACCGATGGCTGCTGTACCCCTAATTTATCGCTGTCACCTTGATATGGATTTCAGGAAATGCATTGTAATGTAAATAAATAAAAAATATTACCGAATTAATTGCATGGAAACGTTTCCAAAATTTATAATCTTTTTGCTCGATGTTCAAAAGCTTTAAATCCAATTGGGCAAAAGTTACCTTGATCCACAATCTCCCATGATTACAACAAGGGTATCTTCAAGTGCTTTTTTTGCAGACAAGGTCTGAAGGAATGAAAGAAGAGTCTCATCTACTGTTGGTATTAGTGTGAAGTTCTCATACGTCACGTCTGCTACGAATGTGAAACAGAACTTCATGCCATCTAGTTGCAGGAACTGTTGTGAAAGTAGAAAAAAGAAATTGAATTATTTTACGAAGAAGTTTCTAAGTGGCGCCAGAGACTGAAAAGTTGTAGGGAAATCGTTAATTTTAGTATGGCCATGTGAAAAGGAGAAATGAAACGCATGTTACTAAAAGAGTTCTTAGTTTATATGTAGATAGATGAAGAGCTAGAGGGAGGCCAAAGAAAAGATAGATGGATTGTGTGATATGAAAGAAAAGGGAGTTAATAATAGGGTGACAGGACAGAGTGGAAGAAAAGTACGTGTTGCGCCGACCCCAATTAATATAAAATAAGGCCAGGAAGAAAAAGAAGAAGAAGAATTATTTTACGAGTAACTAATAGAGGCTGAACAGCAGGCGAAGACAGAGCACATTGCTCGCAGAACAGATGACCGATGGGGCCGAAAGGTACTGGAATAATACGCAGCGTTGGAAGGCCTCCCACAAGATGAACCGATGACCTGGGGCCCAAGTCTGCTATTTTTATAAATTTGTCATTCCAACACTGTCCATTGTGATTCCAGTGATTCCATTGTCATTTTGCTACAAGCAGCTAAAAGTTCGTAATCTGCAAAATTCATAATGACCGATCATTGGTCGGTCAGTGGTCTTTTAGCTGGCAAAGTCAAAGTGACATTACTGCTTACTGTTTTTGTATAGAGCGGCCGCCAGTCGGCGTTTTCAGTGTTTTGTTGTTATTATTGTATCAGTGTATCCTACATAATGACAAATTAATGTCTGCCTTATATCATAACAACAACATAACGAAATTAGTTTTCGTTATGTTGTTGTTATGATATAAGGCAGACATTAATTTGTCATTATGTAGGTAAGTACGAGATTACCATTCTATGCCATTTCTTTCAATGGCTTATCAGTGGTTGATCATAGGAAAGTCCTATTGACGCTATTATATTAGTAGATTACCAGACTTGTCAAAATCAACAATTATGAAATCACTGATAGACCATTCTGACACTATTGTAATAGCAGACTTGAGGCCCTGGTGAGATTCGCAGAAATCCGATGGATGTGAGATGAACAGGGCCGGTCCCTGTGCCCTATACATCTACTAGCACTTCCCTTGATCATCGGCTGTCGACGCTCTAGAGCTGTATGTTCATTACCACGGCATTGATTGGTAGAATTTGCAGACATGGCTCGTGTAGTGTTCGTGGGCTGTCGACACAATCCTCGTTACATTACACTACGTCTTTAGGCACCTCATCAGCTAGATTCATCATTAGCTGGTACTGTGGTTTAGCTCCGAAGCAGTGGCTGGCAGGACGGCCTTGGTACCAGTTCTCGCTGCGGTTCCATTTCTCTCTTTTGACGATATCAGCCAGTAAAGACGTTTGAAGGTAGTGGTCAATCGGTTGTCTTCGAAACCAATTAAACTTTTTTTGAGTTATGCCTGTGCCGAGCATGTCTTCGAAGTACGCTGTGTGATATCTGTGGAAGACATTTGAAAGGAATTCGTTTTTGTAGCTGGATATTTCTTTTTAATTCTATGCTTTTGCAATTAGACATTGCAATTACACTGGCCTGTTGGTCTAGTGGTTAGTGGCCCTGACTGCTATGCCGGAGGTCGTGGGTTCGATTCCCAACCAGGACAAATGTTTGTGTGATGAGCACGATCATTTGTTCTGTGTCTGGGTGTTATTTATCTATAATATGTATGTATTTAGAAATATATAAGTATGTTTATCAGCTGTCTGGTACCCATAACACAAGCTCTGCTTAGCTTGGGACTAGACGGTGTTGTGTAATAGTTATGGAAATATTATTATTATATTATTATTATTAATTTGCAGCGTTTTTTTAATGCAAAATGTTAGATCGAATTCACTTTATAATCTACTTAACTATGGTATTTTTTTTCAGCATATAAAATTACTTGCTCGTTGCTCTGAGCGAGCTAAAAATAAAAATATTATATCTTTATTGTAACATTATTTCTAAAATATACATAAAATGCGCCCGCGTGAAAGTCGGTTTCTCCATACACACTTCCAACCCCCGATTAACCCCCTAAGGGGTGAAGTTTCGTAAAATCCGTTCTTAGCGGTTGTCTACCCTACCTAAACTATAACACCTACAATCTTATTTGGCAGGCAGTGCCAAATAAGTTTGTAGGTGTTATAGTTTTTGAGATTTCGTGATTAATCAGTGAGTGGTATTTCGCTTTTATATATGCATATACGTAGTATGTATGTATATGTATTAAATTTTTTCATATTGTTATTTTGATATATCAATATTTTTTTGTGATAGACGTTGTGGAATATTATTATTATTAATTTCGTCAATTCTAAAACTCACCCGTTTCCTTTTAATTTATGAAAAATAAACTTCTTAGAGTATTGATATCTCTTTTTTGTAATTCGCTTTCTTTGAAAAGTGAGTTCCTCTTCGGATTTCCCTGTGAGAATCGGATAAAATGCTTCTGTTGTACCATTCCCTACGAAATTATAACTGGAAATAATAAAATAACACCTATTTATTACTTCACTGAACAAAAGCAACAACTTCTAGCAAACTAGTGATTTAACTCCTATATTCTTACGTACGTGACCCACCAAAGCGCCCGGACCGCTCCTTTGATGACTACCTACTATTATAACGCGCACATGACGTGAGAAAAAAGATTCTGAGCTAATTAAGTGCTCCGTAATGAAAGCACTGACACAGGGGGTAAACACATTGGCTCGTTACGTCACCAACCATTACGTCTGTCTTAGTCAACTGCCCGAATGCAAATGTCAATTGTTGCCTGTCGCCGGTAACTCCGAGACAAATACACAAACACTACATGCTCCATTGGTGTAATTGCTGTAAGTCGTTCCGATGTAAGGATAAAACAAAGATAAATAAATAAATTCTAAGTAATACTCTAGTCCAGACGGTCGTTGGGGCTGAAAGGTCCTAGTGTGGCGGCCACGTACCGTAAGACGCACCGTTGGAAGGTCTCCTACAAGGTGGACCGACTCCGTGTTTCTGAGTTTTACGGGCCCACAGCTCGTAACACACGCGGCAGACATATCCTGCTCACTTCCAATTAAGTTAGGCAGATTTTTGAGCCACTGTAATTGGCCACTAACAAAAAGAAATTTATATTATTACTAGCTTCTGCCCGCGGCTTCTCTCCCGCTCTACCCTACCCTACCCTACTCTGCCCTACCCTATTCTACCCTACTCTACTCTACCTTACTCTACCACACTCTACCCTATACCAATAAATGAGCAGGTTTTTATTTTTTTATTTAAAGGGATAATTCCTATGTCCTTCTCCTGGTTCTAAGCTACCTTCCTACCAATTTTCACCCAAATTGGTTCAGCCGTTCTTGAGTTATAAATAGTATAATAACACGACTTTCTTTTTTATATATATATAGATATAGAGTCCTTCTCAAGACAAAATTCTACGAGGATGACAAAAAACAAGGATGACCATGTGTCCTTGATTTAAAACTGACCTGTTCAAAATAACAGCATTCAACTGTTTAGTCATATATCCGTAACTGTGTCGCATTTTTCTAATAAATCCTTTTCGAAATATGGAGTCGAAACATAGGATCATAACGTTAAAACAATCCTTTCGGTCAAGAACTGGTTTAATTGAGACCGGTCTGAAACCAATCTCATAGCCAGACCAATGAGCACTTACATCTGGTCTGAAAAAGAAATGTTATTGGCTAAACAGAAAAAAGAACAATTTATTTGGGACTCATTTTGACCCCCAATTTCGTGTATCTAATAGTGCATAAATACCACCACATAATTATAATCTAACCATTCTACACGAATGCTTGCACTGACTGGACAGATCCACTCAAATCTGTATGATTTTTCTTCAAAAGACCATCTCAAACAAATCTGCATGGTCCTCGTGTGATTTGACCACTACAAATTTACTGTATGGACTTTAAAAGAGACTGTGAGCGAATGAGTTTGTTTCGGTTTTTCTTCTCAGTGTAGTCAGCTAGGAAACACCGGCCTTATCTAGTTTAAACTGACGAAAAAAATATATTGACGTGTAGAAGTATTTTTTAAAACTTATTTGCAAAATAATATCATTTATCATTTATCTGTTCTTACCAATAAAAAAAGATCTTATTAATTTATTTTACTTTCACGTGAACTTTTCCCCACTCGTTTATCATCAACGTAAGGAAGTTTTAAAAAGCTTATTGCTTTACCTAATGTTATCCAGCGCAATGTTTGGTGAATTGGCAACGCAAAAAAAGAGAGATAACATCTGAAAATTCTGTTTTTCGGTATTCGATAATTCCGTTCTTTTATCGAATATTTTACAGAACTTGTTCCAGAAGATACGTGTTTTTTTTATCCTTGTCATTTTATGTTTTTAATATATTATATATAAGTACATTATGTTCACGGATAGGAGATTTTCAGAGGTCTCTACTAAATTAGTTTTAAACAAATTCATGTTTTGATGTCTATAGAAGCCTAGATAATATCCACAAGATATCTGTGTATCCAAAATATCTGAAGAATGATGTGTAATAACATTATAATCACGTAAGAGCGGTTGTGTGGAAATGTACCTCGGGTTGTGACAAACTGTCTGCCTAAATGACGCTCAACGATCAATCTACGTGGAGCTGCAACGTTACTCAGTATCCTGCAACGTGTTCCTCAATTATGGACCAACAAATCTCCTGGCCATATCCAGAATCACAATCATCATAATTTCCGAGTTCAAAATTATTTAACACAGAACGCGGTCCTCGTATTTTGCACTCTCAACTTACTTTAGCGCCTGCTCTATGAGCTGTTTCCATTATGGCCCGGCTACACCCTCAATCTTGCCTGCGCTGTCCAGGGGCCTTACTCTCGAGTTTAATTCAGATCGGTTGACATTGGAATTGTGACGTTAGGTACTTTTGAATTCGATGCTAGCGCCAAATTGGTTTGAAATTGCGTGACCACACGCCAAGCCCAATTCCCATTTTACTTACTTTCCCAAAAAGGTCACGCAATTTGGCCCTAGCATCAAATTCAAAAGTACCTAACGTCACAATTCCAATGTCGACCGATCGGAATTAAACTCGAGAGTAAGCCCCCAGGCCTGTGCAATCATGACTACACAAAAAGACGGAACAATGTGTAGAGACTACACGCGGAGGTATGCTCGTGCAAACTGAACTGCGCAACCCTATTTGTGTTTTGAGCGATTCGATGATATTTATAGTTCTATGAATTAACTAATTCAAATCTATTTTTTAATTAGTTTATTTTATTTTTTTCATTACTTAGGTATCTACATTGTGGTCACATAATAGACGCGACAAGAAAAATATAACCAAGATTTATGTACGAATACCTCACAATATGATTTAAAAAGAGTGTCCATGGAGTTTCTTGCACGTTCTTCTCCATAGAGATGTACGCTTTAGAACGTGCAATTTAGCTTCCTTTTTTTTTATGGACTGACCGACATTTTGACAATACAAAAGTGCCTGTAATTGGTCTATTTGAAAATAAACTAAATATTCTAATTCTGATAAGTTAAAAAATCATTACAATAACTCCTTACATCACATTTTTTTTATTTGTGACGTACGAGTATAACTTTGTTGAAAATAATTTCCTCGGACTGATTCGCGGCTTGAATGACCGGCCACACGTTCAAGTAAAGGCATGCAAGTCAAGTTTGCGCAGTCCAAATCTTCGGTAAGTCAACGAACGCACAAGCCGCGCTTGTCTACCATAGACTGCGCTGGCTACCACACACACGCGCTCACCTGCGCAGACTTTATGCAGGCATGCTCGCAGGCAAGAAAGAGCGTGTAGCCGGGCCATTACGCGCGAATTGCTTGTACATATGTGTAACTACTCCATTAATCTAATAAAATCAAACCTCGTCATATCCTTGCCCTTACAATCAATTTTGACATGATCGCTCTTGTTTAGCGTATACTTTTCGTTTCCAATAACTGTGGTTGGGTTACCGAAGTTAACATTTCTGTCGTCCACGTAAATAATATCTTTGTAAATGCAGACTATTTCCTTTACAGTTTTCTGGATTGCTGTCGCAATGTTGCATTCAGATTTCTGTAAAATAAAATTTTTGTTTATACAACGTGTAACATTAAATGCGCAAAACCTCAGACACCCCAAATGATTTTTGATTTAGTTGACCTAATACTGAGAAAAAAAGTCATTAAAAAAAATTAAGGTTTTATAAGCTGTTTTAGTTTTACTGGCAATTCTGATAATTTCTGGCGTCTGCAACGACCGATTGATTTGTTTACTTCAAATTGTCTTATTCATGGCACTTGAGCAAGATTCGTATGCGCATTGAAATAAAAACTATTTATCATCCCGAGTTCGTTTACCTATTTTAGCAGGTTTGCGCACGTGATAGCTTGACTTATTAATTATTAATCATTACAATATAGGACAATATTTTTAATGAAGAATTTAGGAAAAATGTGACCTATATTAAAAAGTGGTTTAAACTGTCAAGAGGACACCGGTGTTCGCACACCTATTGTCTTTCTATTGTGTCTCTAATTACGGTATTCAAAAGGTTAATTGATTCTGCTCATTATTTTGAGTAAACTATTTTAGGTATTGCGCATTTAACGTTACACGTTGTAGACTGTTTCGTAGACCAACGCTATGATACGGTTTCATTAAATGTACAGTTCCGAGACGGCCCGCGAACTACAACCGCAGGTGACAAGGCGGCTAGCGGCTAACGGCTGCGGTTGACCGCAGTGTCGGCTGTGGTTGCCCGCAGTGTCGGCTGCGGTTGACCGCAGTGTCGGCTGCGGTCGCAGTTGTTTCCATTCCAAGCGCGGCGACACGTCGCGGCTGTACAATGCATAGAACCATTTCAGTCACTCCAGTACCTTCGTGCGAGACAGAATATCCAACAACGCTATCGATACTTTACTTTTTTTAAAAGAGAAACATGATGCTGAAGTGTATGGATGACTAGCATCAAAATTAATTAATTACTTCATCATATCCGAAAAAATCGTCATTTTTGTACGTATGAACTCTAAGGTTGCGACACCACTAGCGCTACAGTCTGCAGGCTGCGCGGTACAGAACTGCGGTCTCGTGAACTTAGAAATAAATCAGCGGTTTTATTTACCGCGGCGGGCGCGATTAAAAAACCCTTCGTTAGTTCTTAGCCTAAGTGCTCGATTACGGAGACGCGGTGCGTTGTGCGGCGCGTCGGGCGGTCCGTCGTACATTGTATTTTTGTGTTTGCGCAAGCGATGACGCGGCCCGGTACTGCAATGTACGACGAAACGCCCAACACGCCGCGCATCGCGCCACGTCTCCGTAGACACGGCCTAAGTCGTGTCAGAGAGGTGTCAGCAATGTGATTAAGGGTGGACACTCGCTGTAACTTCGGGTTGTCCGATGGTAGAAAGATGGTGGCAGACTCAAGTAAATCATCATCATCATTTCAGCCCAAAGACGTCCACTGTTGGACAAAAGCCTCCCCCAAATGTCGCCACAATGAAATTTCCTGTGCGTCTCGCATCCATCGGATTCCCGCAGTCTCTACGAGGTCATCGGTCCACCTTGTAGGAGGCCTTCCAACGCTGCGTCTTCCGGTACGCAGCCGCCACTCCAGAACCTTACTCAAGTAAATAATTTTCATCTTATCTACCCATACTTACATAACAATTGACCCAGTCAGTCCCCTCACACGTTACAATAGGCAAAACTTCGGGAAACTTCGCAATGTCTTCGGAAAGTGGATCGAGTAGTGACGACACATTGAAGCCTCTAAATTTTTCTTGTTCTGTATTATCCTTATGACTCTTTTCAATGAAGCTAGAAGTAAATTCATTAATACTATTTCTGCATTTTTAAAGACGTTCTTTATATTGGAGAACTAGTTTCTGCCAGTGGCATCGCTCTCGTAAGAGTAGATTTCTTCGTAAAAAGTTTATACCCCGGTTTTATTCCCATAATATGTGTATTTCGGAAAATCCTCTCTTAAGAGGGTCCCTCTTCTCTTCTTCAATCGCCTATCGTCAACGTCGAGCTTGTTGCTTCATCTAACAGTCTAACTCAATCCAACGCAATGTTTAATAAAGAGGCTACGCGAAAAAAGAGAAATAACGCCTGAAAACTCTGTTGATATTCGATAATTCCGTGATTTACTCGAATATTTCACAAAACTTGTTCCAGGAAATAAGTGGTTAAATTTAATATTTCAACAACGACTTTTTAGTTTCTTGCAGGCGTTTTTTTTAACTAACAAATATGGCATTTTATTCCAGACGGAGATAATTTTGGTCTAATTAGGTCGCTTTTTTTGCAGTTATATCTCCAATTGTTTAGCTGTTAGCAGGGTTGAAACCTACTCTGGGGGTTTTTTATGGTAGGTAAAATCATCCAATGACAAATCCCGCCCTTGGGCGTAGCGGGAAGTAGTGTCAGACTCTTACTGACTACAAACCTACCCCGAACCATCGTCGTCCATCATACCGGGGCTGAGCCTTCCTCTCAAAAAACGGCCCTTGACCCCAGCAGGCTTCGACCCTGCCTGCCTGCTGCTCAGGCTGGGCCTCTACTGTTCGCTGACAGCTCCTTAAGACGCGCGAGAACAGTAAGCGCCGCCGACGACTTGGGCCCGGTCCGGTCGGTTACCGGATGATCGGACAACGTGCTACCCATTGCACGCCGTCCGCAAGCCCGCGCCTACGCTGACCGGAAATCGGGATCGGAATCCCGGTGGTGGCTGGGGCGAGCGCCCGGTTGCCTTAGCCTGATGCGGTCGGCCTCCTCCTAACCTACTCTGGGGCCTTGGGTAAATGTGAAAGTGTACACCAGGGCCCTGGTACAAAGGCGATGAAGGAACAAGGTGGGTTTTTTAGTCAATAAAAGTCTGACACTATCTCCCGCTCCGCCCAAGGGCGGGAGTTGTCATTGGATGATTTTTACCCACCAAAAAAAACCTGTCGCTATATTAAATAAAGTAAATACCTGTTAACTTCAATCAGGTCCACAATAATATCTTTAGCTCGATCCATCATAAACAACAATATTGGGCTAAGAGGCACCACCAGCAGGACGGCAAGAATTGCACGCCTTGATCGCCACAGCATCTCGGAGATAGGGAACTTCTAGAAACATAAATAATAGTGGCAAACACATAAACATCAGTTGAAAAAGTAAGTAGTCAAACGTGACCCTAACAACATTAAAAAACTCATGTAAATAGTTCAATTCCCAAAATGAATTTCGAAGATTTTTACTTCTAAGACTTTCTGTCAAGCTCCAAGAGGACACCGGTGTCCGCACACCTATTGTCTTTCTATTGTGTCTCTAATTACGGTATTCAAAGGTTTCCTTTTTAACCAACTTACCAACTGTTGTAATATCACATCACTAGATTAATACTAATTGTCACAACCCAAGTGAGTTGTATGGTCATTGTCGATACAGGTGTGACGGACTGAACATCGTCTTTATATTGTAATCTCGTGTACTTGTTCTAAGTGTAATAAACCAAGCATTCACCACATCAAGTCTTTCATTACAAACATTTCGCCAACCCGCACTGGGCCCGGGCTTGCGGACGGCGTGCAATGGGTAGCACGCTGTCCGATCGTCCGGTAACCGACCGGACCGAGCCCAAGTCGTCGACGGCGCGTTCTGTTCCCGCGCGCCTCAAGGAGCTGTCAGCACACCGAAGAGGCCCAGCCTGCTAACTGCAGGCAGGCAGGGTCGAAGCCTACTGGGGTCATGGGTTAGTTCCGAAAGGAATGCTCGACCCCGGCACGATAGGCTACGAAGGAACGGGGTAGGTATTTAGTCAGTAAGAGTCTGACACTACTTCCCGCTCCGCCCAAGGGCGGGATTTGTCATTGGATGATTTTACCAACCATAAAAAAAAAAAAAAAAAAACCCGCACTGGGCCCGCTTGGTGGATTACGGCCCATTCCCTCTCCTAGGGAGGAGCCCTGAGTCCGAGGCCGTGGGAACATTAAAAGGCTGATGATAATGATAAATTAACAGACTTCGAAAAGGCGGAGGTTCTACGTTCGGCTGTGTGTATTTTTTTTTTTTTTTTTTGAGCAACAGTTTTCGGATTTATTCCTATATCTGTGCTTTAAGACCTTGCTCCATGCCAAATTTCAAGGTTCTAGGTCATCGGGAAGTACCCAATGAATTTTGATTCCTTTGAGAGTGTCGAAATATACTTTTTTGCGATATTAACCGGCCGTATCTTAGAAGTTTAATTTTTTTCACAGCTTCAAAGGACTGTAGGTTTTAATTTCAACTTGATATCTCCACGCGTTCCCGAGATAAAGGGTCTTGACAGACAGACAGACGAACAACAAAGTAATCCTATAAAGGTTCCGTTTTTCCTTTTAAGATACGGAATCCTAAAAAAGCCATTTCACGGTTTAAACTACCTTTTTGTTTACAGCTTTGCTCTCATGTGCCATAGTGTGATGTTATCCTTAAATTATTATTTTTTTATGGTAGGTAAAATCATCCAATAACAAATCCCGCCCTTGGGTGGAGCGGGAAGTCGTCTTGTTTGTCTTTGTCTTCTAAATGAAGAGTGGAAATAGCCTGGCTCGGGACGTCTCATCGAACGGTCCTGTATTTCTTAAGCCCTCGCCTTGCTCGTAAATATTTATGGAGACGAGGGGCGTTGCGCGGTGCGTTAGGCGTTCATCGTACATTGCAGCAGCGGGCCGCATCATCGTGCGCGCAAACACAAACATTTAACAATGTTCGATGACCGCCCATTTAAGTTTGGCGATTCTACGTGCTATGTCGGCAACCTTGGTTCTCTAGCGGATATCTTCATTCCTGATTCGATCGCGCAAGTAAACTCCGAGCATAGTCCTTTCCATTGCCCTTTGGGTGACTTTAAGTTTTCTTATGAGGCCCATTGTAAGCGACCACGTTTCAGAGCCATATGTCATCCCAGGTGGGCAGGGCACATTGCTCGCAGAACGGACGGCCGTTGGGGCCGAAAGGTTCTGGAATGGCGACCACGTACCGGAAGACGCAGTGTTGGAAGGCCTCCTACAAGGTGGACCGATGACCTGGCAAGAGTTGCTGGAATCCGATGGATGCGAGATGCACAGGACCGTTCATTGTGGCGACACTTGGGGGAGGCCTATGTCCAACAGTGGACGTCTTTCGGCTGATATGATGATGACCGCCCAACGCGCCGCGTCTCCGTAAACAAGCACTAAGTGCACGACAGATCGCTGTTAACGCGCGTTAGTCGCATTTACAACGCGCCATAGAAAAGATGCCAACACTCATTGCGGCTTTATCGAAGCGATTGCGCGACAGCATCGCTACAAAAACTCGCCGTGGGCGAGGGGCCTTACAGTCAACGGCTTAATGAGACCTTGTCCAGTGAAATTTAATTAAAAGTGACACATCATACCTTTACCATTTTTTCTTCAAACATTAATTACTTTTCTTATACAACTTCAACTCTTCAACTTCAACTCTTGATTAATGGCCTTTGTGCAAAGAGTACAGTAAATATGCCTTTGTGGAAGAGACACCTCAATTTTTGCCAATAATAAGTACGAAACTTAAACTCTTCAATAATGGCCTCCCCTATTATTATTATTATTAAACTTCAACTTCAACTCTTCATTAATGGAATTTGTGGAAGAGACACCACAATTTGATAATGGCATTCGTCGAAGAGACAGAGACATCACTCTTGCAAAATGTCAAAGAAATGGCAAATCAAAGAGTATAGAAATATATACTTTGCGTTAAAAATAAGAATAGGAAAGTAGACAACCTCGATCTAAAAAAAATGTTGATTGAAAAGTACGGTTTGCAAACAAAACTCATTTGCGTAGTAACAATGCTTTTTTTTTTCGTTTTGTATTACTGAGTCTTAGTTAAATCTAGGTGAATTAAAAATGTAATTGTATAATCTAAATTAGCTAAATATACACCTTTAAATTTGGATCGTTAATCCCATGGAGAGTCGATCCGGTACATGAAAGATAAAATTATAAAATAAACTTACTTTTTTTAAAACTCGAATTAATATACGCATGTATGAAATTGATTTCTTTAAATAAACGAGTTAATGACCTTGTAGTTAGTTGTCGGTCGTTGCGTACTAACTACGGGTCATTGAACTCGCCCACTTTACTTTAAGAAATTAATTTCTTATTAACCGACTTCGAAAAGGAGGAGGTTCTATGTTCGGCTGTATGTATTTTTTTTTATGTATGTTCACCGATATCTCGGTCAATTGTGGACCGATTACGAAAATTGTTGTTTTGATTGAAAGATTATACTTTTAGAATTGGTCCCATAACTTCGAAAATATAGGACGAAACTCTTCAAAAAATTATAGCAGAACTGTCGTTTGTATATGTTTGTTCGCCGATATCTCAGTCGATTGACGGCATGGCTGGCGCAGTGGTTGAGCGATTGGCTGCTGCGCTACGGGTCGTGGGTTCGATTCCCCCACGGAACAAATATTTGTATGGACTACAGGTACGTGTTCCGGGTCTGGGTATCTTGTGTATGTAAGTTTACATGTTTTTGAACGCACTCACGACACAGGAGTTATTCCTAGTGTGGGCAACGTTTTTTATATAAAAAAAAAAATTGTGGACCGATTTTGTTTTTTTTTTATTATTTTGATTGAAAGATTACACTCCCGAGTTGTTTTCATAGAAATTTCTTTTGATCTGATGATGAAATTCGAAGATATAGAACGGAACTCTTCAAAAAATCATAGCAAAACAGACGCAATTCTACTTGTTACGACAGTTACTGTCGTAACAAGTACTTTGTTTATACACGTAGTCGGTGAGTGACTGAAGGAAGGAGAGGGGGATACATAGAACTGATCTGATGATGAAACTGGAAGGTAGATAAGATCGGAATTCTGTAATAAATCAGTGTATCCTAGCCGTGTTTGGCATTATTGGAATTGTCATGATGATTTGATGATGGAACCGAATGGTGGAAAGAATCTATATAAAAGTCGGTTGTATTTTTTTTTTTGTAAAAAGTTTTTTTTTTATCTTTAGAAATCGATAGTGTTTCATGTACCGTAATCGACAAAATCAAAATTTAACGGTGTATTATTTAAGTCATAAAATAGGAACAATTCGTCTTCTTTTTCCATTTACCTACCACAACTCAAACACCTCATACAGTGACGCAGAAATAAGCAAAATATTGAAGAACTGGACTAAACTTATTTCGGTCACGATTCGTAAATAAACATTATTTAGAAATATTCTGACTGGCCTGTTGGTCTAGTGGTTAGTGGCCCTGACTGCTATGCCGGAGGTGGTGGGTTCGATTCCCACCCAGGAACAAATATTTGTGTGATGAGCACGATCATTTGTCCTGTGACTGGGTGTTATTTATCTATAATATGTATGTGTTTAGAAATATATAAGTATGTTTATCAGCTGTCTGGTACCCATAACACAAGCTCTGCTTAGCTTGGGACTAGACGGCGTTGTGTGATAGTTGTCGAAATATTATGATTATTATTATTCTTGTTTTGCTCACTCTACCCAATTTTTCACTTTGACACATATGACGTCACAACATGGCGTACAAATCGACCCTATTCTTATTTGGAACGCATAGTTTAAATATTCAACCCATAAAAAAAAAAAATAAACAACCAAACAACCCCAAAAATTTTTTAAAGGCGCGTCAGAATGTTCCCAATATCTTTTGCAAAGAAATAAAAACTCTTTGGTGTTCAGCTAAGTCAAGCTAACTTCATAAATACACCACGTAATGTCAGTTTTATCAATGTCAGTCGATAATAAAAAACAAAAGATTGATTTGTTTTCGACACACCAATTTACTCTTTGCGACACACTTTGTTATCGGTAAACCTAAGGTAAGTAAGATGAAATTTTAAGAAATAATGAAAATGTATAGAAAAAAGTGCTCAGTTAGGGTGACCCGCGGGGAGCCGGGTTCCTGCGCCCGTTTCTTACTAAGAATTCACGAAGCGGTTTTAAACCGCGCCCGCCGCGATAGAGAAAACCGCTGCGTTATTTCTAAACTCACCAAATGCAGCCGTTGCGGTTATGACTTTCGCCTGCAAACCTGGCGGATGATTATCGTGAATATATGCGGTTGCAAGACAGCCCACCAGTGCAACGGGAGCTGCGAAAAGCTGTGCACACCGCGGGCGTAAAATGTGTCGTGTATACATCTACAGAAGCTGTGGGCCCGCAACCGCGGCGGCCGCGGGTGAAAACCTCTTCGTAAGTTCTTAGCCTTACGTAATATTATCTACTTTAAGTTTACCATCAACACGACTACATGCACACCTTTAAAGTTGAACTAGAGACATAGTTTCCGGTTTCCGTCATAGGGACCATCTGTGTTAGCTGTATGGTCGATGGGGTGAACACACGCTTTATGCAATTTCGGCCCTGGAGTGCTATTCTCTAAGAAAACGCAGCGCTGCTTCAACGACGAACACCCAAAAAGTATACATTGGATTGTCAACTTAATCTAACTATACATAGGATTGTTAATTCAATGTATCCTATTTGGATGTTCGTCGTTGCGGCACGTTTGTTAACAGAAAACTTGTAATTGAGTTAAACTCAACTTTGTGATTAAACTCACCTGAGGACAGGTGTTCGTATGGCGATGTGGCTAGTTACTTGCCAACAAGAAGTTACTCTGCATGTCAAAGCCTATGCTCACGTGGGATGCTTTTCTTTTGTGCAGCAGTTTGCCTCTCTGATTTGTTCATGTATACTATGTCGCCTATTCTAAGAGAAGAAACGGTTAGAATCCATATTTTCCGTAAAAAGAATCGTGGTCTTCTAGGCTGTTGTTGACCGATGTTACCTCTGCTAAGCAAAGAACTGACCATGTTAATAATAATTCTAGTCAGTTTTTAACCCCCGACTTATGAAGATTTGTCCCGGTGTTTAAGGTCACCAGCTCGTTTGTTAACTGCGGTAGGGTTTTTAAACACTTAATGGGTATTTACTTTATTTGAAACATATGTGTGACCTAATATTTGAAATACTCGTATACAATCTGGTGCCATTAAGGTGGTCTGATGATGGAGCTCGAAGCGAAGGCAAGAACCCTGGATTGCTTATTAACATAGTAAACCCGTTTGGGCTCATAAGATTCGTCTTGACCAGTTCTACACATTTCTCATGATGACAAGGACCTGATGCTAGAACTGGTAGCTGGCTGATGGAACTTTGGAATGCCTACTAGTAAACCTATCGAATTTGGGCTCATTAGATTCATCTTGACCAGTTCTACACATTTCTCATGATGACAAGGACCTGATGCAGAAAAGGGAGGTGGCTGATGGAACTTTGGAATGCCTACTAGTAAAACTATCGAGTTTGGGCTCATTAGATTCGTCTTGATCAGACATATTGGTGACAAGGCTGTCGGAGGTTTTTTAAAAAAAATAATTTTGGATTGTTTGTTCGTTTTACAGAATTGTGTGTTCCAGGGTTTTAATGTAATTGATGATAAATGTTTCTTGAGGTATGTGCAACAGAGAGTATAGTCCCACATACCTCCGTTGAAAAGGGAGGATGCTCCGACCAGACGGATATTATGGCCCGGTATCCAACAAAGTGGAGAGGAGACGAGAGGAAATGTGTTTTAATAAACCAATCCTATTTCGTTACTTCCACATCTCTTCTCTGTTTAGCTTTGGTGGAAATGGATCAAGCGGAGAGGAGAGGAGATGTCTCATTTTTCTATAGAATTTTGTGCGGCGAGTAAGCGGTGTAGCAGAGCGGAGAAGTGTCTAGTCGAGCGGCCGGGCGGTGCACGTTGTTGTTATATCTGATAGGCTATTACCCGATAGATGATTTCCGGAGGTTGTATCTATTTAAATCGCGCGGAGAACTTCAATTGCGCGATGGAGGATAGTTCCTTTGTGACGACATAGATGTCGCTATATGTCGTTTATTTTTACCCTCATTCGTATTTATGAGAGCACACGATAGGGCAGCACATCTGATCTCACAACAACCATGAGGAGTCAAAGATTGCGGTCGCTGTGGCCGAAATCGGCTAGATGGCATCATCATCATTTATGAAAATAACACGAAAGACAAAACTTTTTTCATTCTTTGATGTGTTTATATTGTTAACGAATAGATTATTCTTATTTAAGACAAGAGTAATTAGGTTACGAGTACTTCTAGGTAAACGTGATTCACCGGCGACCACATCATCACTTTCCATCAGGTGAGATAGTGGTCAAACGCGAACCTATCAATAACAATAAAAAAAACCAGGAACACCAAAGAAAGAAAAGAAAGAAAGAAAAAGGAGTTTATTTACAGCCCTTACTCGCTCCACGCCAAAATTATGAATGGAATTGTATTTCGGGTATATACGGTGACTGGTAATTAGTGAACGATACTTAAAAACGTGATTGTAGTCATGATAACAAACAAGTTTTACTATAGGACCAAACCTGTAATCGCAAAAAATATCAACCAAGTTTAATACATTTTGACCAGTTAGGCGAACACAAAAGTTACCAGCAATTTTTTTTAAAAGTTATCATGAGTACAATCACGTGTTTAAGTATCGTTCACTAACAGCGTTGCCAGATTTTTTATTTTGGCAAGTCGGTATTTTAAAACTTTTTAGTTAAAAAATCGGGATTTTTGCGTCGAAAGCGGGATATAGTAAAAAAACGTATATTATTGTAAGTTTTTAAATATATTTTTTTGTCTAAATTTTAATTTACGTGTTACATTATATAGCAAAAGTAACCATAGAAAATATATTTGAATAAAAATATGATAAGTATTTTAAATCAGATTTACTTTACCGGCGGGCGGCCAGTTCATATTGTCTTTGCCACCAGGCCGTGCCTCCTCAGCGCGCTGCATGTACGGTCAAGCTATCCTCGAAAAGCGGGACTAAGCGTGTCCCGCGCGGGACATTTAATTTTGATTCAAAAATCGGGACGTCCCGCCAAAATCGGGACGTCTGGCAACGCTGTTCACTAATTACCTGTCACCCTTTATCTTTATAGGCGTGATTTCATGTTATGTTGACTATTTTAATCCTAATTTAGAACCGATTTAAACCCGTTCTATGTATCTTAAAACTTAGACTTATACTGTATACCGAGTTTACGGTCAAATATTAAATGGCTCGTATATAAGATAAGTGTTTATTCTCATCACGTATTAACTTTATTCTATGACTATCATCATCATCTTCTTGCCCTTGTCCCGTTTTATTTGGGGTCTGCGCAACACGTTTTTTCTTACATTCTGTACCCGTCACGCTATCTCTAACTCCTATTTCTTTCATATCACTTTTCACACAAACCATCCATCATTTCTTTGGTCTCCCTTTCCCTCTTCATCATAATTCTTCTAGTAGCATGCGCTTCATCCCTTCTCTTTACATGGCCATACCAAGACAAATGATTCCCTTTCAACTTTTCATTCACTGGCGCCACTTTCAAAATGTTTTCTCATATATGCTCATTATACATATACACCGTTAAATTTTGATCGTTTTAATCCCGTGGAGGATCGATCCGGTACGTAAAACACTATTAATAATAATAATAATATAATTTATTTTCAAGTAACATTGACTCATACACATCATTAATCAAAACAGTCACAATTAAAATCACAATTTGTAAAATTAAAATCGATCAAGTCATAATAAAAATTAAATTATAAATCATTAAAATTTAATTAAATTGAAATAATATAATATAAACACAATAAGATAATAAAATTAATAAAAATCATTCAAATTCAAACAATAAAATTACACCAATAAAATAAAATTAAAATAATTAAAATTCTATCAATAAAAAATTAATTATAATTCTACGTCACAAGCATGTCACGTGTCGCAGACAACAGCTATTGGTTTGTACAGGTAAAATAAAAATATACAGTACTTTTTTTTAAACTCGAATTAATATACCCAGCTCTTTAATAGTTTTTCAAAGGAGGTGGGTTAGGTAACCTAAGTCACCGACTAGTACAAAATTAAATTCTTTAAGTAAATGAGTCGATGACCTTGTAGGTAGTTGTCGGTCATTGCGAACCACCTACAGGTCATTTAACTCGCCTAGCTGACGTTTACTTAAAGAATTTAATTTCGTACATGCGTAAATTAATTCGAGTTAAAAAATATATATTTTATTTTTTAATTTTTTCTTTACTAATCGACAGTGCTTCATGTACCGAATCGACCATTCGCGGGATTAAAACGATCAAAATGTAATGGTGTCTATTAACTGCTAAAAAAAAAATTAAATATTAAAAAAAAAATATTTTGTTCTTTTGTTTTCTTGTTTTCTTTTATTTCCAGATGACAGTGACAGTGAAAAAATGGTATCGTTTACGTAGAAACCAATTTCTAATATTTATAACAAGTATAGTATGCACAATAAATTATGTTTATTTAAATTATAATTTAAAAGGAGTAACCGAGGTGGATCTTACGAAGAGGTACGTTCTACAAGATATTCATACTATTAAGTTAAGTAGGTTTTTTATTTATCAGCTTCACAGTTTTAAAACACTAAAGAAAAAAAAAACGAAATAAAATATAGGCTAAATTTCATAACATAATTGTAACGTGGTAACGTCAATGAAAGGGGGAGCCTAACGACAGACTGGTTTATTCATAAAATCATATTAAAACTACCCACCACCATACAATTATAAGTGACGACTGATGTCACAATAATTTCACACAATCAATCAAAGAATCAAATTTTATTTTTAACCGACGTCGAAAAAGAGGAGGTTCTATGTTCGGCGGTAATTATTTTTTTTTTATGTATGTTCACCGATATCTCGGTCAATTGTGGACCGATTTCGAAAATTTTTGTTTTGATTGAAATATTTTACTTCCGAATTGGTCCCCTAAAAATATATTTTTGATCTGATGATGAACTTTGAAGATATAGAACGGAACTCTTCAAAAAATCATAGCAGAACTGTCGTAACAAGTAGAATTGCTTTGTTTATACATGTAGTCGGTGAGTGACTGAAGGAAGAAGGGAAGAGGATACATAGAACTGATCTGATGATGAAACCGGAAGGTAGGTAAGAACCGGAATTCTGTAATAAATCCGTGTATCCTAGCCATGTTTGGTATTATTAGAATTGTCATGATGATTTGATGATGGAACCAAACGGCGGAAGGTATCTGTTTAAGTTTGACTGAGGAGTAACAACTATAAAGTGTGAAATAAAAAACTTCTTACAAAAAAAAAAAAATACAGCCGACAAAATACAAAAAAGAGCAAAATAACTTTAATTTCGCAAGTCGGTGTTTCTATAATAGTTTAGTCTCTTCGTTATTAAACACCGACTTCCAAAATTAAAGTTATTTTGCTCTTTTTTATGTTTTTGTTATCGAAGTCAATTTTTTTTTTTTTGTAAAAAGTTTTTTTTTTAGCAATCAACTCATAAATCAGGGGAAGATAGGTGACTCGCCTCAAGCGCGTGGACCGCTAAAATCAAGACAGTTTATCCTAAGTTCACTCAGTCGCAATCGGCGAGTGACATAACGAGGACGTTACGACGGTGTTACGCAAAAATATTACTTTTGTTTTAAGTGGGATAGAGGTTATCAAAATGCCTTCGTGTGCTTTTATGTGCTGTAAAAATTATTCAAATAATAAAAAAAAAAACAAATTACATGGAATTACATTTCACTCTTAAGTACATGAAATCTTATCCTTCACTTTTGTTTTATATTTGCAGAAGCACTGTGATTGAGTAAGTAGAGTAGATATTAGTGCATGACTTTTTTGAATGTTAGTAGATGTTGTATAGTTTTGGTAATTAATGTTAACAAATAAACGTATGTTGATGAGTAGTGGAATAATTGGTTTTCGTGTAGCTCGCCTTTTGATACGGCCCAGGGGCCCTAGTCTGCTATTTTCATAAATGCGTCATTCCAACACTATTCCATTGTCATTTTCCTAAAAGTTTTTTATCTGTTAATTTGTCGGTCAGTGATCTCATAATAGAATTGTGGTAAATGCTTCCTTGTATCATGAAATCGAACACTTCAGTTTCATTTATATAAATATTTTATTCACTTTGATCAACATACGAGGGTCATTCAATAAATACTTAGCCTACAAAAAGTAAACGAAAATTTTGGAAAAGTGGCAATTTATTTTTCAACATAGTCTCCTTTTAGTTCGATACACTTAGCCCAGCGATGCTCCAACTTTTTTAACCCGTCCGAAAAATAGTTTTTGTCAAACTCTGCAAAATAGGCCTCCGTGGCGGCGATGACCTCCTCATTTGATCCATATCTATTCCCGGCGAGTGATTTTTTCAGATTAGGAAACAGAAAGAAGTCACAAGGGGCCAAATCTGGAGAATACGGTGGATGGGGCAGCAATTCGTAGCGTAATTCGACCAATTTGGCCATGGCAACGGCAGACGTGTGAACCGGTGCGTTGTCGTGGTGAAACAGCACTTTTTTCTTCGCCAGATGGGGTCGTTTTTTCTTTAATTCGGCGTCGAATCGGCCCAATAAATCGGCATAGTAAAGCCCTGTAATTGTTTTACCCTTCTCGAGGTAATCGATGTAGATCACACCTTGTGAATCCCAGAAAACGGTGGCCATAACTTTTCCGGCAGATTTTACAGTTTTCGCCTTCTTTGGAGCACGTTCCCCGGTCTGGATCCATTGTTTTGATTGCTCCTTGGTCTCTGGTGTGTACCAGTGGATCCAAGTTTCATCGACGGTCACAAAACGACGCAAAAACTCCGCTGGATTCCGCTTAAACAGAGCCAAACACGTCTCCGATGTGGTCTCACGGTTGCGCTTGTTTTCCGGTGTGAGTAAACGCGGCACCCATCGCGCCGACAGCTTTCTCATGCCGAGTTCCTCGTGAAGAATATGATGCACTGTTCCTTCTGAAATGCCTACAGTCTCAGCTAGCTCCCGAACCTTCAATCGGCGATCTGCCAATACGAGATCATGGATTTTTTTAATGTTTTCCTCCGTAGCAGCTGTTTTCGGTGCACCTGGACGTGGTTCATCAAAAACCGACGTACGGCCACGTGCAAACTCGTTGAACCAATTCTTGACGGTGGCCATCGATGGAGAAGAGTCACCGTACACAGCATCCAAGCGCTCTTTGATTTCGATGCGCGTTTTCCCTTCCAAAAATAGAAATCGAATTACCGAACGATATTGCTCTTTTTCCATTTTTGTAAAACCGATCGACACGTTCGCTTCCTTAAGTTGTCAAATTAAAACAAATGAAGGGATTGGAATGAAAATTTGAAAAAAGAATTAAAAAAGAATGTGCTACACTGTGGTAAAACTCTTTTGAAACTACAGCGCCCTCTGGCGATGAGGCTAGGTACTTATTGAATGCCCCTCGTAGTTCCATATTTATCATTCTATTAACAATCAGTTACAAATACATCGTTTGGTAAGACATGTTGACTGTTCAATAACTCAAAGCAGACTGCCTCTGTCTAAAATGACAGTTTCAAACTCAATGTTTCCCCACCACAAACTTTCACAAACAATCGGTCAACTAATCGACCAATCAAGGCAAAGTAAGTAGTACGAAACATCAATTGACTTTGACTAACTAAAATACATTAAGGTTTATATTCTTTAATTAACTGCAAGTAAATATTTAATTTGAATAATTAAGATATATTTATAGAAAACAAATACATAAATTCTAATACTAAAATATTATTACTTCTCTCTGCCATTTCTTTCAATGGGGTATCAGTGGTCGACCATAGGTGAGTCATAATGACGCCAATATATTAACTAATTGTTAAAATCAACGATTATGAAATCAATGATAGACCATTCTGGCACTATTTTAATAGCAGACTTGAGCCCGCCTGGGTCGACGACATGTAGTATCTATTTCATGCTCACTTCATAGAAAATCAGCTTAATTAACGGGTCTCGTTAGGTCTGATACCTGCCTGAGGAGCTGTGGAATGATTTAAAAAAGTCGCCAAGCATCTGGGACCTAAAGGGCTACTTAAAGAACACAGGTGATTTTTAGCCATCAATCCAGGGGCGCCAGCTTTTAGAAAAACTTCATGGGTACTCATTTGATATAAATAAATGTCCTAATTACATACTACGTACTTGATTACTAATTATGTTTGATTAAAATGTAATAAGATTTGAGTTGGTGCGGGAATGAAAGCCTGAGCTGCACTGCGCTAAATGGGTCGTTGAGTAATGAAAAAACGTCCATCCCTAAAAGGTGATTACTGATCTGTTTCTTGATGTCTATTCTCAGGGTGGGGGTGCTTGGCGCCCACTGTTTATTCCTCTTGGGTGCTCGAGCCCACCCTCCCTCCTCGGCGCTCCTGCATTAATCTTCTGACAATTCCACACTGAAAGAGATGTCCACCAAAGTGAAGAGGCCCTGAAGGATTGAAACTTACTAGTGCTTTTATTATGGTGGGAAAACACGCACTTATTTTTCCTGATCTGGGTGGAGCGTTAACTTTAGTTTTCTGACCAAAACTATACCTGTGTTCTTCAATTAACTCATAATCTTAGAATGCAAAGGAAAAGCGGCCCTAGTGGGTATCGGCCCTACTGGGCCCCTACGGTTTGCTGGCTCTATTTGCCAGTTGGGGACACGTTCACTAGAGGTGAAGCTCCTTTGAAAAGTTGAAAGTAATAAAACATATAAAAGGCAAAGTCTTTACTCACTCACTAACTGAACAACAACCAGCACAAACCCTAACGCGGTGTGAGACGTAAGCGATTCAACGCGACTGCGATCGTGAAGCGACGCGGTGCGAGTAGAACAAACAGTTGATACTCTATTGCGGTGGCCATTACGGGACCAACAGCACGTGGACGCACGTACAAAAAATAAGATAGTAGTAATAGTAGTTAGACTATTATGTCCCACTGCTAGCCTCTTTCTCCCTTTTCCACACATCTGTCCTCAGCCATTGCAGGCCAGTCCCTCCGGTAGTTGTCCAGCTCATCTCTCCACCTTCGCCTTGGTCTGCCGCGATGTCGCCTTGCGTTTAATGGGCCCTAATAAGTGGCTCTTTTAGCCCACAGCTCGAATGACATGCGGCAGACATATTTGGCCCAAAAACTTTAGATTAGCACCTTTTCGGGTAACATATTTTATCTTAGTTTTGCCATGTAGTAAGATCCTTACGCGGTTGGAAATTCGAACTCCCAGGATACTGCACTCCATGGCTCGCTGACAAACCTCAAGCCTGGACCTCTGCTGAAGTGTCAAAGATCAGGTTTGTGCTCCTTACTTATGTATAGGGAGGATACACATGTCCATAATTTTCCGGAGATCTCTTTTAAGATCAGGCATTTAAAAAGGATTATAATCGACTTACCAAACACTGTATTTAAGTCTCTTTCTGTCAGATATATAGAAAGTAGAATCGAGGAAGCTTTAAAAGAGGACAAAGGGAGCGGGTGTGAGATCCCGCAGCTGGATCCCTTTGATAAAGAGGTGGTGCAGTTCGACAGAAGATATCCCCCAATCACCTGCTGGGGGAAGGACTGGGTGAAGTGTTATGTAAGTACGTCACATTATTTTTTTCACCATCATCATCATTATTTCAGCTGATAGACGTCCACTGTTGCATATAGGCCACCCTTCAACCACCCATGGCCCCACCGACATCATTTCATATGGGCCAAATCGCAAGGAGACAACTGTGGACATAGCCCACCCATATAGATATAAGCTCGCTATCACCGCAGCCTCTTCTTGACTCCTTTATAAATTATCTTGTCCTGTCCCCATAATGCCCTTCTCCCCATTCAGGGGCGGCATACAGCTGACACCCCTCTCTTGGGTTCAGGTCATCGATCCACCTTGTAGGAGACCTTCCAACGCTGCGTTTGCGTACGCGGTTGCCACTCCAGAACTTTTCTGTTCCAACGGCCATTTATTCTGCAAGCAATTTGCCCTGCCCACTGCTTTTTAAGTTTAGCAAATCTTCGGGCTATGTTTTAGCCTTGGTTCTCCTGCGATATTTTTTTATATTTATATGATGCGTCATTTAAATTCTATACAAATATGACATTTAGCCACGTCACAGTAGTTCTTCTCCAGTGATGTCTTAAGTTAAGGTCCGTACTCTATAGAGGGTGCCCTTTACGTTTCGTCGCTTCGTTTTCAAGCCTCCGACCAGTGGTGCTATTCTCTAAGAAAACGCAGCGCTGTTCGACGTTGCCGCAACGTCGAACATACAAATAGGATACATTGAATTAACAATCCAATGTATAGGTACATTAAGTTGACAATCCAATGTATCCTATTTGGGTGTTCGACTTTGCGGCAACGTCGAACAGCGCTGCGTTTTCTTAGAGAATAGCACCACTGGGCCTATAATCCAGGCTGACTAGCTCTGTTTGTATTAAAATCACCATAAGTAGGTGAGGTTAAGCAGATGACGGGTCACCTGAAAAAACTTGTTCCTCAAACACGACGTCAATCAAGATTTTCATCAAACGTGACAAACACTTCAACACATATATATGAGTTGAACCAAAACGGCGATCGACCTTCAATGCGCAGTAACGCATTTTCGGGTCTTAATCGAAGGCTGCGCACAGCCATACCACCGACGGCCATTTTGGTTCAACTTATTTGCCGCGTGCTATACACTGTTTGACATACTTGTCAAACAAAAATTGCACACGTTTACTAAATTTGATAAAGTTGTCGTTGACATTTTGATAATACGACTTTTAAAATTACCGTTCTGATACAGTGGACTTTTCGATACAATTGACAATTTGTTATGTGACTAAAGGCTGTTAAATAATTTGACAAAAAATTAGTTCGTTTTAGTCAAACTCACACTTAACCGGCTTTTTTTTAATTGTTTTGATTTTTCCAGTTCTCCACGTGTAGGGTAGTTGACGAAATATTCATTAAAAATAAAGATGTAGTATGTTTCTACCAAGACATTATACATGTTCACGACCGTGACTACCACCTGGGGCAAAACGTAACAGTGAAAGGAACCGACCCATATATACTTAATGCAAGCGACCATGTCAAAATAAAATGTGTGGGCATGGACAAAAAAAGGTTAGCTGTAATCATTGATATATTATAAGAGAATACGTATACGTTACGCACTAACATCGCAATCAGAAAACCTGGACTCGAAGTCCACACATCTATGATCAGTCGCAAACCTACAGTCACTTATAGACTAGGACAGAGATAAGAGCCGGCGCTGTCGTGCGAGCGAAATTGCGCTAGTCGCAATTAGGCGACAGGCCTGATTCAGCGATCCAAACCGCTAAAGGCGAGTCACCTATCTTCAAATATTTTGATTTTACTCTAAGGTTGTAATATAATTGTTTTATTTATTAAATACAATTGACCCCCCGTCATCCCGCCCCTATGTAATCCGGCGACATCAATACTATGTAATAGTTGATTTCTACAAGTTCGTTAATACTTTAAGGGTATGAGGAACAGAGATTAAAGTCCCACATACCTCCGTTGAAAAGGAAGGATCCTCCGACCAGACGGATATTATGGCCCGGTATCCAACAAAGTGGAGAGGAGACGAGAGAAAATGCGTTTTAATAAACCAATCCTATTTCGTTACTTCCACATCTCTTCTCTGTTTAGCTTTGGTGGAAATGGATCAAGCGGAGAGGAGAGGAGATGTCTCATTTTTCTATAGAATTTGGTGCGGCGAGTAAGCGCACGCACTCACGCACCCCACACCCTGCTTCGTACTCCCCGCGCCTCTTCTCTCACAGCTCACATCTTTGCTACACAAAGCTCACGTCTCCTCTCCACTTTGGCGGAAACCGGGCCTCTGTCTGGCGGGCAAATGATTTCGGGCAGTTCTACATGTTCAAGTCGCGCGGAGAACTTTACTTGCGCGATGCAGGTTTAGTTCTTATGTGACGCCATAGATGTCGCTACATCACTCCCCTCCAGAGATCGGAGATTGATGGTTCTTGATGCTTCATGAACCATGATGCGTCGTGATGCGTGCCAGGCCAGTGGAGGTTGGTTCCCGTATTGTATATATATATATATATATTTATATTTCCACAACTATCACACAACACCGTCTAGTCCCAAGCTAAGCACAGCTTGTGTTATGGGTACCAGACAGCTGATAAACATACTTATATATTTCTAAATACATACATATTATAGATAAATAACACCCAGAAACAGAACAAATGATCGTATTCATCACACAAACATTTGTCCTGAGTGGGAATCGAACCCACGACCTCCGGCATAGCAGTCAGGGCCACTAACTACTAGACCAACAGGCCAGTCAAAAATATGTCCCGCACATAGTTCTCGGTGAGTCAGAACTGTCTGCGGTGATGCTCCAGTGAGTCGGGGTGATAATGCAGGCTCCATTGAGCCGGAGTAATGCTGCTGGCTCCATTAAATCGGGGCGGTGCTTTGCGACGTAGGGCTTGACTGCTGGCGTCAACCAGGAGAGGTTCTTCAAGGCTCTTCATGTGACTGGCCGAAGGTGCAGGTGCTTAGCCAAGGTCGCTGGTGAGGCTGAGGGTGATAACCAGGTAGGCCTGCTGGTGTTTAGGATAGCCATGTGTGCTGGCTGTATGGCTCGCTGCTCGGAAGCTTGAGGAAGTGATGATGACGTCACGAAGAAGTAGCTGCACGAAGGCGGCACTGACATTCTTTTGTCGAGGGTCACCAATTTAGTAAAAAATATTTATAATGGGTGACTGGTAATTAGTGACTGATAATTAAACACGTGATTGTAGTCATTATAACAAACAACTTTTACTATGGGACCAAACCTGAAATCGCGAAAAAAATCAGCCAAGTTTAATACATTTTGACCAGTTAGGCGAACAAAAATGTACTGATCAGCAGATTTTTCTTCGCGATTTCAAGTTTGGTCCCATAGTAAAAGTTTTATGTTGTAATTACTACAATCACGTGTTTAATTATCGGTCACTAATTGCCAGTCTCCCTATATATATTTTAGTAAAAAACATATTTTTTTTATTTTATCTTTACAAATCGATAGTGTTTCATGTAACGAATCGATTCTCCACGGGATTTAAACGATCAAAATTTAATGGTATATAGCTTCATTCCTTTAACAGTTCAGTTTATTTCTTAAAATGAATCGCATTATGAGCTTAGTAGTATATTAATAGCAAACAGAAATACTAATCTTTCCTCTTTATAATATTTGTACAAATAGAATTACGCATAAGTTTTTAATTGATGACTGGCCTGTTGGTCTAGTGGTTAGTGGCCCTGACGGCTATGCCGGAGGTCGTGGGTTCGATTCCCAACCAGGACAAATGTTTGTATGATGAGCACGATCATTTGTTCTGTGTCCGGGTGTTATTTATCTAGAATATCAGTGTCTATTACCCATAACACAAGCTCTGCTTAGCTTGGGATTAGACAAACGTTGTGTGATAGTTGTGGAATATATTATTATTAATTATAAATTATTTTTTTATTACAGCCTCTTCCAAACTACTTGGTTGGGCTTTGGGATAGGGTTCCGTGAGCCAGTGACACGGGTCCGACCTCGGCCGGATCGAAAATATACCCTCAATGTACTGATATTCGGGTTCGACTCCACATCGAAAAATGGTTTCATACGTAACATGCCAAAGAGTTACAAACATCTTATGGATAACGTCAAGGTGACGATACTCAATGGGTAATTTTTTATTTTACTAATACTAAACTTACCCAGAAAATCGCTTGGTGTGCCGACAGAATTCTCCAAACGACGTATTTAAAATTTAGAGACGACCAGGACTAGACACGACTCATGTGTGATCGAAGGATCCTCCTTTTTAGATCCGGTTCTGATTTGGGCAATTGCCTGGACCTGACACTACTCCTGTGTGATCAAAGGAACCTGTCTTTTAGATCCGGTTCTGATTTGGGCAGTTGCCTGAACTTAACACAACTCCTGTGTGATCAAAGGACCCTGCCTTTTAGATCCGGTTCTGATTTGGGCAGTTTCCTGGACCTGACATAACTCTTGTGTGATCAAAAGACCCTGCCTTTCAGATCCGATTCTAATTTGGGCAGTTGCCTGGACCTGACACAACTCCTGTGTGATCAAAGGATCCTGCCTTTTAGACCCAGTTATGATTTGGGCAGTTGCCTGGACCTGACACAACTCCTGTGTGATGAAAAGATCCTGCCTTTTAGACCCAGTTATGATTTGGGCATTTGCCTGGACCTGTACCTCTACCATGAGTTTTAAGCAATAGTATTCGTCGCTACTCGATATCGACGCCGTAAATATTTTGTATGGCAAATTTTGGTTCTGCAAGTGACCGCTAGAGGCGCTGCAAAATTTGCCATACAAAATATTTACGGCGTCGATATCGAGTAGCGACGAATACTATTGCTTAAAACTCATGGTAGAGGTACTGACATAACTACCGTCCCGTTAGAGGATCCTTTCGGAGTAGGTCGTGATTTAATGGTGATGTCTCACCGTTCATGAGCTACAGTGGATGTCGTAGCCACTTTGGTCGCTACTATAATAATTTTAGTTGTACCATATGCTCAAGCTGTTTGGCTTTTGACGTAGAGTAATTACTGGCCTATTGGTCTAGTGGTTAGTGACCCTGACTGCTAAGCCGGAGGCCGCCCCCGTCGTCGCAACATTTTATGTTTGTTCCTTTTCTTGCAGAATGTTTAACACTTCGATCCACAACTACCCAACTTGTTCATACAAAAGTAGACTCTAAACATCGGAATTAAGGCCTATAGTGGCGTGGATGTGAGAGGACACCGGTGTCCTCTGAGCTAGGACAGATTAATAGAGAGGTATGCGGGACAGAAAGTCCCACATGCCTCCGTTGTAAAAGGAGGATCCTCCGTCCAGACGGGTGTCATTTCTGGTAGGCTACTGCCCGATAGATGATTTCGGGTGGTTCTATATGTTTAAATCGCGCGGAGAACTTTACTTGCACGATGTAAGATTCGTTCTTATGTGACGCCATAGATGTCGCTACAGAGTTTTATATAAAATATTTGTTACCTAGTAGCGTTAATCATTATTTACTTATTTATTTCGTTTAATTGTATGGTGTTTATGTTTTTCATAGTTGCAGTTTTCTTTATAAGTTATTTCATTTTTATATCCGCTTATAAATAATAATAAATACTCTATCAGGGTACCTACCAGTCTCAAAAGTCCTAACCATCGGTAGGGTAGCTTGGAACTTGCTCCCGTCAGTTTTTTGTGTTTTTTTTTTTTTGTGAATGTATGCAGATGTAATTGCTACGTATCGGAAAATTAATAAACGATGTAATAATATATATTACAGACTAACTTTTAGCCGCGTTTCGCTCCCGTTCTACACGTACTCTGCCCTACTCTACCTATAAATGAGCAGATTTTGGTTTTTTTTTTTAGTTAACGGGATAAAAAATGTTATGTGTCCGTCTCCTGGTTCTAAGCTACCTTAACACCAGTTTTCAGCCGAGTAACTAACACGACTTTCTTTTATATATATAGATATAATATTATCGGTGACGGTACGCCAGCTGCCCTCTTTCCAATACTAACAGGGAAGACGGAACTCGAAATGCCTGAAAGAAGAAAAACCGTAAATTCGCAAACGTTGGACTCCATGCCTTTCATATTCTACAAGCTTGCGAAAGACGGGTGAGCTCAATTACTATTTCTCCATATAATAATTTAAAAAAAATAACAAAATTTCAACGGGTAAGTTTGAAAAAATTTACAATATTGAGAAAATTATTGTGTGGTCCTGCCGACTGCGCCAAAAATATCCATTTCAGCAATGTTGCTAGACGAAATGCTGACTGACGCTGTATAAGTATTAATAAACAGTTAAAAACAAAGTATACAATGTATACGACATCATCATCATCATCATCATCATTTCAGCCGAAAGACATCCACTGTTGGAGATAGGCCTCCCCCAAGTGTGTATGTATACGACATACGATAAAAAATTTCAAACAAGTCACTTTCGATTTATATGAAAGAAGAGGTCAAAAATGGGCTATTATTTCGAAGAAGCTTAAACACCAAAATGATAAATACTTTATAAGAAAACTTATTTATTACGCTACCCATTTTTCATCTTGATCATGATACTACCTAATATGATGTTTGAATTGTGTTGTTATGATTTGATCATGATTCTAATGTTTTTTAGGCCTCCATTTTTGTAATAACTTAAAAAAACTGTTTGAGTAAAAATAAAACCGCTCCGCCCAAGGTCGGGATCTGTCATTGGATGATTTTACATACCATAAAAAAAAAAACATGTTTTTTTCAATCGTTGGTTGTCAAATGAAAATTTGTAAATCAATTTTTGGTGAACTGACAGGATACCGGTAAATACCACATTAATCAGTTTTATTTTTTCTGTTTCAGTTATCGTACCGCATACTTCGAAGACATGCCAGACGTAGGAACATTCCAATACCGCTTCAATGGGTTCCGGCGTCAGCCGGCTGACCATTATCTACGCTCATTTTACCGTGAAGTTCAATCTAAAGCCAAGAGTAAACGGTATTGTGTCGGAGATACTCCACAGTTCAAACTGATGATGAATATCACTGATCAGGTATTTTGTCAGCCTCTACGTATACTATCGATATTTTAAAAAATACAACCGACTTCAATGTAAAAAAAATTGGACGGAATGGAAGAAAAAACATGTTGCGTCGACCACAAATAATACGGGACAAGGCATGAACATGGCGATGACTGCATCTGTGTATAATATAAAAATGAATCGCTGAATGAGCAAATCAAGCGCAAATCTAGAGAACGGCTGGATCGATTTTGCTAATTCTTCTTTTGTTGTCTTTGTTATTTGTCAGGAAAAGATTCTTAGGTAGGGTAGAGTAGGATAGAGTAGGGTAAAGCGGGAGCGAATCCACGGTCAAAATAAATAAAATAAAAGCTAGTCTGTTATAAAAAGTTTACTATGCCTTTACTTTGCAGTTGCATTGATGAATCACTATTTTCTTAAGACGAATAAACAACAGTTTTAACCAAATTAACTTCATTGTGCTTTTTCATATTTTAATCATCATCATTTAAGCCGAAAGATGTCCACTGCTGGACATAGGCCTCCTCCAAATGACGCCACAACCGACCCTGAATCCCACAACCCTCACCAGATCATCGATCCACCTTTTGTAAGACCTTCCATCTGATGAGATCACGCAATGAAACTGCAAGCCCTTTCCATTGCCTTTTGGGTGACTTTAAGATTTTTGATGAGGCCCATTGTGAGCGACCACGTTCCGGAACCACATATCATCACTGGCAACACACACTGGTCATAGACTTTCGTCTTGAGACACTGTGGTGTGTTCGACGAAGAGATGCCGAACAGTTTCGAGGAGATACTGTACACTGCCCAGTCGAGTCGTATTCGATGATTGATCTCTCTCTTTCGAAGTTAGACGAGAGTTTTCTATCTATTAATCGTTGATTCCAGGTTTTTGCACCAGCTCCAGTCTCATAGAGAACTCTAATACCACGATGTAGGATTTTAAATTTTAGTTCCTAAGTGGTGTCATAGATGTCGCTACATAGATATCATCATCATCATCATCCTTTCAGCCGAAAGACGTCCACTGTTGGACATAGGCATCCGCAAGTGTCGCCATAGTGGACATCGGTCTACCTTGTAGGAGGCCTTCTAATGCTGCTTCAAACGATATGCGCTCGCCTCTCCGGAACCTTACGGTCTCAACAGCCATCTTCTGCGAGCAATGTGCCTTGCCCATTGCTGCTTAAGTTTGACGATTCTTAGAGCTATGTCGGAAACTTTGGTTCTCCAACGGCTATGCAATGGGGTACAAATTTATTTCAATTATATATACACCGTTAAATTTTGGTCGTTTAAATCCCGCGGAGGGTCGATTCGGTACATGAAATACTATCGATTAGTAAAGAGAAAATTAAAAAATAAAATACTTTTTTTTAAACTCGAATTAATTTATTGTACGAAATGAATTTCTTTAAGTAAACATCAGCTGAGCGAGGCCAATAAACTGTAGTTACGCAACGACCGAAAACTACCTACAAGCTCATTGACTCGTTTATTTAAAGAAATTAATTTCGTATATGAATCAGAATCAGAATAGTTTATTTCAAATAGACCAATTACAGGCACTTTTGAATTGTCAAAATGTCGGTCAGTCCATAAAAAATAAAAAAGTGAAGCTAAATTGCACGTTCCAAAGCGTAGATCTCTATGGAGAAGAACGTGCAAGAAACTCCACTCTTTTTAAATCATATTATGAGTTCATAAATCTTGGTTACATTTTTCTTGTCGCTTCTATTATGTGAGCACAATAAGTAATGAAAAAATAAAATAAACTAATTTAAAAATAGACATTGAATTAAGCTACTGGCAGCTAAGAGATGCAACTGACGACACCCGTTCACGAGCATGACACGTGCCTCAGCCCCACTCAGCTCAACCATTTTGAAGGGAACTGAATGACCCAATAACACATGCCACCATCAGCGAGACATTTGAGTGAGCATGACAAACTCTCAACAGCCATGCTTTAAAAAAAAAAAAAAAAACATTTCGAAAACAACAATACAAAAGGGGCCCCTGCATTTCTTCCAAACTAATTTGGAGGCAAATGTGGCTGTGGCTGTGGAGCAGGACCGGCATTAATCTTCCAACTTATAATATGCTTGTCTACATAGTGTGCGTTTAATGAATCTTTATAATTTCGACTGATTTAGATTTTTAATTCCAAGTGGGACTTTATTATAAAATTTTACACAGTAACCCATAAAAGAACTATATACTTTAGCCAATCTGAATCGAGGTTGATCTAATTAGTTCCTATTCCTGGTATTAAAATTGTGCCTGTCACTTATCTTAGTAAAAACATGAATATTTTTCCGATCATACATAATGTTTTCATAAATGTATTGACAAGGGACCGTCATGACGTTTATTTCCTTAAATAGTTCCCTATAAGAGAATCGCGCCTGCGAAGATTATATATGGCTCTGATAGCTCTTTTCTGCAGAATAAAAATAAACTCTATGTCTGCAGCTCGTGTGCAAACAATGTGCGGTTGTTTTTTTAATAGATGCGGAAAGATCATTAATATAAACTAAGAAGAGGAAAGGACCCAATATTGAGCCTAGTGGAACACCCATTTAGACTTTCAAACCCTGAGAATTTGTACCGGTTATTTGAACTTGCTATTGCCTGTCATTTAAATATGATTTCACCAAGCTGAGTGCAAGTTTAACAAACCTATAATGTTCTAATTTTAAAAGCAAGTTCTAAAAGCAACTTCTCGTATGCTTATATTAAATCGAGTTTTTGGAAAAAATAATTATTTTATCTTTACAAATTAATAGTGTTTTATGTACCGAATCGGCCCTCCACGGGATTAAAACGACCAAAATTTTACAGTGTATACTTACCCACATCCATGCGACACTGCAGGGTGCCAACTGAAAACTAGCGCTGGGTGTGTTCAGCGTATTCTGTACTTTTGTTCTTTTTTTACTTTTTGTTTGCAACCGTTGTGCTGTGTCTGTCTCGAATAAGTCTTTCTATTCTATTCTATCTTCATTTCTGATTCGATCACGCAAGAAAACTCTATACGTAACCCTTTCCATACATATATAACATTCATATATTATTTTCACTTAATTTTCAACTTTTGCTTCAACAGTTCATGAGTTTGGACGGCAAGCGGTTTTGTTTCACATTCATCGCCGACATCACACACGATATGAACATATTATCAGTTGCTGACGATGCTTTGGTGGAGCTACTGCAGACCCTGGAGAAGAAGAAATTGTTCGAAGACACACTGTTCATCGTCATGGGAGACCATGGACCTAGGTAAGGAAAACGTCAAATGAACCAGCCATATTTGACGTGACGTAGTTAAGTGATTGGTTGCTGCACTGGTGTGCAGTATTCTCTTAAAAAACAGCCTTGAGCGCAGTGCTGCCGCAGCGACGAACATCCAAATGGGATACATTGGATTGTTAACCTAATGCATCTCTACATTACATTGTTAATCTAATGTACCTATTTGGATTTTCATCGCTGCGGCAGCGCTACGCTCAAGGCTGTTTTCTTAGAATAGCACTGCTGTCGCTGGTTCAATCTTTGTTATTATTTAAGATTATTTTGTGTATTTTTTCTGCACCCTTCTCTCACCCCGGTCTTGTGCACCGGTGACCACGTATTCATTCATAATATTACGATTAAATTGTGTACATGTTTTGCTTATTTCAAACTCGAACAAGGTAGAAAAATTAGTAAAAAAGTCATGAACTAAAAATGGAAATGTTGTATTACTTACACTGGAGCTGAATCACCAAATTTTTTTTTTTTTTTAATTTTTATAAATTAGCACTTGACTGCAATCTTACCTGATGGTAAGCAGTGATGCAATCGTTGATGGTAAACTTTTAAAAATGGTAACTTTTCCTGTATAATATTGGTTATGATGTATATTCGACCACATAGTACACAAAAATCTATTTCATGCCAATTTTTATTTACAGGTTTGCAAGAGTCCGTAACACATTGCAAGGAAAATTCGAAGAGCGGTTGCCTTTAATGGGAATTCGTTTACCGGAAAAATTGAAACGTATGCGTCCAATGGCGCAGGCGCAGCTAGAGGCCAATGCTAACACTCTGACCACGCCGCACGATATCCACGCCACCATATTGGACGTTTTGCACTGGACAGAGTACATGAACCCTTACAAAATAAAAGGTGCTGACTTTCCGAGAGCAATGACGTTGTTGCATCCGGTAAGTGTATTTTTCCGTGATAGATTTCGCTGGCAGCCCGTTCCGGCTTTTCTCGATCCAATATTTGTATGAAGAAACCTTCCGCGTGGGTGAAACCGCAGGTAAAAGCTAGTGAAGAATATTCAGAAAAGATTATTACGAGGCAAATGAACTAAAATGGCCGTCGTGGTTATGCGCTGAACCCCCGCTGTGCCACCCTTCAATCGAGACCTGAAAATTTGTTACTGCGCAGTGAAGATCGATCGCCATTTTGGTTCAACTTATATGCCGCGTATGTGAATCTCTACAGTGAAGATTTTCGTGAGCATAGACAAGACGACGATTATAAATGACTAAATGTAGCCAATTCTCGTAAAGAGGCATGTTTAGCGCGAATTTTGCAATTGGCACCTGTACGTAGGTAACCAATACGTTATTTTTATTAAATAGACATTGACTACGTTTAAAAAAAGACATTCAATTTTTAAGAAAAACATTGGTCTAAACTAGAAATTACTGCTGTATCGTGAGAGCGTCGGTAGACATGTAAACTCCATACACAAGACTCCAAAACCTCTTTCCATCAGGTGAGATACCGCTATCTCAAGCGCGAACCTATCAACAATAAAAAAAAAACCATCTAAGTATAGGCTATACAAATTTATGTTCCGAGCGGAAATCGAACCCATTACAAGCAGTGCAGTAGCCAATCGCTGAACCACTGTACCAATCGTACCGTCAAATATTGTCTCGAGTTATTCTCATTGAATTCGCATAAGTATTACTTTGGAATTGCTCAATTTAATCCCGCCAAGTCCGTTCCATCATCGAACCAAAAGACGTTCGGCGTTGCGCCATCGGTACATGGTGGACATCCCACCCATACGTACAAAGCGATTTGGAAACACATTCATTATGCGTACAGCTAACGAGTGGAATTCCCTGCCGGAGTCTGTGTCTCCTGATAGCTACAACCCGGGGATCTTTAAGTCAAGAGTGAATAGGTTACTTCTAGGCAAGCATGCTCCGTCGTCAGCCATCATCGCTTACCATCAGGTGAGATAGTGGTCAAACACGAGCCTGAACATAAAAAAAAAGATTTATGATTTTCCAGATCCCTAAGAACAGGTCCTGCAGCGAAGCGGGCATAGAACTACACTGGTGCACTTGCGTCAAATGGGAGAAAGTAACAGACGAAGCAATAAGAAACAAGACTGCCGAAGCGTTCATCAATTATATCAACAAGCTGACTGAGAGCCAAAGGTAGGTGAGTTCCCATTGACGGGCCCAGTTGAAGCCGATACCTGCCACGGTTGCGGATTATTCGAAGGAGTTAAGCAGGGACCAGACGGTTGCAAACCAACGCTCCAACAGAGGTCACCTTCATTGGAGCTGGATTCGTTCACGCGCCAACACATTCGCAAATCAGTCTCTGCGGTCTAAATTGTGGTTAGTAAAACGCGCCAAGGGCGTTGAAGGTCATGGATTACAACTGCTGTCTATACGAATTGAAACTATCAAGGTCACCCCTGTTGGAACCGTCTGGTCCATGCCTTACCGTGGTCTTCACTAAATGGCAACTGAAGAAATGCTGTGGGCGGCAACAAATTTTCAGTTATAGTCTGGTCAACGAAAGCGTGATCTGAGAAAATGAGGTCGAATCAAAAAATATTGACTGTGGTATTACTGTCATAGTAGGAGAAAATAATTGTGATACTTGAGTATTTTTGAATTTACAATAATTGTATTACAGCTGTTTACGAACTATATTCTTAAGGAGCACAACGTCTTTGACAGCATAACACAGCTACTGCAAAATATGTACACTTATAGCACAGCTACCATGAAGTTGGAGAGATTTGGTCCTATGTTTGAAATTCTTAAGGGAGTCAAACAGCGACCCGTTGGCACCAAAGTGGTTCACCAGTACACTGGAAGAAGTATTTCAAACTTTTGTAGTCCAATGGGAAGAGAAGGGCATTGTCATCGGCGAAGCGAGGTTAACTAATTTACGTTTCGCTGATAATTTTGTCCTTATCTCTCCTAAAGTCCCAGGACTAGAGCAAATGCTAGAAGATCTTAGCGACGCGAGCCTTAAGGTTGGACTAAAGATGAATATGTCTAAAAATAAAATCATAATTCAACAACTCCAAAAGGAACATACACGTAGCCGGGACAAAGGAATACCGTGCCGAACAGAAAATGTCTGGACAAACTGCTATTTTTTTTTGGAGAGAAGATCGTCCAATGATTCTTCATCCTTGGGCGGCGTGGGAGGGCGTGTCACACTTTTATTGACTAAAAACCCACCAACCTTCGTTGCCTTTCATATCGGGCCGAGTTTTCCTTTCAGAAGCATACCCCTGGCCCCAGTAGGCTCCTACCTTGCTGGGTCCCTACGGTTTGCTGAGATCTCCTTGAAGCGCGGAACAATACGCGCCGTTGACGACTTGGCCTCGATCCGGACGGTTCTCAGGAGCTACCCATTGCTTGCCGTCCGCATGCCCGTGCCTATGGTGGCCAGAAATCGGGATTGGAATCCCGGCCGCAGGGGCCTCTTTTGCTAACATTACTGCTCCCAGGACACGGCAGTGCTCCGCCCAAGCGGGACATACCTCTACCGTATGCTCCAAGCTGCTGGTCTATGAAGGAACTGTTTAAAGGCACTTTGCCCTTATTACTGAAACGTAAGCTGATGGACATGCCTATTCTCCTCATTCTGACCTATGGCGCAGACTTGATCTTTGACTAATATCCAAAAGATACAAGAATACAATAAGATCGTATATTACATTATTCTTCTCTATCAAGAAAGTAACGGGAAAAGGTCAATAATACACAAAATGTATAATTATTCTTCCAAATTTATTTTATCATCTTCAAAGTATGCTCATTCAGAAATGATATACGCAAGTGATTGTTACAAAATGGTACGAATCGACTAGTGAAACACAGAAAGTTCAGCAGCTTTCTCTCACAATCTTGAAATAGGTTTTCATGCAATTGTGCGATGTTTGCTGTTGAAGACATTGATGGCCTTCTAGACTGAGGAAATCTATTTATCATATCAGCTCGTACACTTTTGAACGTATTGTACCACTCAAATGCACGTTAGTGAAGATTTTTCTTCTCAGAACTTAGTTTTAATAAAAAAAAACCAAATTTCTTAATGTTTCAACATTTTTTTTTTATTTCGCAGAGTTCTTGATTATCTCCAAGGTTATCTATAAACATAGGGAAAAGTATCATCATATCCTTAAATATTTATCTGATAGTCAGTCAACAATGATCAAGATTTTTTTATATAATATATATAAAAAAATCTTGATCTTGGAATTCCACATTAAGAGTGAAAAATTCAAGCCATACTTGATAAAATTCCGGCCTCTTAAAAATGTGTGCACAGAAAGGTTGAGCGAAGACCTATTATTTTTGGGGTTGGAGCATGTTTCTTTGCTGGGCAATGTTACTGACATGGTTCATGTTTTTAACACTATTATGATCGCCTTGTTTGATGCTCACGCTCCGGTTAAGTCGTGCACTGTTAAGGAAAAGTCATATCCGTGGATTACCGATACAATAAAACTTATGATGCGTTTACGTGATGATGCACTAAGTGCTTGTAGGAAAACTAAAACTGAGACAAAAATAAAATATTATAAGGAGCTAAAGCGCTTAGTGGTTAGTTCATTGCATAGTGAGAAAGTTGCGTACTTCAAACATAATATAAATAACAAAATTAAAAACCCAAAATTATTGTGGAAAAACCTGAAATCCACTTTGTTGCCCTTCAAAACGGTACAAGACCTACCGTCGCAATTTTCAGATCCTGACTTATTAAACAATAATTTTAGGATAGTTCCTGGTAACCCTATAGCTAGCACTTCACTGATGGCGTTTTATGACGGGAACAGACATGGTGAAGCTATTTTTGCTATCACCCCAGTAGAACCGAGTGATATCTCACGTATTCTCACTAATCTTAAAAGTAACGCCGAGGGCCACGACAATATTACTTTAGATATGATTAGCATGACTCTACCGCACACTTTAAATGTCATAACTGAAATAATTAACTGCTCTATAGTGACGTCAACATTCCCCGAACAATGGAAAATTGCATCAATTAGGCCGTTACCTAAAATTTCAAATCCAACCGAGTTGAAGGACCAGAGTCCTATAAGCATTTTACCATGCCTGTCTAAGGTATTGGAGAAAGCCGTCAGCCAACAACTAACTAAATTCTTGGAACAAAATAACATTCTGCCTGACTTACAATCTGGGTTCCGGAGGCAACGCAGTACGTCCACTGCTTTACTGGACGTTACTGATAATATATTAGCTGCCCAAGATCAGGGAATGTGTACAATGCTCGTCTTGCTAGATTTTTCCCGGGCATTTGACGCAATAAATATTCAATTACTATTATCCAAGTTGAACTATTACGGTTTCGACCCTGGTGCCTTGCAGTGGTTCCGCAGCTACCTCACAAATAGAAAACAGCTGGTCGATTTGCGTTTGGGTGACGGCACTACTCTGAAATCGGCACTCATTGCAGTAGAGAGAGGAGTCCCGCAGGGCTCCATCTTAGGTCCGATTATTTTCATTTTGTACTGTGCAGATATCATTAAATGTCTCCGCAAGTGTAAATATCACATATACGCCGATGACGTTCAGATTTATATATCTTTCCGACCACACGAGTACGATGATGCCATTAAAGCTCTTAACGATGACCTCCAAAGAATTGCCACTTGGTCTGAGGAGAACTGTTTGTCATTGAACCCTACAAAAACAAAATATTTGGTGTTTGGCTCAAGGCAGCAGCTTGCGAGATTACCTGGGTCATTTGACCTGAAGCTGATGGGCGAGCAAATCGAGCGAGTGTATGAGGCGAAGAATTTGGGACTTGTTATAGATAAAGACCTGCGTTTTGAGAAACACGTAGCAGACTCAGTTAGGAATTGTTTCTATCGCCTGAAGGTTCTATACAAGATGAGACCGTACTTGTCCGAAGCGTTACGTGAGCAGCTAGTAGAAACCCTTGTCCTTTCCAGATTGAACTACGCAGACACGGTATATGGTCCGCGCCTGTTAGCTCGTACAGATCGGCTCATCCAAAGGGTACAAAATGCTTGTGCTCGATTTTGTTACAACATTCCTCGCAGAACCCATGTAACGCCATACTTAAACAGGCACTTTACGCTGAAAATGAAATCTAGACGTAAACTGCACCTAGCTTGTCTCTTGTTCGGTGTAGTTAAATACCAAAAACCGGACTACTTATTTAACAAATTGAGTTGGATTACGAGCCGGCGGGAATGTGGAAGGAGGCAATGCTCACAGCAACTTTCAACCCAATCCTGCGGTACAGCTGCTTTTAGGGGTAGCTTTCGTTATGCTAGTTCCAAAGTGTGGAATAACATCCCACCACCGATCAGAGCGACCAATACGATGGGTACATTTAGAAGACGCTTGCGACAGTATCTGATTGATGCACAACTAAAGCTGGATATGGTAGCACACAATACCTCAATTATATAATGTACCGTGCTTGGTATTTGCATTTTTTTTTTTTTAGTGTTAAAGGTAGGCAGAATTAATTAGGTACTGTTACATAATGGTGGAAGTTCGACGTTTCGTATTTTATTTATTTATTTTCACACACTATACAAATACACTGTCTTACACCTATTTAGTGTTAACATATTTCGTATATTATTAAAACCCTATTTTTTAGTTTTACATTATTTTATTTATTTATTTATTTACAACACAAAGTTTTAGTACATAGTATACACACACTCCAAACGGTTTTACGTCCGTTGCGTCACAACAACAGGTCAGTTGAAAACCAGCGTCAGGCACTAGTTGTCTGGCATTCATGCTGAACTGGACCTATTTTGGTGCAGCCATGAGGCACACAATTATTTTTTATTTTATTTTTTTGCTTTTGTTAATTTATTATTTTTTGTGTTACCTTTGTTTGTGATGTGTTCATGCCTTATGCTGTACCAAATAAATTCTTTTTCTTTCTTTTCTTCTTTCTTTATATACAACTAGGGCTTGACTGCGATGCCACCTGATGGTAAGCAGTGATACAATCGTTAGTGATGAGGCGCACTAGTTTATGATCAAGATTATAATGTCATACTAACTTAAAATTCCGAGATCGTATATGAACATTGTTATTTTTCTTTGAAAACAACTTCTTACCCAACTGCGCCAGAAGGAGGGTTATGTTTTTCAAGAGTATGTATGTATGCATGTATGTATGTATAATTGTTTGGCACGCTCTGCAGCCTGAACGGGTCGATGGATTTTAGCTTGAGAGGTGTCGTTAGATTCGTATTTGCTGTGAGAGTGACACTGAGTATACCAAAATAAAAAAAAACAAGATGGCGGAGTTTTGGCGCCAAATTCAAATGTTTGGCACGCTCTGCGGCTTGAACAGCTCGATGGATTTTAGTTTGCGAGGTGTCATTAGATCTTAATTACTCTTAATTACTATGAAAGTGATATCGTAATAAAAAAAAACAAAAAAAAAAAAAACGGTAATTTAAAAAACTAAAAAACCCGACTGCTTTTCGAGTATTCATGAAAAAGCCCTAAAAGAAGAAAGTCGTTGCACCCGATTGCACTTAACCATATGATATTTTAAATACAAGATAATTTGTAGCAGTCGGGACCCATTCTAGAAATGGAGGCTTAGTGAATTGAGAGCAAATACCTATATTACATTGCAGATTACTCCAATCTACTGACTAGACGGTTGACTTTCTAGAATGGGTCCCGACTGCTACAAATTATCTTGTATTTAAAATATCATATGGTTAAGTGCAATCGGGTGCAACGACTTTTTTCTGGTCTTGTTTTTGGTTAAACTTACTGATCATATTATGAAGCAGCTTTCGCACATAACTTTTTATTGTTTTACCCACCATAAAGTAAATATTTTTCATATATATATCTTTGTTACAATAAACTGACAATTGCAATCAAAAACTTTGACGTGCTTTTGACGACAAAACAATATTGCCATTTTAGTTAAAAAAAAAAACTCCAGGTCACGCTTTCGTTGGCCAGACTCTATCAGATTTATTCCTACGCAAAACGACAAAGCTTCATACTCGGACAACCGCGCGAATCGGTTGCACCACTACAAGCACGCGGGGTATGTGTGCGTGACCACTGGCCGCTTGTTGCGTACGCGGCGAAACTGGAAAAAACCGGTTGATGCGGGCACAGTCAGTGGAAGATCTCTAGGGTTTACGCGACGCACGTAGTTTGTTTTGTTAGTTAAATTTGAGCATATTTTAATTTCAACTTATACCTACACGGATTCCTGAGATAATGGGTCTTAACGGACTGACAGACGTACAAAAAAGTGATCCTATATATGGGTGCAGGTTTTTTCTGAAAGTCGCGGCTACTCTAGCTTTTTCACATTAACATGTTTTTGATTAATTAGTATAAACAGTTATTCTTTTTCAGGTCAAAATGCTTGGCTCGCACTCTTACCGAAATCCAATGGGTAATGAGTAAAAGGCCTAACAGAAAAGTGCTCTCCTTCATATCCAGCCATGACAGGGACGGGTACATCCCCTCCTTTGGGGGTCAAACGAAGATAGCCCAAGAGAACTATCAAATAAAGGTATTCATAAAATTAGCAACCCAACCCCCCCTTTTCTCTACTATAATATAAATGAACCAAGGTTACCGACAGTGAGCTGGGCACATTGCTCGCAAAACAGATGGCCGTTGGGACCGAATGGTTCTGGAAGGTTACCAACATAGCCCGAAGAGTCGCTAAACTTAACTGGCAGTGAGTAGGCCACATTGCTCCCAGAAAAGATGGCCGTGAGAACAGAATGGTTCTGGAGTGGCGACCGTAGCACCGGAAGATGTAGCGTTGGAGGGCCTCCTACAAGGTGGACTGATGATCTGGTGAGGGTTGAAGGAATTCGATGGATACAAGAAGCATAGGACCGTTCGTTGTGGAAACGCTTGGGAAGAGCCATGTCCTGCAATAGACATCTTTTGGCTGAAATGATGATGATGATAAACGTTGCCAGTCACAGTTTCACACACGGGTGTGTGTGGTGTGAAATCTTTGACATCCACCAACCTGCACTGGGCCTGCGTAGTGGATTGCGGCTCATTTCCCCTCTTAGAGAGAAGGCCTGAATCACAGCAGTGGGAAAATTACAAGGCTCACACACATCTTTGGTTTCTTCTCGGCTCTCGTGGGTCGTAGCGAACTAGCAATGTTAAATCAGTATACCTTGCTTATAACCTTCAATTCTAACCAGTAGTTCCTGCGATTAGAGGATTCAAACAAAAAAACTCTTCAGCTTTACAAAATTAGTATCTTGATTATACACCGTTAAATTTTGGTCGTTCTAATCCCGCGGAGGGTCGATTCGGTACATGAAACACTATCGATTTGTAAAGAGAAAATTAAACAGTAGCCTTAAGTCTGCTATTACAATAGTGTCAAAATGGTCTATCATTGATTTCATAATTGTTTATTTTGACAAGTTTGGTAATCGACTATTATAATGACGTCATTATAACTTTCTAATAGTCAATCAGTGACACACCATTGAAAGAAAAGGTAATTTCGTCCATACCTAATGACAAATGAATGTCTGACGTATGGTGTAATTTGCTACAATTTTGACAGTACCTTTGATTAGTGACTTACCATTACATTTGTCTGAATACAACAATATCATTCTGCCACCATTCGTTTACTAGACCAGTGACTGACCAATGATTGACCATTATGATTTAGCAGATTGAGAACTTTTAGCAAAATGATAATGGGATGGTGATGGAATGACGAATTTATAAAAATAGCAAACTTGGGCCCCTGGTAACCAGTCCACAGATTGCAAAAACCAAAGTCCTATTGTCTTTGTTTTTTTATGACGCAATAGTTTTTCACCAACCAGGGGTTGACCTTGGGTGCACTAGCATAAAGCGTACAGGGACAATGGTCGGTTGGCATCACGATCCATTATAAGAGTCTTAATGGCCTCTGCGAGTTGGTTTCGGTTTCTCGTACGCCTTCCAAAGGTCTGGGACCATAGGGTTTTGAGATATATTGGGAAATAATATTAAAAATCTTTTTCATCTTTTTCTTCCAGGTGTTAGTCGGTCCCGGTAATGGGACTTACGAAGCCTCAATGACGTATATAAAACAGGAAAATAAATTCGTGATCGATACAAGGGACATATCTAGAACTAACGCGTAAGTAATTAAACACTACACATTATGTGAGGGTCTTTCAATTGAAGGGCACCATTTATATTTTTAAGCTCCTGTACGTCCATCTGTCTGTCAACGAATTTTATCTCTTAAACAATAGACAGTTGATATTCGCAGTTTGTATTTCTAATACCTACCATTATAATAATAAATTATAAAAACCAGTCAAGTTCGAGTCGGACTCGTGTAAACGTCAAACGTTAAACGTCAATGTCATGTGTACGTTTTCAAAAATAGAACACCTCTCGGTTAACTGGTGCCAACTAGTGGTGTGAGTTGAAACCCTCATTGAAACATGAACTTGTGGCGACATCTATGGCGTCATATAAGAACTAAGCTACCGAATCCTGCATCGCGCAATTGAAGTTTTACGCGCGATTTTTTTTAAATTATGGTCCATATCGCAGTATACATCAAATTGTTAAACTAAAAGCCACCAAAGCCAGTACTGGCTTATATACGGTTAGTGAGTTCGGATAAAAATATAAATAGATTACAATAGTGTTTTTTTTAAGTTTTACATTCAAAAATGTTGTTGAATTAATTTGAACTAATTAACTGCAGCCAACATACCTAATATAAAACAGCCTGAAATCGTCTATCAATCAGTTGGCCAAAGTAGATAACACATGACTGGTCGGAGGATCCTCCCTTTTCAACGGAGGTATAGTACGCGGCAAATAAGTTGAACCAAAATATCAGTCGTTGCTATGGTTGCGAACAGCGAAAATGTTACTTCAATCAAGGTCGAACGCCATTTTGGTTCAACTTATATGCCGCGTATTTTATGTGGGACTTTACACTCTGTTCTGTATGCCTTCAAATTGGTGACTCTCGATAGTAAATGTCAGAGCAACCCTCGTGCAGCTATCACATCGTGACGTCATCACTTCCTCATCTTATTTTATTTTTTTATTGTAGGTACGGAAACGAGCCAAGCTGTATAAGTGCCACTCTTCCTGACTTGAACCCGTATTGCTACTGCAAGGACTATGTCCCTCAAACAGTACGAGTATAACAATATAGATAAGAAAATACAATGTAGATAACGTAGCCATGTTCTGCCTAAGCGACTTCCACTGTAAGCAAATGCCTTCCGAAAACCCCTCACCCCCTGCGGGCCTCACGTACTTAATGGATGATTCCATAACTGTAGGTACTAAAATACACCACAATTTTTTAATTATGGCAAATACTTAAAGGGCTTATTAGAAAAGGTCTTGTTATTATATAAGTAAAGTCTCAATGCATAATATTCAACAGCAAAGTTATGAGTGTTTGTATAGATCCCAAAATCTCATTCAATTTCTGGAAACATTGTACAGGTTATTGTTTATGAATGAAAGAATGTCAAAATGGAAAAATACTGCGCTTAGTATTTTCTAGTAGTAATTGTTATGAATAATGATTCAATTATGAATTTACCAATAATGACAAATTTTCGTGGACAATTTTGGAATTTCGTTTTTTGTACTTTTGACTACATAAATATGATCAGTAACGGGTACTGATTGAGCCCCATTTTTTGTGCACTAATTAAAAAATAGGGGTGTATAAGTACCTATTTGAAATTCAACTCAAAAGCATAACTGATTAATTCTCAGTGGTGGTTTACGGAGACGCGGCGCGTTGGGCGGTCTGTCGTACATTGCCGCATGTTTGTATTTGTGCAAGCGATGACGCGCCCCGCTGCTGCAATGTACGACGAACGCACAACGCGCGCCGCAACACGCTGTGGCTGCTGCCATCAGATGGACTGCATCCCAGGAGCCGCGCGCAGTCGGTATATTCAACAAGCTCAACGGAACTTGGTCGTCAATCCCTCCCCTCCTTGCGTCGTATTCCTCAATGCCGAGAGTCGTGACCACCCCGCTTCATCACTTTTCCTTGAATGATGTTCTTCCATCTGTTCCTATCTTTGGCGGGGTGAAGGGCATTGTATATGGTAGAGTCCAGAGTGGTGCGGATCTGGTCGCACCAACGTATTGGGCTGCGCCCACAAGGCCTTTTCCTATCCACTTTGCCGGTCAAAATAAGGCCGTGTTTACGGAGACGCAGCGCGTTGTGCGGCGCGTTGGGCGTTCATCCCTCGCGCAAACACAAATGCGTCAATGATGAATGAATGACCGCCCAACGCGCCGCGCAACGCGCTGCGTCTCCGTAAACAAGCACTAAGCCTTTTAAGGTTGCTACCGTCTTTCCTAACAATGTGACCAATATATTGCAGAACCTTACGAAGACACTCGGACGACAGCCGTAAGGAGATTTTGAGTTCTACAAAATGGATACGTTGGTCGGAAATGCTGTCCAAGGGATACGGAGCATCCTTCTCCAACACCACATCTCAAAGGCGTCAATACCACTACATAGACTTATATAAAATAATTTTAGGTGTCCGTCCCTATCTTTTATTGTCATTGCAATAATTAATATGCAATTAATTTTATCCTTTGTATCAGCTTTCTCAGAAAACCTCGCTGTAGTATGATAATCTCGTAAACAGTCCCAAAAAGAGCGGTTAATTTTGTCAATGTTTAAAATATTTTTATGTGCTTTTGCCTCATGTTTTGAATGATAAAAAGGACCTATTTATGTTATTAACCAATGCCGTACTTAACTATATTATGCCAGAGAAATTACATAAAAAGTTTTCTATCCCTACATAAAAATAAAATTTTCGACATACAAGGTATTCAATCTACAGCGACGATATTCTGTATAAAAACAATAACTAAATTAAAATCTAGTCTTATAGATTAAGTCGATGAATCGTAACGATGGTAGTGATACGCCTAGTAATGGCCAATGCTGCTTCGCGCGGCAAATGCCTCGCGACGATGTTCGCTTTTTGTGGGCCCGCCTATTATATAAACAGGGTTTCCCTGTACAAACAATGGCGATTGGCCGAGGCTGGGCCCACATATAAACTAGGCAATACGTATTAAAATTAATAAGACCCTAGTTTTATTAGTTTAATTAAATACTATAGATACGTTTTTTTCATTATAACCATTATCTTTCCTCTGTTATTCAAAATGTAAAATAAAAATTACTGTAAGTATTACACTCTGTTACCTTTATTGATGATAGTTTTATTTTCTTTTGTTAAATTGTATGCGGCAAATAAGTTGAACCTTTCGCTATCGTTACGTGTAGCCCCCACTTCGACTGAGACCCGAGTTAGAGAGATATTCGTCACTCAAGTTGAACCATCATAACAGTCAATCTTGAATGCGCAGTAACCGATTTTTGGTTTTCAATTGAAGTGGGGGGCTGCGCGTACCCATTGCAAATGTTTCAACTTATGCCGCGTAATCGAGGCGGGCCCGCTCCCCTCTCCCCAGTTTACAGTGAGCTAGCACTTGTGTCGGCCATGTTACATTTTATGTATTCTAACAAAAAAAACATCGTTAGTACCTGCCTACCTACTTAAATTCTCTAATACTCTTATTATTTTTTTTACCTTATTCATCATAATCCTTTCAGCCGAGACGTCCACTGTCGGACATAGGCCTCTCCCAAGTGTCGCCACAATGAACGGTCCTGTGCGTCTCGCATCAATTGGATTCCCGCAACTACCAACTTTGCGTATACCGATACGCGGTCACCACTCCAGAACCTTTCGGCCCCAACAACCATCTCTTATGGAGGCAAGGTGCCCTGCCCACTGCCATTTAGTTTGGCGATTCTGCAGGCAATGTCGATAACCTTTGTACGGTGCAACACCGCACATACTGCAAGTCAACATTTACGCCTCACATTCATTTTGCTTTATAATAATCATCAGTTCGCGTCGAGCCATCAAATCGGGCGTTCTCATTGCGGCCAACAAGGGCCACGTGTCACTCATTTCACACACATCAGTTCATTAGCTCATTTTACTTAACCTTTGGTACAATACAGTCTTTTAAATTACTTTTCAATACACTTGCTCAGAAAGTGGCTTTTATTGCACTACACTTAGGTATATAATGGCACCTGTTACCAAACTGTGAAATTTTGATTACCATTACGCACTAGTGCTGTAATGTAGCTATAACCTTTTTGTTCAACCTCTTTGTTCGCAAAACAAGAATACGAAAAAATAAAAATTGTTTGTGGTCTATGGTCGTCATTTTAAGATGTGCGCGGTTTTTAGCGTAATTTTTTCGGGTGAAATTCATGTTCTGTATTAATAAAATAAAATCAAATACTTCATTTTAAAATGTTACATTCATATTCTATTGTCACTACGAATGACATTAACGTAAAAACTTTTTACACAAGAAAACAAACGACTAGGCAATATGATCAAAAGACCATATAGCCATAGCCTAGCGGGTGCTCATAGGCAACAGATTTAATTTTTTACCGCCATGTTATGAAAAATTTTACTAGTTTTACCTTTGTAATAGATTATTTTTCTTCACAAGTGTATTGAAAAACGTCGTATGATACACGTGAGTAATGAATGGTTACCGTTCTTGGCTCTCTTAAGACCCTCGCCAAGGCTCGGGTCTTAATACCGCCTCGACGGTAACCTCCTACATTACACACTTGTATCATAATGTTACCATCTTTTATTCTATTCCATCCACATCTTCTAAAAGTAGTGAGTGATCTAGCAAGAAATCATACAACCTTGGTTCTCCTGCGGATGGCTTCCTGATGCTTTATAATGAGAAGTAGTAAAACCTTGCATTTATTTGTAACTATACTCACGTTTTAGCAAACTAATCTTATATCCAATAGCGTAGCTAGTCCCACAGGGGCCCCATATCAAAAGTCCCATTGGGGCCCCGTGTAAACAATATAGTGCTTTTTTACAAAATTAAATGCTTGTTTTACCCTGCGTAACAATTGTGGATAACACATTGCGAATTTTTGCTTACGTCTGGGCCTCTATAGGGCGGGGGCCCCGTATAATTGATACGGCAGATACGGTGGTAGCCCCTGCTTATAACAAGAGGTTTTGGTTACGTCACGCGTCAGGGAATAAAAGATTTGACTTGTTCAGTATATCTGGCAACCCCAGGCTGGTAGGGTTGGTATTAAACCTTCGCTGGAGATGGGGCTTAGAAATGAAGAAACCAAAACTTTTTGAAACATTTATTTATGTCAACAGCAACACTTAAACAAAAATTCAAAAATTTTTTTTTTCTTCTTTGTAATATTAGTATAGAAATAACTACTTACATTATCATGACGATTAATAAATATGATCACATTATGATCACAATCTAGCTTGGGACTAACTACAATGGATTCAGGTCTTGTCCATAGAAAATACCATCTTGTATGGAAACGCCTACCCCGTCTGTCATCATCATCTTGCCACGTGAATTCAACTTTCACGGTGGAGGCATATAATTTTTTTTTTTTTTTGTTCAGTAAAGTAACGCCCCAGGACTTCACTCGTATAGGGGGGATGTCATATTATACTATAATGAACTATTTCTTCTCGATTTTCAACACCAATCGTCGGTACAGCCACATAGCTATCGTCAGTCGCGGCTACAGTCTCCAAATGTTTATGCACCCCATTTATAATCTTTACTAACAACTTTAAACGTACTCGAAAGAATTGGGCAACTTTATCATCACTAAAACCAGTATGATTTTTCATCAAGTACAAAGCCAGAGCTTTTTGAATGTGCCACACTTTTTTCCTAATCGGTTGCATGTCTTTAAGAATTTTCTCAAACTTCTTATATCCAATGCCTAGAAGATATTGGCATAAATGATCGTCTTGCTTTATTTGGGACTCAAAACTTCTGCAAAAAAACTTGCATTTAGTGTTTCTGAGTATGGTAAGTATGTTTTCTATATGTGCTACAGTGAAGTCTGTGATTGTAGCGCTATCAACCAATTCTCTCCATATATCATGACTGTTGATCTGGTGTTGTTTGCAAATGCGTGAATGGGGAGGTAGGAAGAAGGAATAATCTATCAATAGACGTTCTTTGATATACTTGGGTGGAATCACAATATCAAGACTTGAACAGGTCTTGAAAATACAACGGCGAGAAGTGTCTGCGGCTCTTTTGTAAGTGTTTAAAGAGATTGAGAAAGGTTGTGAGTGCTTATCCGGGATTGATTCCTCTTCTGAGGAGTCTTGTGGATGTGGTGATGCCGGGATGTCTATTTCACCATATCCTAGCTGTTCTACTTTTATTTGTACGTCTTCTTTACTGTCTTTGGAATGTCCTCTGTTAGTTTTCTCATACAAACGTTTCGCTTTTATATAGCATCTCCAACAAACAAGTTCTAATCGCTTTATCTGAAAATAATTGTAATTATTCAGTTTTAAGACAATTTTAAAGCAGTGGTGGCCCAGTGCTAACGGCGGCGCCGACTTACGAGTTGTATGTTCAAACCCAGCCAGGCGCATTACTTTGTGTAATTTATTTTAACACCACTGCTCTCTAAAAGGTTCTTCTCTAAATTTCGTGAAGAAACCTTAAACCAAAAATTCGGAGGCAACCTGGGCTCGCGAGATGGATTACAGCCCATTCCCTCTCCTAGAGAGGAGGGACTTTTAGGCTGCCTGTCCACCGGAGCGGAGCGAGACAGCGGAGCGGAATGAAATAACGATAACGGAACGGAGCAAAGGAATAATGCAGAGCGAAATTGCGGAGTGAGAAAGTAATGCGGAATGGAGTTGCAGACTGTTAAAGCGCCCGCACTCGTTTCTCCTATCGGTTTCCTCGCTACGCTTCCCGGTTTTGTATGAATTTTTGAACTTGTTTGTGCTTCCTTTCTACTGAAGAAGAGCGGAGATTTTGTGCAAACCTATTGGTTAATATTTCTCGGTTTCTCCACACCGCAGACTCGCTCCACTCCGGTGGACAGGCAGAGGGCTGGGCGTGAGGAAGGCCGTTTCCTCACGAGCGTGGCCGCCTCATTCATTAATATTACTGCTTCGCCAAAGAAGGCGACTGCCTGTCATCCTCCTAGTTTCGGGCCATGGCCTGTACCAGCTAGGCGGCCAAGCAGGGTACACCTCCGTGTCCTCGTCACCCGGGCGTTTCTTCCGCACGAATCAGGTGCAAGAACCTCACGAACTTACCATGTCCGGTCAGAATCTGCGTCATGCAGAAAGTGAGTACGCCGTCACAACTTTCCAGCCACTCTTCAAAGAGGGGACTTACGGCATAATTATGGCGCATTGGACTACCCTGGCGCTTTCACCTTATTATTACATCACACACCTACAATATTCGGCATAATAAGTTGAACCAATATGGCTATCGACCTTCAATGCCCAATAAACGATTTTCACATAACCATAGCAACGACGGCCATTTTGGTTAAACGTATTTGTCGCGTACTATTTCGTTTTTTCAGTCTTTCACCTGATGTGATGGGATCCACTGAGTGATGATAAGTTTATATTCAGGATGTGCGTCCAAGCTTGGCGACTTTCTAGTCCGGTTTACTGACAACCCACATGACAAGCATACCGTTTTATGGCCAAGTCTTCTTGATTTGTTCTCACCTTCAAGAGCTGAGCGTAGTAAGGAACAGCATGGAAAGCAAAGGGCCTCGTTATCTTCAAGCTGTAAAAAACAGGATTTATATTGTTACTAGCTTTTAGCCGTGGCTTCGCCCACCCTACCCTACTCTGTAGCTCGATGTCCGTCTGTCCGGTAACAGACCGGTCCGAGCTCAAGTCGTTTACGGCGCGCTGTGTTCCCGCGCGCCTCAAGGAGTTGTCAGCAAACTGTACCCAGCAGGGCCTAAGCCTACTGGGGCCAAAGGTTATGTGAAAATGTCACCCGGGGCCCTGGGACGAAGGCAATGAATGGAACAGGGTAGGTTTTAAGTCAGTAAGAGTCTGACACTATTTCCCGACCTACCCAACGGGATTTGTCATTGGATGATTTTACCTACCATAAAAAAAAACTCTACCCTACTCTAAAAACAACAACATAAAAAAAACAGATGAATGAAATTGGTGCAGCCGTTCTTAAGTTATAGTGTGACCAAGAAATAGAGGTTAATATTTAATGTCGTGGCCAAATCAAACAAATTGATCACTTCATAATATTGCCAAGTTAAAAAGGGATGATATGTCAATCTTCGTTTGGCCTACTGTCTTCAGACCTTTTATTATCCCGAGCGTTCGTTTCTGCCAGATCTGAAACAGGTACCTCCCGAAACAATCATGTGCAGTGAGGAGTTGAGGACCTGTGTGAAGCGGATTAAATTTTCCCCAGAGTGCAGTTTCAAAAATAGGTACCAAGCATATAAAAATTAGTTTTAACACTTTCACTGCCACTGACACGCTTGTCGTGTTCTCGTAAATTTTTTCGAGGTGCCGGTAACAAGCCAAGCGTGTATTTAATATTTCATCGATATTTCTGTCATTTTGCTGTATTTTCTACTGAAAATTATAGCATATTTTTATAACTTCATATATTTATAACGTTTGAAGTGGTTCGAATATTGAGACTGTTTTAATATTTTATAAAAAGAACATCGCTATGCTATGCCGTTTAACACGCTAGGCGTGTCAATTATCGGATGTAGACATAGATCGTCAACTATGGGCATGTGGGTAGGTCAAAAATTATTGGGAATAGCGAAACCTGTTGAATACCGTTATTAGAGACACAATAGAAAGACATTAGGTGTGCGGACGCCGGCGTCCTCTCGGGGAATAATTAATTAAGATGCCACCTAATGGTGTGTGTGTTTTTTGTGTAATTAAATTAATTCAAACTTATTAAGAATTTAATTTATAAGTAAATTATATCTAAAATTATAAGAAATTTTAAACATAAACGTATTGTGGGAGTTTAAAAAAAATATTGAAGTTATTCCATATCGGACGTAAAAAATCATGCTTTCTGATTTTGACTATAATTTATAACTCTGAAAAGTTTTTATAAATTTATTTCATTTTTTAAAACAATGTATGAAAATCAATATAAATAGTACAAAATGTTGATAAATTCTGCTAAGATTACGAAACTTGCTTAACTTTAATCTTATTTTCAGACATATTCATCAATTTATTTGCACAGATCCCTGAAAATTCACTTTTAAGATGCACTATACAACTGACATGTCGCAATCAACAGTAAAATACACTAATGACCATATTTACAGTTTACCCTATGGTTGCGCGAATAAGCTTGATGTTTTAATGGACTGTATGTTTGAAAAAGCGATCTAAGGTTTGTTAACAATATGCAGGTACTGTGCCTGGCGTTTATTAATGGGATAAATGTATTAGGAGGAACACTGACCTTTTGACCTCGAAGGTTCCACGTGGCGCCGGCCGGCGAACCTCGACTTCGCACATTTAACCACTGCCAGGTCCTGTATTGCACTACACTGCACTATTGTTGAGTCTTTGAATGGTTGGATCACGAAATAGTCAATTTTCTTGTAATTTCGAGCGGGCGATGTTAGCGGAGCGGTCACATTCACAATCGATGCACAAACGTCAATGTCATGTCATTTCTTGAGGTCGTGCGGGGGAAGGGAAACGGAAGGGATAGGATTGCTAGGCCAAAAAAATAAATTACAAAAAACAAAATCGCGGATCATAGCAAATTGGCGCAACCATTCCCCCCGGGTTTGAAGGGTTACCTTCAAAGAAAAGAAAAAAAACAAAAGCGAAACTAAACCCTATTACTAATCTAAACTATCAATACTAGGTAGCGAAACAACTTATAACTAACTATGCCACTACTACTGATTAGGCAGAGGGCAGAGGCGAATAACCGGACGCAGGTACGATCCAGTTGCGGTTTTAACCTTTACGACTCGCGTTATTCCGTTCGAACCCGAAAAAACTTCTTCCACTACACCAAGAGGCCAGTGCAGAGGAGGCGCACTCTCAGTCTTCAGCATCACCACAGTACCGACTGTGACTGGATCTGAATGAGTGTTCCACTTTTGACGCGACTGCAGCGTATGCAGATAATCTGTCCTCCATCGCTTCCAAAAGGACTGAACTAAGCTATCTAGCAGAGAGTGACGCGGGTGAAGCTTAAAGCAGGGCACACATCTGTGCACTCTAGCGCGTATCAAATTGCGAGCGGAAAGTATCCAGTACTTCTGTCGAAGAATGGACATTAATAAATCGGGACCAGCGTGACAATTCACCTTATGGTGATAATCCACCAACAAATCCAAAACGTGATCCTTGCGTGGTAGGACTACTGGATGCATTTGTTCAAACTCTAACTTAGCATTTCGCAGACGGCCACCGACACGAATGAGTCCGTCTTGCAAAAATGGTTTCACATGTTGAAGTGCGCGACTACAAAGTTTATATGATTCTAAACTACGAAATTCTATTGAAAAATAAAATTTCTGCAACTCTCGAAGTAACTGATTCAGCTCTATCCAAATCAGCTGCGATTATAGAACCACGCGATGGTAATAATCTCAAAAATCTTAGGACGTAAACTACACAGCGTAATAGTCTCGACCAAGACGAGACTCGATTAGACAACAACAAAACAACTGACTCTTCACGCGGAACTGATACTACAAACGTATGTTTCTTCTCCTCGGGTGGCTCTGAAACAGTAGCGGGGTTAAACGGAGCATTTGGCCACTCGTTAGGAGTGGTATGAAGCCAGGGAGGGCCACAAAACCAAAGCGGATGATTTAAAATTTGCGCAGGAAGCAAACCACGTGAGAGACAATCAGCTGGGTTTTCTGTTCCAGCGACATGGAATATATTTTCCGGTGACAATTCAGCTTGAATCTTAGCCACCCTATTTGCGACAAACGTGCCCCATCGATGGGGTGAAGAGTGGGCCCAACATAGAGCAACGGTTGAGTCTGAAAACGCTACAATTCTCTCTATATTAATGCGAGGACAACAAGTTTTGACTATAGATGCAATCAATTGAACCAACATAAGAATAGCGCAGAGTTCGAGACGAGCAAGAGAGACAACCTTACGAGGAGATACCTTTGATTTTGCGCTAATGAGGAAAACTGAAATGTTATCGCCATTTTGGACCTGAAAGTAAACCACTCCGCCGTAAGCCCTCTCACTGGCGTCTGCGAAACCTACCACATTAACAACAGTGTCTGGTACTATACCAACATGGCGAGGAATCTGTATCTGATCGAGCATTGGAAGCTCTTTCCTATAGCGAGCCCACAACTTAGCAACACTGTCAGGAGCGGTGTCGTCCCAATCACAGTTGGAAAGCCAAAGCTCTTTTATAAGCAGCTTTGCATACAAAACGACAGGAGCTACAAAACCCATTATATCCCATATCCGAGCTACACATGCTAGGATAACGCGTTTGGTACAAGTTGGCGGAGTCGAGCTAATTTTAAGACTGAACATATCAGTTGCGGGTGACCAACTTAAACCAAGGATCTTATGCGAATCACTATCATCGAATTCCTTTACCGAAGTCAACCGGTGTGACGGTGGAATCGACTCTAATGTAGCTTGCGAGTTGCTTGTCCATTTCACCAGATCAAATTGACCGGACTTCATGAGGCTGATTACTTGAGCAGCGGTTTCTATAGCCTCTGCTTCACTAGGTACACTGTACACAAAATCGTCCATGTACAATCCGGTTTCAATAGTGGCCCTTGCTTTCGGGTATGTATCACCCTCGTCAGCGGCCAACTGCTTGATAGTGCGAAGAGCGTGAAAGGGACTAGACTTAAGCCCAAAACAAACACGATTGAATTCGTAAACCTTCAAAGGTTCCTGCGGAGAAAATCTATACAAGAAGCGTTGGAATCTACGGTCACATTCTCTGATTCCAATACTAAGAAACATTTGCCGAATATCAGCAGAGAGCGCAATAGCAAACAAGCGAAAATTTACTATTATTTCAAATAAGTTACCCTGGAGGTTCTGACCACAATACAAGATATCGTTAAGCGATATGCCAGTACTAGTTTTAGCGCTACCATCCATAACCACACGCAGTTTAGTTTTTTTTTTTTTTTTTTTTTATTTGGTTTATTAAAAATTTGCTTACATTGTTACATTAAAAAAATTCTGCCAAACTGTAAAACAGTTTGTCGGCAGTTGTTCTCGTTTCACAATTAAACAAATTTTGTTAAGACGTATTCAATAAACTTAAGCTAAGCTAACAAAATAAAATAATGGAACACATAGGTACGAAATCAAACAATCCCACATTCCATAACCATGGACATTCATCCCTGTTCATGAATGCAGAATGCGGGGCTTGCTTGTTAAGCAATCCACATGGCTACGGACACAGTGACAGATAGTGTTTTTTCAGAATTTTTTTAAGTTGGTATTTGAATTTAGCACATGATATCAAGTTTGGGGGTAGCTCGTTCATAAACATCGGTGTTACATATTTTCTCGTTCGTTTACCAAAATAGTTAGTTACTTTAGGAACAGTAAGTATATTTTGTTTTGATAGACGAGTTGGGTACATACGCTTACGTTCCTCTTTGTATTCTTCGTTATTAAATTGTTCAGATAATATGGTTAACTTAATTTTTTTATGAACCGGGAGTGTTCTACAAATTTTAAACAAATTGTCATAGTTTTTATTTACGCTTTCTTTAGTTTTTTTGTCCACAAGTAGTTTTAGTAATCTAATCTGCAAGGTTTTAATTCTATTTAAGTGTGTAGGGAACGCAAGACCATATCCACCCAGACCGTAATCAATAACTGAGTCCGCCAGTGCATAATACAGCGTATACAGCACTTTTCTGCTGACAACAAATTTTAGATTTTTTAGTTTACCCAATATGGAGCGCAATTTATTACAAACATTGTTAACATGCAGATCCCATGTAAATGTGTTATCTATGACTAATCCTAGGTACTTATACGAGGTAACTGTTTCTAAGCACATGCATTGACAGTGTTGCTTGTTGTTATGAAGACACTCGTACGTATGACCTTTCACTTCTACTAACAGATTGTTTTTACTTTTTTGATATGGCGAGTGAATCAGCATGCACTTAGTTTTGCTTATATTTATTATTAGGCCATTATCATGAGCCCACTGAACAATACTGTCAAAGTCATTTTGCATTGCCTGCTGTATTACATTGGTATCCTTATGACTATAAACTAAGCAAGTATCATCAGCATACATAAATGCTTTACATTTTTTTAATACATTAGACATGCTATTGACATGCATTATGTATCCTAGTGGCCCATATACTGAACCGGTTGGAACACCGAATTTGATGTCGCCCGGTACACTCTCGACTCCATTTACACGTACGTTGAGTGTTCGGTTTTCTAGGTACTTGCCAAACCATGCATTCTTGGGGCCCCTTATGCCGCATTCCATCATGGTCTGCAGCAAGCCGTCGTGGTCCAGAGTATCAAATGCTTTTTTGAAGTCTATATAAATAACCATAACTATCTTTTTCTCATCAAGACGATTATTGACTTCATCTGTGAATTTCTCTAGTGCAGTAGCAGTACTTCTATTTGGCCTAAATCCGTGTTGAATATCATTTAAAATACTATTATTTTCTAAGAAAGTAGTGAGCTGTTTGACAATAATTTTTTCGACTATTTTGTTTACTGTATTTAGAATTGCTATAGGTCTATAGTTGCCATAATCCTGATGGGATCCCTGTTTATATATTGGCCTAACAATTGATTTTTTAAGTTCTTTCGGATACTGACATTTTTTAACACTAATGTTAATAAAATGTGCGATTACTGAACTAATTTGCTCTTTAATTTGTTTAAGATCCGTAACTCTAATACCATCTGACCCCGGCGACTTGCTGCAGTTCAATGTATCTATAACACGTTTTACATCTTTTGGTAGCACTTTTTGGAACCTAAAACTTATATTACAATCGTTTACATAGTTCCTTCTGTCTAAAAAATTGTGCTGACACTTATGTTTAATAATATCGACCTCGTTTGTAAAAGTTACACAGAAATTGTTACAGATATTTTGCAATGATTCACTTTGAAGTAGATGTTTCTCTATTATAGCATCTACTCCCATTTTAGACCTGCCAAGCCAGTTGTTTACATTATTCCAAATCTTTCTCATGTCTCCTTTACAGTTTATTATAATTTCTCGCCTGCTTTTATTTTTGGCCATATTTATAAGTTTTTGTGTTTTATTTCTGCACCTAGTGTATTGTAGCCTTTTATTATTATTTTTGGGATCGCTTTTCCACTGTTTAAATAGATTGTCTTTATTTTCTATAAGCACACGTAATTTGTCAGTAACCCACGGCTGTTTTTTACGCTTAGGGCACATAAAGTTATCTAATTTAGAACTGTTATAAATATCACCAAAAATTGCGGACATTTTTACATATAATTCGTTTGGTTCTTGTATCTGTAACATCGATGACCAATCTATGTTGTTAAGTTTATCTCTAATAGCTTTGTTGTCGTACCTTGTTTTATAAACACACGTTTTATCTATTGTTTTATCAATAACAGCTGAGATTCCCGTTAGATAGTGGTCGGCTACCTGACTAGTAAGTGTGTATGCGTGTACGTCGCTCGCCCCACTACTACTCACATTTCGCATGAAGACGTGGTCGATGCATGACGCCACTCGCCTCTGTCCGACAACTGCCTCCCGTGTTATATCTTGAATGCCACAGTGAAGCCCTAAGTTTGATAACATATTTAAATATAAGTTTGCCGACGAGTCCAGTTCATTTTCTAACAAGTTAATGTTGCAATCACCTAATAGTATAATGTTGGTCTTGATTGGTAACTTTTGAATAAGATGTTTAACTTCTTTAGTAAAAGTGCGTTTGTTTGTGTGCGGCGGCCTGTAGATCACCAATAGATAAGTGTTATAAAGATTTTTAACTAGTTGACCGTGTATTGACTCAAATGTCGAGTTGTTACAAAATTGCTGTGGATTAAAATGAAGACTATTTTTCACATACACAAGTATGCCTCCTCCTCGCTTTTTTTCCCTGGTTTGCGAATATATATTATAGCCATCAATTGCGTACATAGCTACTTCATCCTGTCTAATATTAACCTCTGTGAGACATATTACATCTAGCTTATTCAAAACATTTTGTAGGAGTACCGTCAAGTGATTAAAATGTTTTCTAATAGAACAGATATTAATATGAATAATTTGTATTTTAGTTTCGCCAGTTATTACGTAGTTAGTCCATTCTTTAATGTCTGTGAATCTGATATATTCAATATCTTGTAGTTGTGGTTGCAAATCGAAATCTACCGCCATGATTTGATTTAATATATAAAAAAATGCGATAAGTATTAGTTTATTTTTTAATTCACGTATATTTCAATATCACTTTCATTGCGAATATGGTATATCTTTTTTTCATTATCATTCTTTTTTATAAGTATTTTGGCATCTTGGATCCATATATATTTATAGGTTTCTTTGAGTTTGGTTTTGGTTGCCCAAAATAGTTGTCTGTTTTGCCTAGTTATATGCTCATTTATAAAAATACGTGATGTGTCATTGTTGTGATATAACATATGATTTGTGAGTGGTGATTTCCGATTTTTAAGCCATTCCGCTCTCGCTGCTTTCGTACGCATCGTCACAATTACAGGCCGGACCTCTTTCTTTTCGGATCCTACCCTCCAGGCGTTTTCAATTTCGTTTTTATCTAGTTTCAAGTTTGTAAGCTTGTCTTCTCTAACAACTCCATGGTGCGGGATGATGTAAAACGGGTAATCACGTGTCTCCTCAGTCTCGGCAGGCGCTGATGAGATATAACCTTTATCTAAATATTCGATCAGCACATCATCATAGGCTTGCTTCAACTTAGGAGACGCCTGCATCTTACGTTCCAAGCATAGAAAGCGTTTTTCTGCGGAGGCACGGGAGCCACCGAGCGAAAAAATATCACCCTTGAAAGGGAGCGCGACAACATAACGACCATCTTTATCACGAGGAGTCGTGCGGGTATAAATCTCCTCAGTGACCTGATCCTCAGGGCTGAGAATAGGCGGGACATTGACCTCTTCAATCTCCCAGAACTTGCGGATGGTAGACTCAAGCGGCGGCTCGACGGTGCAACAGTGCGACACAGTCGAGTAACTATCTAAACAAGCGGGTGCGGAACCAACTATAACAAACCCGAGAACTGTTTCCAGTGCGTGCGGAGCGGGGTACATCGGAAGACCTTGAATTTTACGTGATAACTGGAGATGCGGGAGAATCGAAGCACCGATCAATAGATCGATATCTCCAGGGAAAGCGTAATTTCCGTCGGCTAACTGCAAGTTCTTAAACTCCGTCAGCATGGACGTGTCAACCGGTACCGTGGGCAACCGTTCCGTAATCTTATCTGCGACTAGCGAATCCATTTCAAACGAAATATTACGATTAAAACGTGAACTAAATATTATTTTAATGGAACCGTGAATGGTTGCCTTTAAACCTCCAAAACCTTTCACTTCTGAGCGGGATGACCAATTATTAAAACTAAAACCAAGGCGTTGACAACAATCCCGAGTAATAAAATTACTCTGGGAAGCGCCATCTAGTAGCGCTCGAACGGTGTGCGGTTTGCCAAAGGCATCTACAATGACAACTTGCGCGGTCGCAAGTAAAACGGTAGTGATTTGAGTACCAGCGGCGGAAAGCGAACACAATGTTACGTCGTTTGCACTTGCAGCAGGCCGCGCGTCACAAGCGTCGCGCGTCTGCGCAGGCTGCTGCTGCGATGGCAGCTTACTACTCTCAAAATGTAAGAAGGTATGATGTCTAGCTAGACATTTACGACAGCTAACACCACTGTTACATGACGTAACCAGATGTTTGTCACTTAGACAATTAAAACACAAATTATTAGTGCGGACAAACTTGTAACGATCACTAGGCGATAATCTCTGAAATCCCGAACACTTGTACAGCTGTGTATGGCTACCCTTACACAGAGAACAGTCAGGTGTTGAGGCGGTATTAACTAGCGTATGTGCAGTCTTGACTGACTTCGATGACGCGTCTATACGGCGATCGGAACCTGTCCTATTCGTGACTTCATGACGTGCCGACGTGCGCTGCAATACCTTAATATGGTCGCGAATAAAAGATTCTAAATCTTCGAACTTAGGTATTTCGTTACCGCGCTGAGTCGTTTCAAACAGACGAACAGTTTCAGGATCTAATTTCTGTAAACCGATATACAAAAACAAAAAGTCACAGAGGTCATTGACCTTTAGGTTCTTTACTGCACGAACAGATGATGCGAAAATATTTAAAAACTTCTCTAAATTATGATCGTTACAAACGGAAAAACTTTTCAAATCGAATAATTGATCTAAATATGCGGTGGCTACTAATCGCTTATCTTCGTATTTTGTTTTTAAAGTGTTCAAAACTAAATTGTAATTTTCAGCGCTAAACGTAATTCCAGCACAGACAGCCTTTGCCTTACCGGTCAATTTTTCTACGAGATAATGCAATCTCTCGTGATCTGTCAGCGATGTGTTCCTATGTATTATATTTTCGAAACTATCTATAAATAAATTCCAATTTCGAATGTCACCATTAAATTCAGGTATTTGAATTGGCGGCAATCGTGGGCGTTCGCGAGGAGGGTTGGATAAACCACTCGCGGGGGGGGGAGTCTCTAAACTCCTAGCAATACGTTTGATACGACAATACAAGTCATCAAAGGACGACAATGCCTGATAACTCACACAGTAATCAGGATTTAACTCCAACTCTAAAATGTTTATATTATTAATTGTAGATTCAAAATCCGCGCGCAAACTATCTAAAGTTTCCAACGAACACAAGAAAGCATCTCTAATCGCCAGATCCGAGGTTTGCAAAGATTTATCACAAATTGATTGAACACGTGAAAACTGTGAGTCCCTTTTAGCGTATAAAAGCTTTAACTGAACCTTTAAATCAGTACTAACCTTACTGCCAACCTTAAGAGACATCTTGTTTTGATATATTCACACTATACACTCAAACAAACACTTAACGAATTATTAAGTAAGCGATAATTATCAGATAACAATATGGTAATATTGTAAACAACAAAGCGAACGGCGAACGAACGGAATAACCTGAAGGATTCTCGCCACGGGTTTCTTGGATAGCACGTGTGTTTTTGAGAGTTTTGACCGTTCTTGAGTGATTGTTGTAAATTTTTGTATTGTTTTTATATAATTGTGTTGTCCTTGTGTTTGTAAACAGGTTTGTACTGTGATTGTCTGTATATAAATAGTTTTATTTTAAAAGATGGATAAAAATAAACCCCCTGATCCTGACCCCCCCGACATTTCAGCTTCTCCAAACTTTTTGTCCCAAAACCCACTTTCCCAATTTGCCGACGTTGTATGTAGCGTTTCAGAAATGGACGCGACCCAAGGTTCACGTAAACGCACCAGTGTTGTAGAAACTCTTGATCCCTCTCCATCTAGCAAACAACCCAAGAGCCAAATTGGCCGCCTCAAATACTCAGCTTTGGACAAGGGCCCCTTCATCGTTCACGTCTCAAGAATCGAAGTTACACCAAATTCAGGCACTACACTTCATCCTGTTAACTTCGGTAAATTCCTCATTAATAACAATGTTGCTAATGTGCTCCGGGATGGTGTCAAACGAGTTGGCCGTAACCGTGTATCCGTGGAGTTTACTTCCCCCCAAGACGCTAATGCATTTCTTACTAACAATCTTCTTACAAAGTACAGCTATACAGCCACAATTCCCACATTTAATATCACAAGGATGGGCGTGATTACAGGTGTACCAGCTGATATTTCGGAAGAAGAAGCTCTCACTATCTTGTCAGTTCCCTCTGGATGTGGCCGAATCCTTAAAGTCCGCCGCATTAATAGGAAAACACAAATAGACGGTGCAAATGAGTGGAAACCCACGGAGACTTGCGTCATCACTTTTGATGGCCAAGTTCTACCACAACGGGTCTTTTGTTGCTACACATCCCTTCCCGTAGTACAATACATCTACCCAACCATCCAGTGCCGAAAGTGCTGTAGATTCGGTCATGTGGCTAACATGTGTAGATCCAAACCACGCTGCAGTAAGTGTGGCCACGATCACCCCGGTGATGGTTGCAACATTGCTGAAGGCGAGGCTTTTTGTGTTCTCTGCTCCGGGAATCACTTTGCCAACAGCAGGTCATGCCCCGAGCATGGTAGACAGAAGGCCATCAAAACAGTTATGGCAGAAAAATCGATTCCTTATGTGGAGGCCAGCAAACTTATCCCCGTATCTTCCCGGAACTATGCCAACGCTGCCAAAACACAGTCGTACCGGAAAACCGTTACTCTAAAGCCCAAGACTCATGCTCCTCTTTCCCCATCCTATGATAAAACTGCCCATCACCAAATTATTAGCTCCCCCCTACCCTCACAACCTAATGGCTGTGCTCTCAACCAAAACAATACTTCCCCTAACAACACAGTTTCCATTATAGAACTTCTCATTAAACTTCTACCATCTATTATTCCTACTCATCCTAATAACTCTCAATTACCGTCCAACGTTGCCGATAAACTTATTAAAACTCTTTTAGACATTAAAAATGGCGTCCAGTCAAACATTCTTACAGTGGAATGTGAGGAGCGTGTGGCATAAAAAGCACGACCTCATATTCCTTCTTAATAAATTTAAACCCTTAGCTTGCTCAATAGCTGAGACTTGGCTCACCCCAAGTCTTAGCTTCCGTATTCCACAGTACAATATTCTCCGTTGTGACAGATCTGACGGCTATGGAGGGTCGGCTCTTCTTGTCAACAATCGAGTCCCACTTTCCCCCTTATCTTTGCCTTCACTTACAGGTGACATGAACATTGTTTCTGGAAGGATGGAAGGCATAACTGTATTCTCCATATATATTGCTCACCCTAGTCATAATTTTATAGGAATTTTAAAGAATATTCTCTCCAATGTTCAGGGTCCCATACTGGTCATGGGCGACTTTAACTGTCACCATTACAGGTGGGGATCTGAGCGCTGTGATGTGTTTGGTGTAGCTTTGGTTGAGATGTTGGACGACTTGGACTTGTGCATATTAAACAATGGTTGCCCAACACGTAGGTCACTTCCCGGTCAACAAAAAAGTTGCGTTGATTTAACGTTTTGTTCTGCTGAATTAGCCTCTTCAACCCATTGGGAATGCACATCCTTATCGCATGGTAGTGATCATTACCCTATTGTTATTTCTTTGATCAACAGGACCTATTTAGAGAAAACTTCTCCTCCACTTTTGAAATACAATTTGTCCAAACCAGATTGGACAAAGTTTGCTTCATTACTGGATCAGAAAATTGATGTTCTTCCAAATTTAAATTCAAGTTTATTCAACCCTTCTGATCACTGCCATGCCAAAAGCTGCTATGAGGGATTTGTTGCAGCTGTTACATCCAGTGCAGATTCTTGTTTCCCTCTTAAAAACAGTGCCCGGAACAAAATCCCTTCACCGCCATGGTGGGACCAAGAATGCACTTCAGTGGTTAAGTTACGAAACGAGGCTGAAAAACAATATAACAGGGAAATGACCACACAAAATTTGTTGGCTTATAAGCAAGTCTATGCACGATCCAAACGTCTTCTACGTAGGAAGAAACGTGCTGGTTGGGTCAAGTTCTGTACATCTCTATCTCCCTCCACCCCAATTTCAGTTGTGTGGAAGAACATTAATAGATTTAGAAGTGGTTGCTCACCATCAATATCTGCACCAATCAGCAGGGAAACAGCTGAATTTTTCTTTGACAAAATTGCTCCACCCTATGTCCCCCTTCCTTCTGAATTTTTTAACATTCCCCCACATATTGTCTCTGATGACCCTTTTGATGTGCCATTTACTTTAAAGGAATTAAATGCGGTGCTCAGTCATGTCCGGGACTCAGCACCTGGTATTGACGGGGTGCCATACTCTTTTATAACACATTCTGGTGATAAAACTAAATTATATTTCTTAACCATAATTAATTTTTGCTACAATCGTGGTTGGGTCCCAGACCAATGGAAAGTACAAATCATTATCCCCCTGTTGAAACCAGGAAAACATGCAGATGATCCGAATGGCCTTAGACCTATTGCCTTGTCTTCAGTCCTAGCCAAATTAATGGAACACCTAATTAAAAACCGACTAGAGTGGATAGTCGAATCCAGAGATTTGCTGCCGAACTACCAATTTGGTTTTAGAAAAGGGCTCAGCACAATGGACAGTGTTGGAATCTTAATAACAGACATTCGTCTAGCATTCTCCAAAAACGAATCCGTGGTTGCAGCATTCGTAGACATTTCCTCTGCATATGATAATGTTCTTCTTCCTGTTCTCAGGCAGAAACTGCAACAGCTGAGTATCCCAGCCAAGATGATCGAATGCATATGTGGACTAATGCTCTGTCGCTCATTGGTTCTGAGAGTCCAGGGTGAGGATTTCGACAAAAGACAGACTTGGAGAGGCCTCCCACAGGGCTTCGTCCTCAGTCCTCTACTTTATAACCTGTACACTGTTGATATCGGCTCATGCCTAAATAATAACTGTCACATCCTTCAGTATGCTGATGACTTAGCCCTCTATGTGACAGATGCCTCCATCGCTGACGCTGCATCGTCTCTATGCCTCTCTCTGGACTCTTTGAACCATTGGCTTTTAAACCACGGTTTATCACTGTCTGCACCAAAAAGTTCGGCAGTAATATTTTCTCGGAAAAGAACTTTCCCTCCCATCTCAGTGACCATTTCAGGGGAAAATATCCCATTAAGAAGTAAGGTGAAATTTTTAGGCGTTACCCTTGACTCAAAATTAACAGGTAAGTACCATATAAATTCATTAATCCAGAAATGCGAACGCATCATTTCTATTTTAAAAGTCCTCGCAGGTGTCTGGTGGGGTGCACACCCCTATACCATGAAACTGGTTTATAATGCCCTAGTCCGTAGTATATTAGACTATGGTACGTTCCATTTTATTCCATGCAACAAAGGTGCTTTGGTTGGACTGGATAGGATCCAGTCTAAATGCCTTCGGATCATCTCTGGGTGCATGAAGTCTTCTCCGATCAACGCTTTGCAGGTCGAATGCGCTGAACCCCCCCTAGCCTTGAGGCGGCAATATCTAGCTTCCCGTTTCCTGTCACGAGTAATTTGTAGATCTTCCCATCCTCTCATTGCAAAACTGAACGAGTTAAATACCGTATACAGAACCTCAAACTATTGGAAAAATAAAGAAATCCCCCTAATCCTAAAAAACTTTCGCACAACTCAAAATTTGGAATGTCCGCTTGTCCAGTATCCCAAATTACCCCTTTTTAATTTCGATTATGATGTTCTATGCTTTACTCCTAAAATTTTTTACAATATCGGCATATCCAAGAACTCCCCCTCGGCGAATTCGGCTTTCAATGTGGCGGTAGGCGAGCGTTGGAAGGATTTTCAAAAATTTTTCACTGATGCTTCAAAATTCACTGATTCTAGCTACACTGGAGCAGCAGTATACTACCAAAGCTCCAGTATCATTTTGCAATTTAAATGTCCCAAGGAGTCCTCTGTGTTCACAGGCGAGTGTGTGGCATTACTAGAAGCATGTCGTTTTATAGAATCACACCATAATATCAATAAGGCCGTAATTTTCACTGACTCCCTTAGCTGTCTTCAAGCTTTAGTCCAGAATCCCTTCAAAAGTAAATTACACAGTTCACTACTTTTAAAAATTAAAAAATCTTTGTATTCATGTGCTACTAGTCAAAGAGAAGTTCAGTTAGTTTGGATACCTAGTCATTGTGGTATTAAGGGCAATGAACGTGCCGATGCCTTGGCCAAAGACGCTTGTTCTTCAACTACAGCTGACCTTTCGCACAATTTTATTCAGGGGTATGACTTGCTGAACCTACCAAAAGCAAGTCTTCAATGTGCATGGCAGGAACAGTGGAATACCTCTGGTAAAAAAAAGGGTAAGTTTTACTATGCAGTACAGCCAACCATAAAAACAAAACCTTGGTTCTACACTCACAAAAAGATGTCTAAATCTGTTATCTCCGTCCTTTGTAGGATCCGTTTAGGATTCTGCTGCACGCCTGTTTTTCTGGAAAAGATCCGTGTTCGTGACTCTTCTTTATGCGAGTGCGGATTGGAGGAAGGTACGCTTGATCACATATTTTTTGAGTGCACAAACAACATTCCACCTTTAGACTTATATAGTCGTCTCCCGAAACTCAAAATTCCTCTCCCAATTAATGTCCCTGCCCTCCTAACCTATCCTTCTCCAGAACTGCTTGTGGCGTTGATGATCTTCATCCGTCACAACAATATAAAACTATGAGTCATAAGCTCCAAATATTCTGTCTAAGTAATTGTGGTTTACGTGTGTATTTAATGTTTTAACAATTATATTATTTATGTATCTTTATTTTATGTTTGTTTCAGTCCAATACTAACACATCAAGTGCAACTGTACCACTCGAAGGATTTTAATTTCCAGTCACAAGCCCTTTTATTATTATAATTTTTTTTTAACAATTTTTTTTTTATACACTACTTGCTTCTCCAATTTACTTCCGACATTGGCAGAATAGTCGACATCGGCTCATTTGCCATTAACAAAAAATAGAATAGAATAGAATAACCTGAATCAATGAGTGAATATTACCCAATTTCTCGATTAAATCATTCACGTCGTTCATATGCGTATATAATCTATGGTTTATCCGTTTCCTACAAATATTCACTCAACAATGAACGGGTATTTTTGAAATGCGTCTACCTACATGCAATTTGTAGGACTTCCGAATGAATTTTGTCAAGAAAAGAATGCGATCGATCTATATCTACGCTGATATTTACGTAGCTAACTATAGTTATGCGGTGCGGTTGACGGCGTAGGTACCGTAATTATCAATGGCTCTTTAACTATACGAGCGAAATAACGTTTAGTTGCCTAAATGCCTAGATGCGGGTTTTCTACTATTATATCTAGGTAAACAGGCGCGTTGCGTTTATTCCCTATGGAACAAATACTATATTGCGAAATTACAAGAAAATGATTCACGATCCTGCTCGTAGGACCAAAAGTAATGGTTGCGCGAATAAGCTTGATGTTTTAATGGACTGTATGTTTGAAAAAGCGATCTAAGGTTTGTTAACAATATGCAGGTACTGTGCCTGGCGTTTATTAATGGGATAAATGTATTAGGAGGAACACTGACCTTTTGACCTCGAAGGTTCCACGTGGCGCCGGCCGGCGAACCTCGACTTCGCACATTTAACCACTGCCAGGTCCTGTATTGCACTACACTGCACTATTGTTGAGTCTTTGAATGGTTGGATCACGAAATAGTCAATTTTCTTGTAATTTCGAGCGGGCGATGTTAGCGGAGCGGTCACATTCACAATCGATGCACAAACGTCAATGTCATGTCATTTCTTGAGGTCGTGCGGGGGAAGGGAAACGGAAGGGATAGGATTGCTAGGCCAAAAAAATAAATTACAAAAAACAAAATCGCGGATCATAGCAAATTGGCGCAACCACCCTATGTACAGTGCCGGTGGGCACGCTTAGCGTGACCATTAATTTCATCTTGTAGTGCCAGACACACACGTTGCGTGTTCACCGGCGCTTTGTAGGCGGCATCGCTAAGGACAAGGTAAAAATTACGGTGGCAGTGAAAATGTTAATAAGTTAAATTAGTTGTAGCTTGATTGTGATAACCTAATTCTTTTTCTAAAATAAATAGAACCTAAGTTACTCTGTACCACAGTCCTGTCAAAATCGGTCCAACTTTTTCGGTGATTAGCCGGAACACACGCCCAAAGCGACTGACAAAAATAAAAGTTGTATTTTTGTTTTAGGTATTATTTACGTATAAACTTTAATTTTATTTATATGTATACATAGAATAAATGTATACTATACAAGATACAGTTTTTTAAATGTTATCTTATATTATGTAACAAGACCTTGTAAACGACATGAATGCAAATAAATAAATAAATCTAATTGAATCTAATGGCATAAAATTAATTGTAATTAATATTTTTGTTTACTCTGCTGCATTATATATACTTATTTCAGGTGAGATACATGGGTATCTTTATGGGTTAACAGAAATACAAATACACAGAAACACAAAAAGCACAAACACCAACATAATAATTACATTTATTCATTTCCTACAATTATATAGTTGACATCACATTAAATAAATAAATCATAAAAATAAAAAAAAATAATCAGTGTTTCCCTTGGCCACTCCATCACGCATGAACGGTTGGACCGATTTCGCTAATTCTTATTGTGTTTGTTATTGTCAGAAGGTTCTAATGAAAGAAAAAATTAGGTTAGAGTTGATTAGTCAGTTGATGGAAGCAAAGCTGCGGGCAAAAGCTAGTGTTGAAAAGTATATATTATTTAATTTAATCTTATTGTCCCACTGCTAGGCAAAGGCCTCTTTCAATTCCTTCCAGACTTTCTTCTCCCACAAAATAAATAAATATTGCGGTAATCACTACATATTTCAAGAGCAGTACTCACTCATAACTACTGAAAGTTATTTTTTGGAAAATATAATTTGTAATTTAATACTTTAAGGTCACAGTCACCTCCTTGCATATCCAATCCGTCAATAATTGTTGTGACTCTTCACTTTCTTCAGCCACCCAATGTCTTCGTATGTGGTTTAATTTGATGCCACAATTTACGCATTGAAGAATGCCTTTAGTATCCGAGCTCATTTTGATTGACCTTCATAAACATTAAATTACGGCTGTTTTGATAATGCCTTTGATTAAATTTTTAAGGTTACGGCTCCAACGATGAACGTAAGACTGTTTTATCATGTCAAGATAGATAGAAATGTTCAGTCCTTAGGTATGTTCACTGATATACAACTATAAACTCATTGAATGCCTGTGCGCAGGACTACGCCAGACACAACAGCTTTTTAATTGTGTCTCTAATTATGGCATACGAAAGGTAATCATTTTTTGTAGTGATAACATCCATCGTTCATCATTCTAAAAAAAGGAACAAAACATTTTTAGTTAGTATGTGCACATAAAACGACACAAAATAAACTTTTTAAACATCAAGTACATAATACAGAAATAGAAATACTACTGGATTAAAAAAAAAAAACTGCCCCTCACTAGAAATTATTCCTGAATCATGGATGCACTCACAAACATGAACTAATATCCACTGCTGTGCCAAAAATGCCGTCATTGTGCCATGATGTCAATTATTTTGTTATGGTCATATGTAGAGGAGAGATGAAACACTTGTTACTAAAGGAGTAACGAATATACATGGCCAAGGATGGAGAGGGAGACGGAGGCTAAAGAAAAGGTAAATGCATTGTGTGAGGAGTGATATGAAAGAAAAGCGAATCAATGATAGGATTGTTGATAACAGGACGGAATGGAAGAGCAAAACGGTATATGGGACAAGGGTAGGAAGATGATAAGCTACAACTGGATTTTTTTAATTGTTTTTTTTATTCTATGGCCTTTTAAAAAAAAAAGTTATTTTAATTTAAAAAAAAGACGGATCAGGAATGTAGGCAGATGCCTATGCATCTCCTTGCTTCATCAGCCTTGCTTAGGTCAGTTTTCATCCTGGAAACAAATTCCTTGAAGAGTGTTCTGTTGCTGTTTGATCGCTCTCAATATAGAGCATCTTGGAGTCACTTTCAAAACTATATGAGTGCTTAAAAAGTTTAAATTACTAACCAATTAAGTACTACCAGACAACACAGTATATTAGACACACCACCAAAAACAGATTCTGTGAGGTTAAGAAACGCATGCATATCTCACCTAGACAATAGTAAAATCAAAGTATCCAACCAACTTTACCTTCACACTTTCATCTATCTTTTAAAATGTTTCTTAGAACAAAATTCTAACTAAAATCCCGACAAAACAACAAATCCAACTGTCAAGAAATAGTTTGACATTGACAACCGAGCAGTGATGCCAGACGATCGTCTCGATTTCTCCCAAACCTTCCCAAAAATCCAAGTTTTGAAGAAAAAATCCCCCACAAATGGCAAAATAGCTTTAATAAATAAAATGAATGAAAAAAAGCAGTATATACTATTTCAGCAATAGCTTCCATTACTGAATCAGTATTCCAAAGTCAAAGTCAAAGTCAAAGCCATTTATTTGCATTAAATGTGGTGTAAGAGATGGTGACATATAATATATTAGCACAAAGACACATTTCGCCATGAGTTGGCATACAAATATTAAAGTATGATATGAGGTGCTTTTAGTAAGCAAAACTCAACATCCAATTAATTTTTTTTTTTTTTTTTTTTTTTTTTATATTTTATAAACTAGCACTTGACTGCAATCCTACCTGATGGTAAGCAGTGATGCAATCGTCGATGGTAAAGCGCACTAGTTTATTAAGAGCCTATTCACTCTAGCCTTGAAGACGCCTAAATTATAATTGGCCGGGAAAACCGCAGCAGGCAAATTGTTCCAGTCCCTCGATGTACGCGGTATAAACGACGAGGCAAAACGCTTAGTCCGGACCGTGGAAGTTTCAACAACGTAAGGGTGGATATTCGCCGTACGCCGGGTTGTTCGATGGTAGAAAGGAGATGGCGGTATCAAGTCATGCAATTCCCGCGCACACTCTCCAAAATTCATCCTGTAAAACACCGAAAGGCTGGCTACTCTACGCCTGTGCTCGAGGCTTTGTAGATTGGACTTAACCAAGTCTGGATCACCAATTAGCCTCTTCGCACGCCTTTCCACCGAGTCCAAAGCTGCTAGGTGGCATTTTGCAGCACCAGCCCATATGTGGCTGCAGTACTCCACACACGAACGGACTTGTGCTTTGTATAAGATTAGAAGCTGTTCCGGTGTGAAGTACCGCCGGACTTTTGCTAGAACGCCGAGTTTCCTAGCAGCTACCTTAGCTTTGGACTCAATGAACCGCCCAAAGTTGAGGTCTGAGGAAATTTCTACCCCCAAGAGCTGAAGGCGGTCGGTGCACTCCAGGGATACATTCTGGAAAGCAGGAGCCAAGGTGAACGGGCTCCTTTTGGCGGTGAACAGACACGCTTGTGTTTTGGTGGCGTTGAATCCCACAATATTGGCTTCGCCCCATTTGGAGACTGCCTGAAGTGAAGCATTCGTCCGCTCCACCATAGCCTCCCTTTCAGCCTGGATCAGCTCTTTACTAGCCCGAGGAGTTGGCAGGTATCTGTCTACAACTGTGCTATCATCTGCATACCCATAGATACCGGGCATCAGCAGATCGTTGATATGCAGGAGGAAGAGAGTTGCAGAGAGAACAGACCCCTGAGGAACTCCGGCATTAGTCGTCATGGGCTCTGATGAGCATCCGTTGACAACAACTCGGAGAGACCGTTCACTCAGGAAGTCTTTTACCCAACTAATCAGGCCAGGGGAAATGCCGTACGCTGGAAGCTTACTCAAAAGGCTAGCGTGCTATACCCTGTCGAAGGCCTTCGAGACGTCTAGAGAAACCGCAATCGCTTCCCCATTCCTCTCGAGGGCCTCGCCCCACAAGTGGGTGGCATAAACTAGTAGGTCCCCAGTAGATCGATTGCGGCGAAACCCGTACTGTCGGTCACTGAGGAGATCGTTACCTTCCAGGTATGCCATGAGGCGCGAGTTCAATACACGCTCCATAATCTTGCAGAGTATGGAGGTTACCGAAATCGGCCGATAGTTGTTAGGATCGGCACGACTGCCCTTTTTGGGCACGGGTTGTACATTGGCAAGCTTCCAGGACTTGGGCACTATTCCAGTCCTAAATGAGAGGCGATACAAGCGAGTCAATACAGGAGACAACTCGGGCGCACAAGCCTTGAGAACTATCGCTGGTATACCATCTGGTCCACTAGCTTTATTCACGTCTAGACGACACAGTGCTCTCAGAACTTCATTGTTCCTTATGCGAATTTCGGGCATCGAGGTGTCGCAGAAAGGCAGAGTCGGTGGAGTAGCACCACAAGTGTCAAGACGAGAATTATGGGCGAAGAGAGATGCAAAGAGACCTGCTTTCTCTCTCGCGGTGTGAGCCAGTGTTCCATCAGGCTTAACCAGCGGAGGCAGTGTGGGCCGACAGAAGTTCGCTTCGACCGACTTGGCAAGGGACCAAAAAGCTCTGCTACCGGATGGCTGTGCAGAGAGCTTTGTGCCAATATGAGTAATGCGGTCAAAGCGAGCCTTCCTTAGTGCCTTTTTGTAGGACTTGGCAGCTTGGTTGAAGGCTCTCTTCTTTGAACTCAGATCCGGAGCTTTGCGGTCACGAGCATCAACCCAGGTGAGAAACGCCGAATGCTTAAGCTCTTCAGCTTTTATGCAATCGGCGCTGAACCATGGGTGAACTGAGCCACCGATGGGTACGTCGCTATAAGGGATGAAATACTCCATAGCTTGACGTATCACATCGGATACGGCATCTGCACAGCTCGACGGATTTTCAGAAGAGAAGCAAACCTGCTGCCAAGGATAAGACGCAAAGAAGTGCCGCATCTCATCCCAATCTGCCGACTTGTAACGCCACATCCGCCGTTCACCGCGAGACTCACAGTCAGGTGGGGAGAAGGACGATACAGACTTCACCAGACAGTGATCTGATGTTCCAAGTGGTGAAGAAACTGTTACGATACATCTGTCCGGATCGGTGGTCAGCAGAAGGTCCAGACAATTGGCAGTATGACCAACTACATCAGGCACCCTGGTCGCTTGCTTCACCAGCTGGGAAAGGCCCAACGATACCGCAAAGTTTCGCGCTTCTCTTCCAGCGTGGTCGGTCCTCTGGTATGGGAAAAGCCAGTCTCGGTGGCAGGCGTTAAAGTCCCCCAGAGCGACAAGCTGCGCATCAGGGTGCCGATGCAGAGCCTTATCGGCAGCTTCACTGAGCTGGTCAAACATTCGAGTCGTCTCCTGATCACCGCTGTGCGATCGGTAGACACAGGCATAGACGATTTTGTCCATACCAGTGTCCACCAACAAATACAAAATTTCCTTTTACGAAAAATATCCTTCTGATCTCAGGACATTCAGATATTATTTTTTAAGATATTGTCACTTATGTGAACAAAATAAAAGCTTTACAAAATTAAAAATTGGAATTTCTTATAAGTATCCCTATTAAGTTTTTTAAGCACAAAATTAAATAACCAATTTTAAAATATAATAAAGATAATAACAAAAAATAATAATTATTATTAGATACAATTTGGCATAAGTAGCAACAAAAAAAGCAGTGGATCCTGCAACAGCAAGACACTACCAAAACGATCTACAACACATTTCTGTAATGGTAGGATTGACAAGAACCATTTTTTAAAAATTCGGTCAAAGAATAAAAACTTTGTGAAATGAGCCACTTTTTGAGTACCTTGCAAAATTTTCCGTAAGGAAGATCAGTTATGAAGTTTGGTATCGAGTTATAAATAAGTGGGGCCATCTACACACAACTAACCCTTCACACAACTAACTAACACAACTTCCTCTCACGTCGTTTGAAGTTCCATATTTAATTTAATATTTTGTTGGTGTAATTAATGTTATCTTCAAACACCAAGGCACAAAGACCAATAATTGGCTATATTTAAACTACTTTTATCAGACAATAATGGTCAGTGACCGTAAAAACTGACTTTTCTTAGTTAGTGAGCGACTGCATCGAGACATGGCTTCGAAGGCAATCGGAATTCATCGCGCAAAGCGTTGCGTTTTTGTGTCTGTGCTAGTTTTTGTAGATTATTTAGTACGGTAGTAGTTTCGGATTTAACTATAACATTTTTTGACCAAACAATATTGTTTTATAAATAAAACAAATGAGTTTTGTGCCTAAAAATCTCCAAATCCCTCAAAACCCAGTTTTTTACCTTCACTTAACTCTCCGAAAAATACTTTTTCCCAAATTCTACCCCATAACCACAATTATAATAAACCCCCGAATTTAGGGGGATAGCTCAAATCTGGCATCACTGCAACCGAGTACTGACAGGTACTGACAGTGATTTTTTTTTTTGGAAATATTTTTGGCTTGGATACTAAGTCCTTTAAGCCATGTCTTCGTGTAAAAACTTTGGTTTACCGTTAGAATATGGATGTACACATTCTTATGTTTTTTTGTTTTATAGTGTTTGGCAGCAAATGTATCAAGTCAACCTTCTCGGCAAACTTCGCTGAGGTAGGTAATCAACACTACAATAAAATTTTCAGCTCCATTTTACCGAAATCGCGCCTATTTCAATGATTCCACATATTGTCCAGTAGCGCAGACACTTGACTTACAAAACTACACCAATTTTACATCACAATATCCACTAGGAATCAATTCGCGAATAATTAAAACAGCCACTGAACTTCAATTAAAGAAATCCCGCCAAAAACTCCTACTGACAGTGAGTCTGTTTTCAGTATTGCCAACTCAAACAATTTCAAATCGCTAGACTTAATAATATATTATCAAAAGTCGCTAGAAAGTCAATAACTGATTCTACAAGAGGTCTACCTCTCAACCTCTCTCAAGCCTCTTGTTGGCTCTAGCCAACAAAAGGCTTGAAAAAATTTGTATGTAATTAAGTTGTATTTAAATATTGCATCGTCTGCAAAACATTGATGAATTATCAACAGCAATACAGTAATCAGTTATTCTATAATTAGTGTATTCTTACTTTAGATTCAATGGCAGCGTTAAGGACTAGGTGCATAATAATAATCTTTTGTGCGTGACCTAAAATAAAATAGAGTAGGCTCATTAACGAAATTATTTGAATCATTATAGCGTTCACGAATTTTCGTTTTGGAGAAAGGTAGCAGACCTCATATACAGAAAACTCATTTTCTTACATGTTTGAGCTCTCAACTAATGGCTAATAAAACCAGAAGTTTATTAGAACGAATAAACCTACTGTATTTTTTTATTTATTTATTCATTAAGGTAAAACCAACAGCTTCTGTGTACAGCATTTTACAAGTAAGAATAACAATTGGACTAAGTCTTAAACAGTCGCCAATTAGAGGTCAACCAGCATTCTCGAATTAAGGAGTAGGTAATACATTTTACAACAGAAATTATTGTAAAATTGCAATAAAATAACAAATCCAATTATCAATTCTACTATATAACAAAGTTAAAATCATACATTGCAATTAAAAAGAACAAAGTAAAAATATATACCTAATTAATACAATTAAAAGATCAAATAGTTAATAATATAGAAGTAATCAATCAATGCAAACAAAATAAATAATCATGGCAATTGAATCAAATAAAAACAAATAATTTAAATAGAAAATAATCAGAGTAATCAAAAAATATATAATTACGAAATCAACATAACCAGAATATCAAAGTCAGTTAAATAATCGTCAAAATAATTAGAACAATATTGGAATAATTAGACTAGTCAAAATAATCCAATTAGTCAAAATTAGCAAAATCAGAAGAAATTAAAATGCCAAAATAATCTACTTAGTCAAAATGTCGAAGTAAGCAAGCTAATCAGAATAAATAAAATTAAATAATTAAACTAGCCAAAATAATCAAATTGGTCCAAATAATCTATATTATTATAATCGAGATAATAATCAAAACAATAAGTAGGTAATCCAAACAATCAAAGTAATAATGCAATAATTCAAAATCATGCACAAAAAATTTTATGCTAATGGACAGGTTGTGTTCTTCGGCAGGTAGATATTACCCTCATCAGGTACGGATTTTACGAAGGAGTTCATCTCTCTACAAAGTCTGTTTATTGGTGAATTAATGCCAATATTCGTCCTACATGGCGGAGTGTAAAATATATTAGTAATAGGGAATCTAGGTATGTTGTAAGGAATTTTTATCCAAATTTGCTCAACCGGCTATTGGTAATCTAACTTATTTACCAATTTGTAGAGAAAAGTAAATTCCTGCGTCATTCGACGATCGCGCAGGGAATTCAGATTGAAGCACCGGACAATATATATCTTCACAAATCCGTAATGAGATAATAATAATATAATAATAATAATATAGCGTTTATTTTTCTTCACCACATAATGCAAAATAACAATACTAACAATTCAAGTACAGTTACAATGAGTACATTTACATTATTGCTGTGGAGACTGAAGCCTGTGGAGATGAATACGTTTTAACTGCATTCAGGTTGTCCTTCGACAGTGAAATTACAATTTCCTTGCAAACAATAGTTCTGACAGATTGCAACTGTAAGAATTATTGTTTGCAATGAATTGATAACTCAATTAAGCTTCGCGTTTTTCAGAATCAGGCCCCGTTCAGCTTCGTAGCTCTTTGTTCCTTTGTTCTTTTATTGTGTGAATAGTAGCCAACTATTACGTTTTTATTAATAATTATAAAGTTATACTGTTCCATACAAATTGGCACATTCAACAGATTTTTTAAACGTTGCTCCACACTAGGAATTACTCCTATATCGTGGGTGCGTTTCATAAACATGTAAACTTACATACATAAGATACCCAGACCCGGAACAGCTGTGTGTAGACTGGGCCTCAAGTCTGCTATCACAATAGTGTCAGAAAGGTCTATCATTGAAATGAAATTAAATGATATTTATTTTTGCAAATAGGTTTTTCAAAAACACTCTTTTGAAGTCCATACAGCAAACATGTAATGGTCAAATCGTATGAGACCCATGCAGATTAGTGTCTGAGATGGTCTTTTGAGGAAAGAACCATACAGATTTGAGTCCAGTCAGTGCAAGCATTTGTCAGTATTCGTATAGCTCAACTTAGGACTAGTAAGGAGCTCAACGATCCGACGAACAATACCAATGAAAGGACATTTGGGTAGGCCGCAGGAATGCCCAAATTGCCAGACGTACGTCAAAATAACTGAAAAGAAAAAATTATCCACATAGTCCTCATATTCACAATTTTAAACGAAAATATATAAAATAAAATGTAAAAAAAATGTAATATTTAACAAAATAAATATTTGTGTCAAAGATGAATTAAAAAACAAATAAATTCATAGCGTAAAATAAAACAAATATTAAACAATAAATATTTAACAAATATCAAATTGTAAAAAATTATAATCAATGTCAAATTGTAAAAAAGAATATAAAAAACAGAATTGAAATATACATTGTAGAGCGTACTGGAGCAGGTCAATCCCAAGTCTTTTTGTGCTTTCAATCATTGATTTCATAATTGTTGATATTGACAAGTTTGGCAATCTACTAATATAATGGCGTCACTATGACTTTCCAACAGTCAATCACTAACACACCATTGAAAGAAATGGTAATCTCGTACATAATGACAAATTAATTTCTGACCATAGAAATATTTGTTCAATGCGGGTATCGAACCCACGATACGAAGCGCAGTAGCTAATCGCTCAACCACTGTGCCAATCATACCGTCAAAATAGATTCATAATAATCACCATTTAAGGCTGATTTACATTGATACAGTAGCTGGCGCCAGTATCACTGGATCAGCACTGTATCAATGTAAACATATTTTAATGCAGTCCAGCAATTATTTAAATTAATACAGAGCTGCGGGCCTAAAAAAGGCACATGAGCGATTAATGCATGACGGACAGAGCTCCGGCAGGATGTCATGGCGAAATGGCGTCAGCGACTATCGCAACCTCGTTCGGGGCGAGCCACAATTGGGGCGATAAGGCCCATTGGGGCCTTATCGCCCCAATTGTGGCGTGGTTGGAAAGACCTCACGGCGTTCTCAACTTCCGCACGACGTTGGTGCTTACCGAACACGGAAAGTTCGCTAAGTACCTGTTCCGGATTCGTGCGGAGGATTCGCCCGGGTGTCGCCACTGTGTGGAACACCCGGAGGACACGGTGGAGCATACTTGGTTCAGGCCATGATCCGAAGTGAGGAGGGATGGCAGGCTGTCGCCTCCTTCTGCGAAGCAGTAATGCTAGCAAAGGAGAAGGCCGACCGCATCAGGAAGAGGCAACGGGGCGCTCGCCCCAGCTGCCGCCGGGATTCCGATCCCGATTTCCGGCCACCGTAGGCGCGGGCTTGCGGATGGCGTGCAATGGGTAGCACGCTGTCCGATCGTCCGGTAACCGACCGGACTGAGCCCAAGTCGTCGACGGCGCGTTCTGTTCCCGCGCGCCTCAAAGAGCTGTCAGCACACCGAAGAAGCCCAGTCTTGTAAATATAGCCGTATAAAAATATATGATTCATATTATGATTCTACAAAAGTGGCCTTCTTAGACCTGCTGATCCAGCACCGCAATGCGGGGATGCTGACGCCAGCTACTGTATCAATGTAAATCAGCCTTTACCTTATATTATCTCAGTCCAGTACATTTTTAACCAACTTCCAAAGAAAGATATTCTCTCTCGGAACCGTCTAACCAAACGCTCTCTATCTGATAGTAAATATACCTGTTTATAAACACAAAAACATTAAAAAGAAGTCGGCCTTAAATAAAAAAGAAACAAACAAAAACAATTAAAAACACTGATATCCCAAATTAAAATAATTGCATTATCTTTAGCATTATCAGGATTTTAATGTTCCCACTGCTGGGACTCAGGCCTCTTCTCTAGGAGAGGGAATGGTACGTAATCCACCACGCGAGCCCAGTGCGGATTGGCGAATGTCACATGTCTTCGAATTTTTGGTTCTAGGACATGCCTGTTTCCTCACGATGTTTTCCTTCACCGTTTTGAGAGCAACGCTAATGAAATAAATTACACTTTTTAAGATTCCATACATTATTCGGAAAAAACGATACCTACCCGATAAACGATACTGCCTGTCAGTCTGTCAAGACCCTATTTCTCAGGAACACGTAAACACGTAGCTGAAATTAAAATAAAATAGTCAAGTTTGCTGACTAGGGGGGAGGGAGTTAATATTTGCCAAAAATCAGCTTGCGTAATACTTGAACGGCCCCTTAACTACAAATTGAACAAAAACATCATAGGAAGTTGCTAATCCGAACGTGTTAAGGTTATATTGTCTTAGTCTATAGATAGGATATTCACGTGTATCTGCAAACAGCTCCCCATAGTTGAATCAACATTAACAGCTAACGGTATGTCTTCTGTGACGCACACAGAAGGCATACCGTAGGCTGGCAACATTTTGATCTTTCTTTTATAGCTGCCCACGACGATTTCTGAAACATATAAAAGAAATATATTTTCAATACACTTACTCGAAAACCCGCTCTTGTCCCAATACGTTTAGGCACTCAATGGACAGTGGCGTAGCTAGGTGACCAAGGGCACTGGGGCAAAAACCAACTTGGGGCTAAAACTGTTTAGGCTTTATTAATTTACTATAATTATATTATACATATTTTAAAAATGCAAAGCAACTTTATCTTTTAAAAAATCTAAGTTATAAGAACATTGATCATTCACATGCCCACACAACGATCAACGACAGACATAGTCGTCGTTAATATTATAGGCGACAGTATCTTTCACTGCTTAATTACCAAATCTTCTTGAGTAGGCTTTTCAACCAACTGCAGTGGTCACAATATTATCTGATTCACCAAAACTTTCAATATAATTTTTCACTCGTTCAATATGCGGTTTGTTAATCAGGCTTCGGGGGCCCCCCGAGCTTGTGGGCCCCGGGGCACTGCCCCGCCTAGCCCCTTAGTAGCTACGCCACTGTCAATGGACTGTTTTCCGCACTAGTCCGTACTAGGCCCCTACGAGGCATTTGTCAACCCCACGAGTCGTAAGTGTATTGAAAAACATCGTTTGATACACGTGCAAATTTGTCACTGCAGCTCTCAGCTTCATAACACACTCGTCTACGCCTCGAGCGAATTCGGTTACAATGACAAACTTTCTTCACTTATATCAAAATGTACTATTTTTTAAGCCTTACCTCATCTTTTCATAGTGACACATCTACAATTCCACATGACATGGTAAGCGTTCGCTTAATTCTGCAAAGCAGCAATGAGAAAGACCTTCTTCACGCTCCAGCTACCGTGATCCCTACCCTAATTTCCAGCCACCAAGAGCTTGCGGACGACAAACGGTGGGCAGCTCGCCGTCTGGACAGAGTTTGAGACATTGATGGCGCATAGTTGCAAGAAGATGTCAGCAAAACCGTAGTGGCCCAGCAGGGTCGAAGCCTACTGGGGCCTGTTGCCAAACAGCACCCCATAGTTGAACCAGTAGTAACAGCCAGCGGAATGTCCTCCGTGAGGCACACGGAAGACATGCCGAAGGCTATCACTATTGTTTTTCATTTCTATCCGCCTACGACGATTTCTGAAACATATTAAAATAACCCGCCCGTTTTCCCAACGCTTTTAGGCACGCAATTGACTATTTTCCACACTAGTGCGGAAAAGTGCGCCTGCGGAGCCCCGCCACAATTTTATAGTAATAAAATTATTTATCATATCAGGCTGGGCGCGGGTCAACCACCACGAGTCGCAAGCACGTAAGTGTAAAGAAAAACGTCGTTTGATACGTGTGTGAATTTGTCATTGCAGCCCTCAGCTCCATAACACACTCGCCTACGGCTCGTGCCAATTCCGCCCCGTTCGTAATGACAAAATTACACTTGTATCAACATTTACTATTTTTATCCTTACCTCAACTTGTCACCGTGACACATCCACATAATTATCATGGCAAAAAAATTCTAAGACTTCTTTATTGAAAATATCAAAATAACAAAGCCATCAACCGATAAACCAGTGCTTGACTGCATCACACCTGATGGTAAGCAGTGATGCAATCATTGATTGGATGCAATTGATGATAGTGAGGCGCACTAGTTTATTACTACGCACTAGTTTATTGTACGAAAATCAGTACAATAAACAGAGGGAGAGAGATTTGCATGTTTATCAGTTGTCTAGTAGGTACTCATAACACAAGCTCTGCATAGCTTGAGACTAGACGGCGTTGTGTGATAGTTGTGGAATAAAAAAATTCGTCCGATTATAATTTAGGTGTCTTCAAGACAAGATTAATTTATAGTGATTTATTATTGTATACATCTTTAATTTATTTACAGGTTTATTTTTATTTTTGTATAGCTTCTTTTTATAATGTGAATGTCAGAACACCGTAGACTCCACGGATTCAAGGATTACAATTTTTATTGTGTTTTGGGTACAAAGCCGACCGGTCTACATTGTCCTCTATAGTATGAAAATATTTTCGGTTCTTCTCCATAGGAAACGACCAAATGGAACCGTGCGCTAGCTTCTGACATTTTAAAAAGTGCCCATGTAGGCCTATGTGAAATAAACGACTATGAGTTTTAAAGAGTGAATAGGCTTTTAATAAGCTAGTGCTCCTCACATAGACATATATATTACTAGCGTATCATTGGCTCCTCATCAACGATTGCATCACTGCTTACCATCAGGTGGGATTGCAGTCAAGCACTAGTTTACATAAATTAAAAAATAAAACTTTAGTTATGGCGTTCATGACTGTTTTACTTACCCTAAGAGAAAGGACAATTCCACGCACAACCATAAAAACGACACTATACTATGATTTTTTATTAGATGAAGTAAAGTGACAGCAGTGGACCAATGCCCAACTGTCAAACAACCATTGTTATAGCTGTCACTTTACTTCATCTAATAAAAAATCATAGTATAGGTACCGAATTCTAAACTGTGTACTGTGGTGGATGGTGGCGTAATCAAAGAGCTTCTATGATATTATATTAAAATATTATATTGTCATTACCTAACTTCTTTTTACTTTTAAAGTTATTACTACGTGCCAGTTTGCACTTTACATGGCTGCTTGGTCGTCACAATACCTAGCGTTTACTTCTAGTGAAATACAAAAGTAAAATGTCAGTATAACGCGAAAATAAATTCAAACACCGCTCCAAGCTTATGCATCCGGTCTCACTGATAACCTTAGTGCTCGATTACGGACACGCGGCGCGTTGCGTGGCTCCTCGGGCGGTCCGTCGTACATTGACATAATTATGTTTGTGTTTGCGCGAGCGATGACGCGGCCCGCTGCTGCAATGCACGACGAAACGCCCAACACGGCCTTAGATGGAATATGAGTGAAATAATATAAACGGTATATTAATAATTATATTTAAAAAAATATCTGGACAAGTGCGAGTCGGACACGCACACAGAGGGTTCCGTACAAACTTAACTATGAAAACAGTTCAATTCACGAATCGAGTATCGAAGATTTTTCGAGTCGCATAAAAGGTTTTTTTTTTGTATGTAACTACAAATTTACAGTTTCCAGCCCCCCTAGCTAAGTTACAATCGTTTCGTTTTACATGAACGCTTGTAGTTAGTTGGCCACGACCCCAACTCCCTTGTTCGAACAAATGAATTGGGGGCGTGGCCAATTACAAGCGATTACGCAAGACGAAACGATTGTAACTTAGCTAGGGGGGCAGATTTTTTCCTATAGTGTCATTGGACCTTGCTTCATACCAAATTTAAGGATTCTAGGTCAACGGGAAGTACCCTATGAATTTTGATTCCCTTGAGAGTGTCGAAATGTACGTTTTGCGACATAAACGGCCATACCTTTTTTCCGTTAACATATTATAATGTTTGATTTTTTCAGTTTCAAGGGACCGCAGCCCTGTTTTAATTTTCAACTCTATACTTCCACGCGTTTCCGAGAGAAAGGAATCTTGACAGACAGACAGACAGACGGACAACAAAGTGTTTCCTTTTTTTCTTTAAAATACGGAACCCTAAAACCATAATTCTATATAATTTGTCACATTTTACAATATAAAAATAACTGATAACATTTTCATGTTTAAAAATATTATATAATAATATCTTGTAAAACTTGGTTTCTTGGTTGCTTGGGACATCATTAAAATACTTCTCCCGCTCTAAGGTGAAACGCGAGGACTTGTCAGACTTTTCCTGAATGTAGTGACATTGACAAGGCCACTTAGGAACTAAAATTTCAAATACTGTATCGCGGTTGCTGCTGTGTCGCAAACAACGTGACAAGCAGATAAAAGAGCAAAGCAAGCAAAGTGATGAGCTTCACAAAGGTAGAGAAGAAGAAGAGGAAAAAGCCTACATGTCAAAACCAGTGCGGTACCGCGCTGGCCGGAGTCAACATGCAGCTGCGTCCAGCAATACCCAAAACGCAGCTGTACATTTCGAGACTACATCACACCACGAAGGTTGAGGATATCGTGGAGTATTTACGTATGAAGACCAACTGGACTTTGAGATTCGTGCAGTTAGAGACGCGCCATAACACTAATTTCAGGTCGTTTATGGTGCGGGTACAGACTCACCATTTGGAGACCTGCCTCAAAGGAGAGTTTTGGCCGAAGGGTGTCGTGTATCGACGATTTAGTGTTTTTTTTTTTTTTCGGTAGTTAAAATCATCCAATGACAAATCCCGCCCTTGGGTGAGGCGAGGAATAGTGTCAGACTCTTACTGACTAAAAACCTACCCTTCCATTCATTGCCTTTGTCCCGGGGCCCGTGGTGACGATTTAGTGGTAGGATACCAACCTCGCAGCGGAACACGACGCCGTCACTTCGTTTGCAATAGTTCAATAATTAAAAGTTTAATATTTTTTATAGTTTTATATGTATTATTTTAGTATTTTGTTGGGCCTTAGTTGCCTGATAATAAAGGATTATTATTAGAGTTCAATAGCCTGAAATAAACTATCGGGCATTTGTCCGGTCCAGACAACATCCGTCTGTTGTGCTGATTATCGGTTTGCCTTAGGTACATCCGCTGTTTACACGCGTTACAAGCAAGGTCATCTCTGTTGGGAAGCTAGATTATTGCATCCGTGTAGTCCACGCTTTAAGGGTATTACATCGCTCAATGACCTTCAAGAATTTACCTCTACATTAGTAGAGAAGAATTGACCTCTAAACAGGCATTGCAGGGGGTGCTGCGCGCGGGGTGTTAGTACTGATTCGAGTTTTTTCTTGATTACTTATCGATATTCAATGAAATTCGAAAAAAAATCAATACAAGTTATTTAATTTATCGTAACATATATTTTGGTATAAATTCAATGTATAAATATAGAGCCGTTTTCGAGAAAATATGGAATTAATGTTCAAAAAAGGCCTATTTACCAGATTTTTTTTTCTAGAGTTAGGTTAGGTTAGGTTTTTGAGAAACGTAATCAATACAATTTATTAGTAATGTCCTTAAGTATCCCCTTCATTTTTTATATGGTAATCGTACATAAGGAAACTTCAAACAACCTAGGTGTTTTTTTTGGATTTGGGCAATGTAATCCCCTTAAGTGCTATCCAAACATTTCGAGGTACCCGGCCCTGCCGTTTTCCGTCAGGGACGAGGACAAAATCGGTTACGTAATACTTCATTCGTATTTTTAGTCAGTAAAAGTCTGACACTATCTCAGTCCAAGGCCGGGAGTTGTCATTGAATGATTTTAGTAAAAGCGTAACAGACGTACAACTTTTTTTTTTTTTCGTGGTAAGTAAAATCATCCAATGACAAATCCCGCCCTTGGGCGGAGCGGGAAGTAGTGTCAGACTCTTACTGACTAAAAACCTACCCTGTTCCTTCGTAGCCTATCGTGCCGGGGCCGTGTATTCCTTTCGGAAGTTAACCCATGACCCCAGTAGGCTTCAACCCTACCTGCCTGCAGTTAGCAGGCTGGGCCTTTTCGGTGTGCAGACAACTCCTTGAGGCGCGCGGGAACAGTACGCGCCGTCCACGACTTGGGCTCGGTCCGGTCGGTTACCGGACGATCGGACAGCGTGCTACCCATTGCACGCCGTCAGCAAGCCCGCGCCTACGGTGGCCGGAAATCGGTATCGGAATCCCGGTGGTGGCTGGGGCGAGCGCCCCGTTGCCTCTACCTGATGCGGTCGGCCTCCTCCTTTGCTAGCATTACTGCTTCGCAGAAGGAGCAAACCGCCTGCCATCCCTCTTCACTACGGACCATGGCCTGAACCAAGAATAGACGGACAGTTACATTTCACTACATAGTACCTATAAAACAAAGTCGCTTCCCGCTATCTGTCCCTATGTATGCTTAGATCTTTAAAACTACGCAACGGATTTTGATGCGGTTTTTTTATAGATAGAGTGATTCAAGAGGAAGGTTTGTATGATATATGCATAATATATTTAATATCACCATTGTACCCGTTCGAAGCTGGGGCGGGCCGCATCAAAACCAACCTAACGTATATTCATTTTTTCCTTTAAATTGTTACGTAATAAATATTAAACGGGGGGGGGGGGAGGGGAGGGGTCGACCTACTTTTTTTTTTGTTTTTAGATAAAGTACTAGTTCAATCGTTGCCTGTATTCAAAAGACTTTTTAAAAGAGCTCTACCTGTCTCTGTGATTATCAAAAGTCGTCATTTCTTTTTATTTTCTATATTTTTCGAATATGTATGTATTTATGCATCTATTATATAGCATATGTATATATCTGTGTATCTACTAAAGTATATTGTAGTAAATTGGTGCTTATTATGACAGCCCCATATCATGTCTTGAGAATCCAGTCCATTCATGGTTCAATTGTTTGTATTTTACACATAAGTTTTCTTTTTTATATTTCTTTTACGTGCCAACAATAAAGTGTACAATAAATAAATAAATAAAAAATTGTATGACGTACATAATAAATGGATGGCTTCTTACTTTCCTCTAAATTGTCCTTCTTCACAAACTTCTAATTTCTTCTTCTTCTTCTACACAATTTCCTCAGTTGCTTCCGTTGTGACTTCTGTCTAAGGGGCACCATGTATCAGAGTGATGCAGGCACAAAAAGTGGACTACATATTGCAAAGTTTCGTACAATAATATCATTACCTTCTGTGTGCAGTTATAAATATAGCATGGCGATTAGCTTATCACATTAATTAAATTGTACAGCGGGAATTACAAGTTCTTATCAGCGGGGAATTGGGAAAACGCATTATTCAGTCAAATGGCGTTATATTTGGCAAAAAACAATTGTTCTGTATTCTAACCCATGATTGGTTCAGCTGACGGCGCAAAGATCATAGAGCGTCATATATGCCAGAAATCAGCCAATAGCGGGCTGCATAGATGACAGCACAAGCGCCCTCTCCCGGTTTTTCATGTTGTTGAAATCGGGCCGCCGTGCGGTAACTTTCTTTTTGAGCGCGCTCCTCAATAAATCGATAAATCAAGGGACAAAGTGAGCATAACCGTGTTGTGTGATCAGTAACCAGCTTCAACAGTGCTGCTTCATCCAGAGTACTTCGAGGAAGGCTGAAAAGGCGATAAAGGTAAGACGTTCTTTGGCTTTGTCGTTTGTTATTTTGTTCCAAGATTGGGTAAGCTCAAACCGAGTTTCATACAGAACAACCACCAACACCAGCTATTTAATACAGTCCGCTTTCTCTATTCCACATTCTGGTCCATTCGAGACGGATTCTCATTTTCATCTCTCCAATAAGATTCAAATAGGAAAAACATTTGGCTAGCGCTAGACCTACGCGTCCAAAATGGCGGAGGTCTTAGAAATGAAACGAAAAACGTTAACATGCAGGAAAGAATATTTATTTGCAAAATTACAAAAGCTTTATGATTATTCCAAAAAGTTGGGAACAGAACCAGATATATTGCCAATGTTTACGGTATTAATGTCTGAAATGGAAAGTGTCCGTCTGAGATTTGAATCCACCATATTTGATTTGTTCGAAATAGAAGTACAATTAAAACCTACTAAAGTGAAAATGTCAACAAGTGAGCTGGAATCATTTGACGAAATGTATAATGCGTGCCAGTTAATCGCTAGTAAATATTCTAAATTGGAAAATGATTTCTTCCCTGCGATAGACAAACAGGATTTAGTAAAACCCGCGTTACCAAAGATATCATTATTTCAATTTGACGGTGAAACAGAAAATTGGATGACCTTTTATGACACGTTTTTATCATTAGTTCACAATCGAAATTTCACAGATATCGATAAGTTTCATTATTTACTCTCATGCGTAAAGGGCCCTGCCTTAAATATAGTTAAAAAACTGCCGATAACTGCCGCAAATTACGCATTAGCTTGGCAAAGCTTGATTGATAAATACCACGATCACAGAACACTAGCATGTAGGTATTTCGATAAAATGTTGAACTTTACACCGTTAACAAAAGATACCTCGTCGAATTTAACTTCATTTATAGAAACCTTTGATCATTCTCTTAAAGCGATTCAAGCATTAAATATTAAACACTTGGACGACTTTCTATTGTGTCATTTAGCATTACAAAGACTCGACCCTCATACGCGAAAATTATTCGAAGAAAGTCGGGATCAAAAGTTAATACCTACTTTCGAAGAACTTATGCAGTTTGTAAACAAACAAATTAAAGTTCTAGAACATTCGTTTATAAATGTGGCTACTAATAACCCGTCGAAGTCTAGTAATAACCATTCGCAAAATAAAAATCAGAGATCTTCGTCAAAGTCGATTCTCAATACGGCACGAACTCCGCAAAAAATTAATAACCGTAATGCAAACTTAAGCTGTGTGATTTGTAAACAAAATCACATGATTTATCGATGTGATCAATTTCGTAAATTGTCCGTCGATGAAAGAATGAACCGTGTTCATTCACTAAAACTGTGTAATAATTGTCTTAAATCTGACCATCAATCGAATGCTTGTAAAAGCACAATGAGTTGTGGGGTCTGTGCAGAACCACATCATTATTTGTTGCATAAAGATAATACGTTATCAGATAGCGCGCGAACATCGTCCGTGACGGTGCAGTCTCCTTCGCTCGCACTAAACGCTGGTCGCTTCGTAAGTGACGTCACATGCACAAATACACAACAATCATTCATGAGTAATAACCTGTGTGAATATGAGGTAGTTCTAGGTACTACTCTCACTCATGTAATTGATTGTGTGGGTCAGTTTCACGATTGTCGAGCCGTTATAGATTCCGGGGCACAAAGTTCTTTTATAACAACTGAGTGTGCTCAGAAACTAGGATTAAAACGTAAAAAATGCCCTTTTACTATTCATGGGATCGGCGGAGGGGTAGTAAAAACTCAAGGAATGGTCACGTGTACATTGAAACCAAGACAGGCGTGTGGTCCGACGTTTCGAGTTAATTTAGTAGTTATTTCAAAGGTGTCCGCGGATATGCCTAATGTTTCATTTACTGAAAATGTCATTAGCGAATATAAAACTTATAAGTTGGCGGATCCATTGTTTTTCAAGCGTTCACGAATAGATATTTTGTTGGGGAATGACATAGTCCCAGATATAATTATTGATAAACCATTCGTAATTAGGGATGGTATTCCTAGTGTGATTAAAACAGTTTTTGGGGATGTAGTTAGCGGAAAATTATATCCGTTTAATAAATATAAATCGCAAAATCTTAATTTATCAGTTTCGTATGACGACGAACAGTCAATTGACAAAACATTACGTGATTTTTGGGAAGTTGAAGAGGTGCCGTGTACCCCGTCAACAAGTCCAATGGATCAACTAGCCGAGGAGATATTTTCTCATGAATATACGCGGGAGTCGAACGGCCAATACGTAGTTCCAATGCCGTTCGCACCTAACCCCGCGCCATTGGGACAATCGCGTGCCGCGGCCGAGCGACGACTGATCTACTCGGAGCGTAAACTCGCACGTGTACCTGAGTTGAATAACAAATATAAGGAATTTATGCGTGAATATGAAGACCTCGGTCATATGGAACTTTATAAGGGTGATCAGCCTAGTAAATACATTATCCCACATCACAGTATTTTGAGACCTAGTAGTACCTCAACTCCGTTGCGAGTAGTATTTGACGCGTCTGCGAAAACCACCACAAGCGTCTCGTTGAATGATATTCTATTGGTCGGCCCTAAGCTGTATCCGGACATTGCGTCAATAATCTTGAAGTTTCGGCTATTCGAATATTGTTTAGTGAGTGATGTTTGTAAAATGTATCGCGCTATTGCCTTAAGAAAAGAAGATCGCTGTTATCAACACATTTTATATCGGGAATCCCCTAACGATCCAATTAAATTATATGAATTAAAAACTGTAACCTACGGACTCAGCTGTTCTCCATTCTTAGCTATTCGCACGCTGCTCCAGTTAGCGAAAGACGAGGGTGAACGTTTTCCCCTCGCTGCTCAGGTCCTCCGTGAGGGAATATACATGGATGATATCTTATATTCATGCCAAACCCTTGAGCAAGCTAGCCTAGTCCAAGATCAACTAATAGGTATTTTCGAAAGTGCCAACTTTACGCTAAAAAAGTGGATGAGTAACAATGAGGAGTTGCTGCAACGCGTTCCGTCTGAAAATAGGGAAAATTCCGTAACGTTCGTTAAAGACGAAAACGACAGTTCTATTAAGGTCTTAGGACTTAAATGGACTCCAAAATCCGATCATTTTTTATTTTCAGTTAATTTATCGGACAACGAAACAACCAAGCGATCGGTACTAAAACTGCTAGCGTCGATTTACGATCCCGTGGGTTTTATCGCGCCATGCATTTTAGTAGCTAAGCAGATTATGCAAGATCTGTGGAAGCTAGGTATTGGTTGGGACGATAAGTTGCCAGATAACATTAAAAAATCGTGGCAGCACTTTATTTTTGAACTTCCGCGGTTAAGCGAGTTACGTATCGAGCGCCATATGCTGTTACCGGGCGAAACGACTTGTGATTTAATCGGATTTTGTGACGCTTCTTTACGAGGTTACGCAGCCTGCGTGTACGTCATCAGTCGTGACCAAAAGGGTAACGCAAAGGTTCGTTTAGTAACAGCGAAATCCAAAGTAGCACCAATAAAACCCGTAACAATCCCTCGGTTAGAATTAATGGGAGCGGTTTTATTAAGTAAATTAATAAAATTCGTTTGCGATACATTTGTTACTCGAATTAAAATTAACCAAATAACTGCAGTATCAGACTCGACAGTCGTACTGTCCTGGCTTCAAACGGAACCTTATAAATTAAAAACCTTTGTCAGTCATAGAGTTACTCAAATTATTGAAATCTTACCCCCTCATTTTTGGCGGCACGTTGGCAGCGAAAATAACCTAGCAGATATTTGTTCGCGTGGAGCGTCTCCGGCGCAACTGATAGACTGCACCCCACGTTGGCTACAGGGTGCCGATTGGATGTATCAAAATTACGTCGATTGGCCTCTGACGGTGTTTGTGAATGAAAGCAATCATAAACTACCGGAATTAAAAACTTCCACTAATTTGTTGCTGAATCACAATATTAGTGATCATATTATTGAAACTAAAATGGAATTTTGTGATAGAATCTTCGCACAATTTTCGTCATTTTCCAAATTGCAAAGATCTTTTGCTTGGATTTTAAGATTGACTCGCAAACAGGGTGATATACCCACCCATGCTAAATCACACGTGTTATCAACCCGTGAACTGAACGAGGCACGCGATAAATTAATAAAGCTAGTTCAGAATACTTACTTTGAAACGGAAATTAAAATGATAACAGATAAAAAATACGTACCATCGTTACGAAAATTATCTCCGTTCATTGATAGCGATGGGTTTCTCAGGGTAGGGGGTCGCATCGGTTATTCCGAACTTCCTTATAATGCTAGACACCCGCGACTTCTCCCTAAAAATAGTTTATTTACAAAACTATTGATTAAATATTTACATGAAAAATATTTACATGTTGGACCGCGAACCTTGCAAAGTGTTGTTAATGAAAACTTTTGGATATTATCGGCTCGTAGCGTTATTAGATCCGTTTTATCTAAATGTAAAACGTGCTTTAAATGTAAACCATCGTTACTTCAGCCTGAAATGGCCCCGTTGCCAACAACTCGGTTGATACCTAATAAGGTATTTTCTAACGTCGGAGTTGACCTCGGAGGTCCATTCTTAATTAAAGAAAGCTTACGTCGTAATGCTAAAGTGACAAAAGCGTACTTGGCACTATTTGTCTGCTTTTCAACTAAAGCAGTACATCTCGAAGTGTTGTCTTCTCTCTCCGCTGATTGTTTTCTCGCATGCCTGGATAGATTTGTGGCTCGCAGAGGTCTGTGCGCTGTTCTCTATTCTGATTGTGGAACTAATTTTGTTGGCGCAAACCGACATCTGTCGGAGATACAAAAGTTCTGGCGCGAGAATCAAGATGACATTTCGGGCGGTTGCGCTAAACGGCAGGTTGATTGGAAATTTAATGTTCCCAGTGCTCCTCACATGGGTGGTCTCTGGGAAGCGGGCATTAAGTCAGCCAAATATCATCTAGTGCGGTGTGTAGGGGAAAAGTCCTTAACGTTTGAGGAACTTGCTACGATATTCTGTAAGGCAGAAGCCATAATGAATTCGCGCCCTTTGTGTCCGCTTCCTTCAAGTGACAACCCCAACGAATTTAACGTATTAACCGCCGGACACTTTCTAATTGGACGAAGTTTAGTCTCCATTCCTGAGTACGACGTGCGAGATATTGATATCAATAGGCTGTCACGGTGGCAGTATATCCAGAAGTGCTCCCAACTGTTCTGGAAACGTTGGAGTTATGAATATCTAAACACTTTACAACAGAAAGCCAAGTGGTTTATCTCTTCTTCTAATCCTAAAGTTGGAGATTTAGTAATAATTAAAACTGACAATGTTCCCTCTTGCACTTGGCCTCTCGGCAAGATTGAGAAGTTACATCCCGGTCCCGACTCAATAGTTAGGTGCGTGACACTGCGCACAGAAAAGGGTGTCTTACAGAGACCTATAAATAAACTTACCCTATTACCTTACGCCAATTAATTTCAAATAAAACGTTTTTTATTTAATTTAGAGCATAATTTAAGATTAGTTATCAATGTCCTAGATAGTATAGTAATCTCAGTTTTAGGAAACCATCACTATGGTTTCGGTAGGGGGTATGTTCTGTATTCTAACCCATGATTGGTTCAGCTGACGGCGCAAAGATCATAGAGCGTCATATATGCCAGAAATCAGCCAATAGCGGGCTGCATAGATGACAGCACAAGCGCCCTCTCCCGGTTTTTCATGTTGTTGAAATCGGGCCGCCGTGCGGTAACTTTCTTTTTGAGCGCGCTCCTCAATAAATCGATAAATCAAGGGACAAAGTGAGCATAACCGTGTTGTGTGATCAGTAACCAGCTTCAACAGTGCTGCTTCATCCAGAGTACTTCGAGGAAGGCTGAAAAGGCGATAAAGGTAAGACGTTCTTTGGCTTTGTCGTTTGTTATTTTGTTCCAAGATTGGGTAAGCTCAAACCGAGTTTCATACAGAACAACCACCAACACCAGCTATTTAATACAGTCCGCTTTCTCTATTCCACAACAATAATTACTATTTTACTGAACTGAAAAAGTGTGCATTGTGGATTAAGTTTGATATAGTACGCGGCAAAAAAGTTGAACCAGTTGCAATGGTGTGAGCAGTGATGGCCGAGTGGTAACGGCCTCGACTTACAAGTTGTAGATCACGGATTCAAACCCAGCCAGGCGCATTACTTTGTGTAATTTATTTCATCACCACTGCTCTCAAAACTGGGCACGCCACGATTGAGGGGGTAAGGCCCATCTTTGAGGCGTGGCTGGAAAGGCCTCAAGGCGTCGTGACCTTCAGCATGGCGCAGGTACTAATCGAATTTAAATAAGGGAATTCGGACTTAATTTATTGTATTTAGGAATTTATTAGACATTTAATCTTTTGAATACCGTAATTAGAGACACAATAGAAAGACAAAAGGTGTGCGAACGCCGGCGTTCGCTTGGGGCTTGAGTAACGTATATGCTATTCGATAAATTCAAAGAATTCTTGATAGATACTATAATAAATTACTAATGAAATCAAACTTGTATTATCCGAATAGAGCAAAAATAAAGATTCAAAGCATTTTATTTCAAATAAACCATTTACAGGCACTTTTGAAAAGTCAAAAAGACGGTCTGTCAAAAAAAAAATGATGCTAATTGCACATTCCAAAGCGTAGATCTCTATGAAGAAGAATGTGCAAGAAACTCCATGGACACTCTTTTCAAACAAGTTATGTTTTACAAATATATCGGTTACATGTTTCTTGTCGCTGCTAATATGTGAGAACAATGTAAATAAGATAAAGAGAAGAAAAAAAAATGTTCTAATTTATAGATATTAAAATAAACCACTGGCAGCTAAGATATGACCGGTCTCAACTGACAGCGCCCGTTCACGAACATGACGCATATATCAGCACCATAAAAGAAGCAAAATCACATTCGAGTGTAATAGACCAAAACATAGAAACTAAGACATGTCATGCTCTGTTGATTTGCTCACTATAATCGTGCAGGCTCTCGGCTCGTAAAGTTGCTAATCTAACCAAACTTGAATTTATTTTGTCATTATCTTTTGTCAGCAGCTTTGACCACATTAAGATGATAAAATTCGAAACATTTTTATTTCATGTTAGGCCTACATGGGCACTTATAAAACATTAGAAGCTAGCACGCGTTTCCAATTGGTCCTTTCCTATGGAGCAGAACCGGCAAGAAACTTCACAATTACTCTTTAAAAAATTGAATTGATTCATTATAAATTATATTGTCTTTATTCTTTATTGCACATACAATTTTATAAAATAATAAAATTGGACAGTTAATTGGGATTTCTTACAGCAAACTATAGGTAGATATAAATAAAATATTTTTAATGATTGATACTAAAACAAGGAATATAAAAACACTACTTAATTCAAACTACATATACACTATGCTCCGGAGCGAGGAGGAGTGGCAGGCAGTCGCCTCCTTTTGCGAAGTAGTAATGCTAGCAAAGGAGGAGGCCGACCGCATTAGGCAAAGGCGCACACGACGCCGCCGCCGCCGGGATTCCGATCCCGATTTCCGGCCACTGTAGGCGCGGGCTCGCGGACAGTGGGCAATGGGTAGCTCGCTGTCCGTCCGTCCGGTAACAGACCGATCCGAGCTCAAGCCGTCTACGGCGCGCACTGTTCCCGCGCGCCTCAAGGAGTTGTCAGCAAACTGTAGGGGTCCAGCAGGTCCGAAGCCTACTGGGGCCAAAGGTTATGTGAGAATGTCACCACGGGCCCCGGGACAAAGGCAATGAATGGAAGGGTAGGTTTTTAGTCAGTAAGAGTCTGACACTATTTCCCGCCCCACCCAAGGGCGGGATTTGTCATTGGATGATTTTACCTACCAAAAAAAAAAAAAAAATACACTAAAGGCTTTTAGCACAGTACCAGTCGACACCACGGATATCTATGATCGACACCAATGCGAAGAAACATTTTGCCTTAATATTTTAGATAAAATTTATTATATATATATATTTATTTAATCTTCATGTACAGTTAGTGGTACTTAGGCGGACTAATTAGAGACACAATAGAAAGACAGGTGTGCGGACACAGGTGTCCTCTTGGGGCTTGAGAGTTTACTGCAACAAGGCATTCTCAACCAATCCACCTTCGGGTTAAAAAAAAAACAACACTATGGAGTCATTCCCTTTATTGTACTAAATTAATTAAATCTAATAAAAATCTAGAGGCTCTACAGTACGGGTAAAATTAAGTAATTAAAAAAAAATTTTCGACACTTAATGATGGCAACTTAGGAGGCTGCCAATGAATTCGTTTCATCACGTAAGATAAGATTTTGTTCCATTAAATAGTAGGTAGCGATAATGGCAGAGGTGACAATCTTCTTTTTTAACATCTTCTCACCTCGTGCTAGTTTCAAACTATGCTTCAACTGTTGTCTGAAGAACAGACAAGAATCTTCTGTTTTTCAGACAAAAGGTGGAGCACAAGTTGCCTCCACTACTTTGTTCAGAGTAACAAGAAAGAGTGATAAATCACTGTGCAACTAATTTTGAAAAAAAAGTAAGCACCCATTTCATAATGTCATGTTTTCGTATCAATTCTTATTAAAAAAATATATAATATATAAAATTATATTATTTTCTTTATATCACGTCTCATTTTTCGAAAACGAAAGAAACAAAAACAAAATTGAGCAGACTTTTTAGATTAATATTTCCATGGATATCCATGGTTTCTATTGATTAAAAGTACGTCCAAAATAAATAAATTTGCACTAAAAATATTTGAATGGAATAATTTATTTCTAGTCTTAGCTAACTCTATATGTAGTATAGAAACCTTTTAAAACTTAATAGGTACATAAACTAAATTAAAAATAATAATATGTACAAACGGGTAGAAAAAAAACTCATAGGGTATCAAAAAATTCATCCGCATCGATGTCAATGGGACAAGTGCCCAGAACGCTGGCAGCGTTGCCACGTTGTATGGCAATGCTGATTCGTTGACCGAAGAAAATTAAATTAAATTGTGTACACTGTAGTGTTTTTGAGACATTTTTTTTATTATTAAAATAAGTTTGTAACCTTACTCTTGTATGCGTATAAGAAACATTTGATTAGAAAAGCGGGAACGTCGCATCTTTCCCCCTCGTAATCAGCAGGGCACTGGCAGACAGGCCCACTCTTCTCATCCACGGTACAGACGCCGCCGTTGAGGCAATACTGATAGCATGCGCTGACTTTCCCTTCCTCAGAATTACCGGCATCATAACTGAAACAACGAACATTTTAAATAATGAAATATCTAAACAGGTCACGGCAGGTCAAGCAGGTATTAGGTGCAGCGCTGGGTGCGGGAGCAATACAGATACAACCCCTCAGTCGCCCAAATGGCCCGATGACCATGTATTTGTACGTACAACCAGGTGATATAACAAGCTTATAACTTTGTGATTTTTCATAATACAGTTATGAAATTTTATTCATAGAATTTTAACATAAAAATACTAGACACGGGTTTCGGGTTTTGCATATATTTACTATAACTAATGTTGTAGAGCTAATACAATACAACTGTACAGTTTGTTTATCTGCTCGCACTAAACCCAAGACTGGTTCAAATTAAATAATCATTATAATGTTGGAGCCATTTATGGAGAAAAGGATATAATACCATTGATACTACGAGCCACGGGTACAACGCAAAGACAGAGGTGAAACTGCGGGGAATAGCTAGTGTAACTATAATCTGTTAATTAAAAACACAAAGAATAGTAAAGGCGGTTACAAACTTCTGCAACGTAACATGAAAGGAGCATTTCATAAGAGAGGATGAATTGCTTATTATCAAATTTTAACACACGCCGCCGCCGCCGCCGGGATTCCGATCCCGATTTCCGGCCACCGCAGGCGCGGGCTCGCGGACAGTGGGCAATGGGTAGCACGCTGTCCATCCGTCCGGTAACAGACCGGTCCGAGCTCAGGTCGTCTACGGCGCGCACTGTTCCCGCACGCCTCAAGGAGTAGTCAGCAAACTGTAGGGGCCCAGCAGGGCCGAAGCCTACTGGGGCCAAAGGTTATGTGAAAATGTTACCAAGGGCCCTGGGACAAAGGCAAGGAATGGAGCAGGGTAGGTTTTTAGTCAGTAAGACTATGACAGTACTTCCCGCCCCACCCAAGGGCGGGATTTGTCATTGGATGATTTTACCTAAAATAAAATAAAAAACACATTTTGACAAGTTGCCTTCAGAGCGATTCGTACTATGGTGACAGCGGGGCGTTTCTTCCACCTGTATCCAGTGCAGAAACCTCCTAAACTTATCATCTCCATTATAACAAGTGTACCGTGAAATTAACAAGGTGTTAAGTAGGTACCTGAGTTCAGTTGTTTCCTCAACACAATTGTCCTTACAGGCGGTAACTTCACATCTTTCTCCATCATAAGCTGGTGTGCACTGGCAGACTGGCTCGTCTTCCTCATTCAGGGAACAGACACCACCGTTTAAACAGTAGTCATGGCATGCGTAGACTTCGCACCTTACTCCAGAGTAACCGGCTTTACAGCTGAAATAGCAAAAGAATATACAACATTATTTTAAGTATATGCTAAACCTGAATATAGTTTGTCCAGAATCAGTAACTGAATCGATTCCATTATTTTTTACACCATGTTTTATTTTTTCCCAAAAATATTCAAAAAAGGCCACAAGTTGGATACCACCGAAGTTGAGTATAACACTAGTCACGGCAGGTTAAAGTGGGCATTAGGCAACAGCATACTGTTGGGTAGGGAGCGAAACCACCCCTCAGTCGCTGCATTTTCGACGTTTGGCTCCCAAACTGAATCGGACTGGGGCTGCTCTCGGGCGGCTCCTGCCCAACCTCAGGGGACCAGACGCCTCCTGCCGGAAGCTCTACGCGGGAATCGTTCGGTTTATGGCCCTCTACGGGGCTTCGGTGTGGGCACCGACGTTGAAACAGCAACCGAGGACACAGCTGAATGCTTGCCAGAGGGTCATGGCAATACGCATGGTGCGAGGGTACCGAACGATTTCCCGCGAGGCGGCGACCCTTCTTGCTGGCCAACTGCCGTGGGATCTGGAGGCAAGAGTCCTTGCACACATGCACGACAAGCGCATGGAGATGCAACGCCGGGGCGAAATTCCGCTGCCACGACAAGTCGAGGCATGGCGGACAGAGCTCCGGCGGGATCTCATGGCGAAATGGCGTCAGTGACTATCGCAACCTCGTTCAGGGCGCGCCACAATTGGGGACACCGGCGCCACCCGGAGGACACGGTGGAGCATACTGTAGAGGTGTGCCCCGCCTGGGCGGAGCATCGCCGTGTCCTCGTGGGGGTAATCGGCGGCAGCGATCTCTCTCGCCGGGCCTTGGTTCAGGCCATGGTCCGGATTGAGGAGGGATGGCAGGCGGTCGCCTCCTTCTGCGATGCAGTAATGCTAGCAAAGACCGACCGCATCAGACAGAGGCAATGGGGCGCTCGCCACAGCCGCCGCCGGGATTCCGATCCCAATTTCCGGCCACCGTAGGCGCGGGCTTGCGGACGGCGTGCAATGGGTAGCACGCTGTCCGATCGTCCGGTAACCGACCGGACCGAGCCCAAGTCGTCGACGGCGCGTTCTGTTCCCGCGCGCCTCAAGGAGCTGTCAGCACACCGAAGAGGCCCAGCCTGCGAACTGCAGGCAGGCAGGGTTGAAGCCTGCTGGGGTCAAGGGCCGTTTTCTGAGAGGAAGGCTCAGCCCCGGCACTATAGGCTACGAAGGAACGGGGTAGGTTTTTAGTCAGTAAGAGTCTGACACTACTTCCCGCTCCGCCCAAGGGCGGGATTTGTCATTGGATGATTTTACCTACCATAAAAAAAACCCCTCAGTCGCCCGGATGGCCCGGTGACCATTTATTTGTACGGACAACCAGGTTACATTAACAAGCTTATAACTTTGTGATTTTATGTGATACAGTTATGAATTTTTGTACATAGATTCTTTGCATAAAAATACTAGACACGTGTTTCAGGTTTCGTATATACTAAAATTAAAGTTGTATAATATATATAACAGGAGAAAGAGGGGCGCGACTAATGCACTGAGCTGTTTCAAACGCCGTATAAAGACAACATTAACATCCGTGATTGAACAAGGACTTCAAATGAATGCAACATACACCTAATTAGAATATTGTAAATTCTTATTACTAGTAAGAAAATTAACTTACAATCAAAATTTTTTTAGGGTTCGGTACATCAAAAGAAAAAACGGAACCCTATCTATACTTATAATAAATCTGTAGAAGTAAAACTTCTGTACATTGAAAATATCAAAAAAATAAATGGCAGGGGGTGTTACTAGACCGATACCGAATCCAAAAATGTGACTAAAAAATTTTTGTCTGTCTGTCTGTTTGTTCAGGCATGACGCAAAAACTACCGGTTCGATTACGATGAAACTTGGTATAATTATTCTTTAATATCCCGGGCACCACACTGGGTACCACGAATTTCATGAATAACACCATTTACCTGCACTTAGGTTCGCCATCAGCACTGACACTGCAATTTCCTTGCAAACAGTAATCCTGGCAAATGGGAACCTCGCATCTTGCACCGTCGTAGTCCACTGTGCACTGGCAGACTGGCTCACCCGCCTCATTCAGGGAACAGACACCATCGTTTAAACAATACCCATGGCACGCGTTAACTCCACACCTCTTCCCATAGTAACCAGCTTTACAACTGAAAGAAAGCTGGTGGTTAGACCCCTGGTGGCCGAATGGTAACAGCCCCGACTTACGAGTTCAAACCCAGCCAGGCGCATTACTTTGTGTAATTCATTTCATTACCACTGCTCTCAAAACGATAAAGGAAAACATCGTGAGGAAACCGGTACGTCTTAGAACCAAAAATTCAAAGACATGTGACATTCACCAACTCGCACTGGGCTTGGTGGATTATGGCCTTCACTCTCTTAGAGTGGAGGCCTGTGTCCCAACAGTGGAAACATTAAAAGGCTGATAATGCTAATGATAAATGATATTTATTTTGCAAATAGGTTTTTTAAAAACACTTTTACACGTAAATTTTTTCGTCAGTTTAAACTGACGAAAAAATTGCTAGATGAGGCTGGAAAAAATAATGCGTCGGGTTGGGTTTGAACTCGCGACCTGTACAGATGTAAGTTGGGGCTGTTACTACAGCGCCACCACTACTCATAATTATAAATGTATATGTAGCTTATTTGGAAAACTATACTTTACGTTTTTCTTTATATATATATATAAAGAAAAACCACCGCCAACCACCCACCACCACCACCACCACCTTTCATCATCATCATCAGCCTTTTTTAATGTTCCCACTGCTGGGACACAGGCCTCCTCTTTATGAGAGGGAATGGGCCGTAACCCACCACGCGGGCCCAGGTTGGTGAATGTGACATGTCTTCGAATTTTTGGTTCTAGGACATGCCGGTTTCCTCACGATGTTTTCCTTCACCGTATTGAGAGCAGTGGCGATGAAATAAATTACACAAAGTAATGCGCCTGGCTGGGTTTGAATCCGCGACCTACAACTCGTAAGTCGAGGCCATTAACACTCGGCCACCACTGCTCTCTAACCACCTTCATTTTTATTAAATATCTTCGTTATTTCTCAATGAGATGAACACTTAGTACCTGCATATAGGTTTTCCTTCGGCACCGACACTGCAGTTTCCTTCCATACAGTAGTCCTTACAAATAGAAATGTTGCATCTTTCACCATCGTAATTTGCTGTGCATCTGCATACTGGCTCATGCTCATTATTCAGGGAACACACACTGTCGTTTAAACAATAATCATGGCACGCGTTTACTTCGCACCTTACTCCAGAGTAACCGGCTTTGCAACTGTAATAATGAAGATAAGAAACAAAAAAAACTATTAATAAAGTGTCCAAGAAATATTTTTTATTGTATTCATGACAGGCAAACGAGATGGACGACCAGTCACGCCTAGTATCTTCTCGTCCAATATACCAGTGTCTCAAGACGAAAGTCTACGACCAGTGCGTGTTGCCAGTGATGACATATGGCTCCGAAACGTGGTCGCTTGCAATGGGCCTCATCAGTAGACAAAGGCAACGGAAAGGGTTATGCTCGGAGTTTCCTTGCGTGATAACATCAGAAATGAAGATTTATCTGCAGTAGAACCTATCGACATAGTCTGAAGAATCGCCAAGCTTAACTACCAGTGGGCAGGGCACATTGCTCGAAGAATAGATAGTCGATAAGGACGAAAGGTTCTGGAGTGACAATCACGTACCGCAAGACGCAGCGTTGAAGAGCATCCCATAAGGCGGACAGATGACCTAGTGAGGGTCACGGTAATCCAATGAATGTGGGACTTGGGGGAGGCCTATATCCAATAGTGGACGTCTTTCAGCTGGTGATGAGTTCTTAATAAGATGAACACGTTTTACCTGCATTCCGGTTGTCCCTCAGCACTGACACTACATTCTCCTTGCAAGCAATAATTGTGACAGATTGATACTGTAGACTCAGGCTTCAATTTATTCTGGATCATATTCTGTGCAGCTTCGCAGTACTTTATCCCCTGCATTTGTTCCTCTAATGTGTAGTTTGTAGCTATACGATGACAATATACACAGTTGGAGCTAGATATTGCAAATAGTGTTTTTTCGACACGATGTGTTGCATTCTTTGGTAATTGCCAAATTCGCAATTGATTGTTCATCCAATAGATGAAATTCTTTGATATAGCCAATGAATTTGAATTACTATCGTTTAATGAACTATGTAATGTAGTTATGTTCTTTCCATGAAAATTTGCGCTTTTGATTGAGATCTGATATCCACCAATTGCATGATTTGTCTCAGTCCAGTACATTTTTTGAGATTGTTGATCGATGGTCAAGCTTATACGCAACAAAGCTCTGTTGTCTATTAGAACTTCTCTTTCGGAACCATCTACCCGCATTCTGCCAATTTCTGCGTTTGTAATCCAGTAAATATACCTGCAATTTTTAAATATCTGTGATTATTCACTTATTATTGCCAGGCACTTATTATTCTGAAAGGAAGGCTCGGCCCTGCCTTCCTTTGAGAAGCAGATCCCCGATCCCCGGTAGGCTTCAACCCTGCCTGCTGGCAGAATTGGCCCCTACGGTTTGCTGACAACTCCTTAAGGCGCGCGGGAACAATGTGATTTGGGCTCGGTCCAGACGATTACCAGACGGTCGGACAGCGAGCTACCCATTGCTCGCCGTCCGCAAGCTCGCGCGACTCTGTGTGTTTACATAAACACGTTATTTTATTTAATAATCCCACCTCTATAAATTAAATAACGTCTAATTTTACCTTTATTAATGGAAGCCTCCGTAAATGAGGCAGATATTTATTTATATCTGGATATCTGAGATACTGGGTAAGTAAAATACTTCTAGCGAGACAAATTTGCATGACCCTTGAAGTCCCAGTTATCCAGGTTTCACTGTACTTAACATTTTAAAATATTTTTTTTTGTTTTATCATAAACTAGCGACCCGCCCCAGCTTCGCACAGGTGCAATGGTGATATTAAATATATTATGCATGTATTATACATATAAACCTCTTGAATCACTCTATCTATAAAAAAAATCGCATGAAAATCCGTTGCGTAGTTTTAAAGATCTAAGCATACATAGGGACAGACAGCGGGAAGCGACTTTGTTTTATACTATGGAGTGTTAGTGAAGTAACGTACCCTCCACAGCTGTCCACAGCGATATCATTACAATTGTGATCCAACGTTGCTAAAGGTTTTCCGTCCAGTACTTTATCAAGAGATGTAGGATTCAATGAAAATGAGTATATACTCCGATGTTGCTTCCAAAAGAGTACTTGCGTGATGGGATCATAGACGACCCGGGCATAATATCCATTTAATTTTCTCGTGCCGAAAGATTGTATTTTCCCGGTTGACAACTCAAAGCTGTATATGGACATTCCCGGGTCGATAATATCGGTAAAAAATACCCTATAGTTCACTGGATCGTAACATACTGAAGTAATATAATGAGCAAATGTAATGTTTTCCGTGTGTGTTAACGTTCCATTGTAATAAAAATCCAGACGCGTTATTTCACTCACGACGATATCTGAAACATGGAAATGTTTTATTTAATTTATTTATTTAATCTAAGATTCTCTTTCGATTAAATAAATAAATTAAATAACACAACAGCACAATAGTAACAATATTATATGAAACATTGATTCAATTACAGGTTCTCTCTTCTTCAGGCTATGGCTATGTAGTCTTTTGATCAAATTGTTTAATCGTTGTTTGTTTTCTTGAGTAAAAAGTTTTTACGATAGTGTCATTTTAAGTGACAATAGAATACGGATGTAACATTTTCTAATGTTTTTGTAGTATTTGATTTTATTTAATTAATACAGCCCATAAATTTCACTCGAAAAAATCAAGCCAAAAACCGCGCGCATCTTAATATGACGGCCATAGACCACAAACAATTTTTATTTTTTCGTATTCAAAATTTATTTTGCGAACAAAGAGGTTGAGCAAAAAGGTTATAGCTACATCACAGCACAAGTGCGTAATGGTAATGAAAATGTCACAGATTGGTAACAATTGCCATTATATACCTAAGCATAGTGCAATAAGAGCCACTTTCCGAGCAAGTGTATTGAAAAGAATATAGTAAAATATCACTTAGTACAAACAGCACTATGCACTTTTGAAACAGTCCGCATTCAGCCGAGTGCGTGCAGACTAGGTTTTAGCTGATGGTAAATGGCTCAAATGAAAACTTTTTACAAAGAACATCAAAGTCTTTTCATTACTCATACGCTGAAAGTAGGTCTAAAGTTGCCTAAGGAGCGGGTTGAAAGTAATAGTTTTCGTCCCTAGGGAGAATCACTTTTAACTGACAGCTGTCAAATTATTAAAAAAAAACTAGTTCTATCTTCCCATTTCTATTGATCTATGTCTCAACTTTCTATACAGCCAGTCATTTACAGCGCGATGTAAAATTGAAAGAGATTAGTATCTATATATATATTTTAAATTACATAATTATTTATAATTTACTTTCAATTAATTCTTTAAAACTAACATAGATATGAGAAATAGTTACCATTTTTCACTGATAAAACTGAAAAATGATGGCTAAATAGCCGATTGACCACAGAAAAAAAAAACAAAATGGCGGGAAACTTGTTGTAGAATTTTGTTTATAGGTACTTTACTAAATCTTTGCTGTAAGAAATTTTGTAATTAAACAATAATCAGATTCAGTTAAGGATTCAACGCCTGATTCCTAAGAGAAGAGGTTAAAGCAGTAGTCGAAAACTTTTTACGGCCTAATTCAAAAGAAACACACCTAAAATCATACGACGACCTTCGACGACGACTCAGGTTTTTATTTTTATTTTCCTTTTATTCGTAATGAAAAGCACAGTGTTCACCTCGGGTGAAAGGCTTATTTAGTCCCTCGAATATTAGCGACCTCGCTTCGCTCGGACGCCAAACTTCTTCTCGGGACTAAATAAGTTACTTTCACCCCTAGGGTAACAATGTATTATTACTGTAAGATAGTTTCGCCTATATTTAGAAGAGGAAGAAGGAATGGAGATAGGTGGTTAAAATCTAACCGATCTCTGGGAGACATTAAAGCATAGTTTATGTAGGAGATCAAACCAGTCAATCTCATTTGACATCATTTTTAGTAGGAAAGTGCAATCTGCCTGTCGACGTTGATTTATATAAGTGATTGTAAATAAATTTCTTGCAAAAATTTAAGCAGCCGAAAATAACGCAACCGATTAAATCTTTTTTGTCCATTCTCTATACAATCAGTGTATTTGCTATAACAAGGGTTCCAAAGGACAATGGGCTGTCGCCTCCTTCTGCGAAGCAGTAATGCTAGCAAAGGAGGAGGCCGACCGCATCAGGCAGAGGCAACGGGGCGCTCGCCCCAGCCGCCGCCGGGATTCCGATCCCGATTTCCGGCCACCGTAGGCGCGGGCTTGCGGACGGCGTGCAATGGGTAGCACGCTGTCCGTTCGTCCGGTAACCGACCGGACCGAGCCCAAGTCGTCGACGGCGCGTTCTGTTCCCGTGCGCCTCAAGGAGCTGTCAGCACACCGAAGAGGCCCAGCCTGCTAACTGCAGGCAGGCAGGGTCGAAGCCTACTGGGGTCATGGGTTAGTTCCGAAAGGAATGCTCGGCCCCGGCACGATAGGCTACGTAGGAACGGGGTAGGTTTTTAGTCAGTAAGAGTCTGACACTACTTCCCGCTCCGCCCAAGGGCGGGATTTGTCATTGGATGATTTTACCTACCATAATAAAAAAAAAAAAAAAAAAAGGACAATGGGCTAATTGGTACACCCCTCCAATAGCAATGAGATATATATCGTTAGATAGGTCTTTTTAACTGGAACAACATTTACTATGACAGCTTTGTTGAAATGTTTGTCCGTTCTGAGTTTTAGGTTAAAAACAAAAGTTAGGTTAGGTTAGGTGCTAATTGGTACACCCCACCAATAGCAAAGACATATATGTCGTTGGATAGGTCTTTTTAACCGAAACAACATTTACTATGACAGCTTTTTTGAAATGTTTGTACGTTCTCGAGTTTTAGGTTAAAAATAAAAGTTAGGTTAGGTTAGGTGTACCAATTAGGTACACCAAACTCAGAACGGACCAACCTTTCAACAAAGCTGTCATAGTAAATGTTGTTCCAGTTAAAAAGACCTATCCAACGATATATATGTCTTTGCTATTGGTGAGTTGTACCAATTAGTACCTAACCTAACCTAACTTTTGTTTTTAACCTAAAACTCAGAACGGACAAACATTTCAACAAAGCTGTCATAGTAAATGTTGTTCCAGTTAAAAAGACCTATCTAATGATATATATCTCATTGCTATTGGAGGGGTGTACCAGCTTCCATACATTTTTGCCCATTGTCCTTGTGACGCATATTCAAGGTGACTCCTAAAAAAACAGAAATAGAGGTAAAGGTTGATTTATTTAGCTAAAGCAGATGATTAGACGTAAAGGTGCTCCCTCACCGGGAGCATTCGCGTGTAATGTAACGTTACAGATTTGAGCATTACATCAGTGAAGGAGGAGAACCGAGCATTACAATGCGCGCCTTGTAATGATACAGTGTGTAATATCTTGATACAATTTGTAACATCAATGCATCAATAAATTATATGAAATGCTCAAAGTCGAATCTATATGTTACATTACACGCAAATGCTCGTTAGTCAGGGAGGTATTATTGTAATGTAATGCTCAAAGTCGAATCTATAATGTTACAATACACGTGAATGCTCCCGGTGAGGGAGCACCTTAAGAGCAGTGGAGGGTGGCCGAGTGATAACGGCCCCGACATACGAGCTGTAGATCGCGGATTCAAACCCGGCCAGGCACATTACTTTGTTTAATTTATTTTTTACCAAAAATGGTGAACGAAAACATCGTAAGGAAACCGGCACGTCCTAGATCCAAAATTTTGAAGACATATGGCATCCCTCAACCCGCACTGGGCCCGCGCGGTGGATTACGAACGGCCCGTTCCCTTTTCTTTACAGAAGACCTGAGTCATTGAAGCGGGAACATTAAAAGGCTATTCTATACTATAAAATCACACTCTAAAGGCTCATTTAGACGATGCGAGTTTCTTAAAAGATTTTGTTCGAGAAAATCGTACGCAATTATTGAGAAGGTACGATTACCTCGAACCAAACCATTCTAGCCAGAGATGGATGAGCGAAGGTATGACTCACCTCTCGCTCGTCCACTCTGGCGAGAATCGTACGTTCGAGGCGAGAAACTCGCATCGTCTAAATTGGCCTTTATACTCACCCCACGGGAAGGAATGCGTGGATCTTACAAGCAGTGTTACCAATACCAAAACACACGATGTATACATCTTCTTCAGAATAAGTTGTTCAGCAGATGAGACGTCCAATCTCGGTGACCTCTTGAAGGATATTAAAGCAGAGTGTGGGCTGGATGATAACCAGCTGTATCCTGTTGGAGCAGAGTTCGTCTGATAATCAGGCTTGTATGTGTTTATCTCAATTATAATTTATAAATTTTAGGGTATCGTACCTCCATGGACAAAAACGGAACCGTTAGTAGGAGAAAAACATCCCTAAGTCCCCTCTTTGAGGCGTGGCTGGAAAGAAGAAACAGGGTAGGTTTTTAATCAGTAAGAGTCTGACACTGTCTTCCGCTCCGCCCAAGGGAAGGAGATGTCATTGGATGATTTTACCTAACATAAAAAAAAACAGGGTAGTACCCACCAAGTGGCCTTAACATGCTGCTGCATCCTGCTGTACCTACGACGCTGCTGCTACTGTTTACATCTACATCACTTCACGAAGATCGAAAAATTCTGCTACTTCTTTGAGCAGTGAAAAAAAACAACTTTTAAATCAACTCAATCTAAAAATAACTCCATTTAATGCTTATTTTAATGCTTGCAATCAAATCAAAACTTATAGGGTACTGCCCGTTGACCAAGAATCCTGAAAATTGACAAGGAGACTTAGCGTCTCATAGCACAAGTAAAAAAAAAAACTCCAAACTCGATTCAGGAACGGAATTTTTGTACGGAACCCTCGATGCACGAGTTCGGCTTGCACTTGACTGGTTTTTTTAGACATAAACATACGCACACAACGCTGGTTTCCTGCGAAAATAAAATTAGTTTATTTTTTAACAATGGGTTTATCATATACTTACTGTGTCCTCGGTGTCGCCCACGTGACTATATCTAATATGGCCGTAAATTCTGTTATCACTTAAAATGTCATCTTCAAAATGTCGTCCCGCCTTTGCAGAGCGTCGCCGTGTCCTCGTGGGGGCGATCGGTGGCAGCGATCTCTCACGCCGGGCCTTGGTACAGGCCATGATCTGGAGCGAGGAGGGGTGGCAGACGGTTGCCTTCTTCTGCGAAGCAGTAATGCTAGCGAAGGAGGAGGCCGACCGCATCAGGCAACGGCGCTCACGCCGCAGCCGCCGCCGTAATTCCGATCCAAATTTCCGGCCACCGTAGGCGCGGGCTTGCGGACGGCGGGCAATGGGTAGCTCGCTGTCCGTTTGTCCGGTGACAGACCGGACCGATTCCAAGGCGTTTACGGCGCGCACTGTTCCCGTGCGCCTCAAGGAGTTGTAAAAAAAGTACTTTATTTTTTTAATTTTCTCTTTACAAATCGATAGTGTTTCATATACCGATTCGACCCTCCGCGGGATTAAAACTACCAAAATTTAGCGGTGTAGGTAGCTATACATTATTATGTCGTGACAAATCTGTGTGCTGAGTGCGAGTTGTTTTTACGTTAACGCGATCGAAACTTATATACAATATTATTTTACATTATGTTTGAGCATTGTTTCAAGTATATCTCTTATTTTATACGGATTTATGCTAGGATGTTTTGATAATGGATAAGCACAATTTAACTATCTACTACCAAAATTGTCGAGGTATCAGAACCAAACTGCAAGCTTTGTTTTTGAGTGTATTGTCGTGTTCCTATGACATCATAATTTTAACAGAGACGTGGCTTATACCCGATATTGACAGCTGTGAATTTGTCGATGCCCGATATGTTGTGTACCGTTGCGACCGAGATCGTAATTTAACTAAGAAGCAGGATGGTGGCGGAGTCCTCATCGCGGTGTTACGTAAACTTCAATCGTGTCTGGTTGATTGTCACAGTCGTCAACAAGGTGGCTTCAAGACCTGCGCTGAGCATCTTATGGTTGGAATCCCACATAAAAATAATAGTTGCAAAATGAATATAGTGAGTGCTGTGTACATGCCGCCATGGGCCTCCTCAGATGAGTACATCTCTCATTTCGATGCATTGCAGGAGTTTTTAAATGAACCTCATGTCGAGGGTGTATTCATTGTTGGTGATTATAACCTTCCTGACATTGCGTGGACGGCCTTTCAAGACGGCGGAGGCCTACCTCAAGCTACTGTTATGACCTGCACTGGAACCACACCTATCTGTTCACAATTACTCCAACTTATGTCATCCCTTAATGCTTACCAATATAATAACATACCCAACGGTAATGGAAAAATTCTAGACTTATTCATTTCCAATATCGATAGTACCATAGACTCTCCGTCGGACACGTTATTGCCTGTAGACCTTCACCACCCTCCATTTGTTGCATTGACCTCTACCAGTCTATTAACACAAGTTTTAAAAAGAAAATCACTATCTAAATATGATTTTCGAAAGGCAAACTATGATATTGTCAATAGGCAGATTGATGACATTGAGTGGTCAAAGCTGCTCAGTCACCTTCCATCGGAAAAAGCTGTAGATATCTTTTATAATAAAATGGATGACATTATCAGTTTGAACGTCCCGCGTGTTAAGTCCCGGTCGCTTGAGTTTCCAGTTTGGTTTTCTGCGCATTTGATTAAACTCTTCAAGAAAAAACAACGCCTTTGGATTAAGTGGAAGAAATTTAAGAATATTAAAGACTATAATGAGTTTGCTGAATATCGAACAACCTTTAAAGAGGCCTGCCAGGCGTGCTATTCAATTTATATCAAATCCGTTGAAGATAATCTAACATCCGATATTAAACATTTCTGGAAATACATAGCAAATCGCAAAAATAAGTCTCGTATTCCATCTACAATGCAATATCAAAACGTTAAGTCAAGCGACCCTGACGTGATCTGCGGCATGTTTTCTGATTTCTTCTTATCTGTGTTCAAACCTAAGCCACCGTCACTGTCGGCGTGGACTCCGCCAACACACTGTAATGTTAACGCTAGTTTAGTTGATAACCTGCATATCGACGAATCTAAAATTCTCAAGGAGCTTAAGTCACTTGACTCGTCCAAAGGAGCGGGCCCTGATGGTTACCCGGCCTTGTTTTTTAAACTCACTGCTGTTAGTGTCTGCAAGCCACTCTACATTATATATAACAAGTGTCTACGTGAGGGTGTTTTTCCTGATGTTTGGAAACGGGCCAACATCACGCCCGTACATAAAATCGGTTCAAAGCATGATATAGAGCAATATAGACCGATTTCTATTTTGTCAGCCTTGTCAAAACTTTTTGAAAGACTTGTGCATAATGAAATTTACCCAATATTGCACAGCGCTATCATCCCAGAACAGCACGGGTTCGTTCAGCAGCGGTCGACTGTCTCGAATCTACTTATTTTTTCTGAATATCTCTTTGAAAACATCGACAAGCGCCTGCAAGTAGACGCTGTTTATACAGACTTCAAAAAGGCTTTTGACAAGGTTGACCACAGAATTCTTTTGAACAAGATTGCATTTAATGGCATACGGGGAAACCTGCTGCGCTGGTTCTCATCTTACATCGAAAATAGAACGCAAAAGGTTGTAGTGAACGGATACCAGTCTGAGTCTGTGTCCATAACCTCCGGTGTTCCACAAGGTTCAATTTTAGGGCCCCTGTTATTTATTATCTATATAAATGATATAAACAAATGTTTTAAAAATACAAAATTCCTCTTATACGCTGATGACTTAAAGGTATATAAGACGATACTAACTGCTAGCGACTGCCGTATGTTCCAGGAGGACCTTGATAGACTTGCGAATTATTGTCTTGACAACAAGTTACACCTCAGCCTTCCCAAGTGTAATGTTATTAATTTTACAAAAAACCGATCTGTCACAAACTTCATATACACACTGCAAAACAGCGCGCTTACTAATGTATGTGTCGTGAAAGACCTTGGTATATTATTTGATAATAAGCTGTCGTTGAATCAACATGTCGAAAAAATTATTAACAACGCATTTAAGATGTATGGATTTGTTCTAAGATCGTCCTCAGAGTTCAAACGGGTTTCCACTTACCTTTATTTATATAAGACGCTTGTACGATCACAGCTGGAATATGCCGTTGCAATTTGGAACCCCTTCTATAGAAAGTATATAGATGAGATCGAGAAAGTTCAGCGTAAGTTTCTTCGTGCCATGCAGTATAGGTGTTACAGGACTCGCTTACCTTATTCACAATTGTTACGCAAATATAAGCTTATTACCCTAGAGTCAACTTGACAACTTTCAAAGTTATGGAGCATTTCAATATGCCAACAAGATTCGTGATGGTATGGGTATAAGCAAAGATTTGGATGACAGTCGTGCGCGCACAGTTCATAGGCGCACGAAAACCATTCACTAGAATGACTGAAATTAACGAAATTGCTGGAATTGAGAGTTTTGACATCATAGGCCCTACCACGAGCTCTTACCGTGATCTATTTGATGACCTAAACTGAAATGTTAAAGGAATGGATCTATATAGAGTGTACACTGTACAGTGTGTTGCAAATAAGAATAGGATCAATTTTACGCCATTTTTTGACGTCATAGCTGTCAAATCGAAGAAATTGGGTAGGTTGAGCAAAACAAGAAATTCTTTAAATTTATTTTATTTACGAATCATGAACGAAAAAAGTTCAAACTTTTGAATACCGTAATTAGAGACACAATAGAAAGACAATAGGTGTGCGGACGCCGGCGTTCCCTTGTGGTTTGAGTAATTAATCAGAATCCAGTTCTTCAATTTTACTCATATCTGCGTCATTGTGTGAAGTTTCTGAGTAGTGGCAAATGGAAGAAGAAAACGAATTGTTCCTAACAATAAAAATAAGAAATAAAAAAGTTTTTTTTTAACTAATTATGCCTAAAACTCACCGTCAACGATTGCATCACTGCTTACCATCAGGTGGGATTGCAATCAAGCACTAGTTTATAGCTAATAAAAAAAAAATAAAAAATAAAACTATATATTTAGCTAATTTAGATTAAACAATAACGTTTTTCTTCACGTAGACTTAACTAAAAACAAATAAAAACTAGCCGTTATTGATACGCAAATAAATTTTCTTTGCAAACCGTAGTTTTCAATCAACATTTGACAGTTCGAGGTTCTATTCTATTCTATTTATTAACTTTCGTATTCTTATTTGGAACGCAAACGCAAAATCAGTTGCGACTGAGAAAAAGGCATGCAGCTAGAGTATAGCTTTTTTTTCTTTTTTAAAGTAGTTAAAATCATCCAATGACATCCCCCGCCCTTGGGCGGAGCGGGAGATAGTGTCAGACTCTTACTGACTAAAAACCTACTCCGTTCCTCCTTTGCCTTGGTTCCAGGGCCCTGGTATGCATTTTCATACCTCCCCAAAGCCCCAGATTAGGCTTCGACCCTACTGGGCCCCTTCAGTTTGCTGACGACTCCTTGAGGCGCGCGGGAACAGTGCGTGCCGTAAACGACTTGGGCTCGGTCCAGTCTGTTATCGGACGGACGGACAGCGAGCTACCCATTGCATGCCATCCGCAAGCCCGCGCCTACGGTGGCCGGAAATCGGGATCGGAATTACGGCGGCGGCTGCGGCGTGAGCGCCGTTGCCTTATGCGGTCGGCCTCCTCCTTTGCTAGCATTACTGCTTCGCAGAAGGAGGCGACCGCCTGCCACTCCTCCTCGCTCCGGACCATGGCCAGCTACAGTATAGCTGCATCCCTCTTTCTCACTCGCAATTGACATTTTAACAATGGTACACTTGTCACAGATGAACCACAAAATCCAATGTTGGTTTGTACCCCCACCGCCTGTGTTCCCACGTTGTCGTCGTGGTGGGGCTTGCGTGTCTATGTGATCTTGAGGGCTATGCCGGTAGAGCTACTCATGCCGGAAGGCCTCAAGGGAGAGACCAGACCAAGAGGAACACACCCAGGCGGAGTCCAGTCGGACCGCCACAGAGGGTGCGCAGCCCAGGAGCATCGGCACAACCAGCTGTTGGTGCTCTTGGGCGGCGATTTTGGAGAAGTGGGTTCGCCTCCGGTACGTGTCTGTTCAGCAGACATGACCAGGATGGCGAACGTGACAATGGGGACCCCACCCCATTTAAAAAAACTAGGCAAAGCTGAGTGTCAGCACACAATGAACGCGGCTAGTAAAGAAATACTACCCCAGGGGGGTACCACCTGCCTAGCAGGAGGAGAATCCCCCCCCGAGCAGAGCTCGGGCTGCCCCTCGTATTCTGGGGGGGGCAACTACCGCGTCGGGTCTCCGGACCCCGTTCCGTCCCTTGAGGACGCACTGAGCCAGGGTGGCTCACCTGCCCGCGTTGCGGAGTCCCTGGGACCCGTTCCCAGCACGTCCGCGGCGCCGGCAGGTACAGGACAGGCAGGCAGGACTTTCGGCCTTAGGGAGGTGAGCGGAGACTCGGCGTCGGACTCGGATGCCGCGTCTTCGCTCAGCTCGGAGAGGATGGAGGTTGAAGAATTCGCTCCCAAGAGGAACGAATTCTTCCTAAAGCGCCCAAAGATAGGGGGTGGTCCGGGGTCGTCCTCGGCGTCGGCCCGCAAAATCTCCTCCTCCGGGCGGGGGGCGGGCCGCAAGTCGGGAAGGGGAAGGGGGCTCTCTGTCCAGAAGTTAGCCACCCAGCGATCCCTGGAAATTGCCAGGGAGGCGCGACCCCTCGGGGCGACCACCGGCCAAGTCGGTCGCTCGGCGCCTGTGCCGTCTGACAACGAGCCAGACGGCATGAAGGAGGCGCTCGCCAAGTTTGGCGAAATAGTCACGGCCACTCTAACGGCCGTGTCTAAAAAACGGAAGCTTGCCTCGAAGGAGACGGCCATCTCCCAGGGGGCCGTCTCCATTTCGGAGGCACTTGCCGTAGTCTTCGAGCCGCTCGAGAAAGCCTTCAACAGAAGGATTGAGCGGCTCGAGGCGGACCTGGCCGATCGCCAGGGAGGTGGACCCGTCGCCCCAGAAAGGGGACGCAAGCAGCGCCAAGGCGAGTCCCAGTCCCTGCCCGGGCCGGAGAGCGAGCTGCTGACCCTGCTGCGGCAGGAGCTGGCTGCTTCCCAGCAGCAGAACCAGCAGCAACTGCAGCGGTTCCAGGAGCGGATCCAGCGGCAGCTCTCCGTCCTGGAAGGCGTAGTTTTGCGTCCCCCGCTCGCGGCCTCTGGACCGAAGAGGGCGGTGACGTACGCCGCCGCAGCTGCGGCCACGGCTGCTGCGCCTAAGGCGGGCCCATCTGGGCAAGCCGGGCGCGGGGCCGTGGCGGCTAAGCAGCAGCAACGGCGGCAGGGAGGGGCTGTCCCTCCCCCGAAGGGCAAGGCGGCGGCTTTTCCCACCGCTAAACCGGCAAGACGTCCTGCCGGGGCGGTCACCAGGCCGCCTCAACCGCCCGAAGAACCTTCGGCTGGCGCCGAGTGGACGGTGGTCGGCGCCAAGAAGAAGGCGGGCAAGGCGGCCAGGGCGGCCAGAAAGCGCGTGAGGCGGCTGTAGCGCAAGAAGCGCGCCATGGCGGCTAGACTTCGCGCCCCTAAATCCGAGGCTGTAGTGATTACGCTACAGCCTGAAGCGGAGAAAAGGGGCGTGACGTACAAGTCCGTCATGGACAAGGCGAGGCGGGCGGTGCTGCCCCATCTCAAGGAGCTCGGAGCCTCTGAGGGCTTCCGCATGCGGCGCACCGTGACCGGTGCCCAATGCTGGAGGTCCCTGGCGCGTCCAGTGGCCCAGCGGCAGACGCCCTGGCCAAGAGGCTCAGGGAGTCCCTGGACGCGGAGGAGGCCCGAGTGTCCAGGCCCACGAAGTGCATCGACATGCGCATCATGGGCTTGGACGATTCCGTTGGGGTCGACGAGGTGGTGGCCGCCATTGTTGGTGCGGGAGGGTGCACAGCCGACCAGGTTCGGGCGGGCACCATCCGCACTGATGGCACGGGCATGCGAGCCGTGACGGTCAGCTGCCCCGTGTCGGCGGCCAAAACCATCACTGGGGAAGGCCGAAGGCTTCTGGTGGGCTGGGTCTCCGCCCAGGTGAGACTGTTGGAGTCCAGACCTCTGCGGTGCTACCGCTGCCGCGTGGGACACCACGCGGGGGCCTTTTGCGCCGCGGAGGTGGATCGCAGCGACCGTTGCTTCCGATGTGGTCAGCCTGGTCACAAAGCCGCCGAGTGCCGTGAGTCGCCGCACTGTTACGCATGTGCGACGGCAGGCAAAAAGGCGGACCACCAGGCTGGTTGCAGGTCCTGCGACCCTCCAACGAAGATGAAGCACAGGGTTCGGCCCATCCCCGGTGACGTCCTCACCGCCGCAGCCGCGTCCGTAGCCGCCGCCGCTATCGCCGCCACAGCCGCCGCGGCAGGACCCTCACAGAGGGCTCAGGAGGAGATCGTAATGGAATGTCAATAACAGCTCCATTACGTCTCCTCCAGGCGAACATCAACCACTGCGCCCCCGCTCAGGATCTGTTGCTCCAGAGCATGGCGCAGTGGTCGATTAATGTCGCCGTAGTCTCCGAGCCGTATTTTGTCCTGCCCAGTGCAGACTGGGTTTCGGACCTAGACGGCTCGGTGTCTTTAATTAGGTCGACCGCCGCCGGTACCCCGCCCCTCGAGCGCGTCACGAGGGGACGAGGTTGCGTGGCAGCACGGTTCGGGGACATTGCAGTGGTAGGCGTCTACCTGTCCCCGAGCAGATCTCTCGGCGATCTCCACATCTCCCTTATGGAGCTGAAAAACGTCGTCGTTGGGTTTAGGGACCTCCCCGTGGTCGTTTGCGGGGACTTCAATGCCTGGAACGAGGCTTGGGGTTCCCGCTACACGAATGGTCGGGGTCGGTCGGTAGAGGCCTGGGCTGAGGAGTCCGGCCTGGCCCTCCTAAACCGGGGCTCTGTTCCCACGTGTGTGCGGATGCGGGGCGAATCAGTGGTGGACCTGTCGTTCGCCAGCCCCGATCTGGCACCGCGTGTCGTCGACTCGCGTGTTATGGAGGGGGTGGAGACGTTCTCAGACCACCGGTACATCCGGTTTGACGTCTCCGCCCAAAATGGGCGCTGAGGCAGATGGACCGGGAGCTCCTCCTGGAAGCCGCGGCGGTACAGGCCTGGGTGCAAGCACCGGACAGGCCTGTCGACATTGACATCGAGGCAGAGTGGTTCCGGGAGGGCATGTCGCAAATCTGCGACGCGTCAATGCCCCGAGTCCGTCCAGGACGTGCCAAGCGCCAGGTGTACTGGTGGTCACCGGAGATTGCGGCATTGCGTAATGCGTGCAACCACGCGCGACGCCGGTACGCCAGGTACTGCAAGCGCCGCAACCGCCCGCCGGATGCGGAGGCTGTTGAGGCGGAGCTGTACGAGGGTTACAGGGTAGCGAAGCGCACCCTCCGAGCGGAGATTAAGCGGTCCAAGATGGAGGCCCGCAACGTCTGGCTGGGGTCTCTGAATGCAGACCCGTGGGGACGCCCATACAAGATGGTACGGGAGAAACTCCGTCCATGGGCTCCCCCACTGACTCAGAGTCTCCGGCCCGAGCTCGTGGAGGGTGTGGTCAGCACTCTGTTCCCTACGCGGGGGGTACACTCCCCCCCGTCTATGGCTCCGCCAACACCGGCAGTACCTGACGCGGACCACGACGACGACGACGATGTTCCAGAGGTGACCGAGGTAGAGATGAGAGTGGCGGTACGAAGGCTGAGTGCCAAGAATACCGCCCCAGGACCTGACGGCCTGCCTGGGAGGGCCTGGGTCCTGGCTATGGAGGCTCTCGGGCCTCGATTGAGGGGGTTCTTTAGCGCATGTCTGGAGAGGGGCCAGTTCCCACTTCGCTGGAAGACGGGGAAACTGGTCCTCATAGCGAAGCCTGGGCGCCCTGCGGACTCTCCGTCCGCGTACCGGCCCATTGTGCTGCTCGACGAGGTGGGCAAGCTCTTTGAAAGAGTCATTGCAAACCGCCTCGTCGCGCGCCTTGCAAGGGTGGGGCCGGACCTGTCGGACGGACAGTTCGGTTTTCGCAGGATGCGCTCCACGGTGGACGCCATCATGCGCGTGCGAGCCCTCACGACGGGGGATGCGGTTTCCCAGGGCAGGTGTGTCGTGGCAGTGTCCTTGGACATTGCCAACGCCTTCAACTCCCTGCCCTGGAGTTGCATTGGAACGGCACTCCGGTACCACCGGGTGCCCGACTACCTCTGTCGTGTGATCGAGGCCTACCTATCGGAGAGGTATATCATCTACCCCGGTCACCAGGGAGAGTGGAAACGTCGAGAGATGTCGTGCGGTGTTCCGCAGGGATCGGTACTAGGACCACCCTTGTGGAACATCGGGTACGACTACGTGCTGCGCGGTGACTTCCCCGACGGGGTCAGCGTGGTCTGCTACGCGGACGACACGTTGGTCCTAGCGCGGGGAGAGTCGTACCGGACGGCGGTCGAATTAGCGACACGCGGGGTTGCGATGGTCGTTGACAGGATCCAGCAGTTGGGACTCGAGGTGGCACTGCACAAGTTCCACGGCCCTCGGGGTGCGCCACCACCGCGTTCCCAGCTAACGGTAGGAGGGGTTCACATCAGCGTCGGGTCGACGATGAAGTACCTGGGACTCGTCCTCGACAGCTGGTGGAACTTCAAGGAGCACTTCCGACGTCTGGCTCCCAAACTGAATCGGACTGGGGCTGCTCTCGGGCGGCTCCTGCCCAACCTCAGGGGACCAGACGCCTCCTGCCGGAAGCTCTACGCGGGAATCGTTCGGTCCATGGCTCTCTACGGGGCTCCGGTGTGGGCACCGACGTTGCAACAGCAACCGAGGGCCCAGCTGAATGCGTGCCAGAGGGTCATGGCAATACGCATGGTGCGAGGGTACCGAACGATCTCCCGCGAGGCGGCGACCCTCCTTGCTGGCCAACCGCCGTGGGATCTGGAGGCAACAGTCCTTGCACACATGCACGACAAGCGCATGGAGATGCAACGCCGGGGCGAAATTCCGCTGCCACGACAAGTCGAGGCATGGCGGACAGAGCTCCGGCGGGATCTCATGGCGAAATGGCGTCAACGACTATCGCAACCTCGTTCGGGGCGCGCCACAATTGGGGCGATAAGGCCCATCCTTGAGGCGTGGCTGGAAAGACCTCACGGCGTTCTCAACTTCCGCACGACGCAGGTGCTTACCGAACACGGAAAGTTCGCTAAGTACCTGTTCCGGATTCGTGCGGAGGATTCGCCCGGGTGTCGCCACTGTGCGGAACATCCGGAGGACACGGTGGAGCACACTGTAGAGGTGTGCCCCGCCTGGGCGGAGCATCGCCGTGTCCTCGTGGGGGCGATCGGCGGCAGCGATCTCTCTCGCCGGGCCTTGGTTCAGGCCATGGTCCGTAGTGAGGAGGGATGGCAGGCGGTCGCCTCCTTCTGCGAAGCAGTAATGCTAGCAAAGGAGGAGGCCGACCGCATCAGGCAGAGGCAACGGGGCGCTCGCCCCAGCCGCCGCCGGGATTCCGATCCCGATTTCCGGCCACCGTAGGCGCGGGCTTGCGGACGGCGTGCAATGGGTAGCACGCTGTCCGATCGTCCGGTAACCGACCGGACCGAGCCCAAGTCGTCGACGGCGCGTTCTGTTCCCGCGCGCCTCAAGGAGCTGTCAGCACACCGAAGAGGCCCAGCCTGCTAACTGCAGGCAGGCAGGGTCGAAGCCTACTGGGGTCATGGGTTAGTTCCGAAAGGAATGCTCGACCCCGGCACGATAGGCTACGAAGGAACGGGGTAGGTTTTTAGTCAGTAAGAGTCTGACACTACTTCCCGCTCCGCCCAAGGGCGGGATTTGTCATAGGATGATTTTACCCACCACCAAAAAAAAAAACCGTCGCTCTATCACTAACTTCCTTTTTTTTCATAATTATCATTCATCACACAATCCATCAGTTTTTTCTTTGGCTTCCCTCTCCCCCTTTCTCCGTATGCATCGTTAAATTTGGATCGTTTTAATCTCGTGGAGGGTCGATTCGGTACATGAAACACTATCGATTTGTAAAGATAAAATTAAAAAACAAAGTTCTTTTTTTTAATTAATAAATTTCTTTAAGTAAACGTCAGCTGTGCAAGTTCAATGACCTGTAGGTAGGTAGTACGCAACGACCGACAACTACCTACAAGGTCATTGACTCGTTTACTTAAAGAAATTAATTTCGTACATGCGTATATTAATTGGAGTTTAAGAACAAAAGTACTTTATTTTTTTATTTTAACTTTGCAAATCGATAGTGTTTCATCTACCGGATCGACTGTCCACGGGATTAAAACGATCAAAATTTAACGATGTATAAGGTACTTGCTCATAATTCTTTATGTAACATGCGTCTCATCTCTCCTCTTCATATGACATTACCATAGAAATATACTTTCTGATATCTGTAGACATTACCAAGACAAACGATTCCCTTTCAACTTTTAAGTCACTGGCGCCACTTTCAAACCTCCTCTAATACAATAAGCAGGATATAAGTTGAACCAAAATGGCGATCGACGATTTTCGGGTCTCTTGAGACCATCGAAGCGCGGCGCTGCATGTAACGCGTAGCAGTGGGAAAGTAAAAGTACCTATAAAACTTTGTTTTACCGTTCCGATTCAATAATATATGGAGAGCTTGCTTACTGCCGAGTGTTATATGCTATTTTTTATGCCAAAAAAGCACGGCTACCTGCAGAAATGTCCACGAGAGCATAGTCGTGGCAAATTCCTAGTCTTTTTACTAAATCAATCAATCAACATTACAACATGTGCGCAGACATCATTGGGTTTAATGACAGTCTTCACACGACAAAACTCTTCCGTGTTTACAACATTATAAATACATGTTTTTACTTTCAATAAAATTTTGCGATATCAGGATTATCTTTATACAACATTATTTTTAATAAGTATACACCACTACTTTTTAATTATGGCAAATACTTAAAGGGCTTATTAGAAAAGGTCTTGTTATTATTTAAGTAAAGTCTCAATGCATAATATTCATAAACAGCAAAGTTATGAGCGTTTGTTTATATCCCAAAATCTCACTCAATTTCTGGAAACATTGTACAGGTTATTGTTTATGAATGAAAGAATGTCAATAAAAACGGGAAACAGTGCGCTTAGTATTTTCTAGTAGTAATTGTTATGAATAATGATTCAATTATGAATTTACCAATAATGACAAATTTTCGTGGACAATTTTGGAATTTCGTTTTTTCTACTTTTGACTACACAAATATTATCAGTAACGGGTACTGATTGAGCACCATATTTTTGTGCACTATTTAAAAAATAGGGGTGTATATGCGAAACCTGAATATAGTTTGTTCAGAATCAGTAACTGAATCGATTCGAATATTTTTATACCATGTTATTTATTTCCCAAAAATGTATAATGAAGGTCACAAGTTGGATACCATCGACAGTAAGTATAACACAGGTCACGGCTAGCATTCGGAGCCAGCGCATAGACGATTTTTTTTTTAATTATATAAACTAGTGATAGAGTGCGATCCCACCTGATGGTAACAAAATAATTTTGTAGGAACAAAACAACCACCCCCTCGCCCGGATGGCCCTGTGACCATGTGTTTGAGTGAACAACCAGGTAGCAAAACAAAGCTTATAATTTTGTGATTTTTCATGATACAGTTATGAAATTTTGTACATAGATTTGTAGACACGTGCATTTATTTCACTACTTGTACTATTATTCTGTGATTATACTAAAAATAAGGTTATATGACTCCAAATGGCTAAAAACTTTAATTACCAATATGGTTATAGTATTTGCACCGTTTGAGGGTCTCAGCAGCCGCAGCGGCAGCGCCGGCACAGCCCGCCGAACTAAGAATATGGGATGGCGTAAGGGTGTCACATCAGAGGCCTATACCTACCTTTCAGGGCACCATCTGGTCTCTTACCATCGTGACGTTCCAAGCCGCTAGGTTCTAATACAATGTGTCATTGGTGCTAGCGTGCCGTGCTATGCCGCCTGCGCTCCTGCAGGTACGTGGCTGGTTCAACGCAATCTCTTGCATGACAAGCGGGTGCCTTAAGAGGGCCTTCTCCATTTGCCCATCGTCAGCATCGAACATGGTTTAAAAGCGTGTGGCTTCATGTAACTCAATTCAACGCGATGTTTTTTTTAATTCCATGATTCGCTCAAATATTTCACAAAACGTGTTCCAGGATATACGTGTTGTTTTTATTACAAGTTTTTGAGAAAAATTTTAGTTATTTAGAATCTCGATTAAATGTGCAAGGCTTCTTTTTCCTTCTTTAGACATACTTATTTATATTTTTAACTAGCGACCCGCCCCAGCTTCGCACGGGTGCAATGGTGATATTAAATATGTTACGCATGTATTAGATATATAAACCTACCTCTTGAATTATTCCATTTATTTTTAAAAAACCGCATCAAAATTCGGTGCGTAGGTTTAAAGATCTAAGCATACGTAGAGACAGACAGCGGGAAGCAGCGTTTTATACTATGTAGTGATATAAGAGTACATTATGGAGGGCCAAAGTTAACGTAAAATAGCAGATTTTCAGAGGTCTTTACTGGAATAGTTTTACACGAATTTATGTTTTGATTTTTATAGAAGCCTAGGTAATGTCCACAAGATTTCGTGTATCCAAAATATCTGGAGAAAGACGTGTAATAACATCATAATCACGTTAGAGCGGTTGTATGAAAATGTACCTCGGGTTGGGCGCTCTTAACTAATGAGCCTTCACGACACTGGTGACTGTAACCACCGTAGGCGCGGGCTTGCGGACGGCGTGCAGTGGGTAGCACGCTGTCCGATCGTCCGGTAACATACCGGACCGAGCCCAAGTCGTCGACGTCGCGTTCTGTTCCCGCGCGTCAAGGAGCTGTCAGCAAACCGTAGAAGCCCAGCCTGCTAGCTGCAGGCAGGCAGGGTCGAAGCCTGCTGGAGTTAAGGGCCGTTTTTTGAGAGGAAGGCTCAGCCCCGGCATGATAGGCAACGAAGGAACGGGGTAGGTTTTTAGACAGTAAGAGTCTGACACTACTTCCCGCTTCACCCAAGGGCGGGACTTGTCATTGGATGATTTTATTTATTTATTTAAACTTTATGCAACACAAAGGTACATAGGCGGACTTAATGCCTTAGGCATTCTCTACCAGTCAACCAAGGGGGGGGGGGGGGGGGGTTTACCTACCATAAAAAAAAAACTGCTGATTGTGAGAACATAGAATAAAAAGGGAGTAATCCGCATTGCTTGCTATTACAAAATGCTGTTATATCGATTATATTATTACGTGCAATCTAATTCCCAACGAGATGCTTTCACACAGCCAATTAGTAAAAGTTACAAGCTGGTAAATTTGCAAATATGTGTATAGGCAAGTTATGATGATAGTACTAGTGTCGTGACAGAAGAAAATTACAATTATTTGTTCAGTGTGGTCTAAGTAATGAGAGTTGGGATAAAATGGAATAGAATATTTTCTGTTCGACACAGACACAATACAAAATACAAAAAAAACCGGGCAAGTGCGAGTCGGGGATTTTCTGGGGCCCCCCTTAAATATATATTTTATTTTAATTTTATTAGATATTAAAGTAAAAATACAACTGAGTATTTTGTGAATATTTTAAGTGACCTGTTACCATTATTGATAACAAGCAAAAAAGGGCCAACAAATCGCGTTTGTTGTATGGGAACTCCCCTTAAATATTTATTTTATTATGTTTTTAGTATTTGTTGTTATAGCGACAACAGAAATACATAATTTGTGAAACTTTCAACTGTCTAGCTATCACGGGTTTTTTTTAAACAGAAATTAATTAATTTCTTTAAGTAAACGTCAGCTGGTCGAGGCCAATGAACTGTAAGTATTTAGTACGCAACGACAGACAGCTACCTACAAGGTCATTAACTCGTTTACTTAAAGAAACTAATTTCGTACTTGCGTATATTAATTCGAGTTTTAGAAAAAAAGTGCTTCATTTTTTTTATTTTATCTTTACAAATCGATAATGTTTCATGTACCGAATCGACGCTTCACGGGATTAAAACGACTAAAAAACGGTATATAGAGTGTATAGCTCCGTCCCTTTTTCTCACTCACGACATTTTAACACGTCATAATAAAGCCCTATTTCTCGCTTCCTTTTGTAAGTTGTGCCCCCGCCGCACCTAATTGATCGATATTCGAACCGGCGCGGCGGCGCACGATCCGAGCTTACGCAACACACGCTTGACGCTAAATATACTGAACATGCCAGTTATATTGAAGGAAGCATCAAACCGGCTGACGTCAGTGCCTGACTTACTGACATACTTTACGAATAGCTAGTCTTGCGATTTCGATCCTGCGACCTATTCCTTGGGGCATGAGGTTCTCTTGGGGTACACCAAGCACCCAAAAACAATGTACCTTCCTATCAGTAAAATAATGTAAAATAAATTGTATCAGTTTAAGAATGTACTAATTTATCCTGTACAGAATTTTGAATTAATATCATTATGTTCTTTATTCATTTTATAGACATACAAATTACATTTTTAAATTTTTTTTTTCAAAACTTACAAAAAATCTTTTGATTTAATATTTTCTTTATTCATAGTATAAACATATAAATTACATTTTTAAATATATTTTAAACAAAAATTACAAAAAAATATTTAAAATATAAAAAATAGTGTCCCACCGGTATCGGGAACAGGGTCCAAGCTACCGGCGGTCAGGGCTTCAGAGAAAGGAACCTCCTGACTTTATATTGTATTATATGTACATAGGTACAACACAAACAAGAAGAACTTCAAGCCTATCGGAAGGTATTCTAAAACCGGGCATGCTAAACTACTTGATTAGCAAGAATACGAACAACTCATCAGACCCGCAGCAAAATAATAACGTAAATATATAACAACTACCGCCCCCCTCTCGCAATGTCAACATACAACAACCACTATCAGAACACCAAACCCATCTTCCAAGCCGGCTGGTCACCGTGGAAGATTATGACCAAAACCCTCCAAACAACCCTCTGGAAAAAGAAACCTCACAAAAAACATTATACATTCTGACATATAACGTTAAAACACTTTCATCATATGAACGCCTGATAGAGCTAAACGAAGCTCTCAAAGAAATTAAATATGACATATTAGGTTTAGCTGAAACAAGACGCATTGGAAACAAAATCGAAGAGCATGAAAATTTCATTTTCTGCTATACAGGTCACACACCTGGAAGACATGGCGTAGGTTTTATAGTTAAATACCATCTTAAAAATAGTATAGAAAGCTACCTCGGCCTTTCTGAAAGAGTAGCCATATTGAACCTGAAATTTGAGAGTACCAGATTATCCATCATTCAAGTCTACGCCCCTACTACACAAGCAAGCGACAATGAACTCGACAGCTTTTATGCGACAGTAAATAGAGCAATAGAACTAGCCCACAAAGATTTCATTCTGATGGGAGACCTAAACGCAAAAATTGGGATTCCAAAAAACGAGGAACATTTAATCACGAAAGCACACGGATATGGAATTAGAAATGAGAGAGGACAAAAATTAATTGAATACGCCAGTGAAAATAAACTGTCAATTTTGAACACTTTCTTCAAAAAAAAAAAACAAAAAAAAATGGACCTTGCGGTCACCGGATGGAGCCTACAAAAATGAAATCGACTTTGTGCTGCCAAATCGACCTCATCTGTTTAAAAACATTGAAGTACTAAATATTAATTACCCTTCAGACCACAGGCCAGTAAGAGCTACAATATTATATGATACACATTTAAGAAAAAGTAGAACAAAGTTTGCTAACTGTCGACATAGCATAATAACAGGCAAGGAAGAAATCACCAAGTTCAAAGAATACCTAAACTCCTACATATCGAAAGATCAAACGTTCGCCGAGACTAATATCGCAGTACAGAAATATTACGATAACTTAATTAGAATCATCTCCTCAAGCTTGCAAAACGCCCGAGCAGTACAAAACTCAAAGAAAGCTCACAAAGTGTTTTCAGAGCAAACATTAAAACTTTTTAAAAGAAGACAAGATCTGCAAAGAAGTACAAATAAAACTAGAGCAACAAGAAATGAAATCTCTGCGCTTTACAAGCTTGTCAACAAATACATTAAAAAAGACTACGCCAACTACAGATATATAACTATTGAAAAACACATAAACCAAACTGGAAGTACAAAAAAGGCATACAAAGAGCTGAAAACAAATAAAACTTGGATCGAAGAGCTAAAACGAGGCGAAATATCCAAAAACAACCGCTGCGATATCATCAGCATAGCGACAGAGTTTTACAGAGAGCTATACAGCACAAAGGAGTCAGAAGACACTAGCAACGACTACCAAAAGAACAGCAGCGACAGCGTCGGTAACATACCAAAAAGACCCCAAATCGAAGAAAGTGATGTCATTGAGGCACTGAGCAAACTTAAGCTAGACAAAAGCCCAGGCTCGGACAACCTAACAAACGAGACCCTAAAGATAGGTGCCCCAATACTAGCTACACCCTTCACACGTTTATTCAACTCTATCCTCGAATCTGGTGAGACACCCACGCAATGGTCGGAATCTAATATAATTCTACTGTACAAAAAAGGCGACCCAAATGATATTGGGAACTACAGACCTATAAGTCTGTTGCCGAGTACATATAAGCTGTTTTCTACAATCCTGACAAAAAAAATTAACTCTACATTAGAAACAAGTCAACCCGTCGAACAGGCAGGATTCAGAAAAGGTTTCTCTACCATCGATCACATCCACACACTCGAACTTGTCATCGAGAAATATCAAGAGAGAAGTAGACCATTGTACTTGGCATATATCGACTATAAAAAAGCGTTCGACTCTGTGTCACACAGCTATATCTGGGAAACTCTAACAACACAAAATGTGGAAAACGAATACATAAGAGTTATCAAAAGCATATACAGGAAAAGTAAAAGTAGAGTTAAACTAGAAACAGCTGGTTCTTGGTTTCCTGTAAGGAGAGGCGTGAGACAGGGGGACCCACTGTCACCTATACTATTTATAGCCACATTAGAGTCAATAATAAGCAAGCTGGACTGGAACAAATGCGGTATAAAAGTAAAAACTAATTACTTAAGCCACCTGCGTTTCGCCGACGATTTGGTGCTGATATCTGAGACAGGAAAACAACTACAGCATATGGTAAAGTCACTAAACGAAGCTAGCAAGCTCGCCGGGCTAGAAATGAACCTTTCAAAAACTATGCTTATGACCAACAGCACAAAGGTACAAGTATTTGTCGACAATGAGCCTCTCCCATATACGGAAAAATACATTTACCTAGGCAAGCAAATAAGCTTCGACAAACAAAATAACTACCAGGAGATTGAACGCAGGGCCCAGTTAACATGGAATAAGTACTGGAGCCTTAAGGAAATATTTAAGAGTAACATGCCTATCAATCTGAAGACAAAGGTTATGAATGCTTGCCTTTTACCATGCTTGACTTATGCTTGCCAGACATGGAAGTTTAACCAAAATGTCAAAAATAAAATCATAACGTGCCAACGAGGAATGGAGCGCAGTATGCTAAACATTAAAAAAATAAACAAAATAAGGCATACAAAAATACGCAACATCACAAAAGCAACTGACGGTTTAGCTCAAGCTCTTGCCTTAAAATGGAAGTGGGCCGGACACTTAGCACGCGTGCAAGATCAAAGGTGGACAAAAAGAGTAACAGAATGGAGGGGGCCAGAGGGCAAAAGAAAAAAAGGGAGACCTTGCAACAGATGGGAGGATGAAATTAAATGCACAGCGGGTCCAAACTGGATGCAAACAGCGCAATGTAGAGAAGACTGGCTCAGTTTGGAGGAGGCCTTTACCTGCAGGGGGGTTCCTACAGAATAACTTACTTATAATATTTCGTTTTTTAAAAATTCTTCTACTAAAATAATAATTCAACTAAGTAACTTGTAAACTAGTAATTTTCTGTACGAAATAAAAGGCTTTTTTTTTATTTTTTATTTTTTTTTATTTTTTTTTATGTACATAGGTAGACTTTAGTAATATTTTAAGCTTTTTACATGTAAAGATATCATTTGTAATAAATAAATAAAAATATTAATTAGAAATAATAATAAAGATACTTTTTACTATTAGTTCTTCCAAAAATAATCATTATCATTATTCATGCAAACATAAATATTCATACAGAGATGACGACATATAGTTATATTTTTCCTTATTCTCCCATCACAGGGGTTTTGTAAACCATTATAATTATAATTAAATAATAAATAATGCCGTTGAAGTAATTTAATCCAAATTAAAAGTTTCACAAGATGTTTGAAACCGAATCATGAAACGACTGAACAGATTTAAGAGCGGTCAACCCGAGGTACATTTTCATACAACCGCTCTTACGTGATTATGATGTTATTACACATCTTTATTCAGATATTTTGGATACACAGATATCTTGTAGATATTATCTAGGCTTCTATAAAAATCAAAACACAAATTTGTATAAAACTTATCCAGTAAAGACCTCTGAAAATATGTTATTTTACGTGAACTTTGGCCCTCCATAATGTACTCGTATATTAAAAATAAAAAAGTATTTCTATAGAAGCCTATCAAATTTTAATCGAGATACTAAAAGATGCCAATTTTTCTCATAAACTTATAAGGGTTAAAAAAAAAAACAAAAACACGTATTGCCTGGAAAAAGTTTTGTGAAATAATCGAGTAAATCACAGAATTACCGGATGCCAACAGAGTTTTCAGGCGTTATCTATCTTTTTTCGCGTTGCCTCTCCATTAAAAATCGTGCTGGATTGCTTTAGAGATGAAACAACAGACTTTTAAATCATGCTCGACGTTGACGATAGGCAAATGAGGGATGCCTTAAATTAATTTTGGCTCCCAAATGAGCAATATCATGTAGCTGCGATTTTGAGTAAAACGTGTTTGAAGTTTTTGAGCTCTTTGGTTCAATAGAACATACGAGAAAAGAAAATGACTTTTAATAAATCCTCTAAAAATCGTTTTTTTTATCGATTTTTAGCAGTTTTTTTTTTGGGGTGGGAAGTCTTTACTTTTCCCGCCCTTGGGCGGGCCGGGAGGGTGTGTCAGACTTTACAGAATAAAACCCACTTCTATGTTACCTCGTTGCCTTACATTCCAGAGCCCCGGGTTTTCTATCAGAAGCGAACCCATAGCTCCAAAAGATTTTTGCTAACATCTCCTTGAGGCACGTGTCGACGAATTAGGCTCAGTCCGGACGGTTACCAGACGGCCGGATGACAAGCTACTCATTGCTCGCCGTCCGCAAGCCCGCGCCTACAGTGACTGAAAATCGGGATTAGGATCCCGGCAGCGGCGGGAGAGCCGTGAGTGCGGCCGCCTCTTTCGATAGCATTACTGCTTCGCAAAAGGAGGCGACTGCCTGCTTTTCCTCCTCGCTCCGGACCATGGCCTATACCGGCCCGGCGCAAAAGATCGTTGCCGCCGATCCCACAAGGACACGGCGGTACTCTGCCTAAGCTGAGCACACCAGTAATAGGCTCAGTGCGGATTTTCAAACGATATTTTGTTTTCTTGTTTCGAGAGCAGTAGTGAATAATGAAATAAATTACACAAAGATTACACCTGGCTGGACTGGAACCCGCGACTTACAAACCATAGTCTGGGCTGTTTTTTTTTTTTGAATTATTGATATGTTCGCGCTTGACCGCTATCTCACCTGATGGAAAGCGACGATACCGTCGACGATGGAGCGCGTTTACCTAGAAGAAACCTATTCACTCTTGACTTAAAGATTCCCGGGTTGTAGCCATCAGGAAACACAGACTCCGGCAGGGAATTTCACTCCTTAGCTGTACGCATAATGAAAGTGTTCCCAAAACGCTTTGTGCGAATAGGTGGGATATCCACAATGTACCGGTGTCGCAACGCCGTACGTCTGGTAGTCCGATGATGGAACGGGCTAGGCGGAATTAAGCTAAGCTATGCAATTCCGACGCACACTCCCCGAAATGTAACCGGTAGAAAACCGACAGACTAGAAACAATCCTCTTGGCTCGCCTCTCAATAGTCTAAAGCGCATCAAGCTGGTATCGGGCAGATCCGTCCCAAAGATGAGAGCAGTACTCCATACACGATCGTACCACTGAGCTACCACTGCTAGGTATACATTCATAAACATCAACACACCCACAGCACTATTCCTTCATCATATTGCACAAGCAGCTCACGAGTCTCCATTATGACAATCGAGTCGATACCGAGCCGTAATCGATACATCGGTATTCGACTAATCGAGAGCAAGGCCTACATTAAATAAGTTTATTCATTGAATTGTTCATCTTTTCGTTTGCCCGTCCATGTTTTATTACAACAGTTAATTTGAATTAGGTTTAACTTTATATCTTAAGGTTTGTCTAGGAACGATCATTAAATAAGGCGATCTCGTTACTTAAATAATGAGAACTTGTTAAAATTCCAGTATTAGTTATAATTATAATCGTAATAGCAGCCTTTAACTGCCCCGTTCAGGGCAGAGGCCTCTACTCATAATAATATTCCACAACTATCACACAACGCCGTCTAGTCCCAAACTAAGCAGAGCTTGTGTTATGAATACTAAATAACTGATAAATATACTTATATATTTCTAAATACGTAACTATTATAGATAAATTACACCCAGACACAGAACAAATGATCGTGCTCATCACACAAACATTTGTCCTGGGTGGGAATTGAGTCCACGACCTCTGGCATAGCAGTCAGGGCCACTAACCACTAGACCAAGAGGCCAGTCAATTTATTAAGTAATTATTGAAGAGCAAATAACGTTGTCGATAACTACTTAATCGGACTTTTAATTCAATTGCGAAAATCGCTTGAATAAGAATTTTAGATTTTCCTCGTAAAATACAGTCGATAGCTGCGGCAATCAAACTGTTTTAAATGGCCTTTTTAACCTGTATTGTGCAAGGCCGTCTGCTGGTTACTGGTAAATTAAGTTCAGCCTGTACATACAACATTATTTTTAGTATTTGCGAAACCTGAATATAGTTTGTTCAGAATCAGGAACTGAATCGATTCCAATCATTTTTACACCATGTTTTCCCATAAATATTTTTAAAAAGTTACAAGTTGGGCACTACAAACACTAAGCACAACACAGGTCACGACAGGCCATAGCGGGCATAAGGCGCCAGGGTACTGCTGGGTGTGGAAGCAAAACAACCCCTCAATCACCCGGATGGCCATGTGTTTGTGTGGACAACCAGATAATAAGTACAACTAAGATGAACCCAAAACACGTCTAGTATTCTTTGCATAAAAATACTAGACCCTTTCGGGTTTTGCATATACTAAAAATGAGGTTGTGTACCGCGGTATGCAAAAATGATAGCATAAAATAATGGTTTGGTGGATGTCACATGTCTTCGAATTTTTGTTTCTAGGACATGCCGGTTTTCTACAACCATAACGAAGGATTAGGTGAATAATACATGCATATATTATACAATATGTAAAGGGTTATGAGTATATAGTGAATGGATGGAGAGGGAGAGGGAGGCCAAGAAAAGATGGATGGATTGTGTGAAGAGTGATATGAAGGAGAAGGAAGTTAGTGATAGCGTGACGGGTTGAAAACGTAAAATCAAAATCAAAATCAAAATCGCCGACCCCAAATAACATGGGAAAATGGCAAGAAGATGATGATGATATTATACAGAATGTCTCAGAAATAATTCAATGTTGTGAATAAAAAAACAAAATATATATTTGAAGACATGGGAATATTGCTTCTTGAAAATAACATTATTCAAATCACAAATGTCGTGCTTTGCAGCTCTGGCACTCTTCAAAGCATTATTTAATAAGTTGTGAAAAAGCACCTCAGAAGTTAAATAGAAATGTTATTGATTCATAGAATTTATTGAATACCACATACCTAATAACACCATCGTAGGCGCGGAATTGCGGACGGTAAGCAATGAGTAGCTCGCTGTCCAAACCAAGCCGAAATCGTCGATGACGCGTAGTGTTCCACGCGGGTCTCAAGGAGATGTCAGGAAACTGTAGAGGCCCAGCAGGTTCGAAGTCTACTGGGGTCATGGGCTGTGTGGTTAAGACCCCAGGGCCTTGGAACGAAGGCAAAGAAGTCAGTTAAAGTCTGACACGGAGCGGGAGGGCGCTCTGCCCTAGAACAGGTGAAGCCATTGGATGATTTGCAACCTAAAAAAAGTACACGCCTCCTGTGAGACAGGGCAATAGTGAAGCCGCGGTAAATAGCTAATCTATATATATAAAAGAAAGTCGTGTTAGTTACACTATTTATAACTCAAGTCCGGCTGAACTGATTCGGCTGAAAATTGGTGGGAAGGTAGCTTAGAACCGGGAGAAGGACATAGAATTTTTATCCCGATAAATAAAAAAAAATCATCTAAAACCTGCTCATTGGTATAAGGTAAAGTAGGGTAGAGTAGAGTAGACTAGGGTAGAATAGGGTAGAGTAGCGTAGAGTTGGGTAGAGTAGGGTAGAGTCGGGTAGAGTAGGGTAGAGCGGGAGCGAAGCCGCGGTGTAAAGCTAGTATTAGATATTTCCGAGTCCATCTGTAGGAGTTAAAGTCCTTGAGAAAAATTACATTTATATCGCAAACCGTGCCTGATACAGTTACACATCCACGCCGATCACTGTCTATACAGTAATGGTAGAAGCGTGCTAATCTACCGCCATAAGCAAACAGAGCATATCTCACCAAATTGCAAAATGGAAATAACATTTGACCTGGACAAATAACTCCCATTGTAACTATGCGTGTTATTTGTGAGATACGAGAAAAAATAGATACGAAAGCAGGGATAGATATTTAAATCAAAGTAATATAATACTTATAAAAAAAAAAACAAAATAAAACATACCTATATGCATGTAGCTAGAATAATGCACAATTGTATACCTTTAGTTTTAAATAAAGTTATAATCATATTTTTTACATAAATATACTTAAGTAATCTTATTGTAATAAATTATTAGTACTACATATTATTATACTTGATAGTAGGAAAATAAAATTGAAATCGATACACTTCATTGGTAGCGCATTGGTATTGGTTTTTTTTTTAGTCTACGTACGCACATACAAACATTTGTCAAGATTTTATCCAAATATGTAATAATTTTATCCTTTTCAAAAAAAAAAAAACAATACGGAAATCTATTCAATTGCCGATTCTGAGCATATTCTTTCAGGATAGATACGAGTACGTTTATTATGTAAAATTTTTAAACCTCAATAAAAACCAAATAAAAAATTTAGAAGTTGACACTTTGCTATATTCATCGAAAATAGATTTTACACTAATTCTTGTATAGTAATATTTTACTGAATGCGTTTTTTTTATTGATATAAACCAGTGCTTGACTGCAATCGCACCTGATGGTAAGCAGTGATGCAATCGTTCATGGTGAGGCGCACTAGTTTATTAAGAGCCTATTCACTCTACCCTTGAAGACAACAAAATTATAATTATTTTAAAATGTAAATAACTGTTTGCCTATAACGGTAGATGTGCCCTTTTTTAAACAGCCAGTAATATACAGCGATGTAGCTGGTAGGTAATAGCCATCACGACGAGCCGGCGCATCTCCGATATTATGCGAAATTATTCGATTAACGCAATCGAATCGCAATCGGTATGCGTTTTATCGATTCATTACTTTTACACGAATTTATGTTTACTTAGCTTCTACTCGTGGCTTGGCTTGTTTAAAATAATATTTTATTATACAGTGGTAGTGGAGTTTGTCAAGCATCGTGATGTTAAAAAAAATAACGACCTAAAGGTTTTACCTAAACATGCAAACACATTTTTAAATGTCGACTTAATTTGTACAGCATAGCATAAGCTTTATAATGTTCCCACTGCTGGGACTCAGGCCTTCTCTCTAGGACAAGGAATGGGCCGTAATCCACGCGGGCCCAGAGCGGGTTGGTGGATGTCACATGTCTTCGAATTTTTAGTTCTAAGACATGCGGATTTCCTCACGATGTTTTCCTTCACCGTTTTGAGAGCATTGGTGATGAAATAAATTACACAAAGTCATGCGCCTGACTGGGTTTGAACCCGCTAACAACAACTCGTAAGTCGGGGCCGTTACCACTCGGCCACTACTGCTCCGCAATTTTGTATATATCTTTCATAATTTTAATATAAGAAATGGCAAAATTTTAGATGTTCAGCATTTAAAAAAAACAAGGAGTTGATTCTATCGATGATGATTATAGAGATGATTATAGAGTTGATTATATCGATTCTATGTTGACTCTATCGCGGTAGCCTACGTGGCCAACTTCACGTGGGTGTGGGAAGTTGACGCGCGAAGCGATGCCGTTGTGGGTTAGTTGGTTTAATATTTTCGCGCTAATTAATGCGGTGGTGGTGGCTTATTTCACATAAATTGCAGTGACTTCGCACTGTTATATTCGAGAAAAAGTAAAGAAAAAGCACTTTTTTACACGAAATAATAGTTTATTTAGGGCTTTAACCTTGATACAATATTCGGGTTTGAACTTGAACTTTAGATTAGACCTTGAAACTGGCAGACACAAGGACAGAGATGTTACCGGTTTTAAGGTTGTACCCGGACTGACACGCTACGGGAGCGGGACGTAATGCTAGCGTTAAAATGATGATTATGCATTTTAATCTATGTATCATTGTTAAATAAGGATTTTTCCCAGCATTGGGACACCATAACAGCACGCACGTAGGTTGAGCCACCGCATCGCGTTGAATTCACGTAAACTGCTTCTGATCGCGTTGCGTCAAAACACGTGTTAACATATTGATGACTTTACTACCGAGATGAAAAGCATCAGAATGGGCCGTAATCATCAGGTTGATTACGGCCCATTCCCTCTCCCAGAGAGGAGGCCTGAGTCCCAGTAGTGGGGACATTAAAAGGCTGATGCAAAGCAAAGTATCATAAAAGATAACAGACAGATTAGCAGACACATTATCGTATTTATAATAAATAATACCTAGTATGGATTTAGATCGATTTTAGTAATGAGTTATTACGAAATTATAGATCGGTTCAAACCGAGCCAGGCACATTACTTTGTGTAATTTATTTCATCACCACTGCTCTCAAAACGGTGAAGGAAAAAATTGTGAGGAAACCGGCATGTCCTAGAACCAAAACATTCGAAGACATGTGACATCCACCAAACCGCAGTGGGCCCACGTGGTGGATTATGACTATTCCATCTCCTAGAGAGGAGGCCTGAGTCCCAGCAGTGGGCACATTATAATACTGATACTATGCCATGCTATGCTACACGGCTTGTCTAGTTAAAAAATCTTTTTAAAATAAAAGAAGCTAATAGCTACGTAACTACGTATTTCTCTTGAATGCTCATTTAATTAATTAAACGACCTTCGAAATCTCCTCCAATGTTAACCTTACACTCGGTCAACCAGTAAAATAAAACAAGTAAAAAATCAATTAATCCGCTATAGATCTCAGTAGCAGTCACGATCTAGATCAGCACGATGCGTTGCGCAGACGCAGGCCGCCGATAAATCATGCGATGCGAAGATTTTAGTTGGGCAATAGCAGTTGAGAATTTGAGAGGGCCTATCACGGGATTTAGGCGGTGCTTTGAGTGTTTAGTTGAATCGATTATTTTGAACAACCCCAGAGTATGGTAGGAACAAAAAAAAACTAATGTAAAAATAACAGTCAAGATACTTACTTTAAGTTGACCATTTGGACTATTCTATAGATTTAACAAAATACGATAATCGAAATCACAGTTTTTATATAGGGTGACTGGAATTAGTATACGATACTTAAACACGTGATTGTGGTCATGCCTGTTGGGGTATAGAGTTGGATACCAAAGTAAAAACCGTATTAAGGATTCAATAATAACTGTTTATTATCCTTTTCTTTATATACTGGAAGGTGTGTTTCAGTAATATCCCACTAGCCTTGCTTGTTGTGAATGCTGATATAAAATTAATATTTTAAATAGTATTATACTCTCTTTTTCCAAAAAAATAATTTCGTTAGAAACTGGTAAACAGAATGTAAACAAAAAAAAAATGAAACTGAAACCCAATTCTACTTTTCTCAGCTTATTATGAGTTTGTCACTAATTATTTTCATACGAAAACATTATTCAATTATCATTAATTGGTCGAAATCCTACGTCCTTTTTGTACTACAAAAAATAACGCCTTTTTTTCTATACCTTGTGGAGTTTCTAATAAAAATAAATAAAACTATTGTTTACGTTTGTTTTTTTGGGTCCTATACCTCAAAAGGAAAAACGGAACCCATATAGGATCACTTTTTTGTCTGCCTGTCTGTCTGTCTGTCAAGACCCTGTATCTCAGGATCGTGTGGAGGTATAGAGTTGATATTAAAACTATATACTCAGGTCTGCGGTTCCTTGAAGCTGTGAAAAAATCAAACTTCTAAGTTAGTTACAAAAAAAAAGATACAGCCTTTTATGTTGTAAAAAACGTATACTCAATTCAAAGGGCAGTTCCCGTTGACCTAGAACCCTGAAATTTGGCACGAAGCAAGGTCTTATACATGGGCGTCGCCAAGGGGGGGCAGAGGCTTGCTTTACAGCTTCAGAACCTAGTTTAGGCACCAGTCTCCCACAATATAATGCCCATCCTATATGTTACCGTAAGGCTAGCAATTAGGAGTTGTATTGTGGAGATTCTTTTTTAAATTAATATAAAAAAATAAAAAAATACCTATACTTCCAATAGCCCCCCCCCCCCCTTGGTTATCGGCTGGCGACGCCCTTGGTTTTATACACTTGTGACATCCACTAATCCGCACTAGGATTACGGGCGCGTGGTGGATTACGGCCCATTCCCTCTCCTAGAAAGGAGGCTTGAGTTCCAACAGAAGGCTCTAAATCATCATCATCATCAGCCTTTTAATGTTCCCACTGCTGGGACATAGGCCTCCTCTCTAAGAGAGGGAATGGGCCATAATTCACCACGCGGGCCCAGTGCGGCTTGGTGAATGTCACATGTCTTCGAATTTTTGGTTCTAGGACATGCCGGTTTCCTCACGATGTTTTCCTTCACCGTTTTGAGACTCTAAATATAAACATATTTAGAGTTATATTTTGAACAGAAATAGTCTCACACAATCCACGATAAAATTACGAACAGTGAAGTCAACAAGATCAAGTTGAACCATTGAAACCAAGAAGCTATGTGCTTCTTCGTCAGGGGCACCGGCTTTTAGAAATATTCATGGGTGCTCCTGCTCATTTGATGACTCGAAAGAATGTCGAAGTGTGAGAAGAGAAACGCATACTGATCCATCGACAAATAAATAAATGCCTTACTAACATACTGCGTACTTAACTACTACCTAATTTATTTATTTAAAACTTTATGCACTAATATACAGTGTGCAAAGGCGGACTTAATGCCTTAGACATTTTCTACCAGTCGACCTTAGAGTCGTGCAGAGACATAACATGGCAGGTGCAACAGATAGAAAGAACAATAATACACATATACTTAGATACATAGATACAAATAAAGAATAATATTGTGAAGAGACGAATACAACAAATAAAGAGTGTTTTTTTTTGTGGTAGGTAAAATCATCCAATGACAAATCCCACCCTTGGGCGGAGCGGGAAGTAGTGTCAGACTCTTACTGACTAAAAACCTACCCCGTTCCTTCGTAGCCTATCGTGCCGGGGCCGGGCATTCCTTTCGGAAGTTAACCCATGACCCCAGTAGGCTTCGACCCTGCCTGCCTGCAGTTAGCAAGCTGGGCCTCTTCGGTGTGCTAACAGCTCCTTGAGGCGCGCGGGAACAGAACGCGCCGTCGACGACTTGGGCTCGGTCCGGTCGGTTACCGGACGATCGGACAGCGTGCTACCCATTGCACGCCGTCCGCAAGCCCGCGCCTACGGTGGCCGGAAATCGGGATCAGAATCCCGGCGGCGGCTGGGGCGAGCGCCCCGTTGCCTCTGCCTGATGCGGTCGGCCTCCTCCTTTGCTAGCATTACTGCTTCGCAGAAGGAGGCGACCGCCTGCCATCCCTCCTCACTACGGACCATGGCCTGAACCAAGGGCCGGCGAGAGAGATCGCTGCCGCCGATTGCCCCCACGAGGACACGGCGATGCTCCGCCCAAGCGGGGCACACCTCTACAGTGTGCTCCACCGTGTCCTCCGGGTGTTCCGCACAGTGGCGACACCCGGGCGAATCCTCCGCACGAATCCGGAACAGGTACTTAGCGAACTTTCCGTGTTCGGTAAGCACCTTCGTCGTGCGGAAGTTGAGAACGCCGTGAGGTCTTTCCAACCACGCCTCAAACAAACAAATCAAGAGTGTGATGATTCCACCAACTTCTTGCGAATGTGATCTCGTGTTTTTACTTAAAGGACAACCGACTGGTTACCGTCCTGATGTTCAGAGGGAGCGCATTCCAAAGGGAGATCGCCTAGACAAAGAAAGAGGAATGGACAAACCCTGAGCGGTATGAAGGACATCGTAGAAGACATTATTTGTGGATTGCAGATTTTTACTGTGCGCAGAGCAAAGAAATTGAATTTCTGAGCTCAGATAAGAAAGAGAAGAAGGCTTGTCTAGAAGAGAAAACAGGGTTGTCAAGGCCCTCAATGCTCTACGCTGGCGAATAGATAACCATTTTAAATGTGACCTATGTGAAGAGACATGGTCATACTTACGAAGGATAAAAAACATAATTAGATATATGTGTTGGTGCACCCTTGCGTCACAACCGACGTTCTACACCACTGCGCTAAACGGGTTGTCGGGTAATGATAAAACGTCCATATCTAAAAGGTGATTACTGATCTGTTTCTTGATGTCTATTCTCAGGGGTGCTTGGCGTCCACTGTTTATATCTCATGGCTGCTCGAACCCCCGAGCACCCATGGAGTCAGCGCCCCTGACATACGTAGCCACTATCTGAATGGCTAATGGCTCATTCACACAGCAGATAATTGGTAGTAAAAACACATAGTACGGTCATTGAAATTGTTATTAAAAATTGCACAGATGTAGGCTTAACTTTTCCGCAACCAGACTATTTTTGGCACTATTATAGCCGCTTGCCTCGATGTGATAGTAGTCGCAAGCGCAATTAATGCGTTCAAGGTATTTTGTTTGATTACTGGGTTGGTCAGTAATAAAGGGGATTAGCTTTAATATAAGTTCATGTACAATTTATTATGGTACTTAAGTTGACTTAACGCAACAAGGCATCTCTACCTCCCAACCTTTTTATATACACCTTTAAATTTTGGTCGTTTTAATCCCGTGGTCGATCTGGTACATGAAACACTATCGATTTGTAAAGATAAAATTAAAAAATAAAGTACTTTTTTCTAAAAGACAAAATTAAAATACGCATGTACGAAATTAATTTCTTTAAGTAAACATCAGCTGAGCGTGGCCAATGAACTGTAGGTAGTTAGTACGCATCGACCGACCACGGCAATGCTAGCGAAGTATATGGCCGCCGCGACAGGACACATCCCGAGTGTTGGGGGTGGCAGAGCAGTCCCCGGTCACCAAAAGCGCGGGCTTGTAAACGACGAGCAATGGGTAGCTCGCTGTCCGGCCGCCCGGTAAGCGTCCGAACTGAACCTAAATCGTCAACGGCGCGTAGTGATCGACAATCAAAACAAAACCGTAGGACGATGGGTCAACTACTGAAAGGATTATCCGTGGTCTTGGAACTCAAACGGCAACTGAAGAAATACAGGTGTGGTTTTAGTCAATAAAAGTCTGATCCATCCTCACGCTCCGCCCTAGAGCGGGAGAAGTCATTAGATGATTTCCCACTTTATAAAGAAACCTCTGCTTAAACATTTAGACGTGATCTTATGTTACGGTATTTCGGAATATTTACATAGCTTTAAATATACACAGCTTTCAAACACTGAACTACTTTAAAAATTAATTGTTCACAGTTTCACACCATGAATCTATACACTCCTAGGTATACATAAGCCACCTTAAGTTGAAGCTGTCAGGAATTTTAAACCTTATCTTCTAAGCAAAGAGTTAATTTTACCATAGCCTCTAAAAATCTTTCACGTCCCTTTGAACAGAATGAGTATTCTGAAATTAACTTAATTTAGATGAGTATAGAGTTGATATTCGTGTCTCTACTTAAGTTTAGTATCTCTCTGTCCAATCCAGGATTGTCGTGACAAATGCAACCTGTCGCAGCATTTATTACAAATTCAGAATTTATAACATACAAGTTGCATACTGTTCTTGTACTTCACTAGCTTGAACTATGCGATAATTTTAACGTTAATTAGGAATATATTTCAAATAATTAAATAATCATTGGCTTAGATATCGTTCACCTCCGCTTACGGTCTGAAATTCTACCTCCGTATTTACCTCCGCTAGTTTTATAGCCGGGTTCTACTCATCATCATCATCATTTCAGCCAAAAGACGTCCACTGTTGGACATAGGCCTCCCCCAAGCGTCGCCAAAATGGCCGGTCCTGTGCGTCTCGCATTTATCGGACTCCAGCGACCCTGACCAGGTCATCGGTCCACCTTGTGGGAAGCCTTCCAACGCTGCGTCTTCCGGTACGCGGCCGCCACTCCAGAACCTTTCGGCCCCAACGGCTATCTATTTTACGTGCAATGTGCCCAGCCCATTGCCACTTAAGTTTGGCAATTCTACGTGCTATGTCGGCAACCCTGGTTCTATTGCGGATATCTTCATTTCTGATTTGATCACGTAAGGAAACTCCGAGCATAGCCTTTTCCATTGCCCTTTGGGTGACTTTGAGTCTTCTTATGAGGCCCATTGTAAGCGACCACGTTTCAGAGCCATATGTCATCACTGGCAACACGCACTGGTCATAGACTTTCGTCTTGAGACACTGTGGTATGTTGAACGAGAACACATCGCGCAGCTTCCCGAACGCCGGTGCTACTCGTTTTAAACCTCTGAAAATCTACAAATATAGAAGAGAACACCATGAAAATTTATTTTATTAAAATTGACTATATGGCCAAGCGCTGGGCAAAACTGAAAACATGATATAAATTAGTTAGCTTGATAAAAAAAAAAAATCGCGAATCTGACCCTAATTTACGATTTCAAACATGTTTTCTACAAGATTACGGTAAAGGAAATATTTTAAAGTTACAAAAAAAAAAAATAAAGCTTGTAATTAAAATGCGCCTCGCAAAAACATAAATCTTGAATATTGATTGTTTTTTTTTTTTTTTTTGTAAAATAAAACCGCTGTTTTGGGACCGCGAAGTCGACATAGTCCCGAGCGGAGTTCATACAAAATACGCAGTGACTACAGGGCGCCTATTAACCGCAAAGCGCTGCCGTCGTGCTACTTTATTATTTCATACAAATAAAAAGCGCGCGTTCACAACGCGGCTGTAGCGCGTTTTTTTAAGTAAATTTTGTATGAAATTTCTCATAATACTAGTGTGATAATACTAGTGGTAGTGGGTTCGATTCACACCCAGGACAAATGTTTGTGTGATGAGCACGATCATTTGTTCTGTGTCTGGCTGTTATTTATCTATAATATGTATGTGTTTAGAAATATATAAATATGTTTATCAGCAGTCTGGTACCTATAACACAAGCTCTGCTTAGCTTGGGACTAGACGGCGTTGTGTGATAGTTGTGGAATATATTATTATATTATATTATTATTATATCTAAGTAGAACGAATATTTATTTTATTTTGTTTGGGTGGCTTACAGCTAATAATACAAAATATAACGAGAAGGTAGATAGCGATGAGCCATATACAAGCCTTCACATAATAGGGGAGTATTGTTGAAAATAACAGTAACAGAAGTAATTGAGATAAGTATACAAAGTTTGGAAGGAAAATTATATAAAAGACAATTATGTAATGCAATTCCAAAATATTATTTTAAGACATAGCAATTTAACCCTAGATTCCATATTCTATATATTCTATGCCTCCGCTTTGGTAGAAAGCCTCCGTAACATCTCTATTAAATATGCAACTGCTGGATTACACGAATTGCTCCACGGAAACTCAATTGCGCTTAGTTAGAAAAATATTCAATCAATCTAGACTAGGTCTCCAAACTCTAAATTAAAATTATTGTACTAAAAGGTACCTGGCATACCAATTAGTATAGCCTAAACATGCAGATAGAGAGATATTATTATATCATTTAAAAGTGTCTCATAGCTTTCTCTAGGTTTGAGGCAATCTTTATGTATTACTGGGAATATATAAGCCAGTAACTGGGAACCCCTTGGTAGAATAGGTCAATATTATTAACACTTGAAGCGGTCCACTGTGGGTGATACATTTGGCCAGCCTCTCATCTTGTTTTGGGTCCTCGATACTTTTTAGACAAAAGAATTTAATATCAAGGAACTAACACACCATATCTCAGATATATTTGAACTCGTCTCAGGAATTATTCAGACAAATCTAATGGCAAGTCACTAATCAAAGGAACGGACAAAATTTTAGCAGATTACCCCATAAGTCAGAAATTCATTTGTCATTATGTGTGTGATCAGCCGTTGGAAAGTCATAGTGATATTAGTAGATTAAAAATCAACCATGATGAAATCAAAGATAGACGATTCTGACACTAATGTAATAGCAGACTTGAGGCCCTGCTTCTAAGCTACCTAGTTTGGTCGCTGGATACCGTAGTGATAGTATTTTGCCCTGGTAAAATAATTCAGAAACCTGGGTACCTAGGTTCCAAAATCCATCGATTATTAAAAAAAGAGCAGTGGTGTTGAAATAAATTATACAAAGTAATGCGCCTGGCTGGGTTTGAACCCGCGTCTGACAACTCGTAAGTTGGGGCTGTTACCACTCGGCCACCACTGCTCATTCACGCGCATTACTTTGTGAAATTTATTTCATCACCACTGCTCTCAAAAACGGTGAATGAAAACATCGCGAGGAAACTGGCATGTCCTAGAACCAAAAATTCGAAGACATGTGATATCCACCAATCCGCACTAGGCCCGCGTGGTGGATAACGGCCCATTCCCTCTCTTAGAGAGGAGGCCTGAGTCCCAGCAGTGGGAACTTTATTAGGCTGATGCAATGCAATGCATGTTTCTGAAACTTCCTTAATACATTAAAGCTCTTATTCGGTCTCGAAGTCGCTTGTATTTTACTTAGATAAATCTGTATTTGTCGCCAATTCAATTGTGACGAGAAGAAAGGTACTAACTACGAGTACATCTATGAGACGGCCCATACTTAAGGTTAGTTCAACAACAAGTCACGCAGAACCAATACACGTCATATTTCAAGAGCAAAATGAGACACAAGTATAGTTTTAGTCAGTAAAAGTCTGACTCCGTGTCCTCTTGCTCCACCCTAATGTGGGAGAAGTCATTAGATGATTTTTCAACTCAAAAAAAAAATCCTTGAACAAGTATTCTTCTTGTTGTGCCTTCTCTTTATGAGAAGGGGCCTTTGCCCTACTGTGGGCTAGCAACAGGATGATATTATGATATTGTAATAGTTATTGTATATGTTTATGTTCGTAGCTTGTAAAACATGAGTGATTTAGCTCAATTAGAACTTGAGCGCACCCTCCTTTATGGTTTTTAGGCGAACGTAGCTCAAACGACGGAGAAGGTGCTCTACTTACCTTGGACTAAACAGAGAGGCATTCTATCGATGATAGCGATCGTCGAAGTATCCAAATGTTTGAGATTTATCACGTGACATATCTACAGCGCATGTCAAGTTTATCCGCAGGAGAACCAAGGTTACCGACATAGCACCAAGAATCGCCAAACTTAAGTGGCGATGGGCAGAGCACATTGCTCGCAGAACAGATAGGCGTTGGGGCCGAAAGGTTCTGGAGTGACGACCGCGTACCGGAGTACGCAGTGTTGGAAGGCCTCGTACAAGTCGCACCGATGACCTGGCAAGGGTTGCGGGAATTCGGGGCATGCGAGATGCGCTGGATCGTTCACACTTAGTCCCTATGCCCAACAGTGGACGTCTTTCGGTTGAAATGATGATGATGTCAAGTTTAAAGATACGGTTAACGCAGTGGTTGAGCATTGACTTTTGGACTGCGTATTGCGGGTTCAAACCCCGCTCAGAACAAACATTTAATTTTGTATGGCTTACAGATTATGATTCTGGGATAAAATATAAATATTGTAGGACAAAAAAACGTTTATATTATTAATTGCTGATGAAAAATCATTTTGACAAGACTTTCTTGAAATTAACTGCAATTCTTCTTAAGTATAAGTTGGAACTAGATTGGGTTAGGTTAACTAAAATGTAGTAGGTTTATAATATCCTGTTATAAATAGAATAGTGAGAAATGGGCAGCAAAATTATTTAAATAAAAAAGCAACTAATTTCGCGTGATATCGGTACATTTATCGAAAAAAAAACATTTATAAAAAAAAACGGTAATTTAAAAAACTAAAAAACCCGACTGCTTTTCAGAGTAGAAAATGCCCTAAACAAGAAAGTCGTTGTACCAGATTGCACTTAACTATATAATATTTTAAAAACAAGATAAATTGTAGCAGTCGGGACACATTCTAGAAATGGAGGCTTTTTATTTTTTGTTTCTTTTTTTTTTTTTTTTATTACGATATCACTTTCACAGTAATTACAAATCTAACGACACCTCGCAAACTAAAATCCATCGAGCCGTTCAGGCCGCAGAGCGTGCCAAACATTTGAATTTGGCGCCAAAAATCCGCCATTTTGTTTTTTTTATTTTGATATACCCAGTGTCACTCTCACAGTAAATACGAATCTAACGACACCTCTCAAGCTAAAATCCATCGACCCGTTCAGGCTGCAGAGCGTGCCAAATAATTATACATACATACATACTCTCGAAAAACATAACCCTTTTTCTGGCGCAGTTGGGTAAAAATAACTGAGAAACTTCGTCACTCTCACAAGGTTTGCTATTAAATAACCCAATTCTGGTTTAAACTTACCTTTGCACGTAAGCTTACCTAATTTAAACTTGTATTATATTGAAAATCAAGAATCCTGGCTCATTTTGTTTAAATTGACGTGTAAAAATGATTTTTTAAAACTCTATTTGCAAAATAAATATCATTTATCAAATCTACATTATGAAAAGTAAACAAAATCAATCTTTTTACGCGTGCCATGACATTGACCCTACACTAATTCACAATAAAGTAGAGCAACATTCTAACCATCTCACTGAGCAGATGCTCCAATCTCCACGCACACATTTACGAAAGATCTATGTACGCAGTAAAGATGTACATACATTACATGTAATAAGTAATCACTTACATTATGGTATATAAGCGGATAGGATCCAATACGGATCATCATTCGTGCAACATCGCCCATTCTCGTGCGGTGTTTCAAATTTGAATATTTTCGAAAATAACCGTTGAGTGAAGTGTTGTTGAAGGTTTGTAATTTTTTGTTTTTTTTTTTTTGCATAGATAACCTACATCAATATACACCGTTACATTTTGATCGTTTTAATCCCGTGGAGGGTCGATTTGGTACATGAAACACTATCGATTTGTAAATATAAAATTAAAAAATAAAGTTTTTTTTTTAAACTCGAATTAATTTACGCATGCGAGTTCAATGACCAGTAGGTACTTAGCACGCAACGACCGACAACTACCTACAAGGTCATTGACTCGTTTATTTAAATAAATTAATTTGTATATTAATTCGAGTTTTAGAAAAAAAAGTAGGTACTTTATTTTTACAAAACGATAGGGTTTCATGTACCGGACCGACCCTCCACGGAATTAAAACTATCAAAATTTAACAGTGTATAGTTTAAGTATGTAGAGTTGCATTTCACTAGAAAAATTACGTTCTCGAGTTACGTTTTAAACTAGCTGTTTCCCGTGACTACGTTCGCTCTCTTTTTTTTTGGGGAAATCGTGTACAAAGATGTTATCCATTTTGAAGATGTCTTCTTCCCTTCCGGGAAGAAATTCCTGTTCGCGCAAGTAAATAAAAAGTAGCTTTAGTTACACATTATATCATTACCTATATCTCAATGAAAGTTCCGTTCAATTTTGTTCAACCGTTTCAAAGACGAATGTTTGAAATCCCAATCCCACGGAATAATGAATGAAGCTTAACATAATCCTTGTAATATCAGTTATCCGTCTGTGAAAGTCCCGTCAAAATAGGTCCAGACGTTTTAGACATTAGGTGGAACATAGACTAGATTTTTTTTTAAATTGTATTTTTGATAGTTTTCATGTTGGTAGTAAAAAACTGGGCAAGAGCGAGTCGGCCCCGCATACTGAGGGTTTCGTGAAAAGTAACTTAGGTATGTTAAATAGTTCAAATCCCGAAACGAATCTCGATGATTTTTCCGCATCCAAAAAAGTATTTCTTTTTATGCCCCTTGAGTTTGAAGTTTGATTTATTCACAGCATCAAGGGACCGCAGACCAGAGGGCTTGCTCTCGAGTTTAATTCCGATCGGTGGACATTTAAATTGTGACATTAGGTACTCTTGAATTCAATTCTAGCGTCAAATTGGTTTAAAATTGCGTGACCACACGCCAAGCCCAATCCCCATTTTACTTAGTATCCCAAAAAGGTCACGCAATTTGGCCCTAGCATCGAATTCAAGAGTACCTAATGTCACAATTCCAATGTCTACCGATCGGAATTAAACTCGAGAGTAAGCCGCCTGAGTATTATAGTTTTAATTCCAACCCGATACCTCCACGCGTTCTCGATATAAAGGGTATTGACAGACAGACGGACAACAAAGTGATCCTATAAGGTTTTATTTCGTTTTTTTCCTTTTGAGGTACGCGGAACCCTAAAAAGAATGTTATTTTGATATTACACACACTTCAATTTTATTTATTAGTACGAGTATGTATATAAGATCTTGAGTCAAGGCTGCTACAAAGAAAAAACCTTTATTAGAATGTCCCACTGTCAACTCAAACAAGGAATCGAACCCAAGACATAACGTTGGCGCAGTGGTTGGGCGATTGACTGCTGCGCTGCCAGTCGCGGGCTCGATTTCTTCACGAAACAAAGATTTGAACATTATTATGTAGGTAGTTGTTTCAGATTCGGGTATCTTTTGTGTACCTGCGTGAGTATATATGTCTGTAAACGCACCAAAACCGTAGGGGCCGAGCAAGGTCAAAGCCTACTGGGGCCATTTGGCATTGGATGATATTTACCAACCAAAAAAAACCTACTATATAATAGTACATTTTGATTCAAGTGCTGAAAGCTTGTCATTGCGACAGAGGCGGAATTCGAACGAGCCGTAGGCTAGTGTGTTATGGAGCCGAGGGCTGCAGTGACAAATGCGCACGTGTGTCAAACGACGTTTTTCAATACACGAGCCACTCGCGGGGAATGACCCGCACCTCGTGGTGGTTGTCGCGCGCTGATACGATAAACAATTTTATTACAATAAAATTGTGGCGGGGGCGAGCACGCGCACTTTTCCGCACTAGTGCGGAAAATAGTCTATTGCGTGCCTAAAAGCAGTGGGATAATAGCGGGTTTTCGAGTAAGCGTATTGAAAAAGACTTTTTCTACTGTTTCAGGTCATTTTTTTCGTGTAAGGAAAATCAAAAATACCTCAAGACATGAAGGTAAGTTTTTTAGCATTAGATTTTCGTCTCCAGATCTGGAGAAATAGCCAAGTTACAAACGTTTCGTTTCGATTCTCTGGAGTCGAACGCCTCGAGTTGACCACGCCTCCAATTCCTTTGTACTGACGTCATCTGAGCGCTCAGTCACGTGACAAGAACAAAAGAATCGGAGCATCTCCTTCGTAGGAAGCCTACCCCAAGCTAGTTGGGAAATGGCAGTCTTCCCGTCCAATTATAATTTAGATGTCTTCAAGGCTAGAGTGAATAGGCTCTTAGTAAACTAGTGCGCCTCACCATCAACGATTGCATCACTGCTTACCATCAGGTGGGATTGCAGTCAAGCACTAGTTTATATCGTTAAAAAAAGGCTAGGGAGATGGTGATGCCTTGTCAATTTTGTTTCCACTGAAATCTTTACTAAAATAAAAAAAGTTTTTTATAAAAAAAAATTGGTTAGTGTTTTTAATATCATACGGATTTTATCACGCTGACGGATTTACTCCGCATGCAGAAAATTTCAAAAAGCAATAAACGCGTCCTGCGTGAGTATTAGCTTTACAATAAGTTCTTGTATGAAAAGACTTTATAATCAGTGTACGGTCTGGGGTCAAAAGTGCAGTTGCACTCTACTAATGCTAAAGTGTATAAAATTTATTTGTAAAAGAGGGCCACTGGGCCACAACTGGTTTATTTAATTCTTTAGGTTCTTTGGTACAAACGAACTGAGTGATGATCCATTGATCCTGTTCTACAAACAAATTCTAGACACTTTATTATCGGTAGAGTGCAACTGCACTTTTGAGCCCTGAATGTACAATAAAGAATATAAGAAGAATATAAAAGGAAAGGAAATTGTGCGTGACGAAATCCGCACGATTTTAAAAACACCCTTAGACATTTCCAAAATTGCGTTTAATTTATTTCACTGCTCTCAAAACGATACAAGAAAGTAAGGTGACAAATTATTAAGTATTAGAACACAAACTTTCAATTTTCGACATCTATCCCCTCTCTGGGCTCGCGTGGTGAATTACAGCCCACTCCCTCTTACAGAGAGGGGGCCTGTGTCCCAACATTGGGAACGTATTAGTCTAAATTATGTTCTTAAAAAATTTGTTGCTTCATCTAAAGAAATCTGTCGCAATGCTTGATGAAGAGGCAACGCAAAAAAGAGAGATAACACCTGAAAACTCTGTTGACATTCAGTAATTCCGTTATTTACACGGATATTTTACAAAACTTGGTCCAGGATATACGTGTTTTTTTTTAAACCTTAAAAGGTTTTGGGATAAAATTTTCGTCAATATGTGCTATGGCAAAATGCTATGGATTTTTTTTTTTTTGAAATAAATATTTTTTTATATTTTTAACTTATGAGTGCATTATGAAGGGACAAAATTGAAGCAAAATAACAGATTTTCAGAGGTCTTTACTGGATTAATTTTACACGACTTTATTTTCTGATTTCAATAGAAGTCTAGATAATATCCACAAAACTATCTATGACTCCAAATTATTTGGACAAAGTTGTGTAATAACGTCGTAATCACGTAAAAACGGTTGTGTGGAAATGTATCTCGGGTTGGTCGCTCTTAATTTTCAGATCCTCTTAATCAGCGTGCTAGCAGCAGTTTGCCTGGCGGAGCCTCCTGTGGACAACAGGTACCTTCCTCCCGGGACGGGGGGCGGAGCACCCTCGCAGATGTACGGCACTCCTGGAGCACCAGGGCTTCAGAAGCAGACTGATGCCTTATTCAGGTACAAACTTTTAAATACCTAGTTTTATATCAATATCTATACTGTAGCGACATCTATGGCGCCACAAAAGAATTTTAAAAAAAAAATTTTTTCAAAAAAATACAAGTAAAGAAAAGAGTAAAAAAATAACTTTAATTTTGGAAATCGGTGTACTTTGGTAAGTATCTTCCGAAATTAAAGTTATTTTGCATTGTTTTTTTCACATTGAAGTCGGTGTATTTTTTGTAAAAAGTTTCTTATTTCACGCTGTAGGACCCCACAGCTAAACTTGAAATAGATACCTTCAGCCATTCGCTTCCATCATCAAATCATCATTACAATTTTAGTAATACCAAACTATTTTTTATTTTAATACAAATAAATAAGGTAAGTACGTAAGGTCGACTGGTAGAAAATGCCTATGGCATTAAGTCCTCCTTTGTACAGTTTTTTACTTGTGCAAGAAGTTTAAATAAATAAATTATTTATACCTGTTGCAATTTTTAAAATGCTAATCTTCATATTCTAGAAGCCGTGGATCATCTCGTGGAGGTGCCCGTCGTCCGTCATCCCAATACGGAGCTCCCCAAGGACAATTCAACGCCCCATCTGCTCAATACGGAGTCCCTGGTCAAGGCAGCCAGCCCTCTTCGCAATACGGCACCCCTGGACTAGGCAGCCAGCCTTCTTCGCAATATGGAGCCCCCTCATCTCAATATGGAGCACCTTCAGGCCAGTTTGGCGCCCCCTCTTCCCAATACGGCGCGCCTTCTGCCCAATTTGGAGCCCCTTCATCTCAATACGGTGCTCCATCAGCTAATGTTCCTTCTCAACAATATGGAGCGCCTGGATTTGGAGCTGGTGGTAAGTTCATTTAAACTTCTTTGTTTTATTTTAATAGGTAGATATTTTCAGATATTTCCTGTGGAAAAAGGCAGTTATTTTTATTTCTCTGCATTGTAGAGCTAATGTATATCAGTCAAAGACTTAAGTACTTAATGGTAGCCACACACGTAACAGTATACTTGCGCAAGTTAAGACTTGCACAAGTATACTGAAACGTGTGTTGTACGAAACTTGCGCAAGTATCTTCCAACACACGTTTCAGTATACTTGTACAAGTCTTAATTTGCGCAAGTATACTGGAACGTGTGTGGCTACCAGAACCTAAACAATCTTGCTATATTTTTTTATTAAAAAAAAATAGTATAAAAGACACACAAATATTTTTTAAATTTAGTTAACTACCTAACATTGGTTTAGGTAAATAGCTAAAATAGCTTTTTAGACAATTTTTAGATGATAATGCTATCTAGCCGATTTCGGCCACAGCGACCGCGTTCCTTGACTCCTCATGGTGGTTGTGAGCTCCCATGTGACTTGCATATCCACCTTTGGCCGAAAAACTCCGAGCACAAAGCAGACATGTCAGAAGACATAAGATTGTTTACATTTAGTTAAGTACCTAAACAGATGGAGTATAAAATGCAGAAGAGATGTATTGAGATAATGTTCTAAAGTTGCATTGCTGAATTATTTACATGCAACTGGTAGAAGATGCATACCGACATTACCCGAAGAATTGGCCAACTTGAATGGCAGTGGACAGGGCAGAATAGATGGTCGATAGGGCCGAAAGGTTCTGGAGTGGTGACCACGTACTAGAAGACGTAGCGTTGATTGACGTCTACAAGGTGGACCGGTGACCTGGTGAGGCATAGGACCACTCGTTGTGGTGACACTTGGGAGGGACATTATGCCCAACAGTGATCGTTTTTCGGCATCGGCACTCATGATGAAGAATCTTTACTTCCTGTGCCTCCAAATATCTTAGCATAAGAAGTGTGCTACAGATACATGCAGAAAGAGCTTTATATTTTTCTTTGAGTTCAGTTTTGAGTATAAAATAAGGATTTTAAGGGGCCGTTCAAGTATTACGTAAACAGTTTTTTTTTTTCAAATATAAACCCAGGGGGGGGTTATAAAAGCAAGCAAAGATTTCACCCCACACACGGGGGGGGATATGCTTACGTTAACATTACTCAGTGATGTGTCTATTCACTTCCAAATGATTTTGGAACATCGAGATTGTACTCTTAAAATAAAACTACTAACGTAATCACCATCCAGAATCCCATCCCCCCCTATCATCAAAAATAAGCAAAGCAAAGACCTCTCCACCCCCTCTAGTGCTTATGTAATACTTGAATGGCCCCTTAGAGGAAGACCAAAGACACGGTAGTTGGACAATGTAAAATATTACATGGCTAAAAAAGACTATAATTATATTGATATGACGGCGAATAAAAATGGATGGCAGAGATGCTATAAAAACTTCAATAAAAATAAGAATAAGCCCAACAGGATATTGATAAGTATGCTATAAAGAACATTCTGCTTTATAGGTCATTCGCAGGGAGGTTCCTTCGGAGGTCAGTCTTTCAGAGGCCAGGAACAGAGTCGTCAGTACTTGCCGCCTGGTGCAGGAGGCTACGGTAGTGATGATGGCAGCAACGGGGTGAGTTCACAACACATTTTTTTACTAATTGGTTATTCATATTCTATTCCATAGGTTGATTAAGTCAAGTGTCGTGATGACCTAGTAGCTGAAGCACCCGCCTCTTATGCATGAGGTAGCTAGATCAAAATCGGACATAAATACGGACAACATAAATTTATCATTGGGAATTTCTGAAATAACGTTCACCAGATGGCAGGTCTAAGTCGTCAGGTCCAGGCACCTGTCAAAACATCTTCCTTTAAGATGTTAAATTTAATATTATCATCGGGTGCAATAATGGTTAAACAAGAGTCTATTAAATGTAAAAAAAACCTTCGTTCCACGGGGCTTTTGAGTACGGAGCCGTGGGCAAGAGGCCGTTTTGCCCACAACTAGCTACTCTACTGCAAAGCTGGCATTCTTACTTACCAGAGACAAAGATAATTTAGCTTTTAACTGTAGGTTTTGAAGCAGAGGGTGGAAAATATGAAACGTTTTAGGAACATTCACAATGCCGTAGAATTGCCTACCAGAATTTGTGTTTCCTGATAGCTTCGACCTTAGGATCTTATAAGTAATAATGAATGTACTTTTAGGCAAGCTAGCTCCATCGTCGACCACATCGCCGCTTTCTATCAAGCAGATCGTGGTCAAGCGCGACTTCACCAGACTGGACCACTTCACTAGATTGATGCTACATCTATGTCCCACTTGTCCCAATAAAAAGCCGTGCTAAATATCCCTGTGTACTTTCCAGGAGCCCGCTAACTACAACTTCGAATATATGGTGAAAGACGATCTCTCCGGCAACGACTTTGGACACCGCGAGTCGAGGCAGGGAGACAGAGCCGAGGGACTGTACTATGTGCTGCTTCCCGATGGTAGGAAACAGGTAAGGACTGGATGAACTACCTCTACAGGTTTTTAAGATACCTTATCGGATCAGTAATGAAGATATCCGCAGAAGAACTGAGATGACTGACACAGCCCGAAAAATCGCCAAACTTAAGTGGCAGTGGGCAGGGCAGATTGCTCGCAGAACAGATGGCCGATGGGGCTGAAGGATTCTGGAGTGACGACAACGTACCGGAAGATACAGTGTTGGTAGGCCTCCTTCAAGGTGGACCGATGACCTGGTGAGAGTCGCGGAAATACGGCTGAAATTGCGATGATTATGACGAAGTTCTCTTGAATTTGAACAACATTTGCTATGAGGGGACCCTTTTTTACGTGGTAAATCAAGAAATGTTTTCTACCGCTTTGGAGCGGGAGGAAGTTTCAGACTTTTACTAACTAAAACTCACAGTGTTCCTTCAATTCCTCTTTTTTGTGAGGGCTGCGGTAACTCCTTGGAACAATCCGCAGCTTGGACAGGCGTTAACTCTAACTGTCGCCATTAATGTTGCTGAATATCTTTGAGGAGCGTATGGCACAACGTGCCGTCGACCCGGGTTAGGTCCCTACCCATAGCTCACCAACCGCCGTGTGTCGTGGAGGCGATCGGCGGCAACGACCTCTCGCGCCAGGCCTTGATACGAACCATAGTCCGGAACGAGGAGGAACGGCAGGCGGTCGCCACCATCTGCCCTCACGCTCCAGTCACCGGGATCACAATCTCGATTTCCAGCCACCGTCGGCACGGGCTTTAGTCAGTAAAAGTCTGTCACGCCCCGCCCTAGAGCGGGAGAAGTTACTAGATGATTTCCACCAAAAAAAACTCATTGCCTACCAATCAACTCCACTGTTAAGCTTTGTTTGCAACATTTATCTAATATGTTCTCACATTCACAGACCGTACAATACGAAGCTGACCAAGACGGTTACAAGCCCAAGATCTCCTACGAAGACACTGGTTTAGGCCAGGGAGGCTACGACAGAAACAGCCAGCAATCTGGCTACAACAACGGCTACCAGAGCCAGGGACAAGGCTACTAATACCAACGTTTATCTTCGGAATGAGGTCCGTGTCTAAAAAGTATCGAAGATTTTGTTTAAAAAGTTTTTGGTAATTTTTAGACTGGCAACATTTTTGTCAGTTTTTAAAGGAAAAATTGTAATGTTAGAAAAATCGAATAAGAGCAAGAAATTGATAATTTGATGCCTCAGACCTGATAAAATATGTAAAATTGTTACATATCCTCAAATGTTTGACATTTGATATATTTGACAGTTGATATATTTTATCTATGACTGCATTTTGGCGGGAATCTTTTTGAGTGTAAGTGAAAAACGAAAATTTTATTTCTCAGTGTTGTGCCGTATTTTTTTAGGACAAGTCTATTTCTCATTAGCATGTATGTATATTTTAAAGGAATCTATGCTATGTTTTAAATAGTGTGGATATGAAAATAATATTTTCGTTTTTGACTAGTTTTTTGATTGTTTTACTATAGACGACGACTAAAGCTATATTTAATGGAAATGAGTCAATAAAAGACTATTGTACAAAACGCTTATTTAGTAATAGTTGTTAAAAAAGTAAAATGGCGAAATAATAATATATATATTTTTACTTAAAATAATTTTCTAACTTTCATTTGAAAATAGGTAATATTTGTCTTAATGTTTTTCTATTTTTAATCTGTAAACTGATCAGAAAAATGATAATATCCATTAATCTTTATTTAAAGGATTTAATTATTATTCTGGTCAGGTTTGTATATTTTACGACTAAAATAGCCAGTTATCCAAATGATGAAATTTCAAATGCATTGCAAAATGCGAAATCTACTCTCCTGTCTGTCTGTTAATAATCTAGAAATAGTAAAGGACGAATACTAGAAAACGACATTATAATTTTATGATCCCTTGCTATGTATTTATATGTACTTATTGATGTATTATTTACTAGTACCCTTAGATCGCATAACTAAATATTTTGTAAATAAATGATTTATTAAAATTACATGTTTCAATGACTTACTTCAAAAATCTTAACCTGCTAGCTGCAGGCAGGCAGGGTCGAAGCCTACTGGGGTCATGGGTCAGCTTCCAAAAGGAATACCCGGCCCCGGCACGATAGGCTACAAAGGAACGGGGTAGGTGTTTAGTCAGTAAGAGTCTGACACTACTTCCCGCTCCGCCCAAGGCCGGGATTTGTCATTGGATGATTTTACCTACCATAAAAAAAAACCTGTATGGAAAATATGCATGCATTTTTTTTTATTATTTGCTAAATAAAATCTTTAACAATTTTAATAAACAAATATGAAAGTTCAAAGACGGGGGACCGCGCGTGCGCCCCCTACCTAACGTGGTAAAGGTAGATAACGATTATCTTTTAAATAAATAAAACAGAAACTTCGATTCAAAACAGATTTATATTTAATTAGAATTCAACAAGTAATATATTAAGATTGATTTATGAAAAGTTCTGTAGAAGCTGTAGGTGCCGAAATATTGAAACATGATTTTTATAGAATCAACAAAAAATGAGTTCAATCCAAATCTGAAAAGAAAGAAACACGTTATTATTAAAAAAATATTGATTTTAGGAGTTTTATTAAGAGAGTTAGATTACACTGCGTATACGTGTGCCACACACACATTTTATATGGCAACTAGACTTGTAGAGCTACACTTGATCCACGCCACGCGACGTCGTTCTACGTACAAATCAGGCGTGTTACCGGCCACTTGTAGTCATTGAATCTATGCAGGTGTTCAAGGTCATCAGCTCGTTTGTTAACTGCGGTAAGGTTTTTAAACACTTAATGGGTGTCTACTTTATTTTAAACATATGTGTGACCTAATATTTGAAATATTCGTGTACAATCTGGTGCCATTAGCTGGTCTGATGATGGAGGTCGTAGGTAAGAACCCTGGATTGCTTACTAACATAGTAAACTTATCGAGTTTGGGCTCATTAGATTCGCCTTAACTAGTACTATACATTTCTCATGATGACAAGGACCTGATGCTAAAACTGGGAGTTGGCTGATGGAACTTTGGAGTACCTATTAGTAAACCCATTAAGTTTGGGCTCATTAGATTCATCTTGACCAGTTCTATACATTTCTCATGATCACAAGGACCTGATGCTAGAACTGGGAGATGGCTGTTGGAACTTTGAAACGCCTACTAGTACACCGGTGGGTGTACTAGAAGGGTTTAGTCTCATTAGATTCTTCTTGACCAGTTCTATGCATTTCATATTGAAGACAAGGACTGTCGGGGGATTTTTCCAATTTAAAATTTTATAAAAAAAAAAAAACAACTAGCAATACTTATTCAAGATTTTTGTTTTTGCGAAGTGATCTTAAATAACAAGCTTTATTTTTTATTTTTTTGTAACTCAAAAAAATAACAAATATTTCCGTAACGTAATCTCGTAGATAAACACGTTTGAAATCGTGAATTAGGGTCAGATTTTCTTTTATCGAGCCAACTAATTTATATCATGTTTTCATTTTGGCCCAGCGCTTGGTCATATAGTCAATTTTAATAAAATAAATTTTCATGGTGTTCTCTTCTATATTTGTGGATTTCCAGAGGTTTAAAAAAAGGTCAAATTGAGTTGAACCTGGGCCGCTGCGGCTGCTGAGACCCTCAAACGACGCAAATAGAAATACTGTAACCTTATTGATAATTACAGTTTTTAGCCGTTTGGAGTCATATAACCTTATTTTTAGTATAATCACAGAATAATAGTACAAGTAGGTATAAGTGAAACCCGATACACATGTCTAGTATTTTTATGTAAAGAATCTATGTACAAAATTTCATAACTGTATCATGAAAAATCACAAAATTATAAGCTTGTTTTGCTACCTGGTTGTTCACTCAAACACATGGTCACAGGGCCATCCGGGCGAGGGGGGGGTTGTTTTGTTCCTACAAATGTGTGCATCGGTCTAATGTAGTTCTAGCTCTATTTTGTATCTGTATAAATTATATAGGGGCAACACTTCACTTATTGGCCGATATACAGTTTTAGCCACTATAACTTTGGCGATCTAAAATAAGCAATAACCTACTAGAATAGTAGCTTAGAAACTGCATTAATCAGTGAGCAGTTTAAACATTACATTAATCAGTTAGCAGCATAATTGAAACTCACAGAGTGATCACATATCGAGGTGTTCGGGACAGATGATGCCGAAGCATGTTTTGCAGTAGTCGATGCAAGGGCGATCTGATACTTTGAGCTTCTCGCCCTTGGGACACCACTGTATCACACTGGAAAACAAAATAAAAATATGTTACAATTGTTAATTAAGAGGGGAGTCCTTAAGGGCCGGTTCTATACCATGATTTTTAATTAGATGAACCAAAGTGACAGCAGTGGACAATGCCCAACTGTCAAATAACAATGCCCAACTGTCAAACAACCATTGTTATAGCTGTCACTTTACTTCATCTAATAAAAAATCATAGTATAGTCACTGTTTTTATTGGAAAACAAAATAAAAATATGTTACAATTGTTAATTAAGAGGGGAGTCCTTAAGGGCCGGTTCTATACCATGATTTTTAATTAAATGAACCAAAGTGACAGCATTGGACAATGCCCAACTGTCAAATAACAATGCCCAACTGTCAAACAACCATTGTTATAGCTGTGACTTTACTTCATCTAATAAAAAATCATAGTATAGTCACTGTTTTTTTTTTAATGAACTTCGCTCGGGACTATGTCGATTTCGCGGCCGCAAAACAACGGTTTTACTTATATATAAAATAAAAAAACAATAACTATTCAAGATTTTTGTTTTTGCGAAGCGCTTTTAAATAAAAAGCTTTATTTTATTTTTTTTGTAACTTTCAAATATTTCCGTAACGTAATCTCGTAGATAAATACGTTTGAAATTGTAAATTAGGGTCAGATTCGCGATTTTCTTTTATCGAGCCAACTAATTTATATCATGTTGTTTTCATTTTTGCCAAGCGCTTGGTCATATATTAAATTTTAATAAAATAAATTTTCATTGTGTTCTCTTCTATATTTGTTTAGGTTTAAAAAAATCGAATTGAGTAGAACTTGGCCTTAAAAATAGCTAAGAAGGCACATACCGTTTTGTACCAGGGCTCACAGTAAAAAAAAAACATTCACCTTTAGCCATGACTAATGATTGAAAATAAATCAATCATCAATCATGACTAATGATTGAATTTTTCAGTTATTAGTCATGCCATTAGTCATGATTGACCAATTTAATCTTAAGTTAAATCATATATCCAACTAATTTTTGCCTAACACTGTCCACTGCTACTTAGTTTGGCGATTTATCGAGTTGCTGACGATTTGGACACAATATATTCGGAAACAATGTCTGAATTGACATATTATTTTTCACAATTCGTGACGATTCGGACCTACACTGTTTAGTACAATCAGATAAAAAGTTTAAAAATATAATATACTAGCTTTTGCCTGCAGCTTCGCTCCCATTCTACCCTACTCTACCCTATTCTACCCTACTCTACCATATTTTACCCTACTCAACCCTACTCTACCCTAGTTTTTTACTAGTTTTTTTTTAATATTTAACAAGATAAAAATTACCCTATATCCTTCTCCTGGTTTCAAGCTACCTTCCCACCAATTTTCAGCTAAATCGGTTCAGCCGTTCTTGAACTATAAATAGTGTAACTAACACGACTTTCTTTTATATATATAGACTAGCGACCCGCCCCAGCTTCGCACGGGTGCAATGGTGATATTAAATATATTATGCATGTATTACATGTATAAAACTTCCTCTTGAATCACTCTATCTATTAAAAAAAAACCGCATCAAAATCCGTTGCGTAGTTTTAAAGATCTAAGCATACATAGGGACAGACAGCGGGAAGCGACTTTGTTTTATACTATGTAGTGATGGGGAAAAAATCGTTACCAAAATTATTTCAGGCTTGATTTAAGGTAGGCAACTTTGGGTAATAAATTTCTTTACATTATATAATATTTTAAAGCTTTTTCTTTTATCTGACGCCACTAAACCACTTCAATTTTTGGTAGTGTTAGAATTGTCAGTGAAAAAATATTGAAAATAAAAGGGGAATTAAACTTTTCCCATACATTGCTGGCATATATATGCCTTTACTAAATACATTTACTAAATACATGCCTTTACGACGTCCGTTATTATATACAAATACACAATTTTAACAACAACATTACAATCATACATAAATACACGACAAATTACATTACCATAATAACACAAAACTGACATTAAATTACATAAATATACGACAATTACACCATTATAATTATATTGAACTGAGACCAGATCACTCGTAACCATTATATTTACAGTTGGTAAAATCTAAATCTACGGGTACAATGGCGGTCTTATCGCTGATAGCGATATCTTCCAGACAACCTTGGGATGGATAGTAAGGACTTAAAAAATTACAGGGGGTAGTCTGTGGTGTACTGCTAACAAAATACTATATAATACACTATAAATAAGCAAATATATAAAATAATTACCCATAGTCCCCAGACTGCATCCACTTTGGGTCGTTCTTGTTGAGAACGTCCCACTTGCCCTTCGGCAGGCCACAGATCGTTTCCGACTTAACCGTGCGCACGGCTATGATGGGTGCTGGAAGAAAACCTGTACGGAAAGCAATAATAATAATAATAATAGCCAAGAGCCTCGACCAACACCTTATGAGGCTCTCGTTAGGCGGCTGGATCAAGGGCTTGATTCAGAAAGCGACCCCCACGATTCGCGCGCTAACCTCCTTTTATTTATATCTTCCTAAGTGTATTGAAACGTCGTTTGATACACGTGGAAAGTTGTCACTACAGCACTCGGCTCCATAATACCCTCGCCTACGGCTCGGGCGAATTTGACTCGGTCGCAGTGACAAGCTTTCCCCAGTAGTAACAAAATGTACTATTGTAATAGTCTAGGGATAATTTTTCTGGGTCTGGGTGTCTTGTATATGTGAATTTACATGTTTGTGAACGACCCACGATACAGGCATAAATCCAATTTTTTTTTTTTAGTTGGAATATCGTTAAATGAGAAGTCATTCCCTTCCGTCCCCTTCTAGGGGAACGAGAGGACTTTTACTGACTAAAACCCAATTGTGTCCTTCAATTGCCCTTTGCGTTCGAGGATCACGGTAACTCATTCAGGAAATCTTGTAGCCGTAACAGGCATAGACCCTATGCCCAACAGCAAAAGGCAACACATGAGATAACCAATCAACTGAGAGCAGTGGTTGTCGAGTGGTAATAGCGCCGACCTACGAGTTGTAGGTCGCGGGTTCAAACCCAGCCAGGCGCATTACTTTGTGTAATTTATTTGATCACCACTACTCTCAAAACGATGAAGGAAAACATCGTGAGGAAACCGGCATGTCTATACCCATGGCTCATCGTCCTCATGCCCGCGCCTACGCGTGTCAGGCATAAATCCTAGTACGGCAAAATATTTAAAAATAAATCAAACTAAGATACGTACCTTGCACTGAAGCCTGTAGCTTAAGATAAGGATTACTATTCACATCTCCCATTAGTTTTCGGTAGTTCAAGTCCCCTTTAAACATGATGGCGACTGCCAGTTGAAGTTTTCTGTATAAATTAGGCTCAATTTGCTTCATATCTTTGAAACAGTGAGGGTATGTCCAGAATTCTTCATCCTTTAAAAAAGAAAAAAAAAACGCAAATAGAAAATATTGATATAGAAGGTATGCGGCAAATAAGTTCGCCACTTTGGTTATACTTATAAAGGCTTTTTCAACAAGCACGGGTCGATGTTGAAATTAAATAAAACAAGCTGTATCTGAGATATTTACAGAAATTATTTTTTTATTTGAAAGTCCCATTTATGCCATTATTTATAAAATATGACATCGTTTAAATATCCACCGCGGTTTCGAACGGTGGCACGGATCCGAGAGGTCCAATTTTCAATTACTCTACTGCATAGATCCGGCTGAATCTGAGCGATGGCCTGCGTTATGTTGACTTTTTGGGCATCGGTTAATTGCGGATTATTGGCATAGACCTGCGACTCGAGAAAACCCCACAAGAAAAAGTCTAGCGGGGTCAAATTGCACGATCTTGGCGGCCAATTCACGTCACCTCTACGAGAAATAACCCTACCCTCGAACAGTTCATGCAGAATGTCCAATGTGTCGCTTCCTGTGTGGCACGTAGCGCCGGAGCCACATGTTGTCCACGTCTCGTTAAATTTAGGCCAAAAAAAATTGTTAATCATTGATCTGTAGCACTCGCCGTTGACAGTAATGGCCTCGCCAACATCGTTTTCTAAGAAGTATAGCCCAATGACATATTTCATAAATAATAACATAAATGGGCCTTACAAATAAAAAAATAATTTCTTTAATATCTCTCATTCAGCTTGTTTTATTTAATTTCAAAGACCCTTTATTTCGCATATTATAAACATTTTAAACGAATAAAATAGTATTTTCAAAATGATTTTCTCCTACTATGAAAGTTTTTTTTTTTATGGTAGGTAATTCATCAAATGACAAATCCCGCCCTTGGGTGGGGCGGGAAATAGTGTCAGAATCTTACTGACTAAAAACCTACCCTTCCATTATAAGCCTTTGTACACTAGTGCATAAAGATTTTTAAATAAATAAATAAAAGAAAGTCGTGTTAGTATTATGGTCTCTATTTATAACTCAAGAACGGCTGAACCGATTTGGCTGAATATTGGTGGGAAGGTGGCTTAGAACCGGGAGAAGGACATAGAATAATAGATTATTCTATATCCTTCCTTACCTTTTTTTTACTTTACGATATAGATATCTTTAAGTAAAAAAAAAGAAACCAAAGCCTGCTCATTTATTGGTATAGGGTAGAGTAGGATAGTGTAGGGTAATGTAGAGTAGATTACAGTACAGTAGGGTTTTTTTTTATGGTAGGTAAAATCATCCAATGACAAATCCCGCCCTTGGGTGGGTCGGGAAATAGTGTCAGACTCTTACTGACTAAAAACCTACCCTTCCATTCATTGCCTTTGTCCCGGGGCCCGTGGTGACATTCTCACATAACCTTTGGCCCCAGACAGTACAGTAGGGTAGAGTATGGTAGAGTAGAGAAGGGTAGAGTAGGGTAGAGTAGGGTAGAGTAGGATAGAGTAGGGTAGAGCGCGAGCAAAGCCGCGAGCAAAAGCTAGTAAATAGATAAAAAAGAAACTACATACCATAACTAGAAAAGTACCCTCGTCAGCGTACTTCTTCCATTGCTCGCCTAGCTTCTTCAAATTAGCCGACTTGATCACCTTAGGAGTACCATCCTCCGCCACCGCGCCTGTGTGGACACAACTCATAAATCAAATCAAACCATTTAGGGTGTTCCGCATGCAGGACTGTTGCCTGATATCACACCCCGCGTCCCGCGTGCGTATTCCACGCATTACAATAAATAAACGTATGAAAAGGACATTTGATTTTTGAAGAAATCTATCTATGAAAATTTTCATATTATATTTCCTCCCCATCAATCCTAGAAAACGACTGTAGTTTGCGGCAAATAAATTGAAACCATTGTTATGGTTGCGTGTAGCCCCCCACATCGATTGAGACCCGAAAATCTGTTCAATACCCAGCACAGAAGTTGAACCAAGATGGCGGTCGACCTTGAATGCGCTGAAACAGATTTTCGGGTCTCAATCGAAGCGGAGGGCTGCGCGTAACCATAGAAACGGATTCAAGTTATCTGCCGCAAACTATACACCGTTAAATTTTGATCGTTTTGATCCCGTGGAGAGTCGATTCGGTACATGAAACACTATCGATTTGTAAAGAGAAAATGAACGACAACATACCTACAAGGTCATTAACTCTTTTACATAAAGCAATTAATTTCGTACATGCGTATATTAATTCGAGTTTTAGAAAAAAATAACTTTATTTTTAATTTTATCTTTACAAATCGATAGTGTTCCATGTACCAGATCGACCCTCCACGGGATTAAAACGATCACAATTTAACGGTGTATACTCGTTTTCTAGGATTGATGGGGAGGAAATATAATATTAAGTTAGGAGAAGGAGGTGGAAGGTGTCTGATGACCTGGTCAAGGTCACGGGAGTCCAATGGATGCGAAAAGCACAGGACCGGTCGTTATGGCGACACTTGGGGAGGCCTATGTCCAACTGTGGACGTCTTTCGGCCGAAATGATGATGACTGATGATAATGGTGATGATGATGATGATGATGCTGATGGATGTTGGTGCTCAACTAACATGGGGGCTATTCTTACTCTGACTAAAGAGAGGGGGGGGGGTCATTGCTTTGCTTATTTTTGATGAAATGGGGGATGAGGGGTCTGGCTGGTGATTACTACGTCAGCAGTTTGTTTTTTTTTTAAAAGAACAATCTCGATGTTCCAAAATCACATGGAAGTGAGTAGATAGACATCACTGGTCTTTTCTTACTTTGGCTGATGAGGGGGGGGGGGGGGTTATAGTTACAAAAAAATCTTCTTACGTAATACTTGAACGGCCCCGAGAGTCACGGGCCAAAAGACGTATTAGAATAAACTTTATTGTACACCAAAATAGTAACAATTCATAGGAACGAAGAGAACAAGTAAGGAAGAAAGAAAAGAGGAGAAGGAAGAAAATGAAAGAGGAAGGAAAAAGAAGAGGAGGAGGAGGGGCAAAAAGGAGGGGTGGAGGTTTTTTAGAGATGAAGATTAGCTTTCTTCTGGCCAGGAGGAATGCAATGAAGAAAGGGAGGCATTTGCCCTACTGACTTACCCGTCGACGATGGCTGACTGAACTCAGCCGTACAGCAAGAGTCTATCAAGAACCTAAGAGTAAAACAATGGTTATTAAAAAATATATAGGTAATAGGTAAAATTGGACCTTTTTAAGGTTCCGTATCTCAAAATGAAAAAACGATCCCTTATAGGATCACTTTGTTGTCCGTCTGTCAGTCAAGACCCTTTATCTCGGGAATGCGTGGAGGTATCGAGTTGAAATTAAAACCATGTAATACTTAAGTCTGCGGTCACTTGAAGCTGTGAAAAAATCAAACTTCTAAGTTAACGGAAAAAAAGATACCGCCGTTTATATCGCAAAACGTATATTTCGACACTCTCAAGGGAATCAAAATTCATAGGGTACTTCCCGTTGACTTAGAATCCTGAAATTTGGCATGAAGCAAGGTCTTATAGCATAGATATAGGAATCAATCTGAAAACTGAATATTTGTAGTTACGTCACAAAACAAAATATACTTTTTTGGATTCGGAAAAATCGTCCAGAAATTAAACTATATATAAGCCGCTTCTAGCTTTTTTTATGGCGGTCTTTTATTGGGTTCGTGTGCGGCGTTAGCGGTTTTTTTTTAAGGCGGCCATTTTTTGAGGCGGCCTTTTTTTGTGGCAGCGCTATTTTGAGGCCCATGTGCGGGGACACTTACATAAGTTAGTTTGTACAGAACCCTCATTGTGCGAGTCCGACTCACACTTACCCAGTTTTTTACTGCATGCCTAAGTTGGTAGAACACAATGAACTGCGCATTCACATGACATCCAGAAATGTATTGATTTATAGTATTGTGTTCAGCAATAAAGATTTGACTTTGACTTTGACTTTAAAATGGATTTTGGCTGCCATGGCCCACGCACAATGGTCGGTGGATAGATAATAAATATTAGATAGAGATATGAATTATAAGTTTTATAATAGGTTAAGACGCTTATATAAAATGGTGACTTACTTGAAATCTTTTATCGTAACATCCGAGACGAACCAAGGTATATTCTTTACGTGGAATCTAACCTGTAAACAAAAAAATAATAATTCTAGTTATAGTTGAACGAAAAGCTTTACATTGATTGTAGTCTTCATTCAGAACAACTTAAACAATGAAAAACTAAAACCCGACTACGACAAAAACAGGACGCTAAAAAAGTATGAAACAAGATTTTCAGGTTGCTGAAATAAACAAGGTTACTCGAGACACAAGAACTACACAAAGAAAAGCCGTAGTCAAACGTTATATATCTAGGTACCAACCGTATTTAAAATAACGTGTGACTACGACTTTTTTTGTGTAGTTCTCGTTTCTCGAGTAACCTTGTTTATTAAAGCATCCTGAAAATCTTGTTTTATCCTTTTTTTAGCGTCCTTTTTTTTGTCGTAGTCGGGTTTTAGTATTTTTACTTTTTTTTTATTTAAACTATTTTTAGTGTTAAATTACTGTGCTTCTATACTGTTTGGGTCCACTAGAGGGCGCCACATTGAATTTTGATGACATTTTTTTTGATAAGTAAAAATGAGGCCCTTTCAAATGATATCAAACACGGATTATTTATATATGTAACTTTGCTCATTAAATTAACTAATAACGAAACCAGGGTACATTGAAAAATGCATGTAGGTACCAATGTTTACGTAAGCATGGGGGGGGTGAGAGCTTTGCTTACTTTTGTTAACTAAGGTGGTTAATATTTTCCAAAACTCTGCTTACGTAATACTTGAACGGCCCCTAAATTTCTTCATTTCTGGATGACTTACCTTTTGCATAATTTGCTGCTGCACCAAGAAATGCGCGAGGCACAGATCTGCAAACAGTTCGTATCCCGCATTGTCGCAAACGATATCTGTGAACAAATACACAGTCATTGTTATTATTTTTTATTGCGTTTGACCACTATCTCACCTGATGGTAAGCGAAGATGCGGCTTTGTTTTTTGTTATTTGCCTAACCTAAGCTGTATCTACCTCACCTCTTTATATTTTCACCATATTTTCATATATTTCACAACTTTCGCACAGCGCCATCTATTCGCAAACTCAGCAGAGCTTGTGCAATGAGAACATAGAGAACTAGACAACTGATAAACATGATTATACACCATTAAATTTTGATCGCTTTAATCCCGTGGGGTGTCGATTCGGTACATGAAACACTATCGATTTATAAAGATAAAATTGAAACAAAAAAGTACTTTTTTAAAACTCGAATTAATTTACGCAAGTACAAAATTAATTTCTTTTATTAAACGTCAGTTGAGCGAGTCCAATGACCTGTAGGTAGTTACTAAGCAACGACCGACAACTACCTACAGGTCATTGAACTCGCCCAACTGATCTTTAAAAAAAGAAATGCAAATAACAGTTGTTATTGCTGTTAACAACTGCTATTGGCCTTTTTTTTTAAACAATTTATTTTTTATGATTGCACAAGCGCTTAAGTTCGCAGAGCCTAACATCAGACGCGCCAAGATCCGTCGTCCACTGTACCAATCTAAACAGATGGAGTATAGCATTGATATATCAACTAAACCCACACAATGGAAAGGCCCAATAGGGAAAAGAAACGTTGGAAGACCAATGAGACGGTGGGCTGATGATATCAATCAGGTAGTAGAAAACTAATAGCTAAAAACTGGCAAAGACAGAGAGTTGTGCAAGAAGATGAAGGAGGCCTTTACCCTTAAGGCACGTTTAGACTACGACATAAATGTCAGACATTAATGTCTGTATCGTTTACACTTGTATGGAAGATTTGTGTCTGAATAGTGTCTATTAGTAAGTGTACGGAAATTGTGTCCGAGCTGTTCATAAGCGAACTAGTTACTGATGCGAAAAACAGTTAACAACTGGCATTTGATGTACACTAAACTTTGTTATCAACTAACAATTTCATAACTTTGGTATTACGTATGACATCAAGTGGCAAACAAACTGCGGTGGATAAGTGGTGGCTAACAAAAATTAACGGTGCATATTGTCCCGGCTCTAGTTTTTATCGACTATAATACAGCTAAGTTGAATCGCATCTTCAGCTTGAAGCTTACACAATCACAATTTTAAAAGTATCGATACAATATCATCTGTCAAAACGTGTTACGGTGGATATCAAAGGTACCGGTAGATAATGACGTCATATCAGTTGGACACTTCTTTTGGCACTGCTTTACTAAAGAAAAGTGTTTTATGTATGGGTCCGACGATATATAACAAAATACCCGATGGGATAATCCACTTTTCAAAAAAAAATTGACTGAATTATTAATGACTAAATCTTATTACTCAATTAGCGAATTTTTGACCGATAATAATTTAAATTAATCTGACATTTTTTATTTCATTTTTATTTTTTGTGCTGTTGATTATAATTCATTTTTATTTCATTTTGAAATGATAAACTTAATACTTTTTGACTTAGTGACTGTATTACATAAATTTGAATGTGTCTGTTTTGGGAATATTATTATTATCTAATGTTACAATGTTTTGCATGCCCTAGTTAAGGCAGTTAGTATGGATCATCAAATTTGACAAACACCTGTAACCTGTACCTACTTTCTGTGCAAATAAAGATTCTAAAAAAAAAAAAAAAAAAACTAACGTTAGGCAATTCTAAACTAACTGTTTGACAGTTAAATACGATGTACATTCTAGCAAGTGATCTTCACTTGAGATGCAATAGCCCCGCAGAATGGATAAACATTGTGCAGCTGCTGTTTTTGAAATTGTAAGTATTTGTTCGAAAACTAAACGCTTTCACACTGCGGTTGGTGTGACACTATATCGTGTCACCATAGATTTTTCAATTAGAGACACTCGATGTATACACCGAGTGTACTGTCTATCGTGTCGAAGTCTATTCGTACCTTTACAGGGGTCCATATTTCAACAACAAACGATACTTATCTTACTACCATAATTTAAGCAAGCTTACTAACCAATTACTAACAACATTTGAAATGTAAACATACGAAATATGGAATATATGGCGATTTATTTATTATTATTTCCTTTATTTATTTCTTAAACATATATTTAACATTTTTAAATATTTCCTAAAAAGACGTATAAAAAACATTTAAAAATATAAAAAAAACAGTAGTCCGCCGGTGTCGGGAGCAGAGTCGATTATTATTATTATTATTTATTTTTCATATTTTTCTTCCCATTTAAGAGAGATATAATACCTTACACACGGGCCGGTACCAAGTATATAAGGTGGACTTTAAATTGTAAAGGTAGATGTAAGTGTTGAAGAAGTCAGGAACTTTCTAGCGATGCGACAGGTGTTGAGGAGGTGTTTATTATTATTATTATATCAGCTAAACTCACCAAACATAACAGTCTGGGGTACGGTCAGCTTGGCGGGGCAGGGTATCTTGGGGGGCTCTGGTGGAGGTTTAGGTTCCTCCTGCCCCTCCCCTGCGGCGTCATCCTTCGGAGGTTCGGGGAGCGGTTCCTCTTCGGGCGGAGGTTTTGGAGTCTAAAATGTGTGGATTGACTTGTAACAGTGGACTTATACAAATGGAGCTGGATGTGACAGTCTTATGGTTTGACTTAAAAGAGCCAACGATGCGTTAGACGGGTGCACGCGCGGGCACCCGACGCATTCAGAATTGAATTTTGAATTGAATTTTGAATTGAATTTTGAATTGAATTTTGAATTGAATTTTGAATTGAATTTTGAATTGAATTTTGAATTGAATTTTGAATTGAATTTTGAATTAAATTTTGAATTGAATTTTGAATTGAATTTTGAATTGAATTTTGAATTGAATTTTGAATTGAATTTTGAATTGAATTTTGAATTGAATTCTGAATTGAATTTTGAATTGAATTCTGAATTGAATTCTAAATTTACTTTTTAAAGTAGCCCCAAAGAGTAGCTTACATTGAAGATCCACAACTTCAATGTAAGCTACTCTCTGCGTAGTTATAAAAAAAATATCCACGAAGCATAATTAGCCTTATAATATTATAAGTACTTACTTTGTCCTCACAAATGGGCATACCCGCTTGTTTCGCTAGTCTGTTACAACTACATTGAGCTTTGAAGGACAGCGCCTGTTGTGCCTGTAACACATTCATACGACTTTAATACAAAATTCTATAGGTAAATAATAAAAAAATAATGGAAATAAAATTAGAAAAAATATTTATAAAAATAATGATATTGAACGATGAATGAAAAAAATGGTTTGTATATTGATCTGACAAATTTAATTATTATAATTCCGTTTATTCATTACCATTACAAGTAAATTATATTTTTTTTTAAATAGTAATCCACCGGTATCGGAAACATATATTATGTAGTTAATTAATTTGTGTACACCCACACAAATTAATTAACTACATAATATATATATACATATACAACAAGGGCGTCGCCAGACGATGACCAAAGGGGGGGGGGCTATTTATTGGAAGTATTTTCTCCACAATCTCCCGGCTTTTTTTCCTTAGTTCCGGCCAGTGAAACGTCAAAACCACGGGCCCCGGGACAAAGGCAAGGAACGGAAAGGTAGGTTTTTAGTCAGTAAAAGTCTGACATTATTTCCCGCCCCACCCGAGGGCGGGATTTGTCATTGGATGATTTTACCTACCCAAAAAAAAAAAAAAGCAAAGTCCAAAGCTTCCTTGAAGGCGCGTTTTACTTGTTTTAACATGTTGCTTTTAATTAATTGAGTTTTTTTAAATGACGAGTTTACTAGTACAAGTGGTTAACAAATGTTTCGAATGTGGCAGATTAGATAAAAAATATACACTTTTTTTTCTTATTCTCTAGGGGGCGGGGCTACGGTCTTCCCCTGCCGCTCCTTGCCGACGCCCTTGATATACAATTTGACCTTATTAATGTATTAAATTATGTGTCAAATTGTATGTGTTATTAAAAATAAATAATTGATTAATAAATACATACCGCGATAACTTTCTCCATCATGGCCGCAGCTTTGTTCACGACTTGGTCAGCTATCTTACCAGAGTCATCTGCTATGGTCTGGAAATAAGAGAATTATACACGGCTAAATGTTGATCGTTTTAATCCCGTGGAGGGTTGATCCAGTACATGAAACACTGTCGATTGTAAAGATAACATTAAAAAATAAAGAATTTCTTTAAGTAAACATCAGCTGAGCGAGTCAAATGACCCGTAGGTAGTTAGTACGCAACGATTGACAACTACCCACAGGTCATCGGACTCGCTGATTGTGGTGTGCTGCCTTGTAACGAATTAAAAGCAATGACGTACTAATGGTAGGTCACTGATCAAAGAAACTGTCAAAATTTTAGCAGTTTACTGCATACTGACTGAAGTCATTCATTTATCATTATGTACGAGATTATCATTCTGTGCCATTTCTTTTAATGAAGCGTCAGTGTTTGATCATTGGAAAGTCATAATGACGCCATTTAGAATACCATATTTCTCAAAATCAACAATTATTAAATTAAATCAATGATGAACCATTCTGATACTATTGTAATAGTAGACTTGAGGCCCTGCTGAGGGTCTAGGGAACGCGACGGATCATTGTGGCGATACTTGGGGGAGGCCTATGTCCAGCAGAAAACGTCCTTTAGCTAAATAATGATGATGATAATACCTTATCCTTCAAATCCAGTATCATCTGGAAGGGGTCAGCGCTTATGATGATGGGTCCGGCGGGAGCTGCAGCTTTCTTTTTCTTTCCCTTAGTGGGCGGCGGAGGGGGAGGATTCAGGCGGAGCTTCTCGGTGGCGTCCTTGGCAGCCTGGATCAGGTCTACTTGAGAGCCTAGAGACAGTGACAGGTCGCATTTGTTGGCCCACAGGCAGATCTGAAATAATGTAATAATAATAATAATATTCCACAACTATTACACAACGCCGTCTAGTCCCAAGCTAAGCAGAGCTTGTGTTATGGGTACTAGACAACTGATAAACATACTTATATATTTCTAAATACATACATATTATAGATAAATTACACCCAGACACAGAACAAATTATCGTGCTCATCACACAAACATTTGTCTTGGGTGGGAATCGGACCCACGACCTGCGGCATAGCAGTCAGGGTCACTAACCACTAGACCAACAGGCCTATCGAAAGAGTCTTTAGAACGCTTTCGATGTATGAGTTTTTTGGCGGCTTGCTGATTTGCGGGTAGATAGATAGATTTTTTCTATACTAGTTTCTGCCAGCGGCTACAGTTGGCTTGATTGACATGACTTTTTGTACGGAACTAAACTTGTGTAAGTAATGCAATTGTTGCATTGCGCATCATATAACCCGACCGCGTCATGTAGCATTCAACACATGACTCGAACAAACTAAGCATGACACATGACACTCAAACATGACGCGCGGTAACTAGTCCGAGTTCTCCATGTGTGTGAGAGTGAAGGAGCATGCCCGAAATATAACTAAACTTCCTCGTACTAACGTTCGTCACAATAAAATATCTCATCATACCGGTCGCGGTCAGGTTATATGACGCGCAATGCAAGAATCGCATTACTTACACATGTCTAGTGAGTACTATGACCACAGATATAGATATACCTAGATAACGCAAGAGCAACTACTTCGCGTGCCTAGCTTACGTACAAAAATCGTAAGTGGTCACTTTCGCGCTCAGTCTGCATCGGAGTACAGCGCTAGTCGGGTGCAGTTAAAAATATAAAAATGGTTAATTGTGCTGTTGGTGTGGGGGTGGAGCGAGGGGGACGCCGTACGCGGCGGCGTCTTCACTAAATAGTGCTTGTGACGTCATAATAGGTAGTCAAAAAATGGCACGCTTGGTTTTCATACAGATCGTGATGCCTGCGTTATCTATTGCTATCTATATCTGTGACTATGACAGTAATGCTCTTCGCCCGAACCATAACGCGCTATCTCATATCATGTAATGATGTATATATTTCATAACGCGAGCATTTCATTACAATAATTATCTAGTGTGGCGATTCATTACGCGTCATGTTTGGAGTCATGGTGTAATGCAACATTACTTGGTACTAAATGTAATGTCATGTTACATCACTTTAAAACGCACTGTTTTGCACATGTCTATACGGAACCTTCGTTCACAAGTCCGACTCGCACTTGAAAGGTTTTTGAGTTTACCCTTCTCTAGCATAGAGAGAATACTGAGTCCGAATAGTGGGAACACTATACAGCTGATTAATACTGATTAAATTTTCATTGTTATACGAAATTTTCATGACGCAGTTTACATGTAGCTTCTGCCAGCGCTCGCGTGTTAGTCGGCTTCTCCATAAACTTCCGACCCCGGTTTAAAAAAAAAAAAAAAAAAAAAAAAAAAAAAAAAAAAAAAAAAAAAAAAACCGGTTTTACAGCCTTAGGGGTGGAGTTTCGTAAAATCCGTTCTTAGCGTATGTCTCCACCCTATAAAGAACCTACCTGCCAAATATTAAGTTTGTAGGTGTTATAGTTTCTGAGATTTCGTGATTAATCAGTGAGTGGTATTTCGCTACATATATATATATATTAGCTTTTTCCCGCGGCTTCGCTCCCGTCAACTGACTATTCCACCCTACTCTATTCTACGAGTACTCTACCCTACCTTACCCTACCCTACCCTGCAGGTACCAATAAAAGTTTTTTTATTTTTCGGGATAAAAATCCATATCCTATGTCCGTCTCCTGGTTCTAAGCTACCTTCTCACCAATTTTCAGCCAAATCAGTTCGCTGTTCTTGAGTTATAAATAATGTAACTAACACGACTTTCTTTTATGTAGATAGAAGATATATAAATAGAGATAAACCTCTAAAACCTCCACTAACTTAATTTATGTCAAACATTTCACAATTCTAAATTCAACTTTACCTTCAAGAGAGTAACAAAGTCAGCTTTTCTTTTGTCCTTCTCAGAAATGTTAACCATATCCACCACTCTATCAGCCACTAAACACATTATTTCTACATTGTTCTGGAACGCTTTCTTCTTTTGTTCTTCGAAATAATCGAAATTCTTCAACGTTTTTCTGAAATAAAAAGAATTAATTTTAAAAATTATACTATCAATAAGCTAAATAATATCACTATAAATATTACACATAAATATATACACTAAAGGCTACTCCTAACTAGAATATAGCGTCAAAAAACTCCCCGCATCGCTGTCGACTGGAAGTGTGCCCAAAAGGCTGGCAGCATTGCCACGTTGTATGGCAATGCTCAATCTCTGACCGAGGTAAAAGCCAGCCATTGGGTCAAAAAAAAAAAAAAATTTCAACGCCACCTAGTGGTGAAGTTCAGAACTCATTTCGCGTTAAGATTATATTTTTATCTAGGATTAGTTTAAGAAATTTGATTAACTATTTTTTGTTTTTAACATACATATATACGTTTGGTTTTAGGAACTTGATTTACAATTATACTAATCTTAATTGATTAAGCAAAATAACAAAAAAAATATTTATTCATTGTGCCTTTGATTTAGCGCTATCTATCGGTAGACTTTGTAAACTGAACATCGACTTCCGACAAACGAAACAAGATGTCGCTATTACAACTACAGAACAACTATTTTTTTTGAACTGACTTTCATTTTTACTTACGTTAATAGACAACCTTCTTGTAGCCTTCGGTAAACATAACACTCGGTGAACATCCAGGAATTCAAGAAATATTTTTTATTATCCTGACTTTCGATCCAGCGGTTCCATTTCTCTGTATCCGGGTTTTGCATCTTGAATGGCTCATATTCTTTATTTGTAACTAAATCATTTTTTAATTTCGCTACCTCTCGCATAAATACAGCCACATCTTCTTCCGTCTGTAAAAATAAATATTTAACTTCGTAAATTAATGGGAATGGTATTGGCGCCTTCATTTTCTATGTAGGTACGCAGCGAAAAGTTGAATCAAAATGGCCGTCGCTGCTAAGTTTACACGCAGCCACTTCTATTGAGACTCGAAAATCTGTTACTGCACATTGAAGGTCATTCGCCATTTTGGTTCAACTAATATGTCACGCTTTGTGCGTGATGATATTTGGTTCGTACTATTTTGCAATCCAATTTTTTTTAAGCACTTGGATCTTACGCTGACCTGAATTTACAGACTAAAATATTTTTGACATTTTTTTTATTTATTTTAGCATAAATCTTTGATTGATGAGTCCTTGATAGCCTGACAAATATTAAATGATGATAAAAAAAAAGCATAATTTTATTTTAAGTACTTATGTCGTATTAAAAAATATATTATACATACCGAATTGTTGTCCTTAACAATTTTATCTTTTTCCCTCGACAAGTAATCAATGATTTTGGTTAAAATAACAGGCAGACGTTCTTTCAGTGAATAATAAGCGAAACTCCTGAAAAAAAGGAAAAAAGAAAGATAACAATAAATTAAGAATAAGTCTAAAAATATTTTAGAAAACAAAAAACAAATTGCTTTTCAAAAACGAAAAATTAATCGCAAACATAAAAAAAAACAAGAATAAATAGAGAATTACAGTCTAAATTTTTTTTTAGCAAAAAATGAAGTTTTTCTGATATATTTTAGAAAAAAAAAAGAAAATTGCCTTTTAAAAACAAAAAATTAATCATAAACATAAAACAAAACTAAAAAGAAAACGCAAAAAGTAACCGCCCGAACAGGGACTTGAACCCTGGACCCTTGGATTAAAAGTCCAATGCTCTACCGACTGAGCTATCCGGGCTCTGCGAGAATTGCTGAAATTATTGAATAGATTCCACAAACAAGAACATAAACACGACTCATAATAATTATTTAAATTGATAATATCAACTTTGTGACATTGAAGATAAAATTCTTAATGCTTTGTGTGAACACGTTTTTTTTACAACAGCTGATTCAAATAAAATGGAATTTTACGACGGATAAAATTAGTACGGCTTAGTGCGAAACTGCTAAAAATAGTATGTATTATGATGAGATTAGTTATTAGTGAAAATGTACGCGGCAAATAAGTTGAACCTGATTTTCGGATCTCAATCGAAGTGCGGCACAGTGGAGCGGCTGCACGTAACCATAGCAACGACGGCCATTTTAGTTCAACTTATTTGCCGCGTATTATACCAAATCAATTCTCTGTGTGTGTTTTTATGGGCATTTATCTAAGAAAGAATATAATTTTATAATGGATAAATGTTTTCATTTCAAAGAAAAGGATAAAACATAGATAAAAACCTGTTTTTTATATTTTTATGATAAAAACTGATGAAAAACTTGATGATTGATTAGTTTTTCAATTACCAACTCTATTGCCCGGACAATAAGTTGGTAATCAAATAACTACTTTTAGATTTACTGTATTCTAAGACGGTTATAAAATGCGGTATCAACCAATAGATGATAATATCAAAGGCTGAAACAATCTCATAATACGTAAATTACACTCATAGAAAGTATTATCTAACCCTGTCGTATTGACCGCAATAATAATTGCTGTTTTATGATCATCATTGCCGCCCGCATAAAACAATCACTCTAGATTATTAAGATTAAGAGCCATTTCACGTTTTCGCGCGTAAATCTAAGATTTTAGTCGCATAATTTACCATATTACGTAATACTCCGGCATTGTTGAATATATGTAAAAAATAGACCAGTCTTTAATGTTGACACTTCATGTAACACATTTCCAAAAACTAATTTGTTGACTTTGTGGTAATTAATCTCCCACAAGTACTCTTCTAAAAAATCAACGCAGAGTCAATTTCAGACTCTTATATCTACTATTAATATTTTTAAATTTGATCGAAAAAAATACACAAAGCATCAGACATATAATTTTGTCAACCAACCATGTACCAGAATTTCGATGATTAATAACATTAATTAGTAAAAAAATAAAATATTAAGTCAATTTTTACGTTCTATGTCGCTGTTTTATCGCGTTTTTTGGTTTGAATAAAACGTAATTACATTTAAAAAACTATGTAAATATAAACAAAGTTCATAGATTAAACTAATTCCAACATTTCAGTAAAATCCGTTCATATATTTAGACATAATATCGTTTTTAAAATCACTCTAAATTAGAATATAATACGAAGTCTAAGCGGGCAGCGATTAGTACGGCTCGAACGCCCGCCGACGCAGGACCTGTGCCGTTTTTTCCCGCGTCCCGATTATCGAGCACGCGTATCGTGAACGCATTATTATACTACGACTACAACATTTTGATTCTATTCGTATTTTTTTTTTTTCATAAGGAATGATTTTCGTTAATTTATTAAACAAAGTATTATTATAGTAGTTTGTAGAATTTGTTGAATAATCATGTTTTTGTTTTATTAGTTTTTGCAATGGGGCGGAAGGGTTCTGTTTACCATTGTGTTAAAAAAAGAAAAAATAGAAATATTGCAGCCTTAAAGAAAGCAACAGAATCGAGGTAGACATTCTTTTGATTTGTAATTCGTATACGCAGTTATTGATTACCTAACTACACATTGACATGGATTTTAATACTGTAATTACAATTTTAAGAATTTGTACCCACATAATAAAACACTAAAATAATCATTTTATTGAGTAAAAATATGATTTCTTTGTAGATATGGAAAGTATGGAAATTTGTTTTTTTTGTATTTGTTCTAGAATGAGAAATCGTACGAATCGGGTAGAGGAGGATAGTGCATTTAGCCGAGAAGTACTGCCGGGTACAAGTAAAAAGCCAGATTTTATAACAGTAATTGTATGTTTTAGTTACAATTATATGTTGAAAATAGAAGTTTATTTAGTAGTAGGATTTTTTTTTTATTTTTAGGTGAGAAATCACCCAATGACTTCTCTTCTCTCTTGGGCGGAGCGGGAGGGCGTGTCAGACTTTTACTGACTAAAACCTATTCCTATGTTCCTTTTTGCCTACATTCCAGGGCCTCGAGGTTCTCTTTCACTCAACTTATGACCCTGGGGTCACGATTGGACTGGGGGTGAGTAGACTTCGACCCTGCTAGGCCCCTACGGTTTTGCTGACATCTTCGACGACTTGGGCTCGGTCCGGATCTTACCGTATGGCCGAACGGCGAGCTACTCATTGCTCGTCGTCCGCAAACCCACGCCTACTTGTCTGTGTAATATACCACGCTGACACCGCCAGGGAGGTCGTCGCATTCAGTAGTACGTAGTATATAATATTTCTTTAATTTTATAGAATAAAGAATCTGTTGTATTAGGGCCTGGACTTGATGAACCAATGGAACTTTCAGACTCAATGGTAAATATGTTTTGTATACTGCATATTACCAGAAATTATAGACCCTAGAAAAGCAAGATCAATGCCTTTGCGACAAGTATTTATTTAAAATATGTTTTTTTTTTTGGTAGGTAAAATCATTCAATGACGAATCCCGCCCTTGAGTGGGGCGGGAAATAGTGTCAGACTCTTACTGACTAAAAACCTACCCTTCCATTCATTGCCTTTGTCCCGGGACCCGTGGTGACATTCTCACATAACCTTTGGCCCCAGTATCCCGGGGCCCGTGGTGACATTCTCACATAACTTTTGGCCCCAGTAATTTAACATATGATAGTTATTATAACTAGAGAATAATTTGGTCACTGCTAATAATCTAGTTCAAAATTTCTTGAAGGACGGTTTAGCTCAGCAGTTTTATATGATATTAAAAAAAACCGCTAATTTACGGATGTTGATACTACATACTAGACTTGTCTATTTTAGTTATTTTCATAGTATCATGTCATACGGTATCTTACTATGGGCTGTAGATATCTACTCAATTTTTATACTACAGATAAGAGCCATCAGAGCCATTGCTCCGCAGGTGCAATTCTCTAATGGAACTGTTTAAGCCTTTGATTTGTTGTCCTAATCCTGTGACGGTGCCTGGTCAATATATCTATGAAAACATCATGAAACTCAATGAAACCAAATTGAATTAACAATTAAATTTAACAATATTTTAAACTTGTGTTTAAAAGTTGGAAGATTATATTCAAGATAAAATGCTTGGCTCCATGCTGGTCAACCTTCACTACCACTACGGCGTACAAATTGATTACTTTTGGAAATATATTTGTTAATTCGAAAACTATTGTATAATATAAATTGTATAATGTAGAAGCATTTTTTTAAAGTTAAATGTGAGTGCCATGGAGCAATTTATGGTTTTAAGTTACTACTGGACTTGTTTGATATAAATGAGCATGGCGGTAAAGAGTTTGTCATCCTCAATCAAATGTCTCACTGACAGTGGCGCGTGTTGGATTATTTGTATCCGTGAACGTACGCTGTCAGTTAAGACTGGTCATTTCTTACCTGTCAGTGGCTTATTTTAATATCTATAAATTATTTTAAAATTGTTTTTATTTTTATTTTATTTACATTGTTCTCACATGATAGCAGCGACAAGAAACATGTAACCGAGATATTTGTAATACATAACATGATTGCAAAAAGTGTCATCATTTTTTCTGACTGACATACTTCTTGCAATTTTAAAAGTGCCTGTAAATGGTTTATTTAAAATAAAACACTTTGAATCTCTGGGTTGTTTCCCTGTCCATTTCTATTATATATCTTAGAAATACTAACATAACATTTTTTTTTTATTAGTTCAGACAGCATTAATATCATAATCAATTTGTATTAATAGTGTTCATATTTAGTTTATGCAGCATGTTTATAATAAATAATTAAACTGTTCTTTTTGCCTACTCTGTAGGATACAGATCTCAAGTTGTAACATTAACTGTACAATTGTTTGTACTAACAAAAAACAACATGAAATAAATATGTAAATAATTAATAGACTGAATAAATAAAATCACTTATTTATAAATCTAACCAAAGTGCATTACGATTATAACGGCTCAAGATTGTTTAGTCCGTCTCATCACTAGTGCTACACTGGTCGCGTTGTGTATGTGTGGATAGCTACGCACACATGAACAAAGCTGCCGTCTTTTACCTAAACTCGAGCGATCAAATTTTGTGAAATGGCTCTTAAGATAGATCATCAACAAAGCTGACAATATAATTGACTACCCTTTTGCTCTAGTGGTTAGTGGCCCTGACTGCTATGCCAGAGGTTGTGGGTTCGATTTCAACCAAGGACTAAAATAAGTTTGTAGGTGTTTTAAGTAGTTTCTGAGATTTCGTGATTAATCAGTGAGTGGTATTTCGCTTTTATAAAGATTTATTGAATGTTGACATCGTGCTGGGGCGTGGATGTATCGTTAACCCGTTCTTTTCATAATAAAATTGATCATTGTTGTTATTTGGACAATAGGTTACTTCTATGCATGAGGTTACGGTTAAACCTGAGCATATATTCATATGTACCTTTCTAAATTTATCTAGGACATTACTAAAACACCATGACTCAGAAAGCACATAAAGCCAATCCCAGGTGTCATTCATAGAACTTTGACAGTCATTACAGGGAGTCTGAAGCCAGAAAGTCTGACCATCAGTCTATCCAGAGAATTGTATAATCCAGTAACTGGGTTGTGCAGCTCTAATAGGCAGTCACTTCATGTAAGACACAAATATTCAGCCGCATCTAGTTAGACTAAAAGTTGACCTCAAGCTAATTAAGAAAAGGCTAGGGAGATAGATAGAGTTTACTTGTACGTAACCATACTTCATCATCGACTATGTCATCACCATCATCAGGTATTTTGGTGGCCATGGTGTAGCTAGTCACAGTGGCCACATAAAAAAAGTGGTGCTCTTTTACAAATGCTTGTTTATAGAGTTTCTTGCACGTTCTTCTCCATCGAGCTCTATGCTTTGGAATGTGCAATTTAGCTTCAATTTTTTTTACTGACTTACATTTTGAGAATTTAAAAGTGCCTGTAATTCGTCTATTTGAAATAAACAATTCTGATTTCTGATTTATTGGTTTACCCTATGAGACGGTTACAGATAACATGTTGCGAATTTTTGAGGGCCCCATATCATTGATACGGCGGACACGGCGGTAGCCACGCCCCTGAATGGTGGTGATATGTCTATCAATAACTAACATAAAAAAAAAACAAACATTTTCAACATACATTAACAAACGTGCAATACATACTGTCGAAAAGTTCCCTGTAGTGGAACAAGCCGAGGCGTATCAATATCCAAAAAAGGGGAAGGCATCTTCACTTCTATAAATGGGCCCCCATAAATAAAATCGGGTCGCGTGTAATATCCTTCATCTTGGACCTGTGGTACAAAACCAGCACCAACCGCCTTTTGCAATTCCGTTTTAGCGCGTGACGGAGATTTAGATGGTAACGTTTCATGTGATGATTTTCCACTAGCCGGTGTGGGCGACGCCGGTTGGGACGATGCATTGTTTGGACTAGAACTCATTTTTTCTTGATTTTAAAATTAATTTTATGCCATAACCGAATGGATATTAGTGTTATTTGTTTTGAGAAAACATTCGAATGTTATGATTACGATGGATGACATTGCTGTGACATTGACAATTTGACAGATAAGCGTTTACGAATCCTGTCAAGGGAAAAGAGATTCTAATAAGAAAAGGTTCATTACTAATTTTATATTTTTAAAGACATTTTACACAGCGATTTCGAGACCTTAACTTTTTTATTTTAATTACGTTAAAATCATTTCAAAGTTAACATTTCACTAACCTGCCATATATTCCACATGCCTCCACGTTAAATGGAGTCAATAGGCGCATAATCGGATAATTCTCCGTGTCTATATAAACGCCATTGTTATAGTTTTCGTCATCATACTCCTCATCGTACTCCTCATCACCCATTTTAAATTGATTTAGTTCTGGAAGATCGAATCCAAAAAACAACACTCGTGCTAGATCAAATAAACGCACTTCTTGAAGAACGCAACCACACTCCACAGAGTTCTACGATACTTAGATGTAAATACAACGTGAACTAAAAATAGTTTCGGCTGTCTGGCACTTTTAGCTAATTTTCGACGCGTCCGAATACTTTCACCATCTATTTATGTTCTGATATAATATATAGATACGGAATGGTCTGATTGGTTGACATACCAACTAACGAATGAAAGTTGACACTTAAGTTATTGTTATCATAATTTACGTAACAATGATCATTCATAACCTTGATGCTAATAATCAATGCGTACCTAATTCGTTCTAGACTTCGATACTAGATGGCGTAATAAAAAAAAACTATAACTATTAGTTTTTTTTTTATAACGCCATCTGTTACAATAGGAAGCTCCTAATAAACCTGCCTTACTTATTTAGGAGACTTAATCTTTACCAACTGCCTCGAAGTGACTTCTGTAAGGTAGCCCATCTCCATCATGTACAGGAGATGTGTCAACAAAAACGGGCCTAATACCATCCTGAAAATTATAGCGGACCAGTCTTATATAAGGGTCGAACCTGCGTAAAACGGGCGCCCGCGCGGTCCTACACAATGTACTCCGTTGCAGAGAACCGCGCAGGCGGCCAGGCGGTCATAGCGGGTAGCAGGCCCCCACCCCCTTTTTGTTACGCATTAAATATTGAGATCTCCATAGACACGACCTGTACACCGTTAAAGTTGAACTAGTGACACTTCGTAGGTAATAATCCGGTTTCCGCAACGAGAACCATCGCAAACGACAAGCGTGCTTGTCACGCGACGGCTGCCCGTCGCGAGCGCCCGCGTAACGTAGTGTCGGCCTTGAGGAGTGAGTCAAGAACCTCCTCCTCAAGAATCATCCCTTCTCCCCAAGAAACCTGCGCTTATGAATTATCGTTCGTAGATGTGAATACGAGAAAGTTCGATATTCACATACAGCCAAATCATCACTTTGCGTGTCTACGCCTGACGATCACAGTGCCGTCGTGCATCCTTCCATCAATAAACATTTATTATTTGTACCATTTTTAACAATAGTCTTTACTGAACATTCCCAATCTATTTTATTTAACACCCCAGCTTACAAACTTTTACATGGTCCTTTGAGCCGGATGCGGATGCCAAAATACCCACGCAATTCCGAAAAGCACGATGTGGTAAGCTTCTGATCTGTTAACACACGCTCGAAGTTCGTACTTCGTAAGACGGCACTACAGAGAGCGACAGACTAAGCACGCCGGTATAGATCTTTAAATAAAGTAGTAGTAGTAGGTAAATAGTTCTTATTGAGAACTCGATTTATTATTTAATCGATTCTTGAGACTTCGACTCCAATCGATTCTTTAAAATTCGATTCGAAGCGATTCTTTAGAGTTCGATTCGAATGGCAGGAAATGTGGATGATCGACGTACGAGCCTACGAGTCTATACCGCGGTTTTACTCGCGGCTAGTTGGTGCTGATCGACTAGCGAGTAAAACAGCTTTGAACAACGAGCCGAGTACAAAATGAAGCACGACGAGCCGCGAGCAGGGACTGCATACCGATATAATTTTGGTATCGATATAAAAATATCGATATTATACTGATATTTTGGTATCTCTTTATCGATATTGATATCGATATTATTTTTCAGTACAGAAATATCCATACTTTGATGTGCTTATATCAGTATCGATACCGGTATTAGATACCGATATATTACCAGTAAATACCTGATTACAAATAAACAAAACTTATTTCTTTATCAATTCTTTACTTTTTACGCCCCATCAACAGTGGCGTAGCTACTAAGCGGCTAGGCGGGGCCGTGCCCTGAGGTTTCCAAGCTCAGGGTGCCTCTAAAACCCGATCAGAATTAGAATTTCGAAAATCATACATGAAATATAAACTAAAAGAAAAAAACTAATTATAAATTGCATCTATTAAGAGCACATAACCCGTGATACTACTCTCATACATCTTTTATATACACATACATCTCATACATCTTTGATATTTTGGATACACAGTTATCTTGCGGATCATTTAGGTTTTTATGTAAATAAGTAAATAAAAGGAGAAACCGACTGTCTCACATATCAACGCATCGACGAAATTACACTGGGACTAGGAACATTAATATTTACATAAGGCTTCCTTTTATAACGTAAACTCCTTCTTAATGCTCACCGCATTAAGAGGGGGTTTGCGGAAATTCAACTTTTAGTGAGCGTAGTTCAAGCGTAAAAGTGTGGAATGTCTTAATTTCAGTTTAGCAGATATTTAGTGTATGACGTCCTGTAAATGTGTATGGTAAGTTCAGATTTGTGCATCCAGCCATTCAGCAGATATTCAACAAAAACTGTTTCCGCCAGGACTACGTATTCTGAGCGTAACTTTTTTTTTTCTATGGACATACAAGAAAACAAATACATACAATAATTAGTGTGTAACGAGATGTAAATGTGTATGCATAAATGAAATTTGTGTGTCTTATAATTACGAAGATATCCGAGTTTCCGCTGCGGTGACGTTTGCCAATTTGATGAAAATCATATAAAACGGTTTAGTAGAAAGTTATAATTTTTTATGCACGTTACTTTGGATTTGTGTGTAATGTGTGTAAAAGCAGAATTTGAAAAAAACATACCGTTCAGAAGATATAAAAGTAAACGTAAAATAAGGTTATTAGGTCAAAGCTCTTAAAATAGGAACTCTAGAGTCTAACTTTTTACATGTATCTATAACTTGTAAGGCTCTACAATGTCCTGCAAAGTTTCATGTATGTGCGCTAAGTAATTAATGAGCAATCGCATAATTACTACGACTGGACCACTATATTTTATGACATCCGATTATAGGACTTTTTAATGGAAAAAGCAAAATAAAATATATACCAATCATTAGTGTATTAATGCAACTAATCCTATTTGAAATTTCAGCTCATTACACTAAATAATTAAAGAGATATAATAAAAAGACCAGAACAACTACAAAACATGGATAAACCGACCAAGTTTGAATGGGTACGAAAAAGCGGCCGTGCAGTACTTAGACCTAACGTTCTAAAATTTCCAGTATAATGTTGTTATTGTGTTGAATGATTTCGTACAGGTGCGTACACAATTGTTTTGCAGGAAATAAAATAACTTTCTATTAATAAAAGTATTTATTAGGTAACGATTTAACTAAAACAAATAAACGACATTAATAAAAAATAATAAAATAGGAACTAACAGTAAGTATCTAAGTACGTGATTTATGATCTTACCTTGTTTATCTTCCAATCATTCTCACTACTGGCTCAATAAGTATCAATAAGTATGGTTCACAGTCACTTACACTAGCTACGTCAATATCCGAATCCAGTAAGTACCTACATAATATTACGTTGATGGCAAAATAAACAGTGCATACGCACGTTGTCCTTGACTGCACATTTGTGACTGTTACTAAACAAAACGGAACAGGAAGCGCGCGCTCAGAAGATACTTGCCTACTATTCAAACATGAAGTCGAAGCGAATGCCGCATGCCGGTTTGCGCAGGATTCCCGCCATTCTGTCTGTCAAACTCCAAGCGAATGCTAGAATTGCGGGATCCGCGTAGATTATAAAATATTGAGTGTTCTATTTGTAGGGTACCTACTTATCCAAGAACGTAAATAAGAAGTAGTAAAGTCTACAATGAAGTCTAGAAAATGTTAAGCATAAAAAACTGGGCAAGTGCGTGTCGGACTCGCACACTGAGGGTTCCGCACAAAACAAACTTACGTAAATGTGTGAGCCCGACTCGCACTTGCCCAGTTTTTGTCTATTTTTGTATTTGAGTTGATTGCTTGCCTGTGGAATTTTGAGGAGCACTTCGACGACGGCGGTGTGTTTTCGCCGTTGTCTGATGCGGTCGGGCTCCTTTCGCTAGCATTACTGCTTCGCAGAAGGAGGCGACCGCCTGCCACTCCTCCTCGCTCCGTGCGTAGACCGCAGGCGTTCCGCTGGGCCGCTGTAAAGGGCAATGGAAAGAACGATGCCTGCATAGAGCCTCCGGCAGGAGGCGTCAGAACCCTTAGGCAGGAGCGGCTTGAGAGCAGCCCCAGTCCTATTCAGTCTGGGAATTTTGGTGGAATTTTGACGCCCAGACGTCGGAAGTGCTCCTCAAAATTCCACAGGCAAGAATATCTTAGAGGTGAAGTAGTAAAACAGTATATAGTGAAAAAATATGATTACCCGCTTTCTTGATGTCTCCATTAAAGTTTCAGCTTTTCTCGAAATGCTACTCTCGGAATGCAACCAGCTATTTGTGTTTTAGTGTTTTATTAAGAAGATACTCGCCTATTTTTTATTATAAGTTAAATTTTTGAGTTTGAATCTGACTGTGACATTTTCCATTTAAAATAAAGAATTCTTTTTATTTAAGATATTTCCTATTTCTTTTCGTTTTATCTGAGTATCAAGTGCACTATTTAACAAAGAAGTTTTACTTTCAAGTGGAGGTAGTAACAAAGGCAAATTGTAATCACCCTTCTAACAACTTACTACTGCAGTAGTGTAGCAAGAAACCATACCAGATCCGCATCATCCACATAGAAAAAAAAAACAAAAAGTAAACTTAATTTGGAACATTAATTGTGCATAGGTACGTGCGGTCACAAAAAAATATTTTTTGAAACGTTTAAAAATGGAATACTTTCTTTTTTTAAATACTGTTCATTTTCCTTCTAAACCTCAATACACTTTATTTCTAGTAAAAAAAGTTGGTAACTCTACCTTCAAGGACCACTAGCGCCTTAATTGAAATTAAAACCGCCGCGCTGGTTTTGTTTTTAACGCACTTTTAGGCCGTGTTTACGGAGACTCGGCGCGTTGTGCGGCGCGTTGGGCGTTTCATCGTACATTGCAGCAGCGGGCCGCGTCATCGCTCGCGCAAACACAGACATATGGCAATGTACGATGGACCGCCCGACGCGCCGTGTATCCGTAATCGAGCACTTAGATAAACACAATGTGCTATACAAATACTTTATTGCCTTTTCTAGCATTTTTACAAACCACATTTTGTATTATTTACGAGTTATGATTTTTTAAACTGGCGGCGCGGCGTTAGTAAATATGTACCTACTATATCAATTTTTTGTAAATATTACGTCTGCCAAATAAATGCATTTGTTAATAGGTTTTTTTTTATGGTAGGTAAAATCATCCAATGACAAATCCCGCCCTTGGGTGGAGCGGGAAGTAGTGTCAGACTCTTACTGACTAAAAACCTACCCCGTTCCATTCTTTGCCTTGGTCCCAGGGCCCCGGGTGCCATTTTCACATACCCTTTGACCCCAGTAGGCTTCGGCCCTATTGGGCCCCTACAGTTTGCTGACAACTCCTTGAGGCGCGCGGGAACAGTGCGCGCCGTAAACGACTTGAGCTTGGACCGGTATGTTACTGGACGGACGGACAGCGAGCTACTCATTGCCCGCCGTCCGCGAGCTCGCGCCTACGGTGGCTGAAAATTGGGATCGGAATCCCGGCGGCGGCGGCGGCGTGTACGCCGTAGCCTGATGCGGTCAGCCTCCTCCTTTGCTAGCATTACTGCTTCGCAGAAGGAGGCGACCGCCTGCCACTCCTCCTCGCTCCGGAGCATGGCTTGAACCAAACCCCGGCGCGAGAGATCGCTGCCGCCGATCGCCCCCACAAGGACAGGCGATGCTCTTCCCAAGCGAGGCACATTTGTTAATAGGTACAGATGCATTTATTAAATTGTAATAATTTCGTAAGTAAACGTCGTCAGTAAACAATCACTACTACAAATTTGTAGGTACTATTTTTTATCACAAATTCGTCAAGAATTGTGTACGCATCTGTACGAAGCTATTACACTATATTACACTGGAAATTTTAGAACGTTAGGTCTAAGTACTGCACGGCCGCTTTTTCGTACCCATTCAAACTTGGTCGGTTTATCCATGTTTTGTAGTTGTTCTGGTCTTTTTATTATATCTCTTTAATTATTTAGTGTAATGAGCTGAAATTTCAAATAGGATTAGTTGCATTAATACACTAATGATTGGTATATATTTTATTTTGCTTTTTCCATTAAAAAGTCCTATAATCGGATGTCATAAAATATAGTGGTCCAGTCGTAGTAATTATGCGATTGCTCATTAATTACTTAGCGCACATACATGAAACTTTGCAGGACATTGTAGAGCCTTAAAAGTTATAGATACATGTAAAAAGTTAGACTCTAGAGTTCCTATTTTAAGAGCTTTGACCTAATAACCTTATTTTACGTTTACTTTTATATCTTCTGAACGGTATGTTTTTTTCTTCTGCTTTTACACACATTACACACAAATCCAAAGTAACGTGCATAAAAAATTATAACTTTCTACTAAACCGTTTTATATGATTTTCATCAAATTGGCAAACGTCACCGCAGCGGAAACTCGGATATCTTCGTAATTATAAGACACACAAATTTCATTTATGCATACACATTTACATCTCGTTACACACTAATTATTGTATGTATTTGTTTTCTTGTATGTCCATAGAAAAAAAAAAGTTACGCTCAGAATACGTAGTCCTGGCGGAAACAGTTTTTGTTGAATATCTGCTGAATGGCTGGATGCACAAATCTGAACTTACCATACACATTTACAGGACGTCATACACTAAATATCTGCTAAACTGAAATTAAGACATTCTACACTTTTACGCTTGAACTACGCTCACCAACTTTTAAGGAAAATGCTTTAAAAAGAATTCAAACTTATTACAAATTTCAAAATGAATAAAAAAGACAGTCATTATTAGTTTTTCAAAAACTAACTGCAAAATACGATCTGCGTTATCACTCTTTTCTCATAATAATAATCATTTATTATTTCGCAAACGTAGAGTACTTAAGTGTTTTTTATAAGCTTTTATTTAGTTCCACCTGTCCCGATGTGTGTCTGTGATCAAATCTTGCAAATTAAATTTGGTCCACTTCCCGGTTACCGATTGAAGTTTTTTTTTTTTTTATGGTAGGTAAAATCATCCAATGACTAATCCCGCCCTTGGGCGGAGCGGAAAGTAGTGTCCGACTCTTACTGATTAAAAACCTACCCCGTTCCTTCGTTGCCTATCGTGCCTGGGCCGGGTATTCCTTTCGGAAGCTGACCCATGAGGCCATGACGTCAGCAGGCTTCGACCAGGCCTGCCTGCAGCTAGCAGGCTGGGCCTCTACGGTTTGCTAACAGCTTCTAGAGGCGCGCGGGAACAGTACGCGCCGTCGACGACTTTTGCTCGGTCTGGTCGGTTACCGGAGGATCGGACAGCGTGTTACCCATTGCACGCCGTCCCTAATTTACTATCGCAGTTTAGGTTAAAGTAAATTAAAGAAAGAGATAGTTTAAAAAAGTTTTATTTTAAAACATAAGGATAAGTTTGTACTTTTATAGTAACATTACTTACGAATACATAAAATCAGTACTTAGTGTACATTAAAATAGTAAATATAATTAATTATTAAAAAACCCATATTACATGGAAGTCGACTCATAGTGACAACTGTATTAGGAAAGTATAGAAAATTTATTATTTGACAATACTAACGGATCAAAATATAAATGCCAATATTTTAATAACGTGTTACAACATTTCAGAATCACAAAACCACTATTTTTCTTTGCGTAAAACATGAACAAACAATACTATTAAACGAGAATAAAATCTAAAAAAACAAAAGATATTCTAACTCTCAATAAACTCCTTTGTATCATAAATCAGCCTTAAGAACTAGGAACATCAAAATCAGTTCTAAACCATTATTTAAACACAATATGCTCAAAAGAAACTTATTTCTAAAGACCAAAATTTTAACAGTTCATAACTCAAATCATATTTATTGTTCTTACATTTCATAGTAGTCAGAGTTAAAAATCTTATAATCTAAGTATAAAGCCGGATCGAAAACGCGGCATATAAGTGTAACCAAAATGGCGATCGACCTTCAATCCGTAGTAACAGATTTTTGCGTCTCAATCGAAGCGCTGTCCATAACCATAGCAACGACAGCCATTTTAGTAACTTATTTGCCGCGTACTATATCCACTATGTTCGCGAACCTCTTTCGCAACGCGCTACTGCAACTGCTCCATGTAGTGGATACGTTCGCGCTCTTAGAGCGCGCAACAGGTAGCGCTCTGCGCTCCAATCAGTGACGGTTTTTGAGCGAATACAAAGGGGAACTCAGTCGTTCGTGGACGCAAATAAAATACGTATAGTGCGTAAAAGTATGTATAAAAAGTTAAACGACTTGGGAATTTATGAATGAAAAAAAAAAAATCTGTTGCTGGCAACGCGAATTTTAGTTGTCACTTACTCGTCAAAAGACGGTACGAAACAGTTTTTACGTTTTATCATTACACCGAAATATATTCTAAATGAAAATCTGTGCATTTCTTTATTGTTAAAAAGGTTCCTAATAAAAAAATACTTATCGATACGTTTTCTATGGTTCTATCAGTAAAAAGATCAAGAGCTTTTAATCAACCTTGATTATTCAACCAGTGTTGACCGCATCAGGTATCTCTCAAAACTCAAAAAGCCCCGCTAGCTCTAGCGTAAATTCTATAGTTTTTGGCGTAGGTACATATTCGATAACAGGAATATTTTTTTTTTACTTTACTTTCGATTGTTCTTTTTTTGATTGATTTTTCAAATCTTGTACACCAAATATTAAACGTATAGTGGCGGAAGTGATTTTTATTTTAATAATTACCCAAGTTGTTTAGACTTTTTAGACAGACTACGTGTCGTGTAACACGAAGATTTTGATAAATGAAGTTATTGGATGAAAAATGTTCGTAAGGCGACTTGGGAGCATTCGTGTTTCTTATGGAGAGAACTCGTACAGTCTCCATCAGAGCGGTTGCAGATGCACGGAGCAGTTAGTTCGCGAACGTGGATACCTGACTTGGTGTCGGTGGCAACAGTACTCATTCAAAATGTGCCTTGTTACATTTTGTGTGTAGCATAGAAAAAGTGAGGAATTCACTAGACGTATAAGCAAGTTCCCTGTTTCAAATTAGCACAACATTCAATTAACTTATATACTAAAAATAGACATTTTTAATGTCCAGTAAAATTCTGGATGCGTAATCGTTATAGAATGTCTTAAACCTCTGATACATTAGAGGACAAAAGTCCTCCAATATGACGCGCAACACTATCCAATTGGAACATGTCCTGCGCTACTTGAATGAGTTGTAAAATGCTGGAGGGCAAGTTGTGGCACATTAGGCAACACTGTCACGTCACGGAGAGCGTTGCGTATCATTTTTTGGGGGCCATTTTGTTCTCTAATGTATCTGAGGTTTTTTAAGTAGTATCATATTCAATGGACATAATAAAAAAGAAAGCATAATTTTAACATTCTGGACACATTAATCATACAATACTTATTAAGTTATTCATCAGTCTTCGTTAAAAGTAATATTTACTTGTAATCGTCAGGCGTCAGATGAATTTACAATTACAGGCCTCCAACCCACACTACCTAAATCGAAATTCTTAATTTAAAAAACGGAAATAAAGGTACTTCTGGGATACCCACATAAGATATTAGAAAAAAGCCAATATACTTGATTAAAAATTAATTATATGGCGAGTATCATAACATCGATAATTACAAACCACACCAAAGCCACGGACCCGACGGTTTTGCGGTACGATAGACGCAAAACAAGCCCCGTACCTCTACCATGAGTTTTAAGCAATAGTGTTCGTCGCTACTCGATATCGACGCCGTAAATATTTTGTATGGCAAATTTTGGTTCTGCAAGTGACCGCTAGAGGCGCTGCAAAATTTGCCATACAAAATATTTACGGCGTCGATATCGAGTAGCGACGAATACTATTGCTTAAAACTCATGGTAGAGGTACAGCTGTATAGAGGCCTTTACATAAAACAACTCAGCAGGTAAAATTGATAGTCGAAATGGTTCACACCAAAAAGCCTGTTATTTATATTACGATTTTTAATTATCATTCTTTTTCGTTCATACATATTGTCAATAGACCATTCGTGAATACATGTGTTAGATAAGTAATTTATATCGCGCTGTTATCAAAAACGAAACCGGCGTGACCTAAATACATATTCGAGGATATTTAACGTCCAAGCAATGAAGTAGTCCTGTTTAGACACCCAAGCTATCCCTCTTTCGGCACCAATAGGTATTTTTGGTATGTTTTTTTTTCCAGATTCGGCACCAAGCTAACATACCTACTGGTGCGGAAAGAGGAACAGCTTTGAACTTTTGGTGCGGAATAAATTGTTACCGAAACAGGAATACTTCCTAGCAACACGCACGGAGCGCGCATGGTGTCGCGAATTTTGGGGCCGGTGTTGGGTCCCAGTTGTGAAGATACACATATGAACTAGTTATGCTATAATTCTGCTGTACTAAGTCTATACGATCGATCTAGCTAGCTAGCAGTTCTAAGAGGGCTACAAATATTTGCTGTGGACCATTCGATTATTCACAGTACTAAAATATCAACTTTATATAGTCCAATGAGTGAACTTATTTCGAGTATCAAAATATAGGAACATGATTATTGATGTTTAGCATTTAGTCAAAATCTTATAATTATGATGGTGAAAAATATAAAGAACGTCATAGTATCTAATATTACATAACAGATTTTTGGGAAAAATAAAAAGGCTGTTGAAAATTATCCTAGTTTTCGGTCAATTTTTGTTCCATAGACTAAGAGTAAAATTCGCAATGATGTACAAATATTGTTGTTATAGTGTTAAACACGCTCGAACTTGGAACGACGGATTTGGTCCGTCCGTACCAAGGCCGAGCGTGACTCAACGTGCTACCAAACCACGTGTTAACACAACGCTATTAGGTAGACCATCAAATCATCGAAAAAAGGATCAGAGATATGATATCGTAAAAAAACTACCTACAACTAATAATAACTTTAAAATACCGTTACCAAACTGCTGCATAATTTAGAATGTAACGTAATAACTACCTCAAAATATTAAGTCTATTAGCCGCAGACATGGTGTGTATCAATGATAAAAATCGTTAAAAATTCTAAGTACAAAATTTCAAATAACTGTCTCATAGTCATATTGGTGTTTGTCTAATAAGGATAAACCATAATGTCAAATGTGATTAAAAAGTGAATAAGTCAAAACAATAAAAGGTTCAAGAATCATGATTGTTGATCATTAAAATTAGTCATGTTTAAATAATCTAATAGTGTTGACACACGCTCGATCCTGGTACGACGAATTTGGTCCGTCCGGACCAAAGTCGAGCGTGATTCAGCGTAATTTGTAATAACACACGCTCGTGCTTGGTACGATGGGCTAACGCAGTTTCTCTCTCGATCTTGGTACAGTCGGACCAAATCCGTCGTGCCTAGTTCGAGTGTGTGTTAACACTATAAAAATAATTGTAATGAGTGGGTAGACATTGTAATAAGTCCGATAAGGTATTAAAAGATTTTTTACGCAGGTTTTGATTATATAGGTAATAAATATACAGTAGAAATATAGATCCTATTTCTGTAATAAAGTCAGGGAGATGAATTACTTGTAAATTTCGTAAATTATTCCCCAGCAAATTGAAATTATAATTTATATAGCAAAACAGGTTTCGTCATTTCGTAACGAAAAATAAGTGATATGATGAACATTCCCTGACCATACAGAGTTAGGAAATAAAAACTAAGCTTTCAAAGCACATTATTGTTTTAATAATATAAAATTACAATCCGTGATTGTCATAATTTACCTACATTTGTCAAAATATCTGTCAAGGTAAAAAAGTCTTATGCGATTTGTCACAATTATTATGATAAGTATAAAAATTGTCAAAACCAGATGTACACGTAAAATATAACGACACTTGAAAGGCAAAAATATCTAAGCGACATTGAGTAGTCATTTAAAGTTAAACATTTCAGAAAAAAATTTTTTAGTTAAAAAAGAAAAGTCTATTTTAGATACCATTACCATGGTGTTAATAATTTATAAATGCGGCTATATTTATTATAGATATTTTTGCCTTTCAAGAATCAATAATAAAGTAGTAGGAAGAAACTTCTATTTACAAATAAAGATCAGCAAATTTTTAGAACTGCTTAATTAATTCAAACTACTTATATTTTTACCAAAGAACTATTGAGATTGTTTTTTCTTATATTAAAACCTAGTTGTTAATAGGAACCAAGAACCACAAGAGTACTTAATTATAGATATAATTATTCTTATTTTAAAATCATCTTTTATGAGATCATCAATTACATAATAACTTTGATAAAACTAGAAAATTAATAAAAAAACGCAAAGTAACTTTGTAATAATTTTTTTTTGTGGTTTTTGTCCACAGCTAAACTCAGAAAATCTATAGAATTAACAAAATGCCCATATTGTCAATTATTGGTACCATTTGTGAAATGAATAAGTACCAGGATCAGCTGTACACATCTTTATAACCTTCAGTGTAAAAATGTGATGTTATGAAATGTTTTAAAAAAAAAAAAACGTAGGAATACATACGATCCTAGCAATCGTAGATCGTGTGCTGTTAGTTATTAACGAGTTTCAAATTCTATCTGAAAATGTTAATTAGAAAACACATTCCTATAAAATATTGCATTTCAATAACGAAAACCCTATCAAAATCAGATCAGGAAGCTTACTCTCGTGTTTAATTCCAATCGGTCCACATTGGAATTGTGATATTAGGTACTCTTGAAATCGATGCTAGGGCAAAATTGAGTGACCTTTTTGGGAAATTAAGTAAAATGGGGATTGGGCTTGGCGTGTGGTCACGCAATTTTATACCAATTTGGCGCTAACATCGAATTCAAGAGTACCTCACATCACAATTCCAATGTTGACCGATCGGAATTAAACTCGAGAGTAAGCCCCCAGTAGTTTTTAAGAGATAATCGCGACCACACAAACAAAATGCGGTCCCGCAAATACAGGACCACCTATAGTGTAAGTTTTTACTTTTCACGAATGTTAAATGGTATTCATATACTTAGATCATGTAGATAAGTCAGATAATAATAAAAAATACAAATATACACCGTTAAATTTTGGTCGTTTTAATCCCACGGAGGGTCGATTAGGTACATGAAACAATAGATTTGTAAAGAGAAAATTAAAATTAAAAAATAAAGTACTTTTTTTTAACTCGAATTAATTAACGCTTGTACGAAATTAATTTCTTTAAGTAAACGTCAGCTGAGCGAGGTAAATGAACTGTAGGTTAGTACGCATCGACCGACAACTACCTACAAGCTCATTGACTCGTTTACTTAAAAAAATAATTTCCTCGACTTTTAGAAAAAAAGTACTTTATTTTTTAATTTTGTCTTTACAAATCGATAGTGTTTCATGTACTAAATCGACTCTCCACGGGATTAAAATGACCAAAATTTAACGGTGTATATGTCATGCATTTTTAGTCAACCATAAATCACTTAAGTCAAACAATCAATGGGATCACATATTCCATATTGAGCATTCTCTTAAAGAGTTTTATAAAATCTATGACTTAAGCCTAGTGCTAATAGAAATTAATAAGTCTATAATGATAGATAAATCTCGAATTTGGCAGGAAACTTCTGATGAGTCAATGGACAGTAAGGCACAATTTTCACCAACTTGTTTCGGTTTTAATTTAAACACGGCTAAATTTTGATCATTTTAATCCCGTGGAAGATCGATCTGGTTCATGAAACACTATAGATTTGTAAGATAAAATTAAAAAATAAAGTACTTTTTTTTGAAACTCGAATTAATTTACGCATGTACGAAATTCATTTCTTTAAGTAAACATCAGCTGAGCGAGTCATGTAGTTAGTACGCAACGACTGATAACTTACTACAGGTCATTGACTTGCTCAGCTGATGTTTACTTAAAGAAATTAATTTCGTACCTGCATATAATAATTTGAGTTTTAGTTTTATCTTTACATATCGATATTTTTTCATGTACCCGATTGACCCTCCACGGGATTAAAACGATCAAAATTTTGTAGTGTAGATATATTTCCTTAATTAATTAAGAATACGAAGATTATCGTGTTTCAAAATGACAGTAGTAAATCGAAACTCCACAGATGTGATAGGTATTGAGTAGCAGGACGACTACCGGGTCACTGCAGGTTTGTGGATGGCGAGTCATGGGTAGCTCGCTGTCCGGTCGTCCGGTAAAGAGCTCGAGTCGATGACGTGTTCATAGAGATATCAGCAAAATTGATGAAGACAGTTACATAGGGCCGACGCCTGGGTTGTAGATTTTTCGAAGGCAGTAACTCCTTCGTAAAATCAGCCCTCGCAATAAAGGGCATCTGAAGGTGGACTGGAACGCGCCGTCGACAACTCGGGCTCGGTCCAGGCATTTTACTGGACGACGAACTACCCATTACTCGTCGCCAGCAAGCCCACGCCTACGATGGCTGGGAGTCTGGGTCCCGGCGGCTGGGGCGTGAGGACGTCCATTCCTTGGCACATGTGGCCACCACCCATTCCCACCTCCGGACCATGACCTGTACCAGGGCACGGCGCGACAGGTCTTTTATCACAACCGTAGAGTTTTGCTAGCTAATCTAATTTGAGCTTGTAGATCTAAAAATAATTATTATTGTTTAAAATCGTCTCCTACCATTGCTTTTAATCCGTGTGTTCTTCAAAGTGATGGTGGTGGACTGCAGTGGACGGCCATTGTTGCTGCTGCGGAGTACTGGGCAGTATGTGCTGGAATGAGAAATGTTTTAGTTTTAGTACCAACCTTCTAGTACGTGAGTATGTGTATACTTTTACACACTACATTGTATGTGGATAATAATTTGAACTAAAATGGCAGTCATTGCCATGGTTACGCGCAGCCCCCACTGTGCCGCTTTGAAGGCCGATCGCCATTTTGGTTCAGCTTATATGCCGCGTATTGTACAATTATAACACTTACATGGTATGAGCTTGATCTCCAGAAGCTCCACACGTTGAGCATACATGTGACCTCAATATGGGACATGTCACAATACTTTGGTTACCAACATTCTCCCTCACAGAATGCGTCATGTACACCAACGGAGTCTCTCCATTCTTACGACAGAAGGTACACATCTTTGCTGCCCTCGCTTCCTGATGTTTGGATGAACTAGGCCCATAGTTTGGCCGACTAGGCACTCTAAACGGCGGTGTCGGCATACGAGGTGGCAGAACTTTCGTCGAATTCGGCGTACTTGGCAGTGTCGGCGAAAAATTCGGTGAAACCAGCTTGTAGTTTGAAACAGGAGAAGATGGAACTGGCGGTTTGAAATCAAAACCTCGTTTCTCAGTTGGGAACAGTTCGTAGAAAATATTTTTCTGTTCAGTGTGGCTGCTAGGTGGTGTAGGAGGAAATAAATGATGTTCAGTATCCGGTTGCCATATTGCATTTGGGAATTCAATGTCTTGGTCACAACGTTTGTATGTTGGCTCCAATATTGGTGCGGCACGGTCTGGATTGTCAAAAATTTTCCTTCCAATGATTGGTCGTTGGCGTCTGACAATGAAAGGAGTCTCATTCACGTGTCTGTCAATGTCTGAGCGATGAGACATATCTGGGAATGAGTCGGGAGACATGGAATCGGCCGAGCTTGATGACCGATTGGCTGGTGTTGACTGCCTGAATGGTGAGCTTTGATTTGGGTTGAGTATTGTGTTCGAGGACCGGAATACATCTGAAAATTATAAATTTTTAGATTACAATAACGAAAACAATCTGTTATCTAAAATGTGCAGTCAATATAATGCAACATAAGGCAGATGTGTGTTCGAACAGTTTCAATTAATTCAGATTAGTAAATTATCTTTTTGTCTGACCTTTTGGCTCCCACCCAGAACAAATGTTTCAAGTGATGAGCATGATCATTTGTTTTGTGTCTGGGTGTAATTTATCAATATTATGTATGTATTTAGATACATATAAATATGTTTATTAGTTGTCTAGTGCTCATAGCACAAGCTCTGCTTAGTTTGGGACTAGATGGCGTTGTGAGAAAGTAGTGAAATATTATTAATTTAATTAGAAGTTTTATTTGTTAACTTTTCCAAGTTATTTCATCTTTAATGTCACTAATGAAGCATAATAAACATTGAATTCTGTGTACTAATTGGACTTCAGATTAATGTACTGTATGTTGTCAAACTCCTGTTCTATAGTTCTTGGGAAATGAGTTCCTTTCTCTGTCTAGATTTTAGATCCCTAGCATGCTTGAGTGACAGACACCCTCACTAAAATAGATCAATTGAAGTGGAGATGGGTGGGTCCTATGCTAGGGAGTCCCCAGGACAAATGGAGCAAAGTCCTGACAGAATGATACCCTAGAAATGGCAAAAGAAATAGAGGTTGACATTATAAAAACTTGGGTGGTCAAACTTAAGCTTACAGCAGGTCTAAGAGCTGCAAAGGACAGAAAGCGATGGAACAAGTTAAAGGCCTTTGCCAAAAGGCACACTGAACGAGGCCTTTGCCAAAAGACACACTGAACTCCGGAACATTTAATAACTCAAATGAAATATTAAACAACATTAAAAAGTACCACAACAAAGGAGTCTTCAGGATCTATTGAAGTAAAACTATTGAAATAAAATTGAAAATGTTGTCAAACTCACTGAACTTGTTCAAATAAATTTATTTTGTGGCTGACATAATCCTTTCACCAAAATATTTTACCTATACAATTCAATCGCAACTTATAGAATACTTTAGTGACACTTATGTTTACAATAACATCAGATATCTCCGAAATGTTTTCTCTACCTCACAGATAACACCTGCGTACGAATTGTTTGCAGTATCTATTACAAAAACATCGTAAGCAATTCATTTGTTTGTTTGGTATCAAGTTTCATTTGTCTTTATACGATAGGGCTTATGAAAGGTGTTTGGAGGATATCAAAATTTCGATCTACGGGTATTATATATTACGGTAATTGGTACTATCGAACCATAATATAAAACTTTTCATAAACAATTTAACTTAACAAATCTAGGAATGTAGACAGTTCTATGCTTACCATTTTCAGTGTTCCGAGGAAACAAACGGTTTATTTCAGTCATGTAATCAAACGTACTCTTCGATGGATACATTTTTTGATCTGAAATATCACCAAAACAATAATATATAAATAATAAAAAAAAACACTATTTACATTTTCACGTAAAGAAAAAAATGTCATCCATTTTGAAAGTTGAAAGATGGACGGAAATGTCGTTTTAAAAGTTTTGGTAGTCGAAATATGTTCCTATAATAATTTCCATAGTAATTAATTACCAAAAAGTAGCTATAATTAAACATAAAAAACTACTTAATTTAATACATAGATCATAGGTTTTAATAATTATAGTACGTCGTGTTTTCGTATTGAAGAATGAACTAATTTTATTTACTTTCTGATTTTTTTCTAATTAATAATTGGGACAATAATTCAAGAGTGTTTTTAAGAGAGATATAAATGATTAGCAACGACAGGTCAGTAGGTTGTCTTAGCAGTCTTACCTATAATAATATGGCATTAAAATGAAGTTATTAAACAAAAATACTTGAAAAGTCGCATTTTGTTCAGAATCTACCAAGATTCCAATTGGGAATTATCAATAATTTAAATAATAAAAAGAAGTTTGAGTAATTTTGATTTGTTTAACACCTCGTACCATAAATAAATAACGTAAAAAATGGAGAAAACAACACTTAGAAACACAGTCTACCTAGATTTCACGAAATAAGATCACGTAAACACTAAAACAACAACAAATACTTGAAAATACTACGAGAATTAAAAATAAAACTTACCGATGATAGAGCACATCAAACAAATAATCACGTCTACACTTTGTGAAGTTCTCCAACGAAATGAAAATAAATATAAATAATTTTTGGCCTTTCGGCATCGCTCAAAGGATGCCGACGACCATGCATGTTCAGTGGTTAAACGTAATATTGGTAGCGGGTTTGATTTCTGATCGCTCCTTGCAGTTTTCATTTTTGCTTATTAAATAGATGTATTATTTGTATATTGTTAGGTAAACATTTGCAATAGATATAAAATGTGTCATTAAATAACAAAATGATTTTAACCTAACTCTAGTGTAGATAAAGTAAATAAAACACTTCAAATTTTGTGAAGCTTTTATACTCTATATTATATACTTGAAAGTATTCCTGGTATATTGACTAAAACATTGTAAAGATCAATGAAAACGATTCTCATAAATACTATTTAAAAGTGAAGCTATATTTTTGTCAAAAGAAATACCGCCTAGGCGCGGCACGTGCGACTCCAGATCAAAGAAGTGCCGCCGAGTAGCACAGTTATTTCTGCTCCATACTAGATGGCGTTGTTTTAAATAAAACTTATCATGTAAATATTTATTTTACTGTTTATAGTAGTAAGATTTGTATATTTTATATATATTTAATACAGATTATTTTTTCTTATTTTTTATATGTAATAAGACAAAACATAACAATTCAAGAAGTGCTGGCGAGAAGTGCAGTTGTTTACCAAACGATAATAGATGGCGTTGTTTAATCAAACGGTTTGAAAAAATAAAAATAGTTCATAGGATTATGTATGATAATAATTTCATGAAATTATAAGAAACTTAACTAATTAATTATTATCATTTTTTTTCAACGTAATAATTCGTTGAACTTAATTCTGTTGTAGTTCAAAATACACGTGAAAGAGGACGGCAAATACAATTTGGTAAGTACCTATTATGCGACCATATTTAAAAGGGAAAGAACCCGGAGACGTGGTATTGGTTAGTTTATGGTAAGGAGTCGTCCATTAATCATGTGATCCTTGTTAGTAACATTTTTAAATAATAAAAACTAATACTTGACTACGATCTCACCGGACGGCCAGCAGTGAATTGATGCAATCGTTGATGGTGAAACGCCCTATAGTCTATCTGTTTAGGTAGTTAACTAAACGTAAACAATCTTGATATGTCTTTTTATTTAGAAAGCAGGGGCGTAGCTACCGCCGTATCTGCCGTATCAATTATACGGGGCCCCCGCGCTACAGGGGCCCCGACGTAGGCAAAAATTCGCAATATGTTAGCCACAACCGTCTCGTAGGGTAAACCAAGCATTTTTAAAAAAGCAACATTATTTTATACATGGGGCCCCTCTGTGCCTTTTTATACGGGGCCCCTGTGAAACTAGCTACGCCACTGTTAGAAAGACTATTTATTCATACAAGTCACAAAGATTATTTAAAGTCCCTGACATCGGTTTAGGTAAATAGGTAATTGTACATATTTTTAGATAAAGTTAAGTACCTAAACATATGGAGTATAGTTTTGTAACCCCCCCTGCTCCCCAGGTCGCATAAATGTCGTGTATTTTTTTGCTAGAAAGTATCTAACAATCATTCATTACCCGACTGCGCCAGAAGGAGGGTTATGTTTTCCGAGAGTATGTATGTATGTATAATTGTTTGGCACGCTCTGCAGCCTGAACGGCTCGATGGATTTTAGTTTAAGAGGTGTCGTTAGATTCGTATTTACTGTGAGAGTGACACTGGGTATATCAAAATAAAAAAAATAACAAAATGGCGGATTTTTAGCGCCAAATTCAAATGTTTGGCACGCTCTGCGACCTGAACGGCTCGATGGATTTTAGTTTGAGAGGTGTCTTTAGATTCGTTCTTTGAAAGTGATATCGTATTACGATTATGAGGAAGGTTACAGGATTAAAAAAAATCTTTTGTTAAGCCATGTGCGTGTCATGTATGCGTTGATTCCCATATTATTTACCTTCTTCTTCATCTTAGCGGAAACTCTATCAGAGTGATCGTGGCCGTTGATGATGGACAGGGCTGCAGTCGACTGCGTAGCCCTGGTGATGAGTTTGATCCAACGAGTCGGAGATTGACCGCGGGCCTTCTTACATTCAACACGGTCATGAACCTCAAGTCTTTCCATCATGTCCTCATTTCTGGAGATGTGCCCAAAACTGCAATGTTCGTAGCTGCATAATCGACGACTCTACTCTGTCCCGTATATTTTTTTTTTAATTTGTTACGATTAAGATAACTTAATAATCCTAGTTTATAATTTAGTAATAAGAAAGCTCAATATCGATTTGGATTAGTCTGTAAGGATATTGCTGGGAATAAATAAATAAATAAATATTATTTACCTACAATTGGGATAATCTAATATAGTTTTTTGTGTAAATAAATAATACTATAACAATTGTTTACTATTGGGATACCTAAATAATTTCTTAAAAAGGCACTAGACAATGACAAGCTAAGTGCAATTAAGTAAAATTTCAGTTCCTACTTGAATATTATGATTGTTACTTAATTAATTTTGTATAATTGGAGTTATATGGGTGTACACTGTACATTATTCTAGTTACATATTGTTTTATGTACGTTACGTATCATTCATAGACTACAAGTGCTGATGAGGCAACCTCCTTGCTTTCAAACCTTTGGCCTTCCCAAGTTCAAGATGGCTGCTATTAAAAACAAAATAAGAACAATATGGCGGATCGCGGTTGCACCATGGCAATTACAAAAGCTTGACCACCCACAAACGAAGTGATCCAGATCGGAAAATACTATGCGTTTTATTATTGCTGTGTGTTTCGGGACAAAGATCATGTTTGTGCAGACGGGTCAATAGATTTTTTATATTATACACTTCTTATTTTTATCACTTACTCAAAAACCAGCTCTTATCTCACCGCTTTTATGCACGCAATTGACTGTTTTCCGCACTAGTGCAGAAAAGTGCGCGTGTTCGCCCTGCTTCAATTTTATTGTAATAAAATTGTTTATCTTATCAGTTCGCGACGATTTCACGAGGAGCGGGTTACTCCCACGAGTCGCGCGTGACACACGTGCTAATTTGTCACTGTCGCCCTCGGCTCCATAACACACTTGCCTACGGCTCGTTAAAATTCCAACTTTATATTACATTTATAGTATCAGGCTAAGCGCACATCAACCACCACGAGTCGTAAGTGTATTGAAAAACGTCGTTTGATACGGGTGCGAATTTGTCACTGCACCCCTCAGCTCCATAACACAATCAAAAAAGAAAGCATTCCACCTCAGTCGCAACAATGACAAACTTATCATTTTTGACAGTTTCATGCCTACGGCCGCGTCTGCGCAGCTCGTCTACTCTATCAAAGTAACAAATATGTTACGGGATTTGGAGCAAGGTCAGTGGATTGCAATTATGGTCTGATTGTGTGTCCGGTGTCTTCCACAGGCGGCGCAAGTTACAGACGAAGGCGATTGCGGGAACTTTTAATATTTGGTTGACAAACATTAAATTATAATCTAATTATTTAGTTCTGAACAAGAAAAGACTAAATTGTCAAATTAAAAATGATACATTTTCAAAACGACAAATTAAATTAAACGTTAAACGTCAATAAATACACCGCCCCCTGATCGTTCCCGGTTTAATTCATTATTTCACAAGAGGACGCCAGCGTCCGCACACCTATTGTCTTTCTATTGTGTCTCTAATTACGGTATTCAACAGGTTAAAAGTGCCCATAACACTCGCCCATTGCCTCGCTGAATAGCGATAGCCAACCTTAGCATCAAGAACGACCTAGGGGCCGACCATAAACTTTGAGAAAACAATCTTATTGCAGGAGAGTTTTGTTTCAATCTTAAAGTAATATTACTTCATTTTGTACCATAAGCTTAATCGCTCAGTACGATTGTATTCCTGCTAAGAGCTGGGAAAGAATGAACGATTTAAAGATTTTGTCTATTCCCTGCTAAAACAGAAAAGATACGCGCTATACTGATCTGTATTGCGTTGTCTCTTTCAGATGTTTGTTGTTCGAATCGCTACATCAAAGTTCATCGTGAACTAATAGAATAAATTTAACTTAAAAGGTGCCTTGTTAAAATATATTTTTAAAAGGATCTATGTAACTTTCATATAAAGGACGTAATAACTTTCAAGATTTTACATTAATAAAGTAGAAAAACCAAAAAAGCTGCGAGCGACAACGTCGACATAATTTAGTTGCATGTTAGTGTGAATCGTAACATTCTGAATTCGGAACGTTTGTTTACATTAACAAAATTCTTATCAGTGTTTATATTTTTGTTTAGTGCGAACGATTTTGATTTTTTAATTAAAATAGTTTTCAAGTGCTTTTTAGAGTAATCTAGTTAATGTTAGTGTTAGTGTTTGGTATTCGAAGCGGATAATGAACTATGCTTGAAACTTTTTGTACATGAACATCATGGAATCAAGGTAAAGTTAAACAGTGTTTTCCAGTGAAATACGTAACTTATTGTTCGTGCACTATTGAATTCGGTGTTATCTGGTACCAAAAACTCAAAAATTTCATATATGTTCCCCATCTAGAATACAATAATAAATTAACAACCCACATAGGTACTAAAAACAATTAACACGACACGTTTGGGCATCGAAATAAGTTTTAAATACTTTATATGTCACGAAAAACAATTTAAATAGTATATATTTGGAAAACAATAATAAATCCGCTGCGTTCGAGCAACTTTTTTAAGCCTGCTAATTTGACGTAAAAACAATACTGCTAGCGGTCAAAAATCGCCTTATAGTCTGAATTGAATGAAGTTTATATACAGTGACGTCACAAAATCGCTAGACCGATGCCTCTTCGAGCCTACGGCCCAAACGCCTATGGCTCTGAACTGTATCATTATTACATATTATTATTATTTGCCTGTACTAGTGCAAATTTGTAAACTTGTACGAGCCTAGTTATCTGACATAATTATTTACTTGACTATTGAATTCGGCGTTAGCTTCTAAATGTACTCGTACTTACTAAATACAAATTACGTTCATAGTTGGCACACAAAATCATCATCTTTATGGGGACTAGACTTGGCCCTTGCCCTTAGTCGGTAAGTATGTATTTTCATTATGGTTTTGAATATAAATGTAAGTTTTCATTTATGAACTCTAATTTTGAATTAAACTTTTTTTTATTCTGATTTAGATTTTAATTTTAATTTAGTATTCGATTTATCTATGACTAATTTTTATTTTTATATAATTATAGATATATTTTATTATAATTTTAGTTTTGTTTTCATTTTCATTTAATTTAATGTTGATTTTTTTTAAATATATTTTTGTTCTGACAATGAAATGTACCTACTAGTCTGATAAAAAATGTATTTTTTTATTTACCCTCAGTTTGTTTGCCAGTTTATTTGAGGTCATTGCTACATACCTATTATAATTAGAGAGCGATATTTTTTCTTGTTTTTGTTTTGATATCTTTTCATTTATTCTAATTTTAAATTTGTTGTGTAGGTCACCTTTGTGTTTATGTCAAACAAATTTGTTTTCTAACATTATTTCCTTGTTTCTTCTTTATCTGTCGTCATTAGCTTTCTGGACACATCATCTTTCACACATAAGGAGAAGAGGACATAGGTTACTTTTTATCTGATTTTGACTTCGACTTCACGTCCATCCAGACACACGAACGAAGTAGCAGTAGATTAGATCGCGTTTTGGAATAAGGCGGTTAAAGTTTGCGGAGATCTGTCCCTTACACCCTGTATACTCTATTTTTTTTTAATAGGGCTTTGAGTACCTAAAAAAATAGCTACGCTATAATATTCGATAAAAATTCTGATCAACCTGCATGAAAACTTTAAAATACGCTTCAAGCTTATTACTTGGGCCACCCCAAAAGACATACAATGATCGTTTTGTTTATTGTTTTTATACACATTTGACGAGATTGACGTAATGAGATGTATCGCTTATTATTGAGAAGAAAGCAAGGCCAGGATTTGATGGCTCTATGGAGTATTCTATGAGGCTCTATGGTTAGTTATGTAATAGTAGACTAAGGTTTATGGCGATACTATTTCGAGTGAAGTTTGGTGGCTATTCTAATTATTCGCAAATTGATTTCCAGTGGATATTGTGATTTAAAATTTCCTCTTTGTCCCTTTCTTGTGATTACTGGCGTATTTATCTAGGAGCAGTGTTGGCCGAGTGGTAATGGCCCCGACTTATGAGTTGTAGGACGCGGGCTTAAACCTAGCAAGGCGCATTATTTTGTGTACTTTTTTTCATCACCACTGCTCTCAAAACGGTTAAAAAAAACATCGTGAGTAAACCAGCATGTCCTAGAACCAAAAAATTCGAAGACATGTGACATTCACCAACCCGCTCTGGGCCCGCGTGGTGGATTACGGCCCATTCCCTCTTCTAGAGAGGAGGCCTGAGTACTAGCAGTGGCAACATTATAAGGCTGATTATGCTATGCTATTATTCTGTCTAGTGTTTATTTTTCAGGGGGCCAGGCCCGTGGTTTCCATCATAGACTGGATCGGTTGCACAACTTACCCGGGTGGGAGTTAGACCACACTTGAGCTTGAAGGCCCATTCGCCCGCCCTCCCCGTCTACCCTGTAATTCACCTATGTTTTTGATGGTGATGCGCAGTTCAGTATGTCTCTCACCCACACTAACCATCGCCAGGGCAGGTATTTGCTGCTGTTTTTTTTGGTGGGTAAAATCATCCATTGACGTCTCCCGACCTTAGGCAAAGCGGGAGATAGTATCAGACTTTTACTGACTAAAAAAACCACCCCGTTTCTTTTCTTTCAGAAACAGACCCTTGGCCCCAGTAGGCTTCGACCCCGCTGGGCTCCTACGATTTGCTGACAACTCCTTGAGGCGCGCGTGGAACAGTTTACTAGACAAAGATTTATATATTTATTTATTTATTATTTGGCTTTTCAACAATAAGTACGCTATAACATTATAATTTGTACATTAGTAACTTACGTATAAGCGCCTCATCGCTCAAAGAAAAGCACGGCATGCACTACATTTTGCGCAGATACTAACTAATTGATTTTGACCAGAAATATGTATAAAGATGGACGACTAAATTGGGTAATTCTGAGTTTTGGCAATAGCACTGTATATGGGTATCATACGAGTATTATGATACCCCCAACATATGTGACATTATTAATATCATGGCGGTCTCTTTTCAAGTTTTAAGGAGTCTAACACGACTTTACAAAGTCATTATTATTAGATTAGATCTTAATCTAGGTTTTTAAGGATTCTAAAAACTTGAAATAAGGCTGTGAGTAGATTCATAGAGTTATTAAATAATTTTCATTTTCGAAAACCTCTCTTATCCCACTGTTTATGGCATGTAATAGCTTGTTTTCAGCACTAGTGCAGTTGCAGCAGAAGTGCGCGTGCTCTTCCCCGCCATAATTTTATTACATTTATCGTACCAGTCGCGTGTCAGCCTCTACGAGGCGCAGGTTAACCCCCTTTTATTCCTTTCTTCGTAACTGTATTAAAAAACGTCGTTTGATACACGTGCAAATTTGTCACTGCAGCCCTCGGCTCCATATCACATTCGCCAACGGCTCGTTCGAATTCCGCCTCGGTCGCAATGACAAACTTTCTGCACTTGTATAAAAATGTTTATATTATTATATCTAGCCTATACTGTCCCACTGCTGGGCAAAGGCCTCCCTCCATAACTTCCAGTGTTCTCGGCTTTGCCATTTCTTGCCAATTCCTAAGGAAGGCATCTATGTAAGTCATCCCGCCATCTCCTTCTTAGTCTGCCGCGACCCTGTCGTTCGATTTCATAGAGTTGTCTAAAAAATAATATATTTTTTTTAGAACACAATCAAAGATTAAATTCTGAATTGCTTTTCTTTGTAAGAATGAAATCAGAAATAATTATTGTCTTTGATGTTTAATGTTTAATTGCATAAAAATAATAGAGGCAGGAAGAGGAATTGTAATAATAACAAAATTGATATCAATTACTCGTAGTTTTGTTTAATTAAAAATAATGAAATAGAACCTCTTTGTGTAACATCTTTATTCATTAATACCTAAACTATAAACCTATGTATTCAATTTTACCCATTGCCATACAACGTGACTATGCCGCCAGTCTTTTGGGCACACTTCCAGTCAACAGCGATGCGGAGGTTTTTTTGACTCCATATCTTAGCTAGTTTATATATTATAGTTAAGTGTTTTTAATTTTCTTGTTCTATTATGTTAAACAAAAAAGAAAACAAGTGTGTAAAGTTTTGTTTTGTGATCATCTGTCAATCTTTGGATTTTATCTCATAAATTGAGTACCTACTAAAATATTTCAGAAACATGTTACAAAATCGTAATTTATTGGCTCCATAAGCACTTATCTGGCATCATTAAAAAAAAAATACATTCACGATGACGAAATTTTCTTGGCGCGCTTTGTTGTTTGAAATTCGAACGTGCTCTATGGGTCCTTGAAGGAAAGATGTCCGCCATGATTGTGCTCTAATATTGAGGTATAGACAAGCTCTTTACATCTGGAGGAACATTTGCTTATCATTACTTTGATTTTAATACCTAACTGTTGTTTGAGAAGAATTATCGCAGAGTTGGAATGTAAAGGGGAAATGAAGGAAACGAGTGGGTTTTAATGGTTGTTTTCCCGCGGCACAACGACTTGCCACAAGGAGTACTTTCGAAGCAAACAGTAATAGTAAAAAAACTATTACATAAGTATACAAAAAAATATTTTTTAGGCGAACATAAAAGTACTGACCAACAGATTTTTTTCAGGTTTGGTCCCATAGTAAAAGTTGTTTGTTATCATGACTACAATCACGTGTTTAAGTATCGTTCACTAATTACCAGTCACCCTATATACAAAATTATACAACTCGAAAAAACCAATAGAAATCGCAGTTTTCAAGCCTATTTTGTTTTTTTTCTGTAATCAGACGACTATTTAGCGATCATTTACATTTTTATCAGTGTGGTAAATATTTTTCCCAAATCTATGTTACTCGTAGTTTTAAAGAGAAAGTTTGAATTCATTTAAAAAAATATGTTCTTTAATTAATACTTATCTTTATGTCATTTGAATTGTACATCGCACTGTAATTGAGTGGTTGTATAGAAAGTTAGTACATGGTTCAATAGAAATGTGGAAATAGAACTAGTTTTTTTATTTTTATAATTTGACAGCTGTCAATTGAAAGCGATCAGTTGAATGCAAATATGCGATGTTCCCTAGGAATGAAAATGATTTCTTTCAACCCGTTCCTCAGGCAACTTCAGACCTACTTTCTGAGCATGAGTAATGAAAAAACCATTAAAAACTAATATAGCTGCTACTATGGGTTAACGTTATATTCCTAACAACATGTTACATACGCTATTTTTATCGCAGAAACATATACCTATAGTAGTAATAATAAGCGCGTAAGTCCTTTATTAACGATTGCAATAAAATGAATTAAAATCTAGTATTGTAGTTACGAAGCATGATTGCGTTGTGATCACCAAAAGAACTGATTTGGGTAATTAGGTACCTATTCGCAATGATACATAAAGAAAATGGTATTACTTGCTATGAGGTTCATAACGAAACAAATATTATGTTTTACGATACGATACGATATAACAGGGCTCCTTCGTTGGGTTGTTATGACGACACTTGGGGGAGGCCTATGTCCAACCGTGGATGTCTTTCGGCTGAAATGATAAAGGAGAACTTTTTTTTTATGGTGGGTTAAAATCATCCAATAACAACTCCCGCCCTTGGGTGGAGCAGGAGATAGTGTCAGACTCTTCTATCCTAGTAGGGCTGGGCACTTTGCACGCAGAACAGATGGTGGTTGGGCCCGAAAGGTACTGGAGTGGCGGCCACGTACCGGAAGACGCAGCGTTGGAAGGCCTCCCACAAGGTGGACCGTTGACCTACTCAGGGTAGCTGGTGTCCGATGGATGCGAGACGCACAGGACCAGCCGTTGTGGCGACGCTTGAGGGAGGCCATGTCCAACAGTGGACGTCTTTTGGCTGAAATGATGATGATGATGATTATAAGGCATTCTGGGTATAAGTGCATCGCGGTTACGATGCACACATACCGGTGTTTCTCGGTATTGTATGTTTTTTTTAAATAATTTCAATTTAGTGGCTTTTTTCTTGTGAAGTCGGTTATTTTCTTCTTTTGTTTATTTTTTTTTTAGAAAAATCTTTATGTTTTTTAATTTAAACGGTTTAAAATTTTTAGTAACAAAAGGAATTAATTATTTCTTAAATTAAAAATGCTGTCGGGGTTGATGAGAATAACGATTTTATTTATTTATTATTTATTTATTTAAACTTTATGCAACACAAAGGTACTCAGGCGGACTTAATGCCTTAGGCATTCTCTACCAGTCAACCAAGGGTTGTGAAGAGAAAACATGGCAGGTGCATAAAAAAAAAAACTAAAGATTATTAAGAAAAACAAGGATTCAAATATATATAAATAAAATATACATACATATATATTCCACCCCTATAACTTTTTAATTAATTAATTTTTAATAAAAAAATATTTGCTCTTTTTTATTGAAAATATCATTGAGGTTGGTTTTTTTTAGAATATAGATTTTATACATTAAATTAAATTGAAAAAAGCATAGATTAAAATAAAAAAAATAGGAAAAAGCCGACGAAAAATTTCACCATGGTATTCGCTTGTATAGCTCCAACCTTCTTTTTCGCTCGCACGCTTGACATTTTAACACGTCATGGTCTCTAGAGACAGTATCTGGAAGTTTCTACATAAGAGATCTATGTCTGAATGCATTAGTCAAAGCAATTAAGAACAACGTAATGAAAGAAACGCTTAACACTGCTTCTGATAACATCTGTTCCTTCTCCCTAAGATTAAGTAAGATCTTGGCATCTTGCTTAACTAAAAACGGCATTAGAAGTTCCATTAAATGTAAAAGAGAACGATTTTCACATACAAGTACTACAATGGTGTATAAAGAATTAAGGCAAACACAAAAGAATAACAATTAGAATAAAATTATTTTGCAATTGAGGTGAGATTCGAGTTTCATCGATTTCAAGGTCTCTCTCACGCGTATTAGAAAATGTCCGAATATTATCTATAAGCTGATATGGCCATAGGGCCGGGTTTTCTACTCATGTGGCCGGGGCACAGATTACAAATTTTGTTATTATATCATTTATCATTTACTGCAAATACACTGTGGCCGGGGTTCCCTATTTTACTGCAAAATTTGATGATTCGTTTTGTACTAAACAGAACACGGTGTGTCGATAATTCAGTTGTACGATGTTTTATTCCATCGATTCTTTATTGGTGCGATGTAACCAGTGACGTAGCTTTTTTTTTTTTTTTCGGTAGGTAAAATCATCCAATGACAAATCCCGCCCTTGGGTGGAGCGGGAAGTAGTGTCAGACTCTTACTGACTAAAAACCTACCCCGTTCCATTCTTCGCCTTGGTCCCAGGGCCCCGGGTGCCATTTTCACATACCCTTTGACCCCAGTAGGCTTCGGCCCTATCGGGCCCCTTCAGTTTGCTGACCACTCCTTGAGGCGCGCGGGAACAGTGCGCGCCGTAAACGACTTGAGCTCGGACCGGTCTGTTACCGGACGGACGGACAGCGAGCTACCCATTGCCCGCTGTCCGCGAGCCCGCGCCTACGGTGGCCGGAAATCGGGATCGGAAACCCGGCGGCGGCGGCGGCGTGTACGCCGTTGCCTGATGCGGTCGGCCTCCTCCTTTGCTAGCATCACTGCTTCGCAGAAGGAGGGACCGCCTGCCACTCCTCCTCGCTCCGGAGCATGGCTTGAACCAAACCCCGGCGCGAGAGATCGCTGCCGCCGATCGCCCCCACAAGGACACGGCGATGCTCTTCCCAAGCGGGGCACACCTCGACTGTGTGCTCCACCGTGTCCTCCGGACGCTCCGCACAGTGGCGACATCCGGGCGTCGTCTCCGCACGAATCTTGTACAGGTACGGACCGAACTTGCCGTGTTCGGTCAGCACCTGCGCCAAACGGAAGGTGACGACGCCGTGGGGCCTTTCCAGCCACGCCTCAAAGAGGGGCCTTACCGCCTCGATCGTGGCGTGCCCAGCACGAGGTTGCGACAATCGTTCTCGCCATTTCACCATGAGATCCCGCCGGAACTCTGTCCGCCATGCCGCGATTTGTCGCGGCAGCGGAGTTTCGCCCCGACGTTGCATCTCCACGCGTAAGTCATGCATGTGTGCAAGGACTGTTGCCTCCAAATCCCATGGTGGTAGGCCAGCAAGGAGGCTCGCCGCTTCGCAGGACACCGTACGGTATCCCCGGATCATCCGAATGGCCATGACCCTCTGACCAGTGACGTAGCTAGTCCCACAGGGGCTCCGTATCATAATTCCCACAGGGGCCCCATATCAAAATTCCCACAATTTACTTAGAGAAATTGATAAATGATAAATGATATTTATTTTGTAAGTAGGTTTTTAAAAACACTTTTACACGTCAAAATTTTTTTTTGTCATTTTTATCACTAGATGAGGCCGGTGTTTCCTAGCTGACTACCCTGAGAAGAAACACCGAAACAAACTCAGGGGTCAAAGTCTCTTTTAAAGTCCATACAGTAAATATGTATTGGTCAAATCACATGAGGACCATGCCGATTTGTCTGAAATGGCCTTTTGAAGAAAGAACCATACAGATTTGAGTGGACCTGTCCAGTCAGTGCAAGCATTTGTCAGTATTCGCAAAGCTCAACTCAGGACACTAAGGAGCTCAACGATTTGACGAACAATACCAAGGAAAGGACATTTGGGTAGGCCGCAGAAAATACTCAAATTGCCAGACATAATTATGCTAAAAATTACTGAAAAGAGAGAAGAGAAGAGAAAAAATAATAATAATAAAAACTAATCCACATTGTCCTCACGTTCACAATATTAAAAGAAAAAAAAAAATATAGTTTACAAAATGTAATACTTAGCAAAGTATTTATGTCAAACATTATTTAAAACAATATATTTATATATATATACATCTAATTGTAAAATTAAAATAATCTACAATGTCAAATTAATTAATAAATAATTAATTACGTAAATGCGTAAATTAATTCGAGTTTAAAAAAAAATACTTTATTTATTAATTTTCTCTTTACAAATCTTTAGTATTTCATGTACCTACCGAATCGACCCACCATGGTATTAAAACGACCAAAATTTAACGGTATATATATCTACGAGATTACGTCATGTAAAAATTTTAAAGTTACCAAAAATAATAAAGCTTGTTTTTTTAAAAAAGTCTCGCAAGAACAAAAATTTTGAATATAGTTATTGTTTTTTTTTTTTTTTTTTTTTATAGAAATAAAACCGCTGTTACGGGGCCGCGAAGTCGACATAGGCCCGGGCGGAGTTCATACAAAGTACTCAGTGAATACAACCGGCCCTTATGAAATGCTTTGAATCTTGAATCAGAAATTGGATTGTTTGCAGACTCGGTGCCCATTACTAAGTATCCATCTATTAATAAGAGCCAAACGAAATAGAAACGTAATTATGGGCCCCGTGCTTACTACAGACGAGCAGTTGAGAGTTGAGAACCCCTGCAACTCTCCGCAATAAATCATAATTTGATAGCTCTACAGCATTTCGCTTGCACAAGCGTACCTTTAGTGGAGTTACCGATCGGCGCTCATTGCCTTAGTTTTCTATTGTAATACACTAATTAGCAGCTTTGGTTAATATTGAAGATACATTGAAGTGTATCGTTTCGACTTAAGGGTATTACATTGCTCAATGACCTTGAAGAATTGACCTCTACATTAGTAGAGAAGATCTGACCTCTACACAGGCATTGCAGGGGGTGCTGCGCGCAGGGTGTTAGTACTGATTCGATTTTTTTTTTCGACTGATTCTAATTTCATTAAATATCGATTACTTATCGATATTCAATGAAATTAGAAAAAAAATCAATACAAGTTATTCAATTTATCGTAACATATATTTTGGTATAAATTCAATGTATAAATAAAGAGCCGTTTTCGAGAAAATATGAAATTAATGTTCAAAAAAGGGTTATTTACCAGATTTCTTTTCTAGAGTTAGGGTATTTTTTTGAGAAACGTAATCAATACAATTTATTAGTAATGTCCTTAAGCATCCCCTTCATTTTTTATATGATAATCGTACATAAGGAATAATCTATAAACTTCAATCAACCTAGGTGTTTTTTTGGATTTGGGCGATGTAATCCCCTTAACTGCTTAAGTGAAGTGCTAGCTTCTTGTTCAACTTTTGAACTTAAGCTTTCTTGGTTTTTTAGCTTTTGCTAGCGGTTTCGACTGCGTGAAGGTTGGTTTCTCCTTACAAACTTCACACCCCGTTTTACCCCCTTAGGGGTGGAGTTTCGTAAAATCCAATAGCGAATGTCTACATCCTATAGGGAGCCTACTTGCCAAATTTTAAGTTTGTAGGTTTTATAGTTTCTGAGATTTCGTGATTAATCAGTGAGAGGTATTTATTTATTCTTTATTAGCTAAATTTTGATCGTTTTGATCCCGTGTAGAGTCGATCCGGTACATGAAACACTATCGATTTGTAAAGATAAATTTAAAAAATAAAGTACTTTTTTCTAAAACTTGAATTAATATACAATTTTACGAAATTAATTTCTTTACTAACTTACCTTGAGTCTCGACGATTTTTCCGAATCGCAAAAAAGCTTTTGTTTGATGACGTAACTACAAAACATTTTTCAGATTTTTTTTTTCTATACTTGTCCCATCAGATCTTGCTTCATGCCAAATTTGAGGATTCTAGAAGCCTGAAATTTATGTATTTGGATACCTATCCCTATGAATTTTGATTACTTTGTGAGTGTCGAAATATACGTTTTTTTCGACATAAACGGCCGTATCTTTTTACCCGACTGCGCCAGAAGGAGGGTTATGTTTTTCGAGAATATGTATGTATGTATATATGTATGTATATATGTATGTATGTATGTATATTTGTTTGGCACGCTCTGCAGCCTGAACGGCTTGAACTCAGCCGTCTAGTCAGTAGATTGAAGTAATCTGCAATGTAATATTCAATTGACTAAGCCTCCATTTCGAGAATGGGTCCCGACTGCTACAATTTATCTTGTATTTATAATATTATATAGACATAGTTAAGTGCAATCGGGTACAACGACTTTCTTGTTTAGGGCTTCTTCTACTCAGAAAAGCAGTCGGGTTTTTTAGTTTTTTAAATTACCGTCTTTTTTTCTCGTTAACTTAGAAGTTTGATTTTTTAGTTTCAACTTGATACCTCCACCTGTTTTCAAAATAAAGAGTCTTGACAGACAGACAGACAGACACAACAAAGTGATCCTATAAGGATTCCGTTTTGTCCTTTAGAGTTACGGAACTCTAAAAATCGGTTAAGTTGAGGCGGAGGGCTGGGAGGTTGTGTGGTCGTACATACTTATGTACATCAGGGCCTCATGTCTGCTATTACAATAGTGTCAAAATGGTGATCATTGATTTTATAATTTATTGTTGATTTTGATAAGTTTTGTAATCTACTAATTTAATGGCGTCATTATGACTTTCCAATGATCAACCACTGACACTCCATTGAAAGAAATGGCATATAGTGGTAATCTCGTACTTACCTACACAATGACAAATGAATGTCTGCTTTAACTCGTATCATAACAAAAACAAAACACTGAAAACCCAAAAATAATAAGCAGTAATGTCACTTTGACTTTGCCAGCTAAAAGACCACTGATCAACCAATGATCATTATGAATTTTGCAGATTACGAACTTTTTGCAAAATGACAATGGAATCGTGTTAAAATTATGAATTTATAAAAATAGCAGACTTGGGCCTCAGGTATCTGTGCAAATAGTTTGATTCTGAAATCGAGTGTCGAATATTTTTCCGAATCGTGATCGCCTTAAGTTTTGTTTCAGAACATCGTAAAATGAGGGGTTTACTGACCAAAAAACCTATCCTGTTCCTTCCTTGTCTTCGTTCCAAAGCCCTGGGGTTCATTTCCATACAACCCTTGGACCCAGTAGGCTGGCTTCAACTCTTTTGACCCCCTAAGGTTTGCTGACATCTCCTTGAGGCGCGGGTGGAACAATTTCTAGTTAGTTCTAGTTTTTAGTTTTACATATGCGTAAGATTCGTTCTAGTTTTAGATTTAAGACTCAGATACCGAACATCAATCAGGTACCAGCAGTACCATAACCCATAACTTGATATAAGATACACAGCAAGCGTTACCTTCGCAGGAAACCGACAATTATAAACTCAAATCTTCGACACAGCCGTGATTCATTGTTTTAACTGATGCCAATCAGAAACCTTCCAGAATTTGACCTTCAACATAATCATATGGACGTGCTGCTTTGAATGTCATCTCCGAAAAGGAAACACGTACCAACTAACCAGACTGAGTGGGCTTAGATCAGATTCTGGTCCAAAATTTTATACGGGATTGTTGATAAAGTAATGTCTGGCATGTTGAATGCCGAAACGTCGGTTGCTAAGTTTTAATCCGGAGCGCCAGTGAGGGATATATATACTGTTAAATTTTGGTCGTTTTAATCCCGCGGAGGGTCGATTAGGTACATGAAACACTATCGATTTGTAAAGATAAAAATGGAACATAAAGTACTTTTTTTTAAACTCTAATTGATTTACGCATATACGAAATTAATTTCTTAAAGTAAACGAGTCAATGACTCTATGCCTTATATATATTTTTTTAAGGTAGGAAAGCATCTAATGACTTCTGATCTAGGTTTTTTATTTTTATTTATATAATGTAGTGCTTGACTGCGATCCCGCCTGATGGTAAGCAGTGACGCAATAGTTGATGGTGAGACGCACTAGTTTATTAACAGCCTATTCACTCTAGCCTTGAAGACACCCAAATTATAATCGTACGGGAAGACCGCAGCAGGCAAACTGTTCGAGTCCTTCGATGTACGCGGTATAAACGACGAAGTAAAACGCGTAGAGATTTCAACGACGTAAGGATTTTTTTTATGGTAGGTAAAGTCATCCGGCCCTACTGGGCCTCTAAAACTCCTTGACGCGCGCGGGAACAGTGCGCGCAGTAAACGACTTGGGCTCGGACCATTCTGTTACCGGACGGACGGACAGCGAGCTACCCATTGCCCGCCGTCCTCAAGCCCGCGCCTACGGTGGCCGGAAACGGGATCGGAATCCCGGCGGCGGCGGCGGCGTGTACGCCGTTGCCTGATGCGGTCGGCCTCCTCCTTTGCTAGCATTACTGCTTCGCAGAAGGAGGCGACCGCCTGCCACTACTCCTCGCTCCGGACCATGGCTTGTACCAAGGCGTGGCGCGAGAGATCGCCGCCGCCGATAACAACGTAAGGGTGGATAGTCGCCGTACGTCGGGTTGTCTGACTTTTACTTACTACCACGCCTATGTCCCTTCTTTACCCTTGCGTTCCATGACCACGGGTTTTCCTTTCGGAAGTCCACCCCTGGCCCCAGTAGGCTTTGGCCCTGCTCCTACGGTTTTGCTGACATCTCTTTGACGCTCGCGGGGAACAATACGCATCGTCAATAAATACAACATTAACGTAGTAATTACGTAGTAATACGTTTAGTAATGGTGTTGTCCAATTTGTGACATTTATTAAGTATTTTTGAAAAAAAAAAATATAACATGGTCTAGGTAAACATTATTGGAATCGATTCAGTTACTGATTCTGAACAAACTGTATTCAGGTTTTTTTATGGTTGGTAAAATCATCCAATGACAAATCCTGCCCTTGGGTGGAGCGGGAAATAGTCTCAGACTCTTACTAACTAAAAACCTACCCTGTTCCTTCGTTGCCTATCGTGCCGGGGCCGGGCCTTCCTTTCAAAAAAAAAACTGACTGAAGAAACTGACTCATGATCCAAGTAGGCTTCGATCCTGCCTGCCTGTAGCTAGTAGGCTGGGCCTCTACGGTTTGCTGACAGCTCCTTGAGGCGCTCGGGAACAGTACGCGCCGTCGACGACTTGGGCTCGGTCCGGTCAGTTACCGGACGATCGGACAGCGTGCTACCCATTGCACGCCGTCCGCAAGCCCGCGCCTACGCAGTTTGCGAATATAAAAAAATAATTTTGTAAATTCATTATCTTTCTTTCAACAGACACAGCTACACATACGTTAACACATTTCTAATTGAATCTTTCATTATTATATTTCTTAATGCTGTACCTACCTAGAAATTGTCAAATAGCCCTAGTTGAAAGGTACCTACTTGATACTTTGCGTGTCAAGATTACATTAACACACGAGTAGCAATGGCCACCGTACATAGTTTTGCCATACGAATAAATTGCATTAACCAAGTTTATGAGTCGCCTTAAAAATGCATTTTTAACCAACTTAAAAAAAAGGAGGAGGTTTCAAAATCAAAATTTAAAAGTATACGGTCGAATTGAGCGACCGTATACAAACTGTTCAATTTTGATCATTTTAATCCCATGGAGGGACGATTCGGTACATGAAACACTATCGATTTGTAAAGAGAAAATTAAAAAATAAAGTACTTTTTTTAGAACTCGAATTAATTTACGCATGTACGAAATTAATTTTTTTCAGTAAACGTCAGCTGAGCGAGGTCAATAAACTGTAGGTAGTTACTACGCAACAACCGACAACTACCTACAAAGTCATTGACTTGTTTACTTAAAAAAAGAAATATCGTATTTTCGAGTTTTAGAAAAAAAATACTTTATTTTTTAATTTTATCTTTATAAATCGATGTTGTTTCATGTACCTGATCGACCCTCCACGGGATTAAAACGATCAAAATTTAATGGTGTATATTGTACATAAAATATCTATGTATTCGTTTTCTTAATGTATGAGTATGCTAATATTAGTCTATCAGTCGACCATTCTTATCTTTAACGACATGGTTGGTGGAGTGGCTGAGCGGTAGGTTGCTGCGCTGCGTGTTGCGGGTTCGATTCCCGCACGGATCCAATATGACCTACTAACACTCTGACAGCTGTTCCGGGTCTGGGTGTTTGTGCACAGAAATAAATTTCTTTAAGTAAACGAGTCAATGACCTTGTAGGTAGTTGTCGGTCGTTGCGTACTAACTACCTACTGGTCATTGAACTCGCTCAGGTAAAGTTTACTTAAAAAATAATAATTTAATGCATGCGTAAATTAATTCGAGTTTTAAAAAAAAGTGCTTTATTTTTTAATTTTATCTTTACAATTCGATAGTGTTTCATGTACCGGATCGACCCTCCACGGGATTAAAACGATCAAAATTCTCTCTTTCGCCAAAAAATTATATTTTATTTTTGCAACACCATAAGGCGATAATTAGGAAGGATTGGGCCGCCGGTTTTCCCAGAGCGGTGAAAACGGCGCCTATTTCCCTTTGTTCCTAATAAGAAGAAAACTAGAGGCTTGAGGGAAAGGGTGTTAAAAAGATTTTCGAAAACTCAAAACTGTTAACCATCAGGCGGGATCGCGGTCAAGCACTAGTTTGTATAAATTAAAATAAAAGCGAAAAAATGTTTCAGAAAATTCGCTTCTCGTTTGATAATTTAGAGAACCTAGTTTTTTTTAGCATAGGCTTTTTTGGAATGATTTATTTTTAAATGAACCTTATTTATGCAGTTGAATATTAGGCTAATATAGATTTAATTTTCAGTAACTAACAATAATGCGAATTTTATTTAGTTTTATTTTTAATTAATTAATGGCCTTTGACTTCGTTTGGAAATCTTAGCATCTACATTAAGACAAATAGAAATTTTCTCAGTAATGCAAATGAATTATGACAAATATAATTACTAAATATAAATGTCCACTATCTAATAAGTTCATTAATTGGAGAATAAATAAAAATCAATCAAAGAATCGACACAAAAAATAAAACAAGGCCATATTTTTTTTTTACAATAGGCTGTATGAAGATGCGCTTCCAACATGGCACCATATAAAAACAACATGGCGCATAAACTGTAACAGTGCGTTAACAGAACTGGGCCAGTGCGTTCCATTCTAATTTCAAATTCGCCCGCCATTTCTATTGCGAACTTAAATCAAATTAGTGACTTTTATTTTTGATTTGTGTTTTATTTGGAAAAAAGGTAATTAATGTTTTTATTTATTTTTTAGTTTTGGTTAGTTTTAAAGCTAACTGAATTAGGTTTTAATAATGTGGAGATTGTTTATAATACGAAGCAGGCAATTGAATACCTACCTACATATAATAAATACTTAAGTAATATGCCAAAACTATTTAAAATGATCAATAGGATAGGATAATCCAGTCACTGTATATAAAGTAAGTACTTTATTATAATTTTATGGATATAATAACATAAAGAATTAAGGCATATTTTTTGCCTCGGGGTATTATAAACCATAGATAAGCAAATACTTCTATCGAGAATATCTGTAATATTACTCTGTTGAAAAAAACCGAGTTTTTAGTATCAATATAATGTACCTCTTCCTCGTCTTACGAGTAATTTTAATAAGAATTTCTGCGATCTAGCATATTACTTATGTATAAGCATAAATATTTCAAAAATCAAAGCGATTTTTTTTTTTCTTCCATTCTTATAATGTAGCCTACTAGTATCCCTATTGATTGTTAAAAACTTTTTAATTTGTTGTATTTACTTTTCGTACTTTAAAAATGTCTTTTGGCTTTTCGTCGACAACGGCGATGATATCACATTTGTAAGGCTTTTGTAAATCTTTTTTTTTTAATGAACTATTTAGTGTTATTGTTTTCCTAAGTAGATAAAATTAAAAATAAAATAATATTAAAGGTAGGTAGGTAATATTTCTAAAGGGAATTTTCATCCTGAAAAGTAAAAGCTGAGACAGTCGGAAACGTAGTTTTCAAATATAATTTGGCAGGAGCAATTTGTCAGTGACTTCGACTACCCTATTTAAATTTGGAACGCTGCTCTTTTCTATTGACAACCATATTGAGCTAGTGATGCAAACGAATATAGACCCCGCCATGCCCTTCAAGATTATTTTTTTTAACCACCTATAAGAGCATATTTTAGTGCAGTCAATCAGTATTTCATCAAGCAATCAGTATTTTTTGTGCAATAAAGGCATATTTTCTAGTAGTAAAGAGGAATAAATGGAGGAACAGTTAAATTCTCCTCTTTAGTATAGTCTTAATTTAAATTAAATAAAAGAGATTTGAAAAACTTCAAATTTTTATCGTAATTGCAATACCTATTTACCTACAGTATTGTTCGTGGGCGGTTGTCGGGAAAAAAATACCATTTTTTTTTTTGTTTTTATTCAAAATTTCCTTTTTTTTTTATAAAACAATGACTGACAAAGAATATTTTGAGAAAAGTTTTTTTAGTTCAAGTGTTATTGATGTTTGTAACGAAAAAAAAGGCATGCCGAATGTTATTAATATTATAAATTCCATAAAAACCTGATAGTTTTTAAATATATATCCATGTCTAATATGTATTATAGTGTCGAAAGATTTATTATACACTTACTGGGCATTTGTAATCTGAGATGTTACGGAGGTTAAATTCTGATTAACGATATACTATAATTGAAACTTATATCGGAAGGTACAAACAAATTTTTCCATGCCCTTTTTTATGTCATACGAGTGCTTCTCTCACCTTAAGCAAGTTATGGGGCTCACGCCACACCCGCCGCAGGGATTCCGATGCCGATTTCCGGCCACCGTAGGCGCAGGCTTGCGGACAGCGAGCTATGGGTAGCTTGCTGTCCGAACGTCCGGTAACCAACCGGTCCGGGCCTAAGTCTTCGACGGCGCGTACTGTTCCCGCGCGCCTCAAGGAGCTGTCAGCAAACCGTAGAGGCCCAGCTTGTTAGCTGCAGGCAGGCAGGGTCGAAGTTTGCTGGTACCAAGGGCCGCTTTCTGAAAAGAAGGCTCGGCGCCGGTATTATAGGAAGGAACGGGGTAGGTTTTTAGAGAGTCTGACACTATCTCCCGCTCCACCCAAGAGCGGGCTTTGTCATTGGATGATATTACATACCATAAATGACTAAAAAACCCACCCCGTTCCTTCGTTGCCTTTCATACCAGAGCCGAGCCTACCTTTCAGAAGCAGACCCTTGGCTCCAATAGGCTTCGACCCTGCTGGGTCCTTACGGTTTGCTCAAAACTCCTTGAGGCGCGCGGGAACAGTGCGCGCCGTAAGGGCCCAGCAGGGTCGAAGCCTACTCTGGGGCCATGGGGAGGTATGAAAATGCATACCAGAGCTCTAGAACTAAGGCAATGAAGGAACGGGGTAGGTTTTTAGTCAGTAAGAGTCTGACACTATCTCCCGATCCGTCCAAGGGCGGGCGATGTCATTGGATGATTTTACCTACCATAAAAAAAAAAACCATAGATATCCCGTGGACTGTAGTGTTACGTCGGAGCAATGAGTTTGCATGAGATTATATGTAGACTCATGCGTATACTCATAAGTTATCATACTGGTTGAATAGTAGTTCGAAGGATGTTAGTATCTTCTAGAATCTGTTTGAATATTTGTAAGAATAGAATATTTTATTGTTTTATAATGAGTGCTATGTATTCGTTCGAAGTGAAATGAAGTAAATTTTTAACATATCGTTGAAAAAGTCCAAGTTATTTTTCTATATATCATCGATCCCGGTAGTCGAGCCTGCAGCAGCCAGGGTTCGACAGTATCTATTAGCAGAATAGGTACCTATCAGATTCTTAACGATGTTTACCTCCATAAACAAACAGTTAATTGCCATATAATTAACAGTTTTCGTTAAAGCAGTAAAAACTATACAAAACTATGGGAACACTATAATCTGATCACCGTAAATCTTCTCCTAAACTTTTATGTAATTGTTTTAATTGTGAACGCATTTTCTAAGACGTTTCTTACATAAGAGATAAAGCTGCCATCTTGCGTGGGAGTGGGCCATTGTGTACATGAGATGGTAGATGGCCGAGGATTAGATTTTAGATTTAGAAGGTGTGGAGATATATGTATATACTATGATTTTTTATTAGACGAAGTAAAGTGACAGCAGTGGACAATGCCCAACTGTCAAATAACAATGCCCAACTGTCAAACAACCATTGTTATGGCTGTGCACTTTACTTCGTCTAATAAAATATCATAGTATAGGTACTAAGTAGTTTCTCGTTTTTAGTTACGAATTTATCAGATTTTAAGTCACAGTCAAAAAACATTCTCTATTTCAAGGTCCAGGTTTTTAATTCACGGTGAATCGGCTTTCGGTCTAAAGATGTCGTCCTTAGGCTCCACCCTAGAGCGGGACAAGTCAATTTTGATGATTTCCCATCTCTTAAAAAGTTGGCTGTCGGTACAATGATCATTGAGTTCATAGCATCTCACATTTCGACTATTGTTTTTTAGGGTTCCGTATCTCAAAAAGAAAAAAAAACAGAACCCATACAGTATGACTTTTTTGTCCGTCTGCCTCTCTGTCAAGACCATTTATCTCGAGAACGCGTGGAGGGATCGATTTGAAATTAATGTCGCAAAAAACGTATATTTTGCCCCCCTCAAGGGAATCAAAATTCATAGGGTGCTTTCAGTTGACCCAGAATCCTGAAATTTGGCATAAAGCAGGTTCTTATAGCACAGGTATAGGAATAAATCTAGAAACAATGAATTTTTAGTTACATCACAAAAACAACTTTTTGTGGCCTAACAAAATTAATTTGGAAAAATCTTCGAGACTCCATTCGGAAATCGAACTATTAACATAGGTAAATTTGTACGGAACCCTTAGTGCACGAGTCCGACTCGCACTTGCCCAGTTTTTTATTCATAGGCTCGCGCTTGACTACTATCTCACCTGATGGTAAGCGATGAGATAGTCGACGATGGAACACACTTGCTTAGAAGTAACCTATTCACTTTTACCTCAAATACCCCCAGGTGGTAGCTATCAGGAAAAACAGATTCCATCAGAGAATTCCACTCCTTAGCTGTACGCAATGATAATAATTATAATTTTAAGTAACAGTTTCCATATCACTTTGTATTGTATTATAGTATATTAATTTGTATATGTGTATATCTTTGCAGGTGTCACATAATCTCGCTACAATGGTGCATTATAAGGTATGTAATAGTAATAGAAGCCTTCTCAACATAGCCAATTTCTCGGAATGACCAATTTTCTAAAAGACTAATTCTCGGAATAACCAATTTTCTAAAAGACTAATTCTTTGAATGACCAATTTTCTAAAAGACTAATTCTCTGAATGACCAATTTTCTAAAAGACTAATTCTCTGAATGACCAATTCTCTAAAAGACTAATTCTCAGAATAGCAAATTCTTTAAACCTTTAACCACGTTTGTCGTATATATCCGACAAGTCCGACAACCCTCTCGCATTTATTCCTCTAGGATCGTAGATCTACGACCAAATACTCCATCTCGTCAGCTATTCTGTCACCTATGGGGATTGACAAGCTAAACGAGATGGAGGGCCCAGTCGCAAACACGCGAGCCTGGTGAATAGGACACGAAAACGCCCCTCGCATTAATCCCACGCAGGCGGTTTAAGGGAAATATGGCTATAATTAAAAAAAAAAATTAGAAATACATTGTGTGACGTCACACGCGGGAGGGAAAGGCTCATTAAGGTGGCCCTTCCCCACTCGCCTATCGTCAACATGGAGCATGGTTTAAAAGTTTGTTGTTTCATCTAACGCATTGCAACGCGATGCTTGATGGAGCGGCAACGCCAAAAAAGAGAGATAACACATAAAAACTCTTTTGGCATTCGGTAATTGCGTGATTTACTCCAATATTTCACAAAAAAAATCCTAGGAAATACGTGTTTTATTTAAAGTTGATGAGAAAAATTGACATCTTTTAGAATCTGGATTTAATGTGCAAGGATCTATACCTTTTTAAATTTTTTAATATATAAATATGTACATTAAGGAGGGCTAAGTTTCACATAAAATAGCAGATTTTTAGAGGTCTTTACTGTATTAGTTTTACAAATTTATGTTTTGATTTCTCTAGAAGCCTAGATAATATCCACAAGATATCTCTGTATTCAAAATATCTAAAGAAATATGTGTAATAACATAATAATTATGGAGCGGTACTGTATGAAAATGTACAGCGGGTCGCTCTTAATGTGACCAGATGGACAAAGACGAAGAAAAAAAATCATGAAACTCTTGTGACGTAATTCATAGATGGTTCTCGGTCTAAGTGGACGTCATTTTATCATCAACCCTATTACCCTAATAACTTGTTGAGTAGTAGTCCATGCGTCATGGTTGGCAGCCCTGGCACGGTAATGACATGATAACTCACGGAAGTATGGGTAAAATTACATAATATTTGACATAATACTTCATTCGACAAACTTTTCAATTTTCATCTCGGCATAGGCTAAGATCCGTAGCTGGGGTCAGATTTTTTATAGAGCTAACTAATTTATATATCATGTTTTAATTTTTGTCCGGGTTGGTAATAAGGTAAATTTTAATAAAATATTTTTTCATCGTGTTATAGCTTTGGATTTCCAGAGGTTCAAAAAAGTTCAAAATGATTCGAACTTGGCCTTCATTTATTCCGCACTCTAACGGTAACAAAATAAATTTTGATCGTTTGAATCCCGTGGAGAGTCGATTCGGTATATGCAATACTATCGAGAGAGAGATACTAAACAGAAAATTAAAAAATAAAGCACTTTTTTAAAAACTCGAACTAATTTACTCATGTGCGAAATTAATATCTTTAAGTAAACATCAGCTGAGCAAAGCCAATAACCTGTAGGTAGTTAGTACGCAACGACCGACAACTGCCACAAGGTCATTGACTCGTTTACTTAAAGAAATTTTCGAGGTTTTAGAAAAAAAGTACTTTATTTTTTAATTTTATCTTTACAAATCGATAGTGCTTCATGTACCAAATCGACCCTCCACGGGATTAAAACGATCAAAATTTAACGGTGTATAATTCAAAGCCGTGCGGAACTTGGCCCATCACTAGTCATTATGGCCATATAAATATAATGTCATTACACGTACGTACGTCAAATTTTAGCAATAAGTATACTCGTACAATTACGAGCAGTAACACAAACCTATTATTTAAACTATTTCGAAATATGTAACAGTGCACGTTCAATTATTTGTCGTTCAGTTTGATGAACGCAATATGAACTGGTAATGTTATATTGTTATTTTGAAACGCTGTGTTTACCCAATGTCATGCAGCTGATTACTTCTGATCTTCCCCCAGCCCCCTAGCTTAGTTACAATCGTTTCGTTTAGCGTGAACGCTTGGAGTTGGCCGCCACCCCAATCCCTTTATTCTGACGTCTTCTCAACGCTCAGTCTCGTGGAAAAAAAAACACAAAGGAATTGGGGGCGTGGCCAACTCCAAGCGTTCACTCTAAACGAAACGATTGTGACTTGGCTTGGAAGGCAAGTAAGTACTGTCGCTCTGTCTTCTGCCTTGATCACACGTACTTAATTAAAGGGCGAGACAGTAAAATGTTTCTCGGCCGAGACAGTGATGTAAACGAGTTGTGGAGATAAGCGCTCGGCCGAGCACTCGACGCTATGTTTATACGTGACGAGTATTCGGCCGAGAGCACTGTCTCGCCCATTTTCTCGGTACGTGTGATCAAGATATAAGTGTGTGTGGTTCTCACAGAGCATGCTAAGGTTGCCACCTTTTTTCGAAAGAAAGTTTTACCTACAGCACGCTCCTCATCCTCACAAGTCCTCGGAGACAGCTTTTTTTTTGGCATGCGCTAGCCTCCTTCTATGAAGCGATAATGCTAGTAAAGGAGGGGGCCGCACGCGTGAGGCAACGGCCCTCACGCCCAAGCCGCCACTGGGATTCCGATTCTGATTTCCATCCACCGCACCGTAGGCGCGGCGTTGCGGACGGCGAGCAATGGGTAGTAGCTCGCTGCCAGACCGTCCGGTAACCGTCCGGATCAAGCCCAGGTCGTCTACGGTCTGTTTCTGAAAGGAAGACTCGGCTTTGGTACGAAATGCAAAGAAGGACTCAAGTGTGGTTTTAGCTAGTAATAGTCTGACGCCTCCTCTCGCTCTGCCCAAGGGCGGGAGATAAAAAAAGATGGTCTCCTATCTAAAAAAAATGGGCAGCTGTGCTGCAGTGCCTTTACATCACTTGGTACACTTTAAATGGTGACATAATTCTTGTTGCAACTTCTTTAAGACGCCCATTATTATCGCAGTAGGTTTACATGGAGGTCAAATAATGGGTTGTGTTTAACTAAATCTTGAATTGTGGGTGAGATCACAAATATTTAAACTTACAATCACAAGATACTCAGACCCGTAAGAACTATCTGTAGGGCATACAAATATTTGTTACGAGCGAGAAACGAACCTCGACAGTACCAGTACCAGTGAGACAGACCGATCGCTCAACCGCATCATCTTTCTATCAAAACTCTAGGACAAAATCGCATTTTTTTTTTTTTTTTGTAAGTGTAATTTATTCGTGCTTAATACTGTACCCACATAATAATGCGTTAACCACCAGATATAGTAAAATTTAAAGTGAAAAAAAAAACCTTTATATGTACCTAATGATTACCAAAATCATTTTTAGGGTTCCGTTCCTCAGAAGGAAAAAACGGAACCCTCACTTTGTTGTCCGTCCGTCTGTCTGTCTGCCAAGACCCTTTATCTGGGGAGCACGTGCAGGTATCAAGTTCAAATTAAAACTATATACTCCGATCTGTGGTTCCTTGAAGCTATGAAAAAATCAAACTTGTTAGTTAACGAAAGAAAAAAGACTCTGCCGTTTATGTTGCAAAAGACATATATTTCGATTTCGACACTCTCAAGGAATCAAAATTCATAGGGTACTATCCGTTGACCTAGAATCCTAAAATTTGGCATGAAGTAAGGTCTCATATGTATAGAAAAAAAAAACTGAAAACTGTAAAGTAGTGGCGTCACAAAAAACTTTTTGCGATTCTTAAAAATCTTTGAAACTCGCTCGATAGTACGGAACCTTCAATGCGCGATTGTGACGCTCGCTTTCGTCGGGTTTTTTATTTTTATTTTCTTACTTGCGGGGTTAGTTGTTATGCAACTTTAAATATACTAAAACACAGAGTCCATGTAAACCTATACTTAAGTAAGAAAAACAAAGAGAAGGTTCCGTGGTCAGCGTTGCATGAGAAACTATTGTCTTTCAAGTTAAGTCCTTATTCTTGCAAATTAATGAACCCTAATAAAACTTGGTACGTTAAGACAAAGAATCTAGATCTAAAAAAGTTTAGAACATTTGCTTTTTCAAAATGATTTTATGGAACTCTTCGAGTACATGAGTCGGTGTTAATGATTCATTGGGAAATTTTCAATACTATAAACATAAACAATTTTCAGGATCCATCGGATTCTAGTGACTCTCACCAGCAGTGCTATTCTCTAAGATAACAGCCTTGAGGGCAGCACTGGTAGCAGCGATGAAATCCAAATAGGAAACGTCATTGGTCAAAAGTGCAGTTGCATTCTATCAATGGTCAAGTATCTCGAGTTCTTTTTAGTAGAAGTTCAATGGTCCATAGCTAATTTATCAAAACATTAGATTCTACGCTATAAAATAATTCGGTCATGAATCATTGACCCTCTTCTGCTAAGACATTTCGGTTTTGATAAAGTGCAACTGCACTTTTGACCTCTAACTGTACTTTGGATTAACAAGCTAATGTACCTATTTGGATTTCGTCGCTGCTGCCAGCGCCGCCCTTAGCAGGCCAGGTCGTCGGGCCACCTTGTGAGAGGCCTTCCAACACTGCGTTTTCCATGATGTGTGGGTTCGCCACTTCAAAACCTTTTAGCCTCATAGACCATTTGCCCTGCCCAATGTGCCCTGCCCACTGATACTTCTTCTTCTTGAATAGTTTTCTTTCCATCAAAGGGTAGCTACTTTATGGCAGTAGCGTTTTAGGTCTTCCAAAGTGCAGATACAGGAATACTTTGGGCCACAGATATAGATAGACATAGATAACGCAAGCGTCACGATCTGTATGAAAACCAAGCATGCCATTTTTTGACTACCTATTATGACGTCACAAGCACTATTTAGTGAAGACGCCGCCGCGTACGGCGTCCCCCTCGCTCCACCCCCACACCAACAGCACAATTAACCATTTTTATATTTTTAACTGCACCCGACTAGCGCTGTACTCCGATGCAGACTGAGCGCGAAAGTGACCACTTACGATTTTTGTACGTAAGCTAGGCACGCGAAGTAGTTGCTCTTGCGTTATCTAGGTATATCTATATCTGTGCTTTGGGCACTCTAATAAGTGAGCTAACATCTGGGCAAGAGTTAGACCCCATTTTACCGGATTGTATTTGCAATGTCTAACTGCCACTTAAGTTTGGAGATTCTTCGGGCTATGTCGGTACCTAGAATATACGCAAACAAAAAATTGTATACTTAATTAGGTATTAGCGATCCGCCCCAGATTCGCGCCGGTGCAATAGTGATATCAAATATATTATGCATATAAAACTTCCTTTTGAATCACTCTATATAATTATTAAAAAAAAACCTCATCAAAATTCAGTGCGTAATTTTAAAGATCTAAGCATACATAGAGACAGACAGCGGGAAGCGACTTTGTTTTATACTATGTGGTGATATGATGAAATTGGTGTCCCAGAAATAGCCAACGTACTTGTAGAATAGGTCACAGGAACGAGCAAAGCCGCGGCACAAAGTTATAGAAAAATTAGTTCAGTGATCAGATCAGTCTACCTACTGTTGTAAAATTTGGACAAAAGCCGTGAAAGTCCGACTTCCGCAAAAGTAAATACAAAAGAGTTAAATAGATTTGGTTTAATGATAATCCTTTTGTTTTTTATTTTTAAATTATTTGGCTTACCAAAAGCAATGTGTCAAAGTATGCAACGTTAAAAAAACAATGGCCGAAACAACAAAATAATGAAAGTTCCTTTTTTAAATATTCGATAGTTTTACAGTCTATGTAAAATTGTGCCAAAAGTATGCAACATTTAAAAAAAAAAAACAATGGCAGAAACAAAATAATGAAAGTTCTTTTGTTTATTCAATTTATGTACCTATGATAATGCCTTTGTTTAAATAATAATTAACAGCCTAGACTGCGCCTAGACTTTGAAACAAGAAATCGGTCAAGCGCGAGTCTGACTCAGATATGAATTCTCATTGGGCTTGCAAAATCAAGATCCTATGCTAGCAAAGCACGAGGCCGTCCGGAAAAGGGAACGGCCCTCACGCCTCGGCCGCCGCCGTAGGGATTCCGATCCCAATTTCCGGCCACCGTAGGCGCGGGCTTGCAGATGGCGAGCAATGGGTAGCTCGCCGTCCGACCGTCCGGTAACCGTCCGGACCGAGCCCAAGCGAGTAGTTGTCAGCAATGCGTAGGGGCTCGGCAGGGTTGAAGCCTAACTAATATCATATAACCCTTTATGATACATATTAGTTTTGATTAACCTTTCGTGTTTTGAGTTTATCCTGTCTCACATAATATATCATTTCTTTTCCTAGCAATTTGATTAAAAGATACATACGTTAATGTTGCATAATCCTGAGACCGTTGGCCAACCATAGATGCATGGGAGAATGGGAGTGACTCCTTATTCGTTCCGTGAGAATTAGCAAGAATACATAACTAATTATGCATGTCGGTCAGTGAAAGGGCTTCTTGTCGGTCACTCGACACTTAAAGTAGGATGTTCATTTACGCCACTACCCTTTAAGTATAACAGGCTTGTTGGTCTAGTAGTTAGTGGCCCTGACTGCTATGCCGGAGGTCATGGGTTCCATCCCCACCCAGGAAAAATGTTTGTGTGATGAGCACGATCATTTGTTCTGTGTCTGGGTGTAATTTATCTGTAATATGTATGTAATTAGAAATATATAAGTATGTTTATCAGTTGTCTAGTACCCATAACACTAGCTCTGCTTAGCTTGGGAGTAGATGGCGTTGTGTGATAGTTCTGTGGACGTAGGGCCTCGCTCTTTCTTCTTCTTCTTTGTCACTCCAAACTTAAAGCGTATGTTAAAGTGTGCGCCTCGAGTCGGCCACGCCCCCGATTCCTTCGTTCTGACTACGTGACTGAGCGTTGCGATGACTTCAGAACAAAGGCATTGGGGGAGTGGTGAACTCGAGGCGTTCGACGCAAGAGAAACGAAACGGTCGTAACTTGGCTAGGCCTGCTGGTGGCTGGTCGCAGTTCGCCAAATAAATGATTTTTCTTTCTTTGAACGTGCAATTTAGCTTCACTTTTTTGACTGGCCGACATTTTGCCAATTCAAGAGTGCATGTAAATGGTTTATTTGTAATAAATGTTATTGATTCGATTTGTTTCATTATGGCCGGCCAACCCGAGGTACATTTTCATACAACCGCTCTTACGCGATTATGATGTTATTACACATCTTTCTCACGATATTTTGGATTCACAGATATTTGGATTCACAGATATCTTGTATATATTTATAGGCTTCTATAGAAATAAAAACACAAATTTTTGTAAAACTAATCCATGAAAGAACTCAAAAAATCTACTATTTTATGGGAACTTTTGGCCCTCCATAATGTACTCATATATTAAAAATATTAAAAAAAATACTCCTATAATAAATAAGCCTTGCACATTAATCGAGATTCTGAATAACGATATTTTTTTTTTCAAAATCTTTTAAGGGTTTTAAATAACATGAATTTCCTGGAACAAGTTTTGTGAAATATTCGAGTAAATCACAAAATTACCGAATGCCAATAGAGTTTTCAGGCGTTATCTCGCTTTTTTCCCCTAAGCCTTTTTTTTCACCTCTTTTTGGCCCCTCTTATCAATCAATCAATCAATCAATCAATACGTTTATTTGCATAATACAGGTAAGTATAAAAAGGTGTTACATGTAGCTATAATATGCCGCTGTACTATAACCTAATAAGGTGTGCAAAATGTTTTAAATTAGTTTTAAAATTTCATTATGACCAAGTAAACAATGATTATTGTATCAAAATTTAACATGTAAATTCAAATTAAAAGTAGTATGTCATTGGTAATAAAAAATGTCGTAATTTGAATAATCAAATAAAAATAAAATAAAAAAATTCAATTCAAAAATAAAATTAATCATTGGTCCAATTAAATTAGCTTCACATTATTATTGCTGTCATAATTTTATAATATATTATTACCACAATTTTTGTCATTCATATAGATTTGAGTGAGCTATTATTACATAACAATATTTTTATCTTGCAGATACTCATTGACATTATAGTAACATTTATTTACTAAAAATTTGTGCAGCTTTGACTTGAATTGTGGAAACGGTAACTGTTTAACATGATCAGGCAATTTGTTGTAAATCAATGATGCCATACAGACAATACTTTTGTTGACAAGTGCTGTTTTTCCATATGGTATTTCAACCTCTAGTCTATTTTTGTCACGCAATTGTCTATAATAGCTTTTAAAAGCAGTTTTAAAATATTTTGGATTCAATTTGACAAATAAACTCATTTCATAGATATATAGCGATGGCAATGTTAAAATTTTTAGGCTTTTAAAATATGGTTCACAACTGGTAGTATTGTCTATATTGCACATTGCTCTAATGCATTTCTTTTGAGCTTTAAATATGGATTCTTTATCGACAGAGTTGCCCCATGATATAATACCATATCTTAAGATAGGTGCAACAATTCCGTGATATGCTGTTAATACGGCTTCTTTGTTTACAATTTTAGATAGCTTATAGAGAGCAAACGAAGATTTATTAATTTTTTTACAGGCATGTTCAATATGTATTTTCCATGATAGTTTATCATCAATGTTGATTCCTAAAAATTTTGTGTTTGTCACAGGATGAACTAATTTGTCCTGGTAACTGACATTTATGTTAATGGGTTGTGTTTTTTGATGAAAGTGAATAATTTTTGTTTTGTCCATATTTATCTTGAGATTATTTTCAGTTAACCATACCACTTAATACAAATGGTTTGATTTTCACAAACTGACCTTCAACCTTCAATTCTTCTGTCTCCAGGTTTTCATGGTGACTCTTCTAGCAGCAGTAGTAAGCAGTGAGCCTCCGGTTTCCGGCTACAACTACCAGCAGCCAGCCAACCACAACAGTTATAACTCGCCAACCAACAATTATTTACCGCCTACAGGTTAGTATTCAGTGGCGTAGCTAGACCTCCAGGGGCCCCGTATCAAAATTCCCACAGGGGGTCCCCTAAATAAAAAAAGTGGTGCTTTTTTACAAATGCTTGTTTTACCCTACGAGTCGGTTGTGGATAATTTGTTGCGAATTTTTGCCTACGTTGGGGCCCCTATAGCGCGGGGGCTCTGTATAATTGATACGGCAGATTCGGCGGTAGCTACGCCCCTGTTAGTATTACCGAAATGCCTGAGGCGACATCTATGTCACCAGATAGGAACTAATACTTAAAATCGTGCATAGCGCTATGAAAATTCTCCGCGCAATTAATATGCAACAGTCTGAAATCAACTAATGGGTAGTTGCCCGGCCTAGACACAATACGATAAGTCGTAGGTTCCCCCGTTTTGAATGGAGTTTTCGGTACTTTATACCCGGTACCATCAACACGATGACATATCGATGGCACATAATGTTTCGAGACAGTTCTGCTTTGTAGAGTACCTGGTAGTCCGCACAAATACATAGTCATCAGGTCATCCGGGCGACTGAGGAGTTGTTTTACTCCCGCATCCAGCTATGTGCTGGCTTCTAAGGCCCGCTATGACATGCCGTGACTTGTATTGTACTTAGTGTCAGTGGTGTCCAACTTGTGTATTTTTTAAAAATATTATTGGGAAAATATCTAACATGGTGTAAAAATGATTGGAATGGATTCAGTTATGGATTCTGAACAAACTATAATAAATATGCAGGTTTCGCATATACTCTAAAAAATGTTGTATAGCACGCGGCAAATAAGTTGAACCCCTTACTATGGTTACGATCTGTCCTCCACTTCGATCGAGACCCACCTGCTATGATGGTTCAACTTGCATTAGGATTATACGTATGTCTTTTTCGCTTGATATGTGATACTAACGCCCGGATTTAGTGAGTTCATTTTCTTCAGTATCGTTTTCATTACTCAAAACCTGAGTCAGTCCGCCTCAAAGGCAGAATTTTCAGAACTGCGGACTTTCCTAGATTCTTCTTAGATCATAAAATATTTATATATCGAGCCTTTTTACCCGACTGCGCCAGAAGCAGGGTTATGTTTTTCGAGAGTATGTATGTATAATTGTTTGGCACGCTCTGCAGCCTGAACGGCTCGATGGATTTTAGCTTGAGAGGTGTCGTTAGATTCGTATTTACTGTGAGAGTGAAACTGAGTATATCAAAATAAAAAAAAAACAAATTGGTGCATTTTTAGCGCCAAATTCAAATGTTTGGCACGCTCTGCGACCTGAGCGGCTCGATGGATTTTAGTTTGAGAGGTGTCTTTAGATTCGTAATTACTTTGAAAGTGATATCGTAATAAAATAAAACTTAAAAAAATAAAAAACGGTAATTACTTTTGAATTAGTTACCTGCTGCGATCTTACCGTCCGATTATGATTTGCCTGACGCTGGTGTATATAAATTTGGCATAAAAAGTACTTGACGGTGTACGGCGAGTCTCAACCCTTACGTTGTTGAAACTTCTATGGTCCGGACTACGCGTTTTGCCTTATTGTTTATACCGCGTACCTCAAAGGACTGGAACAGTTTGCCTGCTGCGGTCTTCCCATTCGATTATAATTTCGGTGTTTACAAGGCTAGAGTGAATAGATTCTTAATAAACGAGTGCGCCTTACCATCAAGTATTACATCACTGCTTACTATCAGGTGGGGTTGCAGTCAAGCACTAAATTTTGTCATTTAAAAAAGTACCTTTCAGCAAATAACACAAATTGTCCCTTTCCATATCCTTGTTAAAAAGGCTCGAGATATTCGTAGTGACTATAACCTTTTAAATACCAATTATAAAGCTTAATATTTTCGTGCCTTCAGGTTTCACATCGCCAAGCAACAATTACCTGCCTCCTACGTTCGCGGCAGGATCCCAGCAGCACGACCACGGGCACGGTCACGGCGGGGCACACAGCCACGGCCATGACAACGAAGTGGTGAGTACCATCTTCTTACATTACACGGCAAATAAGTTGAACAGTCTGCCACGGCTACAAGCTGCCTCCCCCCCGACTGTGACCCGAAAATCGGATATAATTCTCGTCACACAAGTGGAACCATCATGGCGACCTTGAATGCACAGTAACCAATTTTCAGGTTCCAATCGAAGTGAGGGCCGCGCGCATCCACAGCAAATGGTTCAACTTAATGGCCGTGTATTCCTTTTCTATTTTTAACCGACCTCAAAAAAGAGGAGGTTGTATGTATTTTTTTACGTATGTTCACCAATTTCTTGGGCAATTGTGGATGGATTTTGAAAAAAAAAAAATGATAGAAAGATTCCGACTTAGTCCCATAAAGATATTATTATGATCAGATGATGAACTTCGAAGATATGGAACGGAACTCTTCAAAGGATCATAGCAGACCTGTCGTAATAAGTAAAAGCGCTTTGATTTATACGTGTGATGATTAAATTAATTTGATAATGAAACCGTGAATACCTACCGGTATTTATGTTTGGCTGAGGCCTCCTACAGCAAATAAGAGTAAAATAAAAAATACAACCGACTTCAATGTAAAAAACTAATAAAAGCAAAATAACTTTAATTTAATTTTAAGACATGTTACATCCATCAACTCGCACTTACATGCATGTTACACACACAATTATGGACCATTCCCTCTCCTAAAAAGGAGGCCTGAGTCCCAACAGTGGGAACATTATAAGGCCGATGCTATGCTATGCTAAGTTTAATTTTGGAAGTGGGTATTAAATAACGAAGAGACAAACTATTGTAGAAACATCGACTTCAGACGATTAAAATTGGACTGTTTGTCCCATAGAACTGGAGACATGATGTTCCGGTACATATTTCACTGCGTAACATATCTCCTCCTTTCATATATCTATGGTTTGTCCCAAGTAAATGTTTACAATTTCGAGTCTCCGATTCTGATAGGAGTGCAAGTTACATGAGGGTTTACCATGACCATGGTTTTGTCCATAATTTTTAGACAATTTTAAGATAAAAAACATGTAAAGATTGTATACATTTAGTTAAGTACCTTGAGCTCCTTAGTGTCCTGAGTTGAGCTTTGCGAATACTGACAAATGCTTGCACTGACTGGACAGGTCCACTCATATCTGTATGGTTCTTTTCAGACAAATCTGCATGGTCCTCATGTGATTTGACCAATACATATTTACTGTATGGACTTTTTATAGAGACTTTGACCCCTGATTTTGTTTCGGTGTTTCTTCTCAGGGTAGTCAGCTAGGAAACAGCGGCCTCATCTAGCTTAAACTGATGGAAAAAAAATTGACGTGTAAAAGTGTTTTTAAAAACTATTTGTAAAATAAATATCATTTATCATTTAAACAAATGGAGTACAGATTATTCTAGTAAGGTTAGCCTGACCAAACAGCTAGACAATTGAAGTGCTTTCAAATAGTTTATACACCTTTAAATTTTGATCGTTTTAATCCCGTGGCGAATCGATTCGGTACATGAAACACTATCAATATGTAAAGATAAAATAAAAAAAATTAAGTATTTTTTTTCCTAAAACATGAATCACTCTTTCAGGTATAGTTCAATAATTACGATTGGCCTAGAAAGAATAATAAAATGTGTAAACGAACATTAAAAAAAGTTTTCCTTAGGCCGTGTTTACGGAGACGCGGCGCGTTGGGCGTTTCGTCGTACATTGCAGCAGCGGGCCGCGTCTCACTCGAGCAAACACAAACATATGGCAATGTACGACGGACCGCCCGATGCGCCGCGCAACGCGCCACGTCTCCGTAATCGAGCACTTAGTGCAGCGTGGCCACAAGATGTGAAAATACCCACTAATTTTTTTTTATATCAGCATACTGCTGGTCGACTCTTCGCGTGACCAGAGGACTGGGCTTTACTTCAGTCAACGAATCAGCATTGCCATCCAATGTTGCAATGCTGCCAGCGTTCTGGGCACTTTTCCCATTTGACATTGACATCGAAGTTTTTGATGCCCAATAAGTTCCTTTTTTTACCCATTTGTAAATATTATTATTTTAGTCTTTTTTAAATTTATTGAATACCTACATTGCATTTGAATCAATTGTACAAACAAGTACTAATCCCGCCGACAAACTTTTACGCAGTTTGTTGGGTTTCTGAAATGTACAAAATATTTGATCCAAACAGGTACAAATAAACGTTTTATTTATTTATTATAAAGCCAACAATCCAGTTCCTACTGGTCCACAATACACAATACAATGACAAATCATCGGAGATTTTAGCATTCCATAGTTAATATAGCTAATTAGAAAGTTTCACTTAGCAGCTTGACTTACGAAAATAGGACTTGTGAAGTCTGAGGATTCTTAGATACCTGACATTTAATATTAACTTATAAATATCAAAGAGATGTCAACAAAACCGTGCGGGCCCTGCAAGGTCAAGATCTAGGTTATCTTATAAACTGTGATAATTATAAATGTTAATTAATGTATGTAAGGCGGTTCACACACGGAGCAACTGTAGTTGACGCAACTACCAACATTTTAATTTGCAGCAAAAAATAGTAGTAGGCAACTAACCACAACTCGTATAAATTTATCGGTTTATTTGTGGCAATTTTCTCACTTGTGTCCTTCTTTAATTGCCCTTTACGTTAGTAAGATACTGGTACTCAGCAGAACCCGGTTAGACTGGAACCCCATAACATAGTAGGCTTATCAGAATGGTGTCTGTATGCGGCTATCTACATATACAAAAGCGAAATACCACTCACTGATTAATCACAAAATCTCAGAAACTATACCACCTACAAACTTAAAATTTGTCAGGCAGGGCTAAGAACAGATTTTACGAAACTCCACCCCTAAGGGGGTAAAACTGGGATTGAAAGTTTGTGTGAAGAAACGGACTCACGCAGGTGAAGCCGCTGGCAGAAGCTAGTATTACATAAAATATAAGAACAGATATTGTAAACAGACGAAATTGCTGAATTGTTGCCGAAATTTGTAGATAAAAGTTGCTCCGTCTACGAAGAGCCTTAGTCAGTATCTGGAATTATCGGGTTAACCTTCTTCAATAACCGCTTAAAGATAAAACAATTTAAAAATATTTGTAGACAGACAATGCATTTATTATCATCGAAAATGTAAAAACAACACACTTGCAAAAGTTAAATAAATAAAATTAATTAGTCTCGGAGCGTATGTTGTAGATATGATATGAATTGATTGGCCTTAACCTATAGATGTCATCTTCAATACTATAAAATATATCTCCATAATCACCAAAGATCATGCTAGTAGGAAAGAAATCTAAATTAGCAACCTTTCTAGCTGTCCCGTTATAACAATCAATTTCATGAATACCATCATCTGATAATCCATAAGTGTGCTCACCTTCAACAAAAAAATGATACACAACACGCAAATCCTTATTTCTAACAACTTCCTGGCTATTATGAGCACAAAAAACACCACACATAGTCACCAAATGCACATTTCTTTCATTGTCCACATCAAATTGCATCACAGTTTTCATGTTGCCAACTTTAACTGCAGTTTGTCCTTCATTAAATATCTTGTAAATCATATGATCGTTTGCATCTATTAAGTACATTTCATTGTTTCTTACAACTATTTTAAAAATATTCATATTGTACAAACCGATATTAGTAGCGACGTTATTCAGAGGATCATATTTGTATAACCCATCGTCTGATCCGAAATACACATCACTCGTATCGGGGTCGACAGCCGTAGCTTTGTTTCTTTGTATGCCTTCGATTTTCATTGCTTGTTTTGTTACAACATTTACATGTGCTCGTCTCGAGTTCTGTGTTTCATCGTCCATGTACATGAAAAACAGTTTTCTGCTCGAAGAGTCGTAGGCTAGTTCTTTAGGGCCCTGAAAAGCGTTTGTAAGGAGTTCTTTTCTGTATATCCGCGTTCCTATTCTCTGGATAGGCGTATCAGTTAAGTAAATCCTCAATGTCGCCTCCACACACACGAGCATGGCGATAAATAACACTTTGCTGGTCATTTTTGCGTGCGACACAAACTGAATCAACTTTGTCACTGGTTTTGTTAATGTTTTGATTAGTTGTCTTAGTTTTACCAACTTTGTTTTTGCTATCAACTGCTGTATATTCATTCAAATTTAGTTCTTGTGCGTCAGCTTCAAGTGCTTTATGTTATTTTAGTGTCGTTTCCTGTATGATTGTTTGTCTGCACGCTCAGCTGACTTCTCTGTAAATGAGTAAATTGTTGTAAACAAGTTTCGAGGTCGTCTGTATTTCATGTGTAGGGATTTACTCGACGCATCGTACATATATGTGCTCACTAATTGAGCTTGTTAAGCTGAAGTATGAGTCGGTGGAATTTCTTGACCGATTTAGTGGTCTGGAACTTATATTTTATAAAATTTTCAGCTCAGTTTTTATTCAGAAATCTGCATAATACGAGTAACTACATCGTATACATCTTTCCAAGATGAGTCTAGAGTTGAATTTGTAGTTAGTTTATCTATATCTTAATTATATATAGATAGCATTGCATCAGCCTTATAATGTTCCCACGGCTGGGAATCAAGCCTCCTCTCTAGGAGAGGGAATGGGACGTAATCCGGCACCACGCGGGCCCGCTGCTGGTTGGTGGATGTCACAGGCCTTCAAACTTTTGGACATGCCGGTTTCCTCATGATTAAATAAATTACACAAAGTAATGCGCCCGGCTGGGTTTGATTTGAACCCGCGGGGCCGTTACCACTCGGCCGCCAAACTTACCTATAATAATTTGTAATTTTATTTTTCTACGATAAAAAATACCTACTTCAAAATTAGGTGAAATCTGAACATACATTTTAGGATAGGCGTTTATTCATAATTTTATGTATTGTCTTTTTTACCTATATAATATAATTTTATATCTACATATAGCCCAGTATGTAGTTTTAATATTAAACTTAATATTTAGTTAATTTACTAGCAGTACACCGCATACTAAGGGTTTTTTTCCCGAAAAGTATCTACGCATCTGGAGCAATCCCGCATGCGTGATAAAATACGCACGATATTAATAACACCCATATCCCCATCCTAAGGTTGTCTGGTAGCTATATCGCTATCAGCGATAAGACGGTCATTTTACCCAAAGATATTATAAAGATTATATAAAACGAAACGCAGTTTGAGCGCCTAATCGAGATTATAGCTTCATTTTGCGTTTCACCGCGATGAATTGACCCTAGTTTGTGCTAAACTCAGTTTCAATTCTTTTGTTGTCGCCCATGTTTACGACACGGGTCTTTAAACTAGATTATGCTGAGCTCAGTTTAGTTGAACTAAGTTTTTATATTGAATAATAAAATCAGCCCTTAAGATTCTGCAAAACTTTGTTTTACTGTTTTCTGTGTACAATAATGAGCCTGATTTTAAAAATTTTCTTGTTCCAGCCCAAGTCTTATGAATTCGGATACTCAGTGAAGGACGCTCAGTCTGGCAATGATTATGATCGGAAAGAAAGTTCAGATGGCAATGTTGTGCGCGGTGAATACAGAGTTCAACTTCCCGACGGACGCACGCAAATTGGTAAGTGCCAGGGATCATTTAAAAAAAAATGGTAACAGTAACCGAGCGAATGACCTAAAGCTTAGTTACCCCATTTTGTCCCATTGCTGGGAGAAGGCCTCCCTCTCTTTTTTCTACTCATGTCTGTCTTCAGCCATTGCGGGCCAAATTCTCCTGGTGGCGCCTAACACCAAATTACTTTAGGTGGAAATACACCGTTAAATTTTGGTCGTTTTAATCCCTCGGAAGGTCGATTCGGAACATGAAACACTATCGATTTGTAAAGATAAAAGTGAAAAATAAATTACTTTTTTTTCAAACTCAAATTAATTCACGCTTGTACGAAATTAATTTCTTTAACTAAACGTCACCTGAGCGAAATCAATGATCTGTAGGTAGTTAGTACGCAACGACTGACAGCTACCTGTAAGATCATTGAACCGTTTACTTAAAGAAATGAATTTAGTACATGCGTATATTAATTCAAGTTTTACAAAAAAAGTACTTTATTTTTTAATTTTATCTTTATAAATCGATAGTGTTTCATGTACCGAATGGACCACGGGATTAAAACGACCAAAATTTAACGGTGTATAATATAAATTAAATATGGATATCCCGGTGCAGGGTAGACTGGTTTGAATAAAAATTGAATAAAGGGACTTTATTAATGCGGTGCAAAAATGCGTAGTTACACGTGACTTTGCAAAACGCGGCTCATTGACGACGAAAAGCAGTTTTTGGGCTTAACTAGGAAAATTGTACTAAGAACGCACACTGACCTGGCTTCGTCGGTCGAAATGAAGGCTCGTTCAGTCCGGAAACACTGCACTTGAACTAGATCTGACACCATGCACTTTGGGTAATGTTTTTAACATCAGCCAGACTCTAACACTCGTAACAGTTCGCAAAAGGAAATAATAAGAAATAAATATGTATTAATTCGTGGGCGTGACACATCGCGCATAGGTTTTGACAAGAGTGAAAAGGATCTTCATGGAATGTTCCGTTTTAATCCCGCAGAGGGTCGATTCGGTACATGAAATACTATCGATTTGTAAAGAAAAATTAAAAAAACAAATGTCTTTTTTCCAAAACTCGAATTGAAAGAAAGAAAGAAAAATATTTTATTTATAGACACACACAATGCAGAAAAAACATGAATTAATGTACCTACGCATACGCGAAATTAATTTCTTTAAGTAAACGAGTCAATGACCTTGTAGGTAATTGTCCGTCGTTGCGTACTAATTACTTACAGTTCATTGGCCTCGCTCAGCTGACGTTTACTTAAAGAAATTAATGTCGTGCATGCATTAACTAATTCGAGTTTAAAAAAGTACTTTATTTAAAACGACCAAAATTAACGGTGTACTGTCAAATGTGCTTATTTTGACTGGTTGAATAAAAAATCAAGTGTTGTAAATCTGTATTTGACGCAACGACATTTCTTTTGCAACACGAGGGTAAAGGTACGAGTACATTGGACACACGTGATCCACGTACGCCGATCTGGGCGCGTCGGTCTCCACACATTTTATATAGTAACTAGACTTGTAGAGCTTCATTAGATCCACGCCACGCTACGCTACTTACAAATCAGACATGGTCCACTTGTGTGTCGTTCTAATGTAGTTCTCGCTTAAGCGTGTGCTAAACAATGCAGTCTAAATGCAGTGGCGTAGCTAGGTTAGTAAAGGCCCTGGGGCAAAAACTTGGCCCCTTTTTTAGACGGAAAATAATCAAATAGCCTCTTCTGCTCTGTGTAGTGCGGGCCCCGTCTAGCCTTTCGGTAGCTACGTCACTGTCTAAGGGTCAACGCTGCGTTAAGCGGGCGCTCGAGCGGGATTCCGTCGCATGACTATTCGCGAGAGTCGTGTGCAGCGGTTCCTGTAGCGGAAACCGGATCATAACTAGCGCAGTGTTGCTAGTTCAACTTTTACGGTGTGCATGTAGTCGTGTCGATGAAGAACTTTATTGTATTATTACGTACGTAATGTAAAGTAGCCCTAAATGATTGAATGTTCGTGTTACAGTAACATACCATGCTGACTGGAAAACCGGCTTCCACGCTGACGTGCGTTACGAGGGTCAGGCCAGGTACCCCGAGCCGACCCACAACAACAGACAAGGTAAAAACGATTGCCAAATTTACTGCTGTTATTTGACTGGCCTGTTGGTCTAGTGGTAAGTTGGCCCTGACTGCTATGCGGGGGACGTGGGTTCGATTCCCACTCAGGACAAATGATTGTGTGATGAGCACGATCATTTGTTCTGTGTCTGGGTGTAATTTATCTATAATATGTATGTAATTAGAAATATATAAGTATGTTTATCAGTTGTCTAGTACCCATAACACAAGCTCTGCTTAGCTTGGGACCAGAGAGCATTGTGTTTTTTTTTTTTTTTTTTTTTAAATATATTTTGTATTCGATTTAATTTTTAGTAGCTGAACTTTTTTAGTAACTAAAATCTTAAGTTTTTTGCATTTTGTAGGGCAGCGTCTGGTTCTATGTTCATTGGAATATAATTTGCGTTGAATTTATAATCATTGAAATCTCCAACAGCGGCGGAAATATAAAAACCTTGTTTAGTTATATAGGGTGACTGATAATTAGTGAACGATATTTAAGCACGTGATTGTAGTCATGTAGACAAACAACTTTTACTATGGACCAAACATGAAATCGCGAAAAAATTCAGCCAAGTTCAGTACATTTTGACCAGTTAGGCGAACACAAATATATACTGACAGCAGACTTTTGACCGCATGTTTAAGTATCGTTCACTAATTACCAGTCACCTTAGACCTTGTCCAGAAGAAGCGAATTCGTCGCGAAACGTTTCGCGCGAATTCATTCGCGCGCTATTGAGATACTAGGCACGAATACATCGCGTCCACAAGCATCGCGCGAATTCAAAATACGCGCGTAAATCGCGTGCATAACGCCAGACCCTCGACTCGCGCGTGATTCGCCCTTTCTGGACAAGCCCTTATATTTTCGAGTAGTTTGTGATTTTTTTTTATGGTGGGTAAAAATCATACAATGACAACTCAACTCTTTTTCGTGGAAAGCAAGTATGATCGTATGAGTGACTAGTTCCTACCAGCGACTTTGCCCGCATTAAGGCCTACCTTAAAAAAAACCTATTACTCCATATAAGCTTTGGACACCCGTTTCTCCCCGTAGAGGGTTAGTTAAAAAAATCCTTTCTTATGGAATGCCTACGTCAAACAAAGACTAAGCAAGTTTCAGGTCTTTACGATCAGCGGTCTAAGTTATGCGTTGATCCTTCAGTCATTCAGCAGGTCTAAAAAGGCCACTTTTGTAGAATCATAACATGAATCATATTTTTTTTATACGGCAATATTTACAAGGAATATGATTCTGATATGCAGTGAATTGAGTATGATTCGACTAATTTGTGCAACCATTTTACGAACATTAGAAGAATTGCTTATGATCTGCTAGAAATTCGGAATATGATTTGCTCTAGATGAATTGCTCATGTGACGTTTTTAGGCCCGCAGGACTAAGCATATATTGTCATCTATACTTATAAAATTATAAGTATAGATGACAATAGGACAGCGCCTAAGAATTGGTATCCAAGAATTTTCACGAAACATTGATTTATGAGTTTGAGCTCCATAATAGTCCTGAGTTGAGCTACACGAATACTGACAAATGCTTGCACTGACTGGACAGGTCCATTCAAATCTATGTGGTTTTTTCCTCAAAAGAACATCTCAGACATCAATCTGCATGGTCCTCGTAAGATGTAACCATTACATATTTACTGTATAGACTTATAGGGCCGAAACACATAAACGCGTTGCGGTGCCGCGCCGCTGAAATAGGAAATGCCGCTCTTTTTCGCGGCGCCGCAACGCAAATTTTAGCGTTAATTGTCGTATCTTACAGGGATAACCAGTTTCTCGAGATTTTTGAGTGTGGATCGACGTTTCTCTGCCATGGATCGTAATAACCTTATGCTTATTTGTTATTAAGAAGACATTACTGTATTGTAAATAAACGATAAAGAAGATACTGGTTATATCCATTTAATAAAGCTATGGTATTCGCGCCGCGCTGCACACCGCAAAATTCTGCGTTGCGGCGGGCGGCACTGCCGATTATAGCGGCGCGGCACCACAACGTGGTTTTGTGTTTCAGCTCTAAAGAGACTGACCACTGAATTTGTTTCAGTGTTTCTTCGGTGGGTAGTCAGCTAAGAAACACCGGCCTCATCTAGTTTAAATTCTTCTCAGGGTAGTCAGCTAGGAAACACCGGCCTCATCTAGTTGTAAAAGTGTTTTTTAAAACCTATTTGCAAAATAAATATCATTTATCATTAAAAAACTTGCTTTCTTTTTCAGGAGGATACAATTACAACGCACCCACTCCAGTCGACTTCAGCGGTTCGCTAACTGGTTTCCATGGCAACCAGGGCTACAAACAACCATCAACCGCTTACGGACCTCCCGGTTACCATTGAGATAAATGATATTATCCAAATGGTTACCAACGGCTGTTGTTTATATGTGTTACCTTATGTTACCAATGTACAGTACTTAAAAATAAGTCTAGATTAGTTTATTTTTAATTTTGTATCGATACCAATAATAAAATGGTAATTTTGGAATATGGTTTATTGATTTCACTTTTCTACAAGGGTTGCCAACTTTTTTTTACAAAAAATAAAGTGTTTTTTTTATTTATGAAGAATTTAAACAGTATTTTAGAAAAAATAACAGTATTTTCTTTATTTTACACTTTATTGTAGGCACTAAAAATGCAAAAAAATCTGTCTCTGTCGCTATTCTCACGCCGCTATACATTCATTACTAAAAAAACACTTTCAGTGTAAATGCTGGGGTGGCGGGAACAGAAAGTTGATATGAGACAATTTAAGTAATATTTTTAAATTCTTTTAAGGTAATGGCTACACTTTTATCCAGTACTCATTTCAAGAAAACACACATTTGTTCGGACTGATTCATTCTGATACTCCATTATTGTGATTTGAAAAAAAATATGAGTGTTTAAATCTAACACTAAGCATTTTGATGCTGAAAACAGTATTTTTTATACTTTATTTTTGTTCAACAGTAAAAAGTATAATTTAGTGAAAAACAGTACAATACAGTTTTTAACAGAATAGTTGGTAACCCTATTTTCTACCATCGGAAAACTCGACGTACGGCGAGTATCCACTCCTACATTGATAACACCTCTAGGCTCCGGTCTAAGCGTTTTTCCTCGTCCTTTATACCGCGTACATCGAAGGACTGGAACAATTTGCCTGCTGCGGTCTTCCCATCCGATTATAATTTAGGTGTCTTCAAAGCTAGAGTGAATAGGCTGTTAATAAACTAGTGCGCCTCACCATCAACGATTGCATGACCGCTTACCATCAGGTGGGATCGCAGTCAAGCACTAGTTTATTTAAATTATAGAATATGTAATAAAAAATAATAAATGAGCATGTGAGATTCATACTGACTCTAATATCTCGCTGATGGAGGCACGAGTTGTTGGGTCATTCAGTTCCCTTAACTCCTTGAATAACGTAATTAGAGACACAATAGAAAGACAATAGGTGTGCGGACACCGGTGTCCTCTTGGGGCTCGAGTAATAAATTTTTGAGCGAAGATTGTTCATGGAGTTTCTTGCACGTTCTTTTCAATAGAGATCTACAATGTTGACAATTCGAAGTTATTTAAAATTAATGTTTCTGATTTCGGAGTGCTCATCATACTGTGATCATCAGAAGCCTTAAAGTCACCCAAAGGGCAATAGAAAGGGATAGTGCTCGAAATTTCCTTGCGTGATCGAATCAGAAATGAAGATATCCGCAGGAGAACCAAGGTTGCCGACATAGCACGAAGAATCGCAAATCTGAAGTGGCAGTGGGCAGGGCATATTGTTCGCAGAACAGATGGCCGTTGGGGCCGAGAGGTTCTGGAGTGGCGATCGCATACCGTAAGACGCCGTGTTGGAAGGCCTCCTACTAGGTGGACCGATTACCTGGCAAGGGTTGCGGGTATCCGATGGTTGCGAGATGCACAGGACCGTTCATTGCAGCGACATTTGGGGGAGGCTATGTTCAACAGTCTTTCGGCTGAAATGATGATGATGATGATCATTTCTGAGTGGAGTAGCTAGTGTGTGAAATAAAATAATTAATTATTTCGTCACTTCGTTTATTGTATGTACTAATGTTGAATCACAATACATAGAAACAATAAGTATACAGTATGTATACGACATATAGGCAATGAATGAGATCACATGTGTGTTTTAGCGTTTACTAACGATATGCAAAAAATTAACGAAATCAGTCCAATAGTTTTGACAAAAAATTGAGTTTTAATTTTAAGTAAATATTGTGAAAAATCAATAAAAACGCCGCGCCCCGCCGTCTCGTCTGCATTAAAGCTGTTGCCATTCTGTACTCAAGGTTGGTAGGTATTGTACCTACGTATTCTAAACAGAGGGTTTGACTTTTACTGAATTTATTTGATATTTATTTTGTTTGAAAATTACAGTTTGTTAATTTTTTGATTTTTAATTTAATAATCAATTTAGTTATGCTTCTGTGGACGAGTATTGTTCGTGATTTCATTTATTGCCCATATGTCGAATACATACTGTATATTGATAAAATCGATCGCTATTGTTGTGAGCTTGACGATATATAACATAATAAATTAAATTCCTATTGTTAGGTTTAGAAATGTTTTTAACGAAATTATGGTTTTTAATTTAAATTTACATTCGTATAAGTAATAAATATTTTAACAAAAAATATTATGTTGTATCAACAAAAATAGTCAAAACCCAACGACTTTGAATTCATTAATAAAAAAAAAAACTCATTAAAATTATAATACATTTTATTCGGATTTATAAACACAACAGTGTATTTCTTTGATTAAAATAACAACATTTATTGAAAAGAAAATATTTAAAAATAATAGGCAGACTTGATTTTTAAGGGGGTTTTCACACGAGCGAGGAAACGTTGCGTATGAGTTGCTCGGCGGGCCAGCCGCTGGCTATATTTAGGCTTCCTTTAATATATTTTAATAATTTGAAAATATATCAAATAAAAACAGTTGCAAATGAGAGACTTATGTAGGTACTTTTTAAAATAAAATATTAAATCGTTTCGACTTTACCTCTCAGGCATTTCGGTACCACTGCTGCAAGCCAACTTGAACCTTAGTTGAAAGTTATAAGGTTTAAATTAGCTGGAATGAGGTGTACTATATTTAGTACACTGGTGCCTTGCCTGAGAGATTAAAAATAAATAACAAATACATTTTGACGTTACTGTTCCGTGTTTATTGTATTTATACTGACACTGACATATTGGCAGAAGTTGGGTAAACACTGATGCCGTAGACAGAGTATGAGCATAATAGACACATCGCTAAATAATACAAAAATTCGATCAAGACATACTTATAAATCCAGTGTAAATTAAACTAATATACAACATTATTTTTATTATATGCGAAACCAGAATATAGTTTGTTCAGAATCAGTAACTGAATCGATTCTAATTTACACCATGTTATATTCCTTTCCAAAAATATTCAAAAAAGATCACAAGTTGGACGACACTAAGTATAATACAGGTCACTGCAAGTCAAAGCGGGCATTAGGAGCCACAGTACAACTGGGTGCGGGGGCAAAAATACCCCTATATGGCCCGGATGGCCCGGTGACCATGTGCTTGTTCATGTAGACAACAAGGTAACATAATTATAGATTATTTGTGATACAGTTATGAAATTTCGTACATAGATTTTTTGCATAAAAATACTAGATCCGGGTTTCGTGTTTCGCATATACTAAAAATAAGGTTGTATTGTGCCTACCTCCAGTTATTTGTCTCCAGTTGCAAGGTTTAGGCTGGGCCTTACAATAGCCATAGAGAACTAGACTGCGCTTTATACTGTCCATACTGTCCCATAATTTACTAAGACTTAACGCCCATGGCCGTCTGCCATACAGCTTAGGCTCCCCATATATCAGTCCCCATGCAAAAGTTTGAGCGGGCTTCAATTTTATTGTGAAATATATTGAAGGTGTGTGGGGCGCCTTACATGCAAAACTATGAGACTGTCGAAAGCGTCGACATCGTACCGTAGAGGTGTAAACCGAGCGTATAATAACGAACCCGCGTCAATGCAGTTACTCAGTCAGTCAGTACTCAGTGGATAATAGGCCTAAGCTATAGAAAGAGACAAAGCAAATGTGCGACCAATTTCTCTCTCTTTTCTGTACGACATAAAACAAAGTTGTATTAGGTACTCTGACTTATATAATATCTTCACGTCTTTTTTGGACGTGGAGTTGCCCGACAAACAGTATACAATACATTACTCCATCTACGAATTAGACGTTATTGTGCACAATGATTTAATGAAGGTAAATACACTTTACCTATATTTCACCCGCTTCCTACATTTAACCGCGACATAAAATATCGTTTGATATTTATTATTGAAGTTTACTTTAAAATAAAACTGCTTAAGTTTTCACTTGTTATTATACAACTTAAAAGTCTATTAAAGCCTAACTTTGGATTAAAAACAAATTAATTCGGTTTTTTATCATAGGAAAGGGGTTACTTAGTTACATTTTTAGGTACTTATCCTCGTAAGGCTTGGACCTAATTTGATTATAAAAATATTCAGACATTTCGACCCAAAACACTTTTTAATCTCTCCGGCACCAGTGTACTAAATATAGTACACTTCATACTAGCTAATTCGAATTCGGTACACTTGTGCCTGAAAGGTTAAAATCATAAAATTACAGCCCAGCCACCCAAAATTATGGCTTGATAATTTAACTTACTTTCTGGATTAAATAATCTCAAACCATGAATATTTAGATATAGCAAATATCGCTTAAAAGCTATAACTTATTAAAAAAAACATAATTTAGCCAAAACACTTTTTTGCTACACCAAAAATTCTGGGCCGAAACTTTTTGCACCTATTTTTAGTACAGTAGGTCGTAATGTATATCGACCTAAATTTAGATCAGGCCATACGAGACTTTGTAAGTTAGGAGAAGCGTAAAATCGTGGGATGACCGCAACACTCGCAGTGTGGAACAGCCCTAATTAAAACTTAATTAGTATCAGGAACATCCAGTTAAGTATACTCGACGCTTTGTAGGTTCGTTTGTTTGTTTATCCCGCCTGAAACAAATAAATACTGTCATTGAAATAGAGGGAAAAAAGTGGTTAACAGGTGATCCAGATTTGATTAAGAGGGGCGTTCCCCACTGTATAGGGGGTATACAGTAGGGAAGGCCCCTCTTAATCAAATCTATAGATTACCGAAAGGCTGGCTATCCTACGCCTGTGGTCCTGGCTTTGTAGATGGGTCTTAAGGTCAGCTCTTACGTAATTATGATGTTATTACACATCTTTCTTCATATATTTTGGATACACAGATATTTTGTGCATATTATCTAGGCTTCTATAGAAATAAAAACATAAATTTATGTAAAACTGATACCTGTGAAAACCTGTTATTTTACGTGAACTTTGGCCCTCCATAATGTACTATATCTATATTAAAAATGTAAAAAAGTACCTACTTCTATACAAACCTAACACATTTAATCGAGATTCTGGAAGTCGACAATTTTTGTCAAAAACTAAGTGTTTTAAAAAAAACGAATTTCCTGGAACAAGTTTCGTGAAATATTGGAGTAAATCACGGATTTACCAAATGCCAACAGAGTTTTCAGCCATTATCTCTCTTTTTTCGCGTTGCTTTTTCATCAAACATCGCGTTGGATTGTGTTGGATGAAGCAACAAGCTTCTGAACTATGCTCGACGTTGACGATAGGCTACTGGGGAAGGCGCCTCTTAATAGTAATAATGATTGTTAACGGTCTATTACACCACTCGATATACCGCTCGATATATAACCACTCGGTTTTGTCGACATCGCGCAGTGTAATAAGGGTCAGACTGTCTTACTCGGAAGTAATATTTAAGACAGTCTGTGTAACTTGTGCGGAATATCGAGTGTTGTAATAGACGCCAACCTCGAGAGGCTTATCGTGACCGGTAAAGTGGATGGGAAAAGGCCTCGTAGACGCAGCCCAATACGTTGGTCCGACCAGATCCGCACCACTCTTAACTCTATGGTATATAATGCCCTTCACACCGCCAGAGATAGAAACAGATGGAGAAACGTCGTGCGAATGAAAGTGATGAAGCAGGGAGGTCACGACCCTCAGCATTGAGGAATACGACGGAAGGAGGAGGAGGAATAGACGCTTTAGTGAAACTTACTTTGGCTGGATAAACAAATGTTTTAGCGAGTTGTGATCCGAACACATTAGTTGCTTGGCAAGAGAACTCCCCCATGTCACTCCAGCGCAGGGACGATATTACCAGCTCGCCGGAGCGCAACACCTGGAGATGAAAATGAGTGATTAGACGATTAGGAATTGATTTAACATTAATTTGATTTATTGAGTTCTCAAGAACTTCTAAACAAATTGGATCGACTTCTCAACAACTGTATTCGCTTCATATTTGGCCTTCGTAAATATGATCACATGTATTCCTTCCGTTCTCAGCTTAAATGGCTGCCACGGGAAATCCCTCAGATCCCTCTGCACGCTCTTCACTATAATGAAAACGATCCTTGTGCTCCTGATTATTTGAAACAATATTTCAAAGTATTGGGCAGTTCTCATAATCTCAACCTTCGAGCTTCCAAAAACATGCTTCTTCAAATTCCTTCTCACCGTACCGGGTTTATGGTTAATTCTTACGCAGTCTCTACCATTAAACTCTGGAATGTGATTCCCCTTGACATCAAAAAAGCTGAAAGTAAATTTTCCTTCAAGCGTAAAATTCGGAACTACTACTTGAAGTCTTTTCAACTTTAATTTCAGTCTTCGTCATAATAATTGTCAATTTTTTAAGTTCTCCTAATTATAATTATTTGATATTTATCATAGAATTTATTAGTTTATAATATTATTATATATACGTATTTTATTATTATAAGTAACTTAGTTCATACTAATTCTATACAAGATATTCTGTTATTTATTTATTGTGCATACCTACCACAGTGTTGTCTTTTTTAACCCAAAGGTTGACTGGTAGAGAATGCCTTGTTGCATTAAGTCCGCCTATGTACCACTATTGTACGTGAAGTTTAAATAAATAAATTTAATGGCAATTTAAATTCAATATAAAATATTTATTTCATATAAACCACTCTGATCTTCATGTACAATAATAATAAAATAGTAGTACATAGGCGGACTTAATGCAACAAGGCATTCTCTACCAGTCAACCTTTGGGTTAAAAAAGACAACATTGTGGTAGGTGTGCACAATAAATAAATAACAGATATTTCAAATGTAATGTAGTATCATTAAATTAGTTACATAAAAAAATAAAATACGTATATTTGCTAGTATTTATTATTCTTTACCTGAAACTGGTCATTATAGTTTTTTTTTTATTCATATAATCTAGTACTTGACTGCGATCCCACCTAAAGGCAACGAAGGAACACTATCTCTCGCTCCGCCTTTTTACCCACCGGAAAAAAAAACCAGTGATGCAATCGTTGATGGTGTGCGCACTAGTTTACTAAGAGCCTATTCACTCTACCCTTGAAGAAATCTAAATTATAATCGATTGGTAAAATACAGTTAAATCTTACCTTCATCCTGCTGTCCTTCCTGATGACCACGCCTTTATTATCTCTCCACGTGACGTGGGGTTTGGGATGCCCCTTGACCCGGCATGGCAGTACTATGTTGTTCCCTATTGTGTCCACATACATCTCGTATGTCACCACTATGCGTGGTTCTAGAGGATACAGCTTCGTTCGCTCTGATAGTAACGTGCTGCCATCTGTTGAGGAGTAGCGGAATTAATTACTGCAATTTGTTTTGTATGAGCACTGATAATGCAGCAATTTATCTTTTTTATGAATCCGTTATGTAAAATTCCTGGGCAAAGGCTTCCTTTTGCTTTTACAGTGACAGTTTTATTGGTTAAAGTTAAGTTCACCTTCGTTTTGGTTTTATAAATGTGTTAGAAAACATAATTAACAATGTATTTGTCTATTACCAGTCATCTGTTTAATTCGGTTTTCTATACTATTGTATTAAGCCTTTGTCATGTATAGAATACCTACATAAAACGTGTTGAGAATGTATGAAATATTATTCATTATAAACTTTGCCTAGGTATTCTATACAATACCTAATACACAGCCGATAATGTGTGTAATAGTCGCAAGAAAGACGGCGTCGTAATTTTAGGAGAACCTTAATTTTAAAGTACTCAGGTCCTATTTTTGTCCTTGGGGTTTAAAAAAAGGCTTCCGTTTTCTGGTGGTTATAAAAAAAAAATTGGTCTAAGAAATCTAAGAATGTAACATTATTGTTCAATGTCTCGGGCATACTTTCATCCAAGAACTAGGTCTGGTTCCTGTGCCGCGGAGAATCAGTTTACAAAACAAAAACTTACCAGTACTGTAAACTATCGTAGTAGCCCTGGCCGTCTTGGAGCCAGCAGTGACCAGGCACGTATACACATCTTGGCCCTTCGTCCTCGTTACCAGCAGGGTCGATATGACCCGCGCGAGAGAACTTGGGTTACCGTCTATGAGCTCGTTTGACTCTACGTCGTACTGAAAACAAAGTTATTTTACTTTTAATTTTGGTTCACCGAGAATTGTTCACACTGAATTATATCACATTTTATTTTATCATTAACGGCCTTGTTATGTTCCTGCTGCAAGGGCCCAGTGTGCGTTGGTAAATGTCACATGTCTTCGCATTTTTAATACTAGGACAAACCGGTTTTCTCACGATGCTTTCCTTCACCGTTTTGAGAGTAACGGTGATGAATTAAATTACACAAAGTAATGCGTCTGCCTAGTTTTAAACCCGCGAGCTACAACTTGTAAGTCGGGGCCGTTACCAAACGCCCACCACTGATCTTTATATATATACATGCACTGTATTTTTATACATACTGTGAATAGGTACCTACTAGTAAATCAATAATAATATTTATAATCGAACTAGTTTATAGTTAGATAGAACATATTTTTTTCATGCATATTTCTTCTTGAAATAGATTATAATTGGGAATAATGAATTATATTTGTTTTTTTTTCTTACCTCATAAACCGGTGCATCGTTTTTGAACCAGTGTACAGATGGCGCTGGCGTGCCGACTGCGTCACACGTTAGTTCTAATACTTCGCCGCTTTTGTGTGCGTACGTCGCTAGAGGGCGCTGGGTTATCGTGAGGAAGCGACGCGCTCCAGGTTGTGGTTTTTGTGGGGCCACTGTAATAATTTAAAAAAATAGTGGTATTAAATCATTGTGAGGAACTTTTGATTGCCACCTATTCTCTTGCGCTCTAAGTTTATTTTAAACCATTATTTTATAACACAATAAAAAAGATAGCAAGATCACTACTACTCTCTTGCGCTCTAACTAAATTTATTTTAAAAGATCATTTCATCTCACAATTAAAAAGATTGCAAGAGTTTTTCTCCCGTCAATTTAGTTCGAATTTCGTTTACCATACAATTTTGGACGTGATTTCAGGTACCTAAATCAACTGTTGGATATGAATATTAAAAATTGCTTTGACAGGAGTAAAATTGTGGCTATCTCTTTCTAGTTTTTGATTAGTAAAAGAGAGCAATATTTCAAAAATAAATTTAGTTGGTAGGTATACAAGAGAATCGGTGCCATTATTACTGAAATAAAGATAACAATCAACTGTCGAAATAGTCAAATGATGTACACCGTTAAATTTTGGTCGTTTTAATCCCGCGGAGTTTCAATTCGGTACATGAAACCCTATCGATTTGTAAAGATAAAAATGAAAAATAAAGTACTTTCGTTTAAACTGGAATTAATTTACGCATGTACGAAATTGATTTCTTTAAGTAAACGTCAGCTGATCGAAGCCAATGAACTGTAGGTAGTTAGTACTCAACGACCGACAACTCCCTACAAGGTCATTGGCTCGTTTACTTAAAGAAATTAATTTCGTATTATATTAATTCGAGTTTTAGAAAAAAAGAACTTTATTTTTTAATTTTATCTTTATAAATCGATAGTGTTTCATGTACCGAATCGACCCTCCACGGGATTAAAACGACCAAAATTTAACGGCGCATAATTTTTAAAGTTATAAAAAAATAAATAATTTCAAGCCGTAATATCATCTCAATTTCAATATTAAGTGTCAAAAATTTATTAGAAAATTCGACGTTTTCTTGACAGACTGTAACTGCGATGACAATGCGACCGTTTTTAATAACACTTTATATAAACTCCCTCAGATGTGCATGAATACAGGGCAGTTCTCGAAATAAAAGTTGTTATGCTATAAAATTATTGAGTTCGTTAAAATTTTTGCATAAGTTGCAGCTACTCGATAAAAGATGGCGCTATGATGAACAATTTAAGTTTCATGATACTCTTGATTTGAATGGAATCATGTTTTCTGTGAAGTATAGGATATCAACGTTTAATAAGAAGGTAGCCTGCACAACACGCTAGGTATTATCTCTATAGGTTTTTTTTTAGGTGTGAAAATGATCTAATAACGTATCCCACCCTTCGGCGGAGCGAGAGGTGTGTCAAACTTTTACTAACTAAAAACCCACTCCATTTCCTTCTTTGCTTTCGTTCCAGGGTCCCGGGGGTCACTTTCACACGACCTGTGACCTCAGTAGGCCTGATAAGGTATAGGTATGTAATAAAGTTGTGGTGGGCGAGCACGCGCACTTTTCTGCACTAATGCGGAAAATAGTAAATTGCGTGCCTATAAGCAGTGGGATAAGAGCGAGTTTTGTAGTAAATATATTGAAAAATAAACAATTAAAGAACTATATATTTAATAGCTATATATACAAATTTAAAATAATATTATGTACAAACGGGTAGAAAAAGAACATACTGGGCATCAAAAAATTCATCCACATCATATCAATGGGAAAAGTGCGCAGAATGCTGGCACCATAAGTATATATACCTATTAAGTTATATATAGAAATTGATTTAATTATTATTAATATTGTAATTTAATATAAGCTTATTTCGTTCACATAAATTTAAATATTAAAGAACTTACCATTATGTTCAATACTATTGTCTAGTTCTGAGAGTAGTCTCATGTGTTTGTTCACATTAGCCGAGCGCCCCGAGCCGAGCAGAGCCGTCGCCGCGAACAGGAGGACCAAGTACATCGTTATGTTAATAAATTACTATAATAATACTGCAGAGATTCAACTAAACGAATTATCTGGAACAAGAAAAATAAAATACATTAGTAAAAAAAATAATAATAATAATATATATTTTTTTTATAAATATTTAAAAAATGTAAATGATTTGTGAAGAAAACTAATAAAGAGAATAATAAGACGTGACGGCCAATGGCTTAATAGCCAAGAACCTCGAACAACATCTGAGGAGGCTCTCGTTAGGCAGTTGGATCAAAGGCCTGATCCAGAAGGCAGTACTCCTGGACAAGACAAGTATTGTTCGGAGTGTCCTCTCTCAGGAGCCTTGACCACCGTTAGCTTGGATCCTGTTCCCGATGCCGGGGGGGTTTTTTAAGAAAATATTTAAAAATTGTATTTGAATGTAAATAAATAGAATAATAACAATTTTCACACAACGCCATCTAATCCCAAACTAAGCAGAGCTTGTGTTATGAGTACTAGACAACTGATAAACATACTTTAAATATATCGCTAAATACATATATTATAAATAAATTACACCCAGACACAGAACAAATGTTCGTACTCATCACACAAACATTTGTCCTGGGTTGGAATCGAACCTCCTCAAAATGTATTTTTAACTATTTTTCTTAATTTATTTATATTTTAATCTAATTTATCTCTAATTATATCAGTGTCAGACCGAAAGTTCGGTTGAGTTTCGGTTAGTGTCGGTTTCGGCGTTAATCCTGCCAAAACTACGAACAAAATCGAAACTGCAATCGGGAGTTATCGCGCTGTGATCGCCCATGTTCGGCGATTTAAATTCTATCCAATTATTATTTTTTTCACCATAAATTGTCTTTTTTTGATGTTATGTTTTATGTGTGTGTTTTTAACGTATTTTTTTTTCTTTTTTATGTACTCGTATGGTCTGTAATAAAGGTTATTTTTTAAATTTATAATATTATATTATCTTCGTTGCTGAAATAAACGATATTTACAATAAAAGTTAATCAATAGTGTGTTACTGTGTGTGTACTTATTAATTTCTAAACTAATAAATTATAACTGAAAAAGTAAATACAAAGTAAAAAGGTTACGAGGACGTGTACGAGGTCTTTTTGGCCTCACACGGGTCTTTTATTTTCAACCTTTTTTTTGTGTTTTTTTATTTATTGTTTTTTTTATGTTTAAGAAGAATTTATAGATTTTGTTATTGTTGTTGATTTTTTGTCCTATGCAAGTCTCGAATAAATGTTTTTCTTTTAAAAATAATAATACGTATGTGTCGCAGGTTTTTCATAAAATTAGGTTTTTGATGAAAATCCGGAAGATGACACATTTTAAACTCAATTTCATCATAAACCTGTAACAATCCAGATTTTTGATCAAAAACCTGAACTAATTTGGGTTTATGATGAAGTTCTTGTCCAAATCACGGGTTTGCTTTGTTTTATGACAAATAAATCAATTTAAATTAAATAAATAAAACAGTCCATCATCATTTGCTTTGGTTGGTATGTTTTGTTCTCAAGTGGACAAATGATTTCAACAACTGCGGGCCACTTGACCATTTGTAACAACCCAGTTCATCAAATTTGCGGGAAGGCATTATCAGAAGAAAATGAAGGGTATGGATCAAAGATTCTGTGTGATTTATGTCAAAAAGAATAAAACATACTTATCGAAAGGGAACATGCAGTTGAAAAATTAAAAATGTCAGCAAAAAAATAATGAAAGCCGCTTCTTCGGAAAAATTTGGAGTAATCGATATTGGTGCTACAATTTTAATTGATGTGCCAAAAATAGATAGAAGGCCACTGGATGCAAGTAACATTATAGGAAAGGTAATTAATAAGAAGAACGATTTATAAAAAATTGGTTCTTCAGCTGGGATTCTAAAAAACAGGCTGCCTCGAAACTCTATTCAAATATCAACTACTGCCTTTAAAGAACCTGTATCGACAAATGAACTGAGTTTGCGTGAAAATGCTTCAAATATGTCTTTATTTGGAGGCCAAGGTTTTAAGAAATGCTCGTGCGAAAAATCTAAAGTGCGCTGTAAGACTGATCGATGTGCATGCAAAAAAAAAATGTTTTATGCAACTCTAGATGTCACAAGTCAACATACTGTCATAATAAATAAAGTATACTAGCAGATTTATAAATAAAATATACTAGCAGATTTATAAATAAAGTAAGAACGTGGTAAACGTTTCTTTATTACATTTTTATTATTTTTTTAACTTTGACTCGATTTAATCGTATTTATTAGTTACGAAATTTAATTTTCGCGGCTTATCAAAATTAGGTTTAATTTAAACATTTCATTTCATAATTGGATTGAAGAAGGAGAATATTGATTGGATCATGGATGTAAAATTTTATTAAATAAATAAAATTGTTTTCTTTCTGCTAAGTTGCAAATGATGATGGATTGTTTTATTTATTTCATTTAAATTGATTTATTTGTCATAAAACAAAGCAAACCCGTGATTTTGACAAGAACTTCATCATAAACCCAAACTAGTTCAGGTTTTTGATAAAAAATCTGGATTGTTACATGTTTATGATGAAATTGAGTTTAAAATGTGTCATCTTCCGATTTTTCACCAAAATCCTAGGTTTTTGATCAAAAACCTAATATTATGAAAAACCTGCTACATTTAAACAGGTAAAAAAAGGAACTTCAAAAAATTCATCCATATCGATGTCAAAGGAAAAAGTGCCCAGAACGCTGGCAGCATTGTCACGTTAGATAACAATGCTGATTCTTTGACTGAAGTAAAGCCCAGTCCCCTGGTATTATTATTTATTATGAACAAAGATATCATTAAAATAAAATTCAAAAGCTAGCAAATTATCTTATCTCTGAATAATATTTTCACGCAACAATTTTGGAGATACAATAAAATATTGAGTATTAAGCATAATATCGACGCGCCGACACTGTCACCTTTGGAGGTGTGTCAATGATACAAAAAAAGGTTTTTCACAATTACAGTAATTCGTATTGTAAACAATTTTACATAAGTTTTCAAATATTTTTATGTTCTTTCGGTTAGCAACCGGTTTTAAGACATAAATTGGGGTACAACGTCCAATTGATGTCCCGGCAATTTTTTTTTTAAAATTTGTTTCGGCAATAGAAGTTGGCGTTATTTTAATAGTAATTCATCATCATCATCATCAGCCTTTGAATGTTCCTACTGCTGGGACACAGGCCTCCTCTCTAGGAGAGGGAATGGGCCGTAATCCACCACGCGGGTCCAGTGCGGGTTGGTGGATGCCACATGTCTTCGAATTTTTGGTTCCAGGACATGCCGGTTTCCTCACGATGTTTTCTTTCACCGTTTTGAGAGCAGTGGTGTTTGGTTTAATACTTTAATAGTAATTACATATGAATAAATATTAAGAAATTGATACCTCCACGCGTTCCTGAGATAAAGGGTCTTGACAGACAGACAGACAGACAGATGGGCAACAAAGTAATCGCATAAGGGTTTTTTTCCGCTGTGTAAAAATCATCCAGTGATATCTCTCGCCCTTGGGCGGAGGTGGAGATAGTGTCAGACTTTCACTAACTAAAAAACCCACCCCGTTACTTTGTTGCCTGCCTTATACCAGGGCCGAGCCTTCCTTTCAGAAGCACCCTTGGCCGCAGTAAGCTTTGACCCTGCCTGCTAGCAGGCTGTGCTTCTACGGTTTGCAGCTTTTGACAGCTCCTTGAGGCGCGCGGGAACAGTGCGTGCCGTCGACGACTTGGGCTCGGACCAGTCGCTTATCGGACGGTATCCTAAACGGGTTCCGTTTTTTCCTTTTGAGTTACCGAACCCTAAAAATACATCCTACAATTACGCTTGATTAATCATCCATCAGTTATCTGGAATGGCAACCACGTACCGCAAGACGCAGTGTTGGAAGGCCTCCTACAAGGTGGACCGATGACCTGGCAAGAGTTGCGAGAATCCGATGGATGCGAGATGCAGAGGACCGTTCTTTGGGGCGACACTTGGGGGAGGCCTATGTCCAACAGTGGACATCTTTCGGCTGATATGATGATGATGATGATGAATCATCAAAACCTTGTTGCAATTTTATTTTCCTTGTGAAGCTCAAAAAACTGTACATACGTCATTCAGATTAGTCGCTCACTTACAACACTCAGAAGAATACTAATGAATACTTTGACGTATTATAAACGATATAGACTATTGTTTGCATATCAGTTCACACAATCTAAGTGCCTACCTGATCGAATTTATCAATTACACTTATGACGTCAGACGGAGTTCCCTCGTATATGAATTAGTGGCGCTTACGACTTTGTTCGCATATAAACTTCAAACTGTCGCGTTTCTCTCATGGTAAGCAGATTTACTTCCACTGTCCATTCGTTTGTCTGTCTGTCTGTCACCAGGCTATATCTCATGGACCGTGATAGTTATTTTATGTTATTCCGGTTAGCAACCGGTTTTAAGACATAAATTGGGGTACAACGTCCAATTTATGTCTGGGCAATTTTTTGTGTACCTTGAATATGTTTCGTACCATCCAAAGTGTAAAACGGGACTGTATTACTCCGCTGTCCATCCGTTTTTCTGTCTGTCTGTCACCAGACTATATCTCTTGAAATTTTTAAAGGTGATGTATTTCCGTTGCCGCTATAACAACAAATACTATAACCGGAATAAAATAAATAGTTAAGGGGGCTTTGGAAAACACGGGTATTCCTAAGGGAAACCCAATTTAGTTGGGAAAAAGGCTAGGGAGACGAATGTTTGAATTCTTTTTGTGTCGTGAATTGTATTGGGTAATTAATTTTGTTTTTAGTATGGTTTTTTTTTATGGTAGGTAATATCATCCAATGACAAATCCCGCCCTTGGGCGCAGCGGGAAGTAGTGTCAGACTCTTACTGACTAAAAACCTACACCGTTCCTTCTTGCCTTGCCTATCGTGCCGGGGCCGGGCATTCCTTTCGGAAGTTAACCCATGACCCCAGTAGGCTTCGACCCTGCCTGCCTGCAGCTAGCAGGCTGGGCCTCTTCGGTGTGCTGACAGCTCCTTGAGGCGCGCGGGAACAGAACTCGCCGTCGACGACTTGGGCTCGGTCCGGTCGGTTACCGGACTACGTGCATCCGGACAGCGTGCTTTTAGTATGGTAGTCATTTATAAACATCATGAGAGAGAGTTGGGAAAATCAAACCAAAATGGCGATTAACCTTCGATGTAAGTAACAGATTTACGGTCTCAATTGAAGCGGGGGGCTGCGCGTAATCATAGCAACGACGGCCATTTTGGTTCAAATTATTTGCCGCGTATTATAACAGATTTTCGGGTTTTAATCGAAATGCGGGGCTGCGTGTAAGCATAGCAACTATAGCCATTTTGGTTCAAATTATTTGCCGCGTATTATAAGATGATAATCCTCAGTTATTTATTTGATATGTTACGCACAAAGCGGACCTTTCATTATTAATTATTAATGATAATTACGTATAATTAATAGGTTCTGTCTACCCAAACACATCTGTATTTTTTTTTCCGATAATTTTTTTTTTAATGTATGTGTTAAATGTGTTTATACGTAATTTATTATTATAAGCAAACTAATTTCAATGATACTTAATTCATTCATAAAATTAGAGTTATTATGCACTTTTTTGTGTTTTTTTTTTACATTGAAGTAAAAAGTTGTTTTTTTTTTGTAAAAAGTTTTTATTTCACACTCTTTAATTGTAGTACCGCTCAGCCAAACTTAAAAAGATACCTTCCGCCATTCGGTTCCATCATCAAATCATCATGACAATTTTATTAATACCAAAGACAGCTACAATACGCTGATTTATTAAAGAATTCCGTTTCTTACCTACCTTCCCGATTCATCATCAGATCAGTTCTATGTATCCCCTCCCCTCCTTCCTTCAGTCAGTCACCGACTACATGTATAAACAAAGCCATTTTACTTGTTACGACAGTTCTGCTATGATTTTTTTAAGAGTTCCATTCTTTAGCTTCGAAGTTCATCATCAGATCAAAACAATATTTCTATCGGACCAACTCGGGACTATAACCTTTCAACCAAAGCAAAAATTTGCGAAATTGGTCCACAATTGACCGAGATATCGGTGAACATACATAAAAAAATACATACAGCCGAACAGAGAACCTCCTCCTTTTCGAAGTCGGTTAAAAAGGCGATTTTTGGAGATTACGCATGCAGAGCAAATCCGCATGCGTCGTTTAATCCGCACGATATTAAAAACACCCTTCAATTGAGACCCAAAACCCGCGGCAAATAAGTTGAACTAAAATGGCCGTCGTGGCTATGGTTACGCGCAGTCCCCGCACTGTACCGCATTTCGATTGAGACCTGAAAATATGTTACTGCACATTGAAGGTTGAACGCCATTTTAATTCAACTTATATGCCGCGTACAATGCTGCTTATTTCAAATCAAATTTCTTCCAGTAATCCTAAGAGATTAAGAATAAATATTATATACAATCTTTGTTATAATATATAAAAATGAACAGCTGTTCGTTAGTCTCGCTAAAACTCGAGAACGGCTGGACCGATTTGGTAAAATTTTGGTCTTTAAATATTCGTGATAGGAATTCTAGGGATTTAAACGATGAGGAAATAAGGGAAAATTCGCTAAAAATGAAATCCTACTATCAGACGGTACGAAGTTTGCGTCGTGTTGCGCCGACCCCAAATAAAACGGAACAAGGGCAGGAAGATGATGATGATGAGGTGGAGTGAAGTTTTCTGGGTCAGCTAGTAGTGTATAAAAAACAAAAGCGATAACATGTGAAATCTTAAATCTATATACAAAAGAAAGTCGTGTTAGTTTCACTATTTATAACTCGAGAACGGCTAAACCGATTTGGTTGAAAATTGGTGGGAAGGTAGCTTAGAACCAGCAACAGGACATAGGATAATTTTTATCCCGTTAAATAATAATAAATAAAAAAAACAAAACCTGCTCATTTATTAGTATAGTGTAGAGTAGGGTAGGGTAGATTAGGGTAGAGTAGGGTAGAGTAGGGTAGAGTAGGGTAGAGTAGGGTAGAGTAGGGTAGAGAAGGGTAGAGTAGGGTAGAGTAGGGTAGAGTAGGGTAGAGTAGGGTAGAGTAGAGTAGAGTAGGGTAGAGTAGGGTAGAGTAGGGTAGAGTAGGGTAGAGTAGGGTAGAGTAGGGTAGAATGGGAGCGAAGCCGCGGGCAAAAGCTAGTAATGCATAAATGTAACTTTTTGACTCATTTGATGATTTAATGCCGTTATTCGTCAAGTCACGTATGAACGATAAAATAACCATGCGTACAGAATTGTAATAGTTTTACCATTACATAATTTTGAAGCTGATTATGTGATGAATCATGGGTGTGTCATCAGGGGCGCCGCGCCGGCTTTTAGAAACCTCACGCTCATTTGATGATTCGAAATAATGGCAAAGTGTAAGAAGAGAAATGCACACTGATCGACCGATAAATAAATAAATGTCCGGAGTCCGCGCGAAGTTAATTTTAATTATTAAAATTTACATAGATTTCAATATCGGCTTTTTTTATGGTAGATAAAATCATCCAATGACAGATCCCGCCCTTGGGCGGAGCGGGCCGGGCCTTCTTTACAGAAACTGACCCATGACCCCAGCAGGCTTCGACCCAGTCTGCCTGCAGCTAGCAGGCTGGGCCTCTACGGTTTGCTGACAGGTCCTTGAGGCGCGCGGGAACAGTAAGCGCCGTCAACGACTTGGGCACGGTCCGGTCGGTTACCGGACGATCGGACAGCGTGCTACCCATTGCACGCCGTCCGCAAGCCCGCGTCTACGATGGCCGGAACTCGGGATCGGAATCCCGGTGGTGGCTGAGGCGGGCGCCCCGTTGCCTTTGAGTTGTTATAGTTTCTGAGATTTCTTGATTACCTACCTAATCAGTGAGTGGTATTTCGCTTTTATATATTACTAGCAACCCGCCCCAGCTTCGCATGGGTGCAATGGTGATATTAAATATGTTATGCATGTATTATACATAAAAACCTTCCTCTTGAATCACTCTATCTATAAAAACAACCGCATCAAAATCCGTTGCACAGTTTTAAAGATCTCAGCATACAAAGGGACAGACAGCGAGAAGCGACTTTGTTTCATACTACGTAGCGATAGATTGTGTTTAACCGTAAATATTTTTTAGTTATACAACAAATATCGTAAGTTCTAAAATAAGCACTTTGAGATACAGTTAATTAATAAAATAATAAAATTCAATTTAATAAATATCTGTGTCTGAGCTAGATAACTTGTATCTTTGTTTCAAACAACAGCACTCTTACCTTGCCGGTTATAAATTTAATTGTAAACAAGAAAGATTAGTATTCAACGTATTAATGATAATTGTATTTTTATTTTATTATTTGTTTTGAATGTCATCTGATTAGTAATAATTTGTCGTCCCAAAGGGCAATGGAAAGGGCTATGCTCAGAATTTCCTTGCGTGATCGAATCAGGAATGAAGATATCCGCAAGAGAACCAGGGTTGCCGACATAGCACTGGGCACATTGCACGCAGAACAGATGGCCGTTGGGACCGAAAGGTTCTGGAGTGGCGGCCGCGTACCGGAAGATGCAGCGTTGGACGCACAAGGTGGTCAAGGTCGCTGGATGCGAGACGCAAAAGACCGGCCATTGTGGCGACGCTTGGGGGAGGCCTATGTCCAACAGTGGACGTCTTTCGGCTGAAATGATGATGATGATGATGATAACGTCGTCTAGTCTCAACCTAAGCAGAGCTTGTGTTATAAGTACTAGACAACTGATAAATATACTTATATATTTTTGAATATGTGAAAAATTACACCCAAACACAGAACAGATGATCGTGCTCATCACACAAACATTTGTCCTGGAATCGAACCCATGACCTCCGGCTTAGCAGTCAGGGCCACTAACCACTAGACCAAGAGGCCTGTCATAGATGTCATTGATTATGTTACGTTGTTATAGTCAGTAGAGATGGGAGTATATTGTTTCTTTGGTTATTTATCGATGTTAAGTAAAATGTTACTAAACAATGTTTTTTTTTGTTTCTTTCTTTCTTTCGCTGAAAATTAAGTTAGGTTTATCATCTCTAAATAACTGTCAAACCTTCATTTTTAGTTCTCATATAAAAGTTATCTACCGAATGAATAATCAGGCCGAGTGCCGCCTATGTCCTAGCACCTATAAAATTAAGACAGATTTGTATGCATTATGTAATTTGGTTCGCATAGAAAAATATTAGGCGTTTTTATTCTTAAAAACTTGAGTGACGACAAGAAATGCATGCGAAATACTACAGCACAATATCAGCAATCTAAAATACCATTAACAAGCTTTTGCGATTTTGAATACAAAGTTTTTCATAAACAAAGGGGCCATTCAAGTATTACGTAAGCACTACAGAGGTGGTTTTTGCTTTTCCACTCCTTGAGGCGCGTGTGGAACACCAAGCGCCGTCGACGACTTGGGCTCGGTCCGGACGGGTACCGGACGGTCGGACGGCGAGCTACCCATTGCTCGCCGTCCACAAGCCCGCGCCTAAGGTGGCCGGAAATCGGGATCGGAACCTCTGCGGCGGCTGGAGTGTGCAGACTCCTCCTTTGATAGCATTACTGCTTCGCAGAAGGAGGCGACCGCCTTCTATTTAATAACCTCCAAAAATAAATTTAGGTTTTTAAACCCTTCAACCGCCGTCGGAAATATCCGACAAACGCTCTCGCGTTTATTCCGCCACGGTCGGACATCCACGACCATCTCGTTAGCTCTTCTATTGTCTATGTGGACTGAGATGAAGTACCCAGTCGCAAACACACGACCCTGGTGAATAGGACACGAAAACACTCGTCGAACTAATCCGACGCGAGTGGTTAAAGGAGTAATATAGTTTACTCTGAAACAGCAATATTGCCGGACTAAAAAAAAAAAACAATGCCCTTACACTAGGAATTACTCCTGTATTATCAGTACGTTCCTAAAAAAATAAAAGGACATACACAAGACACTCAGACTCGAAACACCTATTCAGGCCATACAAATATTTGCAACGTGCGGGAATCGAACCCGCAACTCGCAGCGCAGCAGTCAATCTCCCAACCACTGCGCCAACTGAGCAAAAAAAATCTATCAAGGTATTTATGGGTCTGAAAACTGCAGTTACTTATTAAAAGGGTATTCGATTCAATCATTCATTGCATTGAGGTCATTAATTGTTAATGGTTTATTATGTAAATAAGTGTATAAGCTAAAATAATTATTGATAGGCTCGCGTTTAATAGGTATATTTTTAAATATTTTTTTATATAATTTATTTTAAATTTTAGCCTTAAAAACCAATTTATAATTATTATTTGTCAAAGGACTTTACGAAGGTATTTATTTACTTATTTAACTGTTTAAATATTTATGTAAACATAAAAAAATTAAAAGAAAAGAATAAGGAAAACAGAAAAATAGGTACAAAGGTGATGCTAATTTTTTAGTAAAATTACTTCCAGCATACCTTTTTTCCTTAAGTTTGTATTGATTTTGAATAATTTAAATAGAGAATAAAAAAATTGATAAGCGAAACAAATTAAGCGCATCAGTACTTATCTCTGATTTTATCCACAATTGTCTATAAAAACAAAAATGTTTCTCTAATTTTAACACAAGCATCAATTAAAAAAAAAGTAAATACCTGTCAAAATTCCCGCCACGCGTATCCTTCAAAATCTCACTCTTTAAAAAAATATAATTTAAAAAAATAAAATTTAAAAAATCACGATCACAGCCGATTTAAAAGAAAAAGAAAAGAACAGTTCTAATTTTGAATTTGAATCACTATTCCGCCTTATTCGTCGGGCTCAAACGTCTTTTCACATGAGACCATCGGTCGAAATGATCGGTGAATGAAAACTGTTATTAGTGAACAGAAACTTATATAGGCGTTTGCGCCAGCGCAATTGAACGGTGCCATGAAAATTTTAAATCGTATTCACATTGACTTTGTAATGAACAAAGAAAGTCCGCTGCGAACTTTGCTCGCAGGATTTACAGGCTAGTAATTCCTTTTCTTTTTTTTTCAGGGTTTTATCTTTATGCTTTATTGTACACAAAACATTTAATATAGTACACAGTAATTTGATAAATAATTCATATACAAAGGCGACCTTAACTCAACCATGAGTTTTCTTCCAGCAAACCTTTGAGTGACAGAGAATGAAAACAGTCGAGGGTAGTAAATCAAGTGTACAATAAAAACTTACATAAATAAGTCTAATATATAAAAATATACCGTCTGGTACCCATAACACAAGCTCTGCTTAGCTTGGGACTAGTCGGTGTTGTGTGATGTTTGTGGAATATTATATTATTATATTATATACGTACATACTAGAAAATACAAATCAATACAAATATTATGTAACTGACAAAAAACGTGAAAGAAAAAAAATCTAAATCTAAAAAACCTAATCCTTATCCTTAACAAAATAAAAAAAAAAAAACGTTTGAAAAATGGAACGAAAAATCAAATGTTTAATTTTTTGTGTGACCTTGACATATAGGTATTTCGTCACATTAGAATAAATTAAGGATTTGGTCATAATGACACTAAGTATATAGAAGTAGCTAAAAAAAACTGGCTAAGTTCGAGTCGGACTCGCGCACGAGGGATCCGTCCGTCGAAAAAAAAAAAAATGGCAAAAAATCACGTTTGTTGTATGGGAGCCCCATTTATTTTATTCTGTTTTCAACAGAAATACAACATCGGTGAAAACGTCCATCTGTCTCGCTATCACGATTCATGAGATGCAACCTGGTGACAGACCTGGGATCATGGGTTAACTTCCGAAAGGAATGCTCGGCCCCGGCACGATAGGCTACGAAGGAACGGAGTAGGTTTTTAGTCAGTAAGAGTCTGACACTACTTTCCGCTCCACCCAAGGGCGGGATTTGTCATTGGGTGATTTTACCTACCATAAAAAAAAACCTGGTGACAGACGGACAGAAAGAAAGACGAGTGGACAGCGGAATTTTAGTATTAGGGTCCTTTGGGTACGGAATCCTAAACACGTAAGTTTCAGAATAAAAACAAAAAGCCATGAACCTTCTTTATATCGATTAGTTGACAAGGTAAATATTTTTTCTGTCATTTATAAAGGTGAAAATAAATGGTAGGGTTGGGTAAGAGGATAAAGCTATTCTAAATAAATAATATCTGACATAATTTATCATCATCATCATCAGCCTTTTAATGTTCCCACTGCTGGGACACAGGCCTCCTCTCTAGGAGAGGGAATGGGCCGTAATCCACTACGCGGGCCCGGTGCGGATTGGTGGATGTCACATGTCTTCGAATTTTTTGGTTCTAGGACATGCCGGTTTCCTCAAGATGTTTTCCTTCACCGTTCTAAGAGCAGTGGTGATGATATTACTGGGGTCAAAGGGTATGTGAAAATGGCATCCGGGGCCCTGGGACCAAGGCGAAGAATGGAACAGGGTAGGTTTTTAGTCAGTAAGAGTCTGCCACTACTTCCCGCTCCACCCAAGGGCGGGATTTGTCATTGGATGATTTTACCTACCGAAAAAAAAAAAGTGGTGATGATATAAATTACACCAAGTAATGCACCTGGTTGGGTTTGAACCCGTGACCTATAATTCGTAAGTCGGGGCCGTTACCACTCAGCCACCACTGCTCTCTAATACTTATACTTTGACATACGAGTAATAAAATAATGTCACGTATTCACAATTTAATTTAAATCTATATACACCGTTAAATTTTGGTCGTCTTAATCCCGTAGAGGGTCGATTCGGTACATGAAACACTATCGATTTGTAAAGATAAAAATTAAATATAAAGTACTTTTTTTAAACTCGAATTAATTTACGCATGTACGAAATTGATTTCTTTAAGTTAACGTCAGCTGATCGAGGCCAATGAACTGTAGGTAGTTAGCACGCAACGACCGACGACTCCCTACAAGCTCATTGACTCGTTTACTTAAAGAAATTAATTTCGTATATGCGTATATTAATTCGAATTGTAGAAAAAAAAGTACTTTATTATTTAATTTTATCTTTATAAATTGATAGTGTTTCATGTACTGAATCGATCCTCCATGGGATTAAAACGACCAAAATTTAACAGTGTATATAATTCAATAATAATGACGACAAAAATAAATCAAAATATCTGACATCATTTACCAATACATCATATACATCTATTAGATCAATTAATTAATTGCTCACAATAATTAATTGCATTAATTGTTACTTATCCTTCATCCTCTCTCCTAACTTTGCTGTGCCCGACAGGGTCCATATTGTTCTTGCAATATTTTATACCATCTATGTTCTTAATATGGACTGCAATAAAGTATTGAGTATTGAGTATTAAATAGCTAAATTATTCTCAGACCAAATAAATATATAGTAAAAAATTTCATAAAAATCGGTCGGTTCTGATGAAGTTCATTATTAAACATTGGGACACGACATTATACAACATTATTTTTAACATATGCGAAACCTGAATAGAGTTTGTTCAGAATCAGTAACTGAATCGATTCTATTTATATAGGGTGACTGGTATTTAATGAACGATACTTAAACGCGTAATTGTAGTCATGACAACCAACAACTTTTACTATGGGACCAAACCTGAAATCGCGAAAAAAATCAGCCAAGTTTAGTACATTTTGACCAGTTAGGCGATAACAAATATACTGACCAGCTGATTTTTTTTTGCGATTACAGATTTGGTCCCATAGTAAAAATTGTTTGTGATCATGACTACAATCACGCGTTTAAGTATCGTTCACTTTACCAGTCACCCTATATACCATGTTAAATTTTTTCCCAAAAATTTCCCACCGACATTAAGTACAACACAGGTCACGGCAGGTCATAGCGGGCTTTAAGCGTCAGCGCACAGTTGGGTGCGGGAGCAAAACAACCCCTCAGTCGCCCAGATGGCCCGGTGGCCATGTATTTGTACTGACAACCAGGTAGCATAAGAAGCTTAAGATTTTGTGATTTTTCATGATACAGTTATGAAATTTCGTATATAAATTCTTTACATAATATAATAACGATTCAGTTACTGATTCTGAACAAACTATATTCGAATTTCACATACCTATACTAAAAATAATGTTGTATATATTCTCTTTGCATATTTAAAATGAAAATAGTCCTAGAGCCGAAAGCACCCGAGAGCTCCCGGGAGTTGCTGAGAGCTGCCGAGAAGCGCCGAGAGCTACAGCCGAAAGCCACCGAGAGCCACCGATAGAAAGACTAAAGAAACGACGCAAGGAATATTTATGTAAAATATGCCTAATATGGCTAGAAAAGTGACTTTTGACATGATGATGCTGATGCGTCATTTCAAAGAAGACCAGGAGGATGATGGAAAATATATATATATATTTTTTTAAACTGTTTTAATGTATCTAGTTACTTCGACCGGCATCGCCCGCATAAAAGTAGAAAATTATCCCAAGAAAACATACTTTCAGGATAAAAAGTATCCTATGTGGTATTCCAGGACATAGTCTACCCGTGTTCCGAATTTAATTCAAATCCGTTCAGCCATCACAGAGTAAAGAAGTAACAAACAAACATACACACACACCCAAAAACTTTCGCCATTATAATATTAAAGAGACTCCTTACTTTCAGTCAGGGGAGTAGACACTGCTGCATCAGTTGTGTCCAATGGTGCAGGGCCCCCAGGTTTCAGAGGCCCCGACTTATGAAACGATGAATTTGTAAAAGGTGGTCCACTTACTCAATGTTTTATTAATGAAAGGCTCATCATTATTCATCAATGAAATTGTCCTACTCTGACACTTAATTGCTGGTAGGGTTTATTTCGTAATATTTAAGTAACTAATGACAGTCCCATATCATGTTCAGACAATTACTGTCCATTCCAGGTTGCCTAGAAGAGAACACGGAATGCGATAAGGCCACCCATTGCATGTGTTTTAGATATAAGCTTTTAATTCATATGTTTCTTGTTGTAAGTATAATAAAGTACACTATATAAAATTCCATCATCGGACTACCAGACGTACGACGTTGCGCCACGGGTACATGGTGGACATCCCACCTATACGCACAAAGCGTTTTGGGAAAACATTCATTGTGCGTACAGATAAGGAGTGGAATTTCTTGCCGGAGTCTGTGTTTCTTGATGACTACTCATACAATCGGGTACCTTTAAGTCAAGAGTGAATAGGTTACTTCTAAGTAAGCGCGCTCCATCATCGAACGCATCGTCGCTTTCCATCAGGCGAGATAGCGGTCAAGCGCGAACCTATCAACAATAAAATAATAATACGTCAAAAGGTATGGTTTTCTAAGGTAGTAGTGTGACCAGTGTGACACAGTCGGCGTTACCTACATAGTAGCATGAGATGACATCACGCCTGTATTCTTCTAAAGGTCGAGAAAAAAAAATTATTCGACTTTGCCGCAGTCGGACGAAAAAGGGGGTCCCATTTTTTATTAAACACGGCTCTTCGAGACTATCTACGCCACTGTTTTTAATCGTAGACTAATTGTTTTATTGATTTCGAATAAGCTTTGATAATAATATTTAGAAAACAGTATATTTATCATTTCATTATAGCTTTTTCTTTTTGGTGGGGAAAAATCATCCAATGACATCTCCCACCCTTGGGCGGAGCGGGAGATAGTATCAGACTTTTAGTAACTAAAAACCCACCCCGTTCCTTCGTTGCCTTTCAAACCAGGGCTGAGCCTTCTTTTCAGAAGTAGACCCTTGGCCCCAGTAGGCTTCGACCCGGTTGGGTCCCTACGGTTTGCTAACATCTTCTTGAGCTGCGCGTGGACCAGTACGCGTTATCGATGACTTGGGCCCGGTCTGGACGATTACCGGACAGTCGGATAGCGAGCTACCCGTTGCTTGCCGTCCGCAAGCCCGCGCCTACGGATCCGTCAACAGGCATGGTTTTCTAAGGCAGGAGATAGTGTGACACAGTCGGCGTTACCTACAAAGTAGCATGAGATAACATCACGCCTGTTTTCTTTGAAGTATCAGCAGTGAATCTATAGTACAGTGAATCGCCAGTCAAGTTTCAGTGCCATGTAAATATGAGAGAGCCCGACTCGCCTTTGTCAAATTCGAGCTTGGTTTAACGCGTTCAGATCGGGACCTCAGGAGTAGGTACTTGGTATCCGAAGGCGCAAATTTTCATATGGCTACATCACCGCCCCATGAACCCAAAGTCTTGCCGAGCGGGGTGCGCCACCGGTGGGCACGGACAGGATTAGACAGGAATTATGTTTTCTCTCTCTTTCTGGGGGCCTGGAGTTCTAAGATACAGACTTAGGCCTAGTTTAGACTCCAGATCTCCCAAAAATTACAAAATTGTATGATTTCCTTTCGTTATTCCGCCCAAATAACTTATTTGGTAGTTTGAAATGTAATTTGTGAAGGTAAATAAACGTATTTTGTTTTTTTTTTCTTCTAATAAGCAAGTAATCGTAATATAAGGTATTTGAAATTGAAAGTATAGTGTGACGTGGCCACCGACGGTACACCCCGCCGTATCAGCAAATACTCCGTGCTCCACCGGTGGTACACGCCGATCTGAACGTGCTAAAAGCTTGTTGCTTGATCTAACGCAATCCATGCGATGTTTAATGAAAAAGCATCTCGAAAAAAATGAAAACGCCTAAAAATTCTGTTGGTTTTTGGTAATTTTAGTACGTTACGGCAACCCTCAGTGCGCGAATGCGACACGAACTTGGTCAGTTTTTTAAATAAAACATTTTGCAGAAGCAGTGGATTTAAGAGTATCTTTAAGTTTTCCTTGAGATACTTTGCCCGACTTGGGGATCGCTCTGAACAACTGACGATATACACCGTTAAATTTTGGTCGTTTTAATCCCGCGGAGGGTCGATTCGGTACATGAAATACTATCGATTTGTAAAGAGAAAATTAAAAAATAAAGTACTTTTTTCTAATTGGAATTAATTTACGCATGTATGAAATTAATTTCTTAAAGTAAACGTCAGCTGAGCGAAGCCAATGAACTGTAGGCAGTTAGTACGCAACGACCGACAACTACCTACAATGTCATTGACTCGTTTATTTAAAGAAAAAAAGAAATTAATTTCGTATATGCGTATTCGAGTTTTTGAAAAAAATATTTTAATTTTTTTTCTTTACAAATCGATAGTATTTCATGTACCGAATCGACCCTCCGCGAGATTAAAATGACTAAAATTTAACGGTGTATATAGACCTACCATAAAATATGCCCATATTTAGGCATATTTTTCACTTTGAACTAATTTATGTTTCATATTCCTTTTTTCGAAGAATCCCAAATGTTTAAATGAATGGAATGCGCAAGCGGTGCTATTTAAAATTGATTTTGAACTCGTAACTAATGTGGTATGCGGTGATAAAATATTCAAACTAAAATGGTTTTTGCAGAGATTTGTTGCCAAGTGAAATTTATAGACTGATTTTTCATTAAATACGAGCAGCATAGCCTAACTCAGCATCAGCCTTGTAATGTTCACACTGTTGGGACTCAGGCCTCCTCTCTAAAAGAGGGGATGGGCCGTAATCCACCACGCGGGCCCAGTGCGGATTGGTGGATGTCACATGTCTTCGAATTTTTGGTTCTAGAACATGCCGGTTTCCTCACGATGTTTTCCTTCACCGTTTTGAGAGCAGTGGTGATGAAATAAATTACACAAAATACTTAGTGCGCCTGGCTGGGTTTGAACTTGCGACCTCAACTCGTAAGTCGGGGCCGTTACCACTCGGCCACCACTGTTCAAAAACACTTTTACACGTCCATTTTTTTGTCAGTTTAAATTAAATGAGGCAGATGTTTCCTAGCTGACTACCCTGAGAAGAAACAAAACCAAACTCAGGAGTCAAAGTCTCTTTCAAAGTCCCTATAGCAACCAATCGACTGAAAAGTAAGAATTGCCAAATTTAAGTGGCAGCGGGCAGGATACATTGCTGACAGAACAAATAGTCGATGGGCACGAAAGGTTCTGAAATGGCGGCCGCGCTACTGAAGACGCAGCGTTGGAAGGCCTCCTACAAGATGAACCAATGACCTGGTGAGGGTTATGAGAATCTGATGGATGTGACGCACATGGCAATATTCAAGATTCAAAAGCATTTATTTCAAATAAACCATTTACAGGCACTTTTGAAAGGTCAAGGAGTCAGCCTGTCAGAAAAAAAATGATGCTAATTGCACATTCCAAAGCCTAGATCTCTATGGAGAAGAATGTGTAAGAAACTCCATGGACACTCTTTTCAATCATTTTATGTATAAAAATATCTCGGTTGCATGTTTCTTGTCGCTGGTAATTATATGAGACGATATCAATAAAACAAAGAGGAAAAAAAAGACATTCTAAATATAGATATTAAAATAAACCACTGGCAGCTAAGAGATGACCAGTCTCAACTGACAGCGCCCGTTCACGGACATGACGCGTATATCAGCACCACTCAGCTCAACTATTTTGAAGGGAACCGAATGATCCAACACGCGCGCCACCATCAGTGAGACATTTGAGTGAGCATGACAAACTCTCAACTACCATGCTCATTTATGTCAAACAAGTCCAATATTAACCAAAAACCATAAATTGCTCCATGGTTTTGATTTGGTTTTGAATTGCTTTCGGCTTAAATATGAATTACGGCGATGTATCTCGATTTATTTGGTATCATCGCAGCGTCATCTTCTTCCATATCTGAGTAGTCACCTCTTTTCTGAGCATATTGTCTTTGACCCAGTCTGCCCATAAATTTTGTCACACTAAAAAAGTAACGAATCTTTTTTCTTTCCAAATTTATATTTGGAACGAGGCTAATTCATTCAAATACTGTATAGTTTTGACATATTTCAGTGTAGCTTTCCCGCTATTTCTAATGAATAAAAATGGAGTAGTGTACTGTCACAAAATGGATCAAAATGTTGGGCTGTGAAAAAGATGGATGAAAAAAGATTGCATGAATGTGCGGAAATGAGAATGGTGAGATGAAAGAAAACAGTACAGGACCTATAAAAACAGTTCATTTTCCGAATTGATTTACGAAGATTTTTCCGATTCACACCTTTTTTTTCCTGAGGTAACTACAAATTTACAGTTTTCAGATTTTTTCCTATACTTGTGCTATAAGACCTTGCTTCATGCCAAATTTCAGGGTTATAGATCAACGGGAAGTACCCTATGAATTTTAATTCCCTTGAGATTGTCGAAATATACATTTCATGCGTTATAAACGGCCGAATCTTTTTTTTTCGTCAATCTATAAGTTTGATTTCTTCACAGCTTTATGAGACCGAAGACTTGAGTATATTATTATGGTTTTAATATCAACTCGATACCTCCATGTGTTCCCTAGATAAAAATTCTTGACAGACAAACGGACAAAAACATTATCCTATAAGGGTTCTCTTTTTCTTTTTGAGATGCGGAACCCTAAAAACGTGTTGCGCTGACCCCAAGAAACAGGACATGTGACAGATTTTTCGGCAATACAGCACCCGGCAATAAGGCATGTACTATCCAGGCTTAGCTTGCTGCCAATGTTCAGTACCGAGCATTGGGTTTAGGGCACAATTCCCAAGTCGGGTTTAACTTAAACTCATTTATTTTAAATAGACCATTTACAGGCACTTTTGAATTGTCAAAATGTCGGAAAGTAAAAAAAAAATGAAGCTAAATTACACGTTCCAAAGCGTAGATCTATATGGAGAAGAACGTGTAAGAAACTCCATGGACACTCTTTTTAAATCATATTATAAGTTATATTATCTTGGTTGCATATTTCTTGTCGCTTGCATTCTGTAGAAAAGTTATAAAAAAATCTAATTAAAAATAGAGATTTAATTAAGCCACTGGAAGCTAAGAGATGACCAGTCTCAACTGACGGCGCCCGTTCACGAGCATGACACGGTTAAATGCCTAGGGAGTTTTCATTATAATATATTACGAAATTTTCAGAAGCGTAGAATTAGAACTGATGAAGAATCGTTACTTTTGTATTAATTTTAATTTACTCATATGAACATTATATTTGTAACTATTTTGATAATAAATCACCGCCCAGAATCGGGAACAGGATCCAAGCTAAAATACAGGGCTCCAAAGAAAGGCATCGTCATATCCAGAAGTGCGGTCGGCTTTTTGAATCAATCCCTTGATCTAGTCGCCTAACGAGAGCCTCCTAAGATGTTGGTCGAAGCTTGTGGCTATTAAGTCATTGGCTGATACGACTATCGGTGCAATGATCGCTGAGTCCACATCTCAGATGACGACAAACGAGCGTACTCAATTTTGTTTTCTTGAAATCTTTTGGACTATAAGTCGAGGTGTTTTTTTTTCGGTGGGAAAGTCATCCAATGACATCTCCCGCTTTTGGGTGGAGCCGAAGATAACGTCAGACTTTTATTGACTAAAAACTGACTCCTGTTCCCTTTTTATCATCCGCAAGCCCGCGTCTACGGTGGAAGGAAATTGGAATCGGCGGCTGGGCCGTGAGGCTCTTTTGCTAGCATTAAGTACTGCTTCGCAGAAAAAGCCGAGGCGTTACGTCATAATGCCATACCTAAACTTAAACTCATATTATTTTAAATAGACCGTTTACAGGCACTTTTGAATTGTCAAAATGTCGGAAAGTAAAAAAAAAATTAAGCGTAGATCTATATGGAGAAGAACGTGTAAGAAACTCCATGGACACTCTTTTTAAATCATATAATTATGATTATAATTATTTTTAATTATTATCTTGGTTGCATAATTCTGGTCGCTTCTCTTCTGCACTATGTAGAAAAGTAAAAAGAAAAGAAAAGAAAAATAAGATTTAACTAAGTTACGTCATAATGCCATACCTCTGGAGCCTTTTATTTCACTAAGGATAGGCTCACGTTTGACCACTATCTCACGTGATGGTAAGAGATGATGAAGCCAATGATGGAGCACAGTTGCTCAGAAGTAACCTATTCACTCTTGATTTCAAGACTTCTGAGTTGTAGCTATCAGGAAACATAGACGCCGGCAGGTAATTCCACTCCTTAGCTGTAAGCATAATGATTGAGCCCAAGTCGTCGAGGGCGCGTAATGTTCCACTCGCGCCTCAAGGAGATGTCAGTAAATCGTAGGGGCAGGGTGGAAGCCTACTGGGGCCAAGGGTCTGCTCCTGAAAGGAAGACTCGGCCCTGGTATGTAAGGCAACGAAAGAACAGGAGTGGATTTTTACTCAGTAAAACTGACACACCTTAGCACTCCGCCCAAGGGCGGGAGATGTCATTGGATAATTTTCTCATCTAAAAAAAGCAGTATAATGATCGTCTTCCCATAACGCTTTGTACGTTTGGCTCTCCTGTGACACCGTGATGGAACGCACTTGGTGGACCTCCTCCGGGACAGGCGAACATAAGCATAGCATAATCAGCCTTATAATGTTCCCCCTGCGGGGACATAGGCCTCCTCTCTAGGAGAGGGAATGGGCCGTAATCCTCCACATGGGCCCAGTGCGGTTTGGTGGAGGTCACATGTCTTCGAATTTTTTGTTCTAGGACATGCCGGTTTCCTCACGTTTTCCTTCACCGTTTTGGGAGCGGTGGTGATGAAATAAATTACACAAAGTAATGCGCCTGGCTGGGTTTGAAAACGCCAGGGCCGTTGCCACTCGGCCACCACTGCTCCTACAGGCGAACAATATTGTTCAATTCAGAAAGCATACCTCTCAAGATATCAACCCTGGCTACCCACATTACAGCACAGTCATGAACATACACAATTGATTGAACGCACACCACTGGCTCTGTTGCCCGATGCCAGCTCAATTGCCCCTGATGCAAATATGATTATGGCAATAATCGTTCATTGAAGCCGTCAGTTGCAATGATGCAGTTGAATTTGCTGTGTATAAGTTGATGTAGTAGTGGGTATAGGATCTGTTGCTATGGCCCTGGTTGTTATCCAGTTCAGATATTGCACTTATAGCTGTATAAGAGGAGGGAATGAAGACGGAAAGGCATTCTGCCTAAAAAGGGAACTACTTGGGTATACAATGGTGGAAGGGTGTTATAAATTTGACCTGTCTGTCTGTGTGTCTGTTCATAGCATCGTAGCGCCCAAACGAATGGACCGATTTTGATGGGGATTTTTTTGTTTGAAAGCTTAATTTAGATGGTTCTTAGCTACAATTTATGAAAAGAAAGAAAGAAAAGAAAGAAAGAAAAAACATTTATTTGAAACTCGCACAAAAAATAAAAGAAAACAATATTTAAAGATTAAGAAGACTTGTGCGAGGCCATAAAGGCTCCTATCTCAGCATATGCTGCGATATTTTAACAAAAAGAAAACTAAAATAACGCAGCGCTGGTATTCTGATAGGGCTTGGTGATGAACTTCTGTGCAGGTATTCAAGGTCATCAGCTCATTTGTTAACTGCGGTAGGGTTTTTAAACACTTAATGGGTGTGTACTTTATTTTAAACATATGTTTGACTTAATATTTGAAATACTCGTGTACAATCTGGTGCCATTTAGCTGGTCTGATGATAGAGCTCGAAGAAGGACCCTGCATTGCCTATTAACATAGTAAACCTATCGAGTTTGGGCTCATTAGATTCGCCTTAACTAGTGCTATACATTTCTTATGATGACAAGGACCTGATGCTAGAACTGGGAGCTGGCTGATGGAACTTTGGAACGCCTACTAGTACCTAAACCCATCGAGTTTGGGCTTATTAGATTCGTCTTGACCATTTCTAAACTTTTCATGTTGATGACAAGGGCTGTCGGGGGTTTTATAAAAAACATAATTTTATAATTATTTGTAATACAATATATTATTGCATAATTTAAGTCCACCAAGTCCGTTCCATCATCGGACCACTAGACGTACGGCGTTGTGCCATCGGTACGTGGTGGTGGGATGTCCTAAACGTACAAAGCGTTTTAGGAACACATTCATTATGCGTACAGCTAAGAAGTGGAATTCCCTGCCGGAGTCTGGTTTTTTCCTGATAGCTGTAATCAAGGGGTCTTTAAGTCAAGAGTGAATAGGTTACTTCTAGGAAAGCGTGCTTCATCGTCGGCCACATCGTCGCTTATCATCATGTGAGATAGTGGTCAAACGCGAGCGCTGTGTGCTCATCGCATTGTGCATGAGGGCACCACTTTATGCTGAGCGTTCGGCCATTTTGCACGGATTTTGGCGCATATCTTTCCTTTAAAATGTTGTTTGTTTAGTTTTTAGTTGCGTCATACCGTGTAAATAAACTGTTTTTCTTTCTTTCTTTTCTTTCCTATCATTAATACAAATATAAAAAAAATTGTATAATATGTGAAACCCGAAATATGTGTCTAGTATTTTTTATGTAAAGAATCTATGTACAAAATTTCATAACTGTATCATGAAAAATTACAAAGTTGTGCTCCTCGCCGGCCTCGTGTGCTAAGTCGAGATATTTGATTATTATTATTTCCTTTATTTATTTCTTGTACATATTTTTAACATTTTTAAATATTTCCTAAAAAAAAATATGAAAAACATTTAAATATATATAAAAACAGTAGTCCACCGGTGTCGGGAGCAGGGTCCAAGCTACCGGTGGATAGGGTTCCAGAGACAGGAACCTCCTCACAATGCGAGCCGTATCGAGGAGTACTACCTTCTCTATCAGGTCCTTGATCCAACTGCGAAACGACAGCTTCGATAGATGGTCGTCGAAGCTTTTGGCCATTGGCGGTCACAACATGATAGCCGAGTCTACATTCAACATGTCGACAATCTCGTGTGCTAAGTTGAGATATTTGATTTGTTTCTCTTTCTCAGCTTTGATTATTATTATTATTATTGATTTGCTTTCAAAAAGCCCAATAAAGGCTTCAGCATCTAAGAAGTGTTTATTGGGTTGAGGGGCTCATATGGGTTCTTAATTTCTGTCCTTGGAAGCATCCCATCTGTGAAGCTTTGTTCTAGAACATTCAAGTTAAAATATGTTTCCATGATAATGCGCAATATCGCGGTCAAAACCCTTCAATGTTAGTCGAGAATTTTTACTCTTTTGTTTTTATTCAATTATTGGGAAGGGGGAATATACACCATACCATCAACGATTGCATCACTGCTTACCATCAGGTGGGATTGCAGTCAAGCACTTGTTTAAATTAATTTGAAAAAAAAAAATGAGAAAAGAAAAATGAGGGAAAAACTATTAACAAAAAAAAAAACAAAAAAATACGACCTCGTTATTTAAGACCGACTTCAACAACAGGCTATTGTACAGTATGAAAAATAAGTTCAAATTTATTGCCATCCGCATAGATTATGGGCTTTAAAAGCGATTTGTACCAATACATCTAAAAAATAATGGTCTTTAAAAAAAATACAAAATAAACTTTATTCTATTTTACCTAGCGCTGTTTTTGAAAACGGTGGCTATTGGCTGAATTTTTTAAACGTCACAAGTCTATAATTATATGTCTTTCATAGACTGCTATTCCTTTGAGTGCCCATGATACATTTTTGTTTGTTTAATGGCGTGTGACATTTCCGAAATTTGGCGCGTTATGTCAAATAAGGCGTTTTGGTGGCTTATTTGAATAATACAACTTTTTATGCTATTTTTTTAGAGTAGTGGTGGCTGTTCCCTCTCTTAGAGAGGAGGCCTGTCCCAGCAGTGGGAACATTAAAAGGCTGATGATGATGCTATTTTTTATGTTAATACTTACAAGAATTGAAATAAAGCACTTTTTCTGGACTCTTATTTACAATACTTAATAATATTAAATCGATTCTAAAATTTAGAATTTAATTGGCTACTTAACTGATAAAATATTTAATATTTTATCAGTTAAGTAGCCAATTAAAGTTATTTTCCACTTTTTAGTGTTTTTTACATTGAAGTCGGTTGTATTTTTTTTTAAGTTTTTTATTTTAAGTTTTATTACAGAGCACCCGTACCTACTTTACACTTTTCGGCTCCATCATCAGATCATTTCGATGGTACCTTATAGCCAAAGTGTATGTAATCATGATTGTAATAATCCCAAACACGGCTAACATGAATTGATTTATTACAGTGATTCGGTGCAGCTTCATCAGTGTGCTGAGTGCGAGATGCGCGATCGAAACGTTTACCACGTTTGGCTCTCTGATTGGCTAAGAGCTTCGAGTAGGCCAATCAGTGCGACGAACGTCATAAACGTGTCGATCACGTTTACGTAAAACAAACTCACACTAGGCACTCTGTTCAGTGGTGCTATTCTCTAAGAAAACGCAGCGGTGTCGCAACGACGAACATCCAAATAGGATACATTGAATTAACAATCCAATGTATAGGTTCATTAGGTTGACAATCCAATAGACCCTATTTGGGTGTTCGTCGTTGAGGCAACGCTGCATTTTCTTAGAGAATAGCATTACAGTTCGATGTGCCTACTGGGGTCATGGGTCAGCTTCCGAAAGGAATACCCGGCCCCGGCACGATAAGCTACGAAGGAACGGGGTAGGTTTTTAGTCAGTAAGAGTCTGACACTACTTCCCGCTCCGCTCAAGGATGGGATTTGTCATTGGATGATTTTACCTACCATAAAAAAATAAAAAAAATAACTACAGTTCGATGTACCCCCTCTCTCTGTTCCTTCAGTCAGTAAGACAAAGAAAAACAAAGCAATTTATTACGATAGTTCTACTATGATCCTTTGAGGAGTACCGTACCATATCTTTAAAGTCCATCATCAGATCATAACAATACGAGACTAATGAGAGCATTTCACACTGCCATGCGATATTTTAGAAGCTGTTTATTTTCAACATGGCAACAGATTTTCCCTAAACTTTTCATACACTGCCGCTTCACTGGCGCCTATTTCTAATTAGGTGTGTTTTGATACATAAGAACATGTAATTATTACCCACTAAAAAGTTACAAGTTCCCTTCCAAATTGGATTCATATTACTAATTATGCGTTAATACTACGCAACACGTGAAGCACACACAGAGGAAGTCCTCTTGTTTCCAATTTATACATTTTATTTTATAACCTACTAGTTGCCGTTCACTGTTCCGCCCACGTGAAATTACTACTTCTCATATTTACAAATCTTATATATAGGATGACTGGTAATTAGTGAACGATACTTAAACACATGATTGTAGTCATGATAACAAACAACTTTTACTATGGGACCAAACCTGAAATCGCGAAATAAATCAGCCAAGCTCAATACATTTTGACCAGTTAGGCGAACACAAATGTACGGACCAGCAGATTTTGTTTCACGAGAAAATTTAACGATGTATATGTATATAATACGCATCCACATCGATACAATAGAAGATCGATTCAATATTTAGAAAATTAATCTGTAGCGACATCTATGTCATCACAAAGGAACTACCTATCCTGCATCGTGCAATTAAAGTTCTCCACGTGATTTGAATAGATACAACATACGAATAATAAACTTTATTCTATTATATTTTCAATCACAAAAAAAAACACGTATGAAATATTAATAAAAGGAATTAGGATTACTTTTCGCCTAAATCACAGTTATTTTAGGCATCTAATTTCAAACTGCGAAGTAACTTTAATTATTACAAAATGGATTTCGATCTAAAAATATGGAAAGTTACTGGAATTCTCGTAATAATTTTGAACTAACAATCCTGAATTATATTTAATTATACATAATTATGATCTGGAAACTTTTAATTGAGTATATCACATTTAAACTTTATCCCTATTTCTGGAAAATCTGCTATTGCTATGATATTATTATATTTTGTGAGGAAAACAGGTAAATTATTTTTAAATAGTCGAAATGAGGTGTGGAATTCCCTGCCGGAGTCTGTGTTTCCTGATGGCTACAACCCGGGAATCTTTAAGTCAAGAGTGCATAGGTTTGTTCTAGGTAAGCGCGCTCCATCGTCGACCGTATCGTCGCTTTCCATCAGGTGAGATAGCGGTCAAGCGCGAACCTATCAATAACAATAAAAAAATAGTTTCGAAACCGGGCAAGTATAGTACCAAACTATACCTACTTTTTTATACCTACGTGACTTATAAGCATTCACTCTTGACTTAAAGACCCCTAGGTTAATCAGTAACCATCCTTACAATATTCCCGCTGCTGGGACTCAGAACTCCACTGCTACGATAATCTAAAATTAAAAATTAAAAAATCCCCCGACAGTCCTTGTCATCAATATGAAATGTATAGAACTGGTCAAGACGAATCTAATGAGCCCAAAATTGATGGGTTTACTATGTTAATAAGCAATCCAGGGTTCTTATCTTCGAGCTCCATTATCAGACCAGCTCAATGGCACCAGATTGTATACGATACTTTCAAATATTAGGTCACACATATGTTTCATATAAAGTAAATACCCCTTAAGTGTTTAAAAACCTACCGCAGTTAACAAACGAGCTGGTGACATTAAACACCTGGACAAATTTTTATAAATTGTAGCTAAGAACCATCTTGATTCAGCCAGCTTTCAAACGAAAAAACCGCATCAAAATCGGTTCATTCGTTTGGGCGCTACGATGCCACGGACAGACACACAAACAGACAGGTCAAACTTATAACATCCCTCATTTCCGTAGGGGGCTAAAAACTACAGATTGATGAAAATTTACGCTCGCATAAAAAACTATATCCTATCATTGCAGGGTTAATCCAGGCTCGCTTCGGAGGAACATCGACGCGCCGGCGTCGGGTGAGCCGAGTCGATTTCAAAATATCTAATTGACTTACAAATCGATCACAGATGTTAATCGATTACACATTTAAGTCGCCGGCTGTGGGGACCGCTTTCGGGAGACAATTTCAATTTTAAAATCGCAATTTTTAAGTAGGTTTATAAATCTATACGTTGCTTCCGGATTCATGTAATCTAAAACAAGTAAAACTAAATATAAAGTAAAAGGGGGGTAAGGGGGTAAAAGTAACTACTTAAGTAATAATTTGTATTCTATAGTTATGAAAAATTTAAATTTTGAATGAAGATTTCAAACGTCAAGTAGTGATTTAATATAATTTTACTTACTAACAAGTAATTACTTCTTTATAAATACGGGTGTTACACTTCTACTGTTCCTAAGCACATATAGGTAACTGAAAAATTGAGTAGGTACTGAAAGAGTAGTGGTGAGAGCAGTATGTCGCGGGTTCAAACCCAGGCGCATTACTTTGTGTAATTTATTTCATCACCACACTGCTCTCAAAAACGGTAAAGGAAAACATCGTGAGGAAATCGGCATATCCTAGAACCAAAATAAAATATTTGAGTGAGCAGGCGAGCTATGGCCCAAACTAAAACCCACTCACTCCTAGGTATATTTCTTCAGTTCCCTTCACGTTCTAGGACTATGGTATCTCTTTCTAAAATTCCTGTGGCTATAGCGGTCGTCGAACCTACTGGACCCATGTCTGAGTTGCGCATGGAACGTAACGTGCCGTCAACGGCTCGCACTCAGTCTTTACTGGACGCTCGGATGGTGAGCTAGCCATTGCTCGATGTTCCGTATAAGCCCGTGCCTACGGTGACAGAGGATCGATTTTAATAATATTCCACAACTATCACACAACACCGTCTAGTCCCAAGCTAAGCAGAGCTTGTGTTATGAGAACTAGACAATTGATAAACATACTTATTTATTTCTAAATACATAAATAAATAAATTACACCCAGATAACTGTATCAAATGTTCGTGTGATGACCACAATCATTTGTCAGAACAAATGATTGCGGTCATCACACGAACATTTGTCCTGGGTGGGAATCGAACTCACGACCTCCGGCATAACAGTCAGGGCCACTAACCACTAGACCAACAGGCCAGTTAAATTCTTATTTAATAGTAGTATTAATTTTAAAGTAATTTAATCCATTTAGAATTTCGGCACCCCTGCCAATGTTCCTGGGTCCTGGCTATGGAGGCTCTCGGGCCTCGATTGAGGGGGCTCTTTAGCGCATGCTTGGAGAGGGGCCAGTTCCCGCTTCGCTGGAAGACGGGAAAACTGGTCCTCATAGCGAAGCCGGGGCGCCCTGCGGACTCTCCGTCCGCGTACCGGCCCATTGTGCTGCTCGACGAGGTGGGCAAGCTCGTTGAAAGAGTCATTGCAAACCGCCTCATCGCGCGCCTAGCACGGGTAGGGCCGGACCTTTCGGACGGCCAGTTCGGCTTTCGCAGGATGCGCTCCACGGTGGACGCCATCATGCGCGTGCGAGCCCTCACGACGGGGGATGCGGTGTCCCAGGGCAGGTGTGTCGTGGCAGTGTCCTTGGACATTGCCAACGCCTTCAACTCCCTGCCCTGGAGTAGCATTGGAGTGGCACTCCGGTACCACCGGGTGCCCGACTACCTCTGTCGTGTGATCGAGGCCTATCTTTCAGAGAGGTATATTATCTACCCCGGTCACCAGGGAGAGTGGAAACGTCGAGAGATGTCGTGCGGTGTTCCGCAGGGATCGGTACTAGGACCACCCTTGTGGAACATCGGGTACGACTACGTGCTGCGCGGCGACTTCCCCGACGGGGTCAGCGTGGTCTGCTACGCGGACGACACGTTGGTCCTAGCGCGGGGAGAGTCGTACCGGACGGCGGTCGAACTAGCGACACGCGGGGTTGCGATAGTCGTTGAAAGGATCCAGCAGTTGGGACTCGAGGTGGCACTGCACAAGTCCGAGGCCATGTGCTTTCACGGCCCTCGGGGTGCGCCACCACCGGGATCCCAGCTAACGGTAGGAGGGGTTCACATCAGCGTCGGGTCGACGATGAAGTACCTGGGACTCGTCCTCGACAGCTGGTGGAACTTCAAGGAGCACTTCCGACGTCTGGCTCCCAAACTGAATCGGACTGGGGCTGCTCTCGGGCGGCTCCTGCCCAACCTCAGGGGACCAGACGCCTCCTGCCGGAAGCTCTACGCGGGAATCGTTCGGTCCATGGCCCTCTACGGGGCTCCGGTGTGGGCACCGACGTTGCAACAGCAACCGAGGGCCCAGCTGAATGCGTGCCAGAGGGTCATGGCAATACGCATGGTGCGAGGGTACCGAACGATTTCCCGCGAGGCGGCGACCCTCCTTGCTGGCCAACCGCCATGGGATCAGGAGGCAACAGTCCTTGCACACATGCACGATAAGCGCATGGAGATGCAACGCCGGGGCGAAATTCCGCTGCCGCGACAAGTCGAGGCATGGCGGACAGAGCTCCGGCGGGATCTCATGGCGAAATGGCGTCAGCGACTATCGCAACCTCGTTCGGGGCGCGCCACAATAGGGGCGATAAGGCCCATCCTTGAGGCGTGGCTGGAAAGACCTCACGGCGCTCTCAACTTCCGCACGACGCAGGTGCTTACCGAACACGGAAAGTTCGCTAAGTACCTGTTCCGGATTCATGCGGAGGATTCGCCCGGGTGTCGCCACTGTGCGGAACACCCGGAGGACACGGTGGAGCACACTGTAGAGGTGTGCCCCGCCTGGGCGGAGCATCGCCGTGTCCTCGTGGGGGCGATCGGCGGCAGCGATCTCTCTCGCCGGGCCTTGGTTCAGGCCATGGTCCGTAGTGAGGAGGGATGGCAGGCGGTCGCCTCCTTCTGCGAAGCAGTAATGCTAGCAAAGGAGGAGGCCGACCGCATCAGGCAGAGGCAACGGGGCGCTCGCCCCAGCCGCCGCCGGGATTCCGATCCCGATTTCCGGCCACCGTAGGCGCGGGCTTGCGAACGGCGTGCAATGGGTAGCACGCTGTCCGATCGTCCGGTAACAGACCGGACCGAGCCCAAGTCGTCGACGGCGCGTTCTGTTCCCGCGCGCCTCAAGGAGTTGTCAGCAAACCGTAGAGGCCCAGCCTGCTAACTGCAGGCAGGCAGGGTCGAAGCCTGCTGGGGTCAAGGGCCGTTTTCTGAGAGGAAGGCTCAGCCCCGGCACTATAGGCAACGAAGGAACGGGGTAGGTTTTTAGTCAGTAAGAGTCTGACACTACTTCCCGCTCCGCCCAAGGGCGGGATTTGTCATTGGATGATTTTACCTACCATAAAAAAAAAAAAACCCCTGCCAATGTTATTCAAAGTTATATTACAATTTTTTTGAAAAAAAATGTAGATGAAAATCTGCTTGATTGAAATTCAGTCGATAATATGAAAAATTTTGAATTTACGATACTTTTTTTTTATGCGAAAAAACATGAATAGGTAAATAAAAATAAGCCGGAAACTGTATGGAAATATGTCTATATATTTTAATAAATCATACTCGTATGTAGATGTTTAGAATTGACAGGCTTTTGATGGTCAAACGTTCTTCTATGAAATTATTATAGACTAGATTATGCAAGCTGGTTTCACTGCGTCAAAATATATGCCTAACGTGCGGAGGTGACGCCCGGGTGTCGAGGACACGGTAGCGGTTTGACTCGCTTGGCAAGAGCTCCACCGTGTCCTCGTGGGGGCGATCGGCGGCGGCGATCTCTCGCGCCGGGCTTTAGTACAGGCCATGGTCCGGAGTGAGGAGGGATGGCAGGCGGTCGCCTCCTTCTGCGAAGCAGTAATGCTAACAAAAGAGGAGGGCGACCGCATCAGGCAACGGCGCACAAGCCGCCGCCGCCGCCGGGATTGCGATCCCGATTTCCGACCACCATAGGCACGGGCTTTCGGACGGCGAACAACGGGTATCTCGGCGTTCGATCGTCCAGTAATTGTCCGAGTAGTCAGACGCCAGAAAGTCTGACCATCAGTCTATCCAAGGAGTATCATGTTGCCCAGTAACTGGGTTGTGGAGGTCTGATAGGCAGTCGCTTCATGTGAAACAATAGCATCTGGTTAGCCTGGAAGTCGACCAGAGCACAAGAAAAGGCTTGGTAGATGATGAACCAAAAATATTAATATTTTTCCTTTATAATATTAATAAACGTAGATTGTATTGATTACAAAAATACGCGCATTTATGTATTTTCATTTAGGAATCAGGAATATAACTTATGACGATTTCGTGTAAAAGAAAATGTACGAGCCACGCCAGACATGGTGGTGGACATTCACAATGGAAGATCTGTTGGATTACAGCGGGAAGTAGTGTCAGACTCTTACTGACTAAAAACTTACCCCGTTCCTTCGTAGCCTATCGTGCCGGGGCCGAGCATTCCTTTCGGAAATAAACCCATGACCCCAGTAGGCTTCGACCCTGCCTGCCTGCAGTTAGCAGGCTGGGCCTCTTCGGTGTGCTGACAGCTCCTTGAGGCGCGCGGGAACAGAACGCGCCGTCGACGACTTGGGCTCGGTCCGGTCGGTTACCGGACGATCGGACAGCGTGCTACCCATTGCACGCCGTCCGCAAGCCCGCGCCTACGGTGGCCGGAAATCGGGATCGGAATCCCGGCGGCGGCTGGGGCGAGCGCCCCGTTGCCTCTGCCTGATGCGGTCGGCCTCCTCCTTTGCTAGCATTACTGCTTCGCAGAAGGAGGCGACCGCCTGCCATCCCTCCTCACTACGGACCATGGCCTGAACCAAGGCCCGGCGAGAGAGATCGCTGCCGCCGATTGCCCCCACGAGGACACGGCGATGCTCCGCCCAGGCGGGGCACACCTCTACAGTGTGCTCCACCGTGTCCTCCGGATGTTCCGCACAGTGGCGACACCCGGGCGAATCCTCCGCACGAATCCGGAACAGGTACTTAGCGAACTTTCCGTGTTCGGTAAGCACCTGCGTCGTGCGGAAGTTGAGAACGCCTTGAGGTCTTTCCAACCACGCCCCAAGGATGGGCCTTATCGCCCCAATTGTGGCGCGTCCCGAACGAGGTTGCGATAGTCGCTGACGCCATTTCGCCATGAGATCCCGCCGGAGCTCTGTCCGCCATGCCTCGACTTGTCGTGGCAGCGGAATTTCGCCCCGGCGTTGCATCTCCATGCGCTTGTCGTGCATGTGTGCAAGGACTGTTGCCTCCAGATCCCATGGCGTTTGGCCAGCAAGGAGGGTCGCCGCCTCGCGGGAAATCGTTCGGTACCCTCGCACCATGCGTATTGCCATGACCCTCTGGCACGCATTCAGCTGGGCTCTCGGTTGCTGTGTCAACGTCGGTGCCCACACCGGGGAGAGCAGTGGTGGTCATGTGATAACGGTCCCGACTTACGAGTTGTAGGTCGTGGGCTTAAACTTAATTTATTTCATCACCACTGCTCACAAAATGGTGAAGGAAAACATCGTGAGGAAACCGGCATGTCCTAGACACCACACAGCGCAACACGACGCCGGCTACATTACGTAAAGTAAACGTATAAGTTTTTTGATAGTAACGTTTTAGTTTATTATTGTTTAAGATTATTGATTGAAAATAACATGTAATTATTATTTTCATTTACTGCTAAAAAGCAAAAAGGACAAGTGAAGAAAGTTGAGTCATGGGCATCGTTTATACCAAACGTAATAACCGCCGCTGACTGTGCGTATGCTCACTTTCAGCCCCAGTGTGAAAACTCAGTCTCCAGTATGCGTTCTCACCAAGCCGACAGTAGGCTGTAGCGTAGAATGCGTTACTTGTACGAACAAAAGAGTAGGCTAGCTTCGCGTAATTCAATAATCGGCCACTGAAAGTCAGCGACAACGCAATAGGGTATAGTAGATTTCGTGTGAATGAGAAGTTAAGGCAAGGCTCTACTCATTTTGAAATTTTTAGACCTCTGAAAATCCACAAACAAAAAAGAGAACACAATGAAAATTTCTTTCAATAAAATTGACTATATACCTACCGGCGGTCAAAAATCAAAACATGATGTAATTTAGTTGACTCGATAAAAAAAATATCTTGAATCTAACCCTAACTTACGATTTCAAACGTGCATGTCTACGAGATTATGTCACAGCAAAATTTGAAAGTTACAAAAAATAATAAAGCTTGTTTGTTGTTTGTGTTTTAAAAGGGCTTCGCAAAAACAAAAATCTTGAAAAGTTTTTTTTTTTTAAATAAAAATAAAACCGCTGTTACGGGCAGAGTTCATACATGATACTCAGTGACTACCATCGGCTCTTAATATACTCGTATATAACTCGTAAAAATGATAAATTGCGTAACGCTTGCTCACATTCAGTAGCTGACTATACGTTTGGTCTGAACAATGCCTTACAAAAAAAAAACCGTAAAAGTACCGAGTACGCGATATTCAAATATTCGTCTTTCTTCAAACGTGACTTCAAGACACGTGACAAGAACTGTTCTCCAAAAACGTGAGAAAAAAGCATTTCCTTGGAAATTACCATAATTTTTACTTTCAACGAAATGTAATGGAATACTGTTTGATTTGCTTTCAATGTCGCTTTTCATTATCACATGTTAACATTGTATCAGTTATTGGAATAAGAAAGGATATGGAAAAGGTAACTATCTCGATGGTCTGGTAGAAATGCTCAGTAGGTTTTAATCTTGTTTTTTTTTATTATTGATAGGTTCGCGCTTGACCGCTCTCTCACCTGATGGAAAACGATGATGCGGTCGAAGACGGAGCGCGCTAAAGGTAACCTATTGACTTAAAGACCCCTAGGTTATAGCACTAACAAACACACTCCCAAGGGCGTAGAGATTTTTTTTTTTTTATGGTAGGTAAAATCATCCAATGACAAATCCTGTCCTTGGGTGGAGCGGGAAGTAGTGTCAGACTCTTACTGACTAAAAACCTACCCCGTTCCTTCGTTGCCTATAGTGCCGGGGCTGAGCCTTCCTCTCAGAAAACGGCCCTTGACCCCAGCAGGCTTTGACCCTGCCTGCCTGCAGTTAGCTGGCTGGGCCTTTTCGGTGTGCTGACAGCTCCTTGAGGCGCGCGGGAACAGAGATGTCATTAACTGATTTTTCTATCGAAAAAACAAAAGCCTCCAGCAGAGAATTCCACTCCTTAGCTGTACGTAAAATGATGTGTTCATTCTTTGTTGACACTTTCGATGGTAAGCGATGATGTGGCCGACGATGGAGCACGCTTGCCTAAAAGTAACCTATTCACTCTTGACTTAAAGACTCGTAGGCCATCAGGAAACATATACGGAAATTCCATTCTATAACTGTACGCATTATGAATGTGTTACGCTTTGTACGTGTGGGTAGGATGTCCACCACGTACCGGTGGTACAACGCTATACGTCGAGTGGTCCGATGATGGAATAGAATTGGTGGAATTAAATTGTGCAATTCCAATGCACACTGCCCACAATGTAAACGATAGAAAAGCGAGAGGCTAGCAACTCGACGTCGATGACACAGCGGGTATATGAGTACTGTATGTGTGTACTATACTGGTAAATAAGGCCGCTTATACACGAACTTTGTAGGTACGAAAATTTACCTCGGAACCGCCTCATCTATCTCACCCGTACCGTAGGCGCGGGCCACCGTAAGCGCGGACAACCGTAGGCGCGGGCTTGCGGACGGTGGGCAATGGATAGCTCGCTGTCCGACAGTCTAGACCGAGCTCAAGTCGTCGACGGCGCGCACTGTTCCCGCGCGTTTAGAGGAGTTGTCAGCAAACTGTAGGGGCCCAACAGGGTCGAAGCCTACTGGGGCCAAGGGTTGTGCGAAAGTGAACCCCGTGGCCCTGGAACGAAGGCAAAGAAGGAACATGGTAGGGTTTTTAGTCAGTAAGAGTCTGACACTATCTCCCGCCCCACCCAAGAGCGGGATATGTCATTTGATGATTTTACCTACCATAAAAAAACCATCTCCCACTATAAAAAATACTCATCATAATCAACATTTCAGCTGAAAGACGACCTCCGAACCGTTGGACATACGCCTTTCTAAGAGTCACCATAACGACCGGTCCTCTACATCCATCAGATTCCCTCGACCATCACCAGGTCATCGGTCCACCTTGTGAGAGGCCTTCCAACGCTGCGTCTTCAGGCACATGGTCGCCACTCCTGAACTTTTCGTCTTCATCTACCATATGTTCTGCGAGCAATGTGCCCTGCCCACTGGCGATTCTGTGAGCTATGTCGGAAACCTTGGTTCTCCTGCGGATATCTTCATTTCTGATATGATCACGCAAGGAAGCTCCGAGTGTAGCCTTTCCATTGTCCTTTGAGTGACAAGTCTTCTGATGAGGCCCATTGTAAGCGACCACGTTTCGGTTTTTCGGATTTAAAAATACTAGTTTTATGTTTCGATTTGACATTGATTCGATACAAAGTGGACTTTTTTCAATTACCTCATGAATTTTTCAGATCTGTGATGCATAAACTACTTTTTCATTGCGTTAAGGTCATATTATTACATAATGTCCCGTACACATGTAAGAAAAACGTGGCGTTTTTACATTTTCACATGAAATTATTCAAAAAAGAGTGTTGCGCAATTTCAATATTGTAATTGAACCGGCCATTTTTCAATGTTTTTGTCGAAGCACTGAATATCAAAAGTCTTGAAAAAATGCGAACGATAAAGCTGGGCTTAGACTGGCGAAATTCTTTTCTTTTTTATATAAATAAAAGCGAAATATCACTTTCTGATTAATCACGATATCTCAGAAACAATTAAACTTACAAACTAAAAATTTGACAGGCAGGTTCCTTATAGGAAGTAAACGTCCGCTAAGAATGGATTTTTCACATTGCTCGCAGAACATATTATGGTCGATGGGGCTGAAAGGTTGCAGCACCATCGCTGGAGCAAGGAAAGAAAGAAAGAAAGAAAAAACATTTATTTGAAACTCGCACAAAAAATAAAAGAAAACAATATTTAAAGACTAAGAAGACATGTGCGAGGCCAAAAAGGCTCCTATCTCAGCATATGCTGCGATATTTAAATAAAAAAACTAAAATAACGCAGCGCTGGTATTCTGATAGGGCCTGGTGATGCCACGGACACACTCACGGAACACAGAGACGGATAAGATAATACATAAATAAATAATAAAAGAATATAATAAAATATGCTAATAATAAGCAATACAGCACAGCTGCAGCATTGCTGTGCTGCTAATATGTTACCATATTGGGTAGAATGATTCTAGTTTAGATTGTTTAATGGTGCAGTGGTAAGACCAGTACTTTGTATAATTTATTTCATCACCACTGCTCTCAAAACGGTGAAGAAAAACATCGTGAGGAAACCGGCATGTCCTAGAACCAAAATTTCGAAGACATGTTACACACCGTAGGCGCGGGTTTGCGGACGGCGTGCAATGGGTAGCACGCTGTCCGATCGTCCGGTAGCATACCGGACCGAACCCAAGTCGTCGACGGCGCGTTCTGTTTCCGCGCGCCTCAAGGAGCTGTCAGCAAACCGTAGAGGCCCAGCCTGCTAGCTGCAGGCAGGCAGGGTCGAAACCTGCTGGGGTTAAGGGCCGTTTTCTGAGAGGAATGCTCAGCCCCGGCATGATAGGCAACGAAGGAACGGGGTAGGTTTTAGTCAGTAAGAGTCTGACACTACTTCCCGCTCCACCCAAGGGCGGGACTTGTCATTGGATGATTTTACCTAACATAAAAAAAGACATGTGACACCACTTCGCCACCAATTCACACTGGGCCCGCGTGGTGGATTACATCCCACTTCCTCACCTAGAGAGGAGGCCTGCGTCCCAGCAGTGGGGACATTATAAACCTGATTATGCTATTTAATGGGTCTCGAATATTACAGTGAATATGTTCCGTCTAAGAATTTATTATTTGTTTTATTTTATGTGAGGATCGATTATGAAATTAATTTTCGCCCTTTATACAAGAAATAAAGAAAAACAGTTTATTTACGCGAATTGACGCAAACTTAAAACTAAATAACAAACATGATCATTATAATCTATAATATATAATCATGCATAAAGCGATAAGCTCACAGCGCTGGTTTTCAGCGAGGGCCGGTGGCGGTGTCGACAAAAAGACGCCGAACGGTGCAGAGTGCCAAAAGATTTAAACAAAATAAGTAAATAATGACCATACTCGTACATGGGAAAAGTGAATTTTAACCTGATATGTTGGTGTCTGCTTTCAATCGGTCGATTTTCGTTTGATAGCAATTCGCCATTATTATCAAGGATGTATAATGTTGTTGACAGTAAGTACAATTGATTACCTTGACCGTGTTCCCATTTAAAAGTATTATGGATGTCTGGAAAAAAAGCTATTTGTGCCAAATTACGCTTCAATCCAAAAAGGTAGATATCGATTTGAATATCGAATGACTGACTGATTCTGGAAAACTCTGTTTGTTTTCAAAAGTGGCCTTAAGATATGTCACACGGCTCACACCGCTCTGGGCTTATCCACTCCTCTTTTTTTGTCCAGGCGATATCACTTTGGAATGCGCTCCCTCTGAATGTCAGGATGGCGACAAGCCGATTTTCCTTTAAGGTGAAGAGGTTGGTAGAATAATCACAACACTGATTGAATTGTTATAGTCTTCGTCCTCTCTCCTAACTTTGCTGTGCCCGACAGGGTCCATATTGATCGTGACAATATTTATACCACCTATATGTACTATGGAATGCAATAAAGTATTGAGTATTGTATTGAGTATTGGTTGGATTTGTTTTTCACAATAACATTGCTTATATTTTGTATGTATACATACATACAAAATATAAGCAATGTTATATAAATAAATAAATATGTATTAATTATTGTATATTTTGTTTCTTTTCTGTTTGTCTATTTATTTGTTGCACCTACTATGTTCAGTTTGTGCACCACCCTAAGGTAGACTGGTAGAAAATGCCTAAGGCATAAAGTCCACCTTTGTACAGTGTTATGTGCATAAAGTTTTAAATAAATAAATATGTGATTTACTTAATCATTTTAATTGCGAAAAAAGCTGATTATTCGAGGACGTACATCATATTTTGGTGGAGTGTGCGCGGGGTGAACGCCAGAAGAAATCGCTATTTGCAACAGTGTCTTAGCTGAGTCTATGTTAGACGAGTCAAGAGTTCTATGTAAAATATATTACAATCATTTAAAATAACTTAAAATTTGCTTTACAATGCTCTTTAATAAAGATTAAAAAAATAATATTTTGAGCTTTTGTTTTTAGCTGTGTAAAAATCATCCACCGACCGGGAGATAGTGTCAGACAATTACTGACTAAAAAATCCACCCTGTTACTTCGTTGCCTTTCATACAAGGGACGAGGCGAAAAAAAAGCTGTACGCACAATGAAGTGATTTCTATCCTGTCACCCATCACGCTATCTTTTATATGACTTTTATACGAAGTAAAAAGCTGTTTAGTTCTAAAGTAATTCAGTAAACAGTATTATCGTTATAAGATATTATGATTGTGGAATATTTACATTAATTAATTTCTTCAACATAACTTATTAGAAGGGCACAAAATAAATACCACATTTATTCATTGAACGTTTAATAGGAGGTACAGACCGCAAAAAATATCAAGCCCAAGGCCAGGCTCAAGTCGTGGTCAAACCGGTCATACTATATGGATCAGAATGGGCTGTGAACAAGACGGATGAAAAAAGATTACCTATATAACAATTTCCGATTTCCAACCACCGTAGGCGCGGGCTTGCGGACGGCGTGCAATGGGTAACACGCTGTCCGATCGTCCAGTAACCGACCGGACCAACCCCAAGTCGTCGACGGCGCGTTAAGTTCCCGCGCGCCTCAAGGAGCTGTCAGCACACCGAAGAGGCCCAGCCTGCTAACTGCAGGCAGGCAGGGTCGAAGCCTGCTGGGGTCAAAGGATTTATTCTGAGAGTAAGGCTCAGCCCCGGCACTATAGGCAACGAAGGAACGGGGTAGGTTTTTAGTCAGTAAGATTCTGACACTACTTCCCGCTCCACCCAACGGCGGGATTTGTCATTGGATGATTTTACCTACCATAAAAAAAAACCTATATAACAATAATTGGGGTCATGGGTTAACTTCCGAAAGGAATACCCGGCCTCGGCACGATAGGCTACGAAGGAATGGGGTAGGTTTTTAGTCAGTAAGAGTCTGACCCTACTTTCCGCTCCGCCCTAGGGCAGGATTTGTCATTGGATGATTTTACCTACCATAAAAAAAACCTATTTACCTATCCTTTTTACCGGTTGTCCCTTGGTAAGTTGTAAGGCGAATATCCACCCATACATTGTTAAAAGTTTTACGGTCCGAAACGCTTAGGGCTGATTTCATCATTCAATATAAAGACTTACTTCAGATAAACTGAGCTCAGCGTAATCTAGTTTAAAGACCAGTGTCGTAAACATGAGCGACAACAATACATCATACCTATACATCTATTAGATTCTACGCACAATAATTAATTGCATGAATTGTTACTTAGCTTTCATCCTCTCTCCTAACTTTGCTGTGCCCAACAGGGTCCATTTTGATCTTGCAATATTTCATACCATCTATGTACATAATATGGAATGCAATAAAGTATTGAGTATTGAGTATTGAGAATTGAAACTGAGTTTGGCGTAAACTAGGTTCAATTCATAGCGGTGAAACGCAAAATGAAGCTATAATCTCGATTAGGCGCTCAAACTACGTTTTGTTATATAATATATAAACATCGCGATTAGTTTATTGGTGAATTTGGCCCTTAGTCTGCTTAGCCTCGTCGTTTATACCGCGTACATCCAAAGACAGGAACAATTTGCCTGCTGCGGTCTTCCCGTCCGATAATAATTTAGGCGTCTTCAAGGCTAGAGTGAATAGGCTCTTAATAAACTAGTGCGCCTCACCATCAACGATTGCATCACTACTTACCATCAGGTGGGTTCGCAGACCACTAGTTTACATCAATTAAAAAAAAACCAATTTGAAACAAATGTATTTATCTGTCTCTCTCGCCAAAACGCCGTTTTCTATCGCGACCATACGGTTGTCATCATATATTATATCCATGGGTGTTATGGACTGTGACGTCAAAGACCATGTTGGACTTCTCTTTCGTAATATCAGCTTTGAAGTTTTATAACTTCGTTTTTAATAAAGATATTTTAATACTTCATCACATTGTACTCACATAGGTAATATTGTGATATGGGAATATTGTAAAATCAATTATTTTTTTAAAAGAATAAGAATAATCTTGGATTTTCTTGCCGTTATTTTTCCATAGAAAACGTGTACTATCGGACAACCCGACGTACGGCGAATTACGTTGTTGAAACTTCTACGGTCCGGACTAAGCGTTTTGCTTCGTCGTTTATACCGCGTACATCGAAGGACTGGAACAATTTGCCTGCTGCGGTCTTCCCGTCCGATTGTAATTTAGGTGTCTTGAAGGCTAGAGTGTATAGGCTCTTAATAAACTAGTGCGCCTCACCATCAACGATTGCATCACTGCTTACCATCAAGTGGGATCGCAGTCAAGCACTAGTTTATATAGGGTAAAAAAAAATCTGCCAAGTTCAGTACATTTTGACCAATTAGGCGAACATAAATGTACTGCATACCTATACTACGGATGTGGCGCATATCTTTCCTTTAAAATGTCACGTTTGTCTAGTTTTTAGTTGCGTCATTCCGTGTAAATAAAGTGTTTTTCTTTCTTTTACTTAACTTGGCAGATTTTTTTCGCGTTTTCTGGTTTGGTCCCATAAAAGTTGTTTGTTATCATGACTACATTCACGTGTTTAAGTATCGTTCACTAATTGCCAATCACCCTATATTTATTAAAAAAAAAAAGAAAATGACAATTAGAACCGTGCGCTAGCTTTTTTTAGAAATTAATTTTGAATTAAGTATTTTTTTTAATTTTTTTTACCAGAGTTAAAAACTATTAAAAACAAATTTAAAAAAAAATGCCTGCACATTCCCTAACGACAAACATTTATATATAATTATACAGCCAAGTGAAAAAAATAGTATTATACGATTACACTTCGCGTCAATTTAAACTTTTTATCTGTAAAATTTTACGATTACGGAAACTTTCAATGAAAATTTCCGTACAGGTAGACTTGTAGACATTGCCTACATTCTAAACAAATAGGTTTAAATCTTACACTATCAGTTTACATTTCACAATCCTTCTTATCTATAGGCAACTACGACGCATGTTTAGTGGTTAATTTAATTTATTTATTTATATAAACTTCATGTACAGTAGTGGTACATAGGCGGACTTAATGCAAAAAGGCATTCTCTACCAGTCAACCTTTGGGTTAACAAAGACAACAATGTGATAGGTGTGCACTAGAATGTATAAATTATAATAATATAATACGTATATATGATAATATTATAAACTAATAAATACTATGATAAATATCAAATCATTTTATAATTACGAGAACCTAAAATATGACAAATAGGACAAAGACAGAATTAAAGTTGAGAGGAAAATTTACTTTCAGCCTTAATATTTAATATTAATAAATATAAATATTTAATAATTTTTTTATCCCATATTGTGTCTCAAAGCAGGGTACTAGAAGGCCCCTTCTCTTGACATACTTTTAAAATAGCTCCAAAAATACAAATCTTCTCTTTATAATATTAGAAATATAAATACCTAAATATATTTTCGTCGGTGTAATAATACTCCTACATTCAAATTATACATAGAAATAGGAAAGTTTATCTATCTATACTTATCGGCCATAACACCTATCTCTTTTGTTGACAGTACATTAAATTAACTTGGAAAGGTACCAGGAACACGATCGGATCTGCCTACGTGACGACAAACGCGTAGGACCTTAGACCATGCTTTATGGTAGGGATGGTGAACCTATGGATCGCGTGCTACGGCTGGCAACGACGGTAGTGACACATAATTGCGGCCAAATGAAGAACTATTACAATTTTCCTATTGTGTTATTGTCAAATCGGAACAGAGATTTAGAACGAAGTGTAACCGGAAAAACTACGAATTGTTTTGTGATATTCGCGAATTTTACGTACCTCAGAAACAAGTAGATTTTGAAAAAAATACATAAAATTGTCCTCTCTGTAAATTACGAGCAAAATTGATTTGTGTGCCCTAATAGGTTTTATTTTTCTAAAAATAATTTTTGTATAGGTATAATCATTAAGTATAATAATATAATAAACTGGGGAAACCAACGTAGTCAACTAGTTATATATTTATTTATTAATAAATATTAATTGTTCCGATAAAATAATTGAAAGTTTGTAATTAGAAAACGTCATCAAATTTAAAAATAAACTTAAATATATTTTAAAAAATTTATTTATTACATTATTTTTATTTATAACATTGGCTATGATTTCCTATTTTCACGAAGTTGCGGTTGACTACCCCTGGTCGGTTGTGTCTGGCTGTTAATTTGTAGGCAAGATGTGAGCGACACGTATGACGAGTTAAAGAAGCGATGTTAATTGTAGATATACACTGGACCGCAAAAATAACGGGTCACTCAGAAAAACTTTTTTTTCTTAAGTTATGTGCATAGAGATAGTTAAAATCAGATAAGTAATGCTTGATATAAATTTCAGATGAGTTTTGATTTTATGTTTCAAATAAAAAAAAATAGATTATATAAAGTTTTAAAACAAATATTTTATGCCGCCAAAGGCAATAATTACGAATAAGTAAAAAAAAAGATTATTATAATAAAAAAATCTATTGTTTTTAAATGTTTTATATTATAATATAATATTTGGAAATGTAAATTATATGTTTATAAAGGACATTAATGAAATAATATTAATAATTCATTTTTTCACAAAGATACCTACTTATTATATAAATGCAATTTTATTATACAATTAAATAAATACTATGAACAGTAAGTAGTAATAGTAACTTTTAGTTAACTATACAGAAGTTTTAGCAGCTGGAGCCGCAGGATGAACTTGTATTTTGGTTTATAACGCCAACCTCTTACTGCACTAGCATTAAGAGAGGATTTTGGAAAATTCACCCCCTAAGGGAACAAATGGGGCGTTAAAAGTTTGTACCGAAAATCTCGTAGTAGAAGCTTAGTCTACTATATAAAAATAAGTCGGGTTTTCCTTCCTGACGCTATAACTCCAGAACGCACGAACCGATTTCCACGGTTTTGCATTCGTTGGAAAGGTCTCGGGCTCCGTGAGGTTTATAGCAAAGAAAATTCAGGCTAGAGTAGGGTAGAGTAGAGTAGAGTAGGGTAGAGTAGGGTAGAGTAGGGTAGAGTAGGGTAGAGTAGGGTAGAGTAGGGTAGAGTAGGGTAGAGTAGGGTAGAGTAGGGTAGAGTAGGGTAGAGTAGGGTAGAGTAGGGTAGAGTAGGGTAGAGTAGGGTAGAGTAGGGTAGAGTAGGGTAGAGTAGGGTAGAGTAGGGTAGAGTAGGGTAGAGTAGGGTAGAGTAGGGTAGAGTAGGGTAGAGTAGGGTAGAGTAGGGTAGAGTAGGGTAGAGTAGGGTAGAGTAGGGTAGAGTAGGGTAGAGCGGGAGCGAAGCCGCGGGCAAAAGCTAGTTCATTATAAAATGTTTGAAAATTATAAAGAAACAATCACTTATTTTCCTAAAGTTCGTTCACTTTTAAAGTTTTCCTTTTAATCCTAAAAAAGGAAAACGTAGGTACATCAAAAGAAAAAAACGGAACGCTTATAGGATCACTTTGTTGTTCGTCTGTCTGTCTGTCAAGACCGTTTATCTCGGAAACGCGTAGAGGTATCAAGTTGAAACTAAAAATATAGACAAGTCTGCGGTCCCTTGAAGCTGTGAAAAAATCAAACTTTTAAGTTAATGTAAAGGTATGGCCGTTTATGTTGCAAAAACGTATATTTCGACACTTTCAACGAAATCATAATTCATAGGGTATAATTCTAGGTCCTGATAACCTCCAAAGGTTATGTGAGACTGTCACCACGGGCCCCGGAAAGGCAAGGAACGGAAAGGTAGGTTTTTAGTCAGTAAAAGTCTGACACTATTTCCCGCCACACCCAAGGGCGGGATTTGTCATTGGATGATTTTACCTACGTTAAAGAAAAAAAGGTCCTGTTAACCTAGAATTCTAAAATTTGGCGTGAAGCAAGGTCTCATAGCACAAGTAAGGGAAAAAAACTGTAAAGTAGTTACGTCACTAAAAAAACTTCTTTGCGGTTCGAAAGTATCTTTGATACTCCATTCGTGAATTAAACTATTGTCATAGGTAAGTGTGTACGAAACCCTCAGTGCGCGTGTCCGACTCGCACTTACCCGTTTTTTTTTCCCTAGATGATATTAGGATATTACTGTAGAGAGGTTTTTTTATGGTAGGTAAAATCATCCAATGACAAATCCCGCCCTTGGGCGGAGCAGGAAGTAGTGTCAGACTCTAACTGACTAAAAACCTACCCCGTTCCTTCGTTGCCTATAGTGCCGGGGCCGGGTATTCCTTTCGGAAGTTAACCCATGACCCCAGTAGGCCCTACATGATATTAGGATATTACTGTAGAGAGGTTTTTTTTATGGTAGGTTTTGTTTTTTTTTTTGGTAGGTAAAATCATCCAATGACAAATCCCGCCCTTGGGCGGAGCGGGAAGTAGTGTCAGACTCTAACTGACTAAAAACCTACCCCGTTCCTTCGTTGCCTATAGTGCCGGGGCCGGGTATTCCTTTCGGAAGTTAACCCATGACCCCAGTAGGCCCTACATGATATTAGGATATTACTGTAGAGAGGTTTTTTTTATGGTAGGTTTTGTTTTTTTTTTTGGTAGGTAAAATCATCCAATGACAAATCCCGCCCTTGGGCGGAGCGGGAAGTAGTGTCAGACTCTAACTGACTAAAAACCTACCCCGTTCCTTCGTTGCCTATAGTGCCGGGGCCGGGTATTCCTTTCGGAAGTTAACCCATGACCCCAGTAGGCCCTACATGATATTAGGATATTACTGTAGAGAGGTTTTTTTTATGGTAGGTTTTGTTTTTTTTTTTGGTAGGTAAAATCATCCAATGACAAATCCCGCCCTTGGGCGGAGCGGGAAGTAGTGTCAGACTCTAACTGACTAAAAACCTACCCCGTTCCTTCGTTGCCTATAGTGCCGGGGCCGGGTATTCCTTTCGGAAGTTAACCCATGACCCCAGTAGGCCCTACATGATATTAGGATATTACTGTAGAGAGGTTTTTTTTATGGTAGGTTTTGTTTTTTTTTTTGGTAGGTAAAATCATCCAATGACAAATCCCGCCCTTGGGCGGAGCGGGAAGTAGTGTCAGACTCTAACTGACTAAAAACCTACCCCGTTCCTTCGTTGCCTATAGTGCCGGGGCCGGGTATTCCTTTCGGAAGTTAACCCATGACCCCAGTAGGCCCTACATGATATTAGGATATTACTGTAGAGAGGTTTTTTTTATGGTAGGTTTTGTTTTTTTTTTTGGTAGGTAAAATCATCCAATGACAAATCCCGCCCTTGGGCGGAGCGGGAAGTAGTGTCAGACTCTAACTGACTAAAAACCTACCCCGTTCCTTCGTTGCCTATAGTGCCGGGGCCGGGTATTCCTTTCGGAAGCTGACCGAGGTCACAACTCTGCTTAACCTTTTGGATCATAGAGGCGTGATTTCATAATCTTGTCTATGTTTATAAATACTTTTAATATCATAGATACGAAATCAATAACTAGACTTCTATTAGTGGTAAACATCTATTTATTAGATGTAATTACCACTAATATTTACTACCTCATTATAAAGATTTCATATCAATTGGATAATATTACTTTTAAATTATAGAAAAACATTCCAATAGTTTAGATAATTTTATTATATAAGCCGTGATAAGTTATTATAGACTAGTCACTATCAATAAAAGGGTATTATCACTATTACCTTGAGGATTACTCCGACTACGCAAAAATGATAGATATACGAGTACGTATCTCGGCGACTTTTTTAAATTTTTAATTGATATAAACTAGTGATAGAACGAGTTACATAACAAAAAAAAAAGACATGTTTTACACTTATTTATTTATTTAAATTTCATCTACAGTAGTGGCACATAGGCGGACTTCATGCAACAAGGCATTCTCATCAAATCAATTTAATTTATATTATTGTAATTTCTATTTGAAATATTGTATCTCAATTAATTCTTTTTTTAATATCTTACTGACATTTCGATGTAATTCTAAATTTAATTTATTTTAATTTATTTCAATTCATTATTAATTAGTTTTGATGTAATTTTTATTTTATTTATTAGCGACCCACACCAGCTTTGCACGGGTGCAATGGTGATATTAAATATATTATGCATGTGTTATACATATACAAATTCATCTTGAATCACTCTATCTTCAAAAAAAAACCGCATCAAAATCCCATGCGTAGTTTTAAAGATCTAAGCATACATAGGGACAGACAGTGGGAAGCGACTTTGTTTTATACTATATTGATGTGACTACAATTTTTTTATAATTTATTGTGTAAGTGCTGTGCATCCACCATGATATTTTTTCGTCATTTGCAAATTTCCTTTTTTTTGTATTAATTAGTTAATAAGACGTTGGTGTGTAAAATTAAAATAAATAAATAAAAAGTCATTGAAATTAAGAGAACTAAAAATATAATAATTATGACGAAGATCAAATTAAGGTTGAGAGGACTTCCAGAAGTAGTTCCGAATTTACGCTTGAAGGAAAATTTACTTTCAGCTTTTTTACGTCAAGGGGAAGCATATTCCAGAGACTTGATTATTCTTGGTTCGGTAAAACTAAGGCAAATCTTATTGGCTAGAATGGAAGTTAACATAAAATACCTGAGAAAAGTGGAGTATCATGATAATAAAATACATGAAATACTACATGAAAGTTTTTCGGAAAACTTCACATAAAAATTTCGTCTGCCAACAGTTTGAGTATAAATAAATTATAGAGCGCGCTTCATCAGTGGCATCTACTATGCAAGTCTAATGTTTTTGAGATCAATGCAACACGAGTTATTTTTTACTCTGACCCGACAGTAACCAGGCTAAATCTGACTTCCTTTATCTCCATAACATTTCTCACACAAAATTCGTATTTTTTTTTACATAGTAATTTACACACAGCACAGAGGCTAATTAGGCATTTTTCACTCGTTGATCTTTGGGTAATGCAGAAAAAAAATAGTGGTAGGTGTAATAAAAGAGAAAAATCAAGCAACCAGTCATCATCTAACAATCTACCTTATATCTTTGTCACGAAACACAATGAATGACCATAAATTTAATTTTTCCATGATATATCAAAATAAGATAAAAATTACAATTCCATTCAATTCAAAAATATTTATTTTACATTGGCCTACATGGCCACTTATAAACCGCCAAAAAAGGCTAGTGCACTTTAAAAAATGTTAGTTAAAAAAATTTATTATCAATAAGTATGAGAGGATAGATAGTGTAGCCCAGTCTTAAAAAATGCAGACTGAAATTGGGTCTGCCATGAAGAAATTAATATATTAAGAAATGATTTTGCTTACTGCAGTTATTAGATGCTAGATTACTATTACTATTCATTCCATCCAGCCATTACCGCTGACTAATCGTAAGCGGTTTTTGTTAAAAAAAGAAGAATAAGATTATAAAACGCATTTCCTCAGCGATTTTACAGTTAAGCCTCGCTTGATATAGTAGCTTGCCATCATTTCAGCCGTGAGACTTCCACTCCACACACCAGGTCGTCAATCCTCTTATTGCGTCTTCCAGTACGCATTCGCCACTCCAGAACCTTTCAACCCCATAGGCCATCTACTCTACTAGAAATGTATCCTACTCACTGCCACTTAAAGTTAGTTTATCTTGGTTTTTTTGCAAACATTTTCAAACCTACGATCCATACCTTGCCTAATCGATACTCCAAAGCACAACTAACAAAAATCAATCACTTGTATTTCAAAACAAAATGGCAGATGTTTACATTGATCTCTCAACGGCGCTTGCGCATTTTGCCCGAAATAAAACAATTAATGCACGAAACATTTATATTAAAAGAGTGTTTGTTTTTCTTGGCCTAGATAGGTGTACAGCGTTGAAAGCTCTCTGTATCTGGCTCTTATCTGGCAATATTTATTTGTACGTCTTCAATCTATTAAAGTTGTGGCAGTGCGGTGAACCTGTCGACTAAATAAAGCGTTCCTCATGGTCTAGAACTAGTCAATCAATCAATCAAATCAAAGACATGGCCGGAATTTGATTTATTCAATTCTAATACTAACAACTAATACCACTGGTATTTGTTTGTACTCATATTTTAAAACATGCTCAAAGTTTAAGGCACAGTCTGTGGGGAGGTATGAAAATGCATACCAGGGCCCTAGAACCAAGTTAATGAAGGAACGGGGTAGGTTTTTAGTCAGTAAGAGTCTGAAACTATTTCCCGCTCCACCCAAAGGCGGGGATGACTTTGGATGATTTTACCTACCATAAAAAAAAGGACATAAGATTATACAAAAAGCTTTTTTACTGACTGTGTTTTTACTGACTGTTAATTGAAAAACATTCGGAAAAATAAATGGCGTTTATCATATCAGGTTTGGCGTTAGTACGAGAGGTATATTGAAAAACTGGGCAAGTGCAAATCCGACTTGCACACTGAGGGTTCCGCTCAAATTAACTTATTTATATAGATCTATTCCCGAATCGATTATTGAAGTTTTTTCTGAATCGATTTTTTTTTTGTGATGTATCTAATTTTCAGATTGATTCCTATACTTGAAGACCTTGCTTCATGGCGAATTTCAGGGTTCTAGGTCAACGGGAAGTACCCTAAGAATATTGATTCCTTTGAGAGTGTCGAAATATACGTTTTTTTCGACATAAACGGCCGTATCTTTGTTTTTTCGTTAACTTAGAAGTTTGATTTTTTGACAGCTTCAAGGGACCGCAGATCTGAGTAAATGGTTTTAAATGTGATCCTATAAGGGTCCTTTTGAAGTACGGAATCCTAAAAATGTGTAGAAATTTGTCACTGGAGCACTCGGCTTCATAACACCCTCGCCTGCGGCTCGGGCGAATTTCACCTCGATTTCAGTAAATTGTCAAGTTCTTAAATTTGTTACAAAATGTACTATTTCTTTGTATTTTGGATACTATACAGTCTGCTTCACCGAATTCTCATGTTTAATAAACTGACCGCTAAGGTCACACGCATGTAAAACATATCTTCAACTTCAACCTTCAATAATTTCTGTAATTCTCGGTAATTCCTGGGAATTTTCCTCAACTCTGTACAAGTTGCGGTATTTTTTTATCAAACTGTACAAATCTGGCAAATTCGAACATAACAACGAAATGCAAGTTTTATCGAATAATCACAGTCTTTGTAATTTATTTAACACTGACTCCTAAGTCACAGGTCTCACCTAGTTTAGGAGGCAGGGTCCTAATATTAGAAAATACCTTCCGAATTTAATGTACCTATGTATTTTATTTATTTATTTCACAATTTATGTACACACAATATAACAAAAAAAAGACAACACATAATAAATAATAGCCTAGCCTACTTAGTGTATAAGATAAAATTGTTTCAATAAAGTTATTATTATTATAATTTTGATTAGAATTTGAGCCAAGTTTCAAGTTTATTAACCCAAATAATAAAGGTGCCATTTGAACTTCGGCTGCAGGCTGCGGATGCATGCAGCACATGCGGCGGCAACACGTGCAGCCGCGTTCGGAATAGTTTTCACAGATATAGAAAACCATTCGTGCTGCCGAGCCTCAGCTGCGAGTGCTGCCATGACCTGCAGCCGCAGCCGCGTTCGGAATTGTTTTGATAAAATCCATGCATAGAAAACCAGTCATGCAGCTGCAGCCAGCTTCGTGCAGCCTTCGCATTTGCTGCCTGCATCTGCAGCCTGCAGCTGAGGTTCGAATCTTCTTTAGATTCTTTCATATAGCCTTCAAAGCCCCTTAAATCGTTTTATAATGGTAGTTTTGATTTGAAAAACCAATTTTTTTCTTTTACTTCCTTGGGTTTTTTTTTTTTTCTAAGTTTCCAGAATATGGGTCAAAGAAAAGGTGATGTACTACATCAGGTTCATATTTAACTTGAGGATATATGACCATGTATCAAGCTTTAGATCTGAACTCAAATGGTTGCCTATTCGCCAGAGAAGAAGTTTGCGACCTTTGACAACCCTCTTTTCTTACCTCTCGTTCGCCAGCCCCGATCTGGCGCCACGTGTCGACGACTGGCGCGTTATGGAGGGGGTGGAGACGTTCTCAGACCACCGGTACATCCGGTTTGACGTCTCCGCCCAAACCTCGACCGCGCCGGTCCGGCAGAACCCTTGTGGTCCGCGATGGGCGCTGAGGCAGATGGACCGGGAGCTCCTCCTGGAAGCCGCGACGGTACAGGCCTGGGTGCAAGCACCGGACAGGCCTGTCGACATCGACGTCGAGGCAGAGTGGTTCCGGGAGGGCATGTCGCAAATCTGCGACGCGTCAATGCCCCGAGTCCGTCCAGGACGTGCCAAGCGCCAGGTGTACTGGTGGTCGCCGGAGATTGCGGCATTGCGCAATGCGTGCAACCACGCGCGACGCCGGTACGCCAGGTACTGCAAGCGCCGCAACCGCCCGCCGGATGCGGAGGCTATTGAGGCGGAGCTGTACGAGGGTTACAGGGTAGCGAAGCGCACCCTCCGAGCGGAGATTAAGCGGGCCAAACTGGAGGCCCGCAACGTCTGGCTGGGGTCTCTGAATGCAGACCCGTGGGGACGCCCATACAAGATGGTACGGGAGAAACTCCGTCCCTGGACTCCCCCGCTGACTCAGAGTCTCCGGCCCGAGCTCGTGGAGGGTGTGGTCAGCACTCTGTTCCCTACGCGGGGGGTACACTCCCCCCCGTCTATGGCTCCGCCAACATCGGCAGTACCTGACGCGGACCACGACAACGACGAAGTTCCAGAGGTGACCGAGGTAGAGATGAGAGTGGCGGTACGAAGGCTGAGTGCCAAGAATACCGCCCCAGGACCTGATGGCCTGCCTGGGAGGGCCTGGGTCCTGGCCATGGAGGCTCTCGGGCCTCGATTGAGGGGGCTCTTTAGCGCATGTCTGGAGAGGGGCCAGTTCCCATTTCGCTGGAAGATGGGCAAACTGGTCCTCATAGCGAAGCCTGGGCGCCCTGCGGACTCTCCGTCCGCGTACCGGCCCATTGTGCTGCTCGACGAGGTGGGCAAGCTCTTTGAAAGAGTCATTGCAAACCGCCTCGTCGCGCGCCTTGCAAGGGTGGGGCCGGACCTTTCGGACGGACAGTTTGGTTTTCGCAGGATGCGCTCCACGGTGGACGCCATCATGCGCGTGCGAGCCCTCACGACGGGGGATGCGGTTTCCCAGGGCAGGTGTGTCGTGGCAGTGTCCTTGGACATTGCCAACGCCTTTAACTCCCTGCCCTGGAGTAGCATTGGAACGGCACTCCGGTACCACCGGGTGCCCGACTACCTCTGTCGTGTGATCGAGGCCTACCTATCGGAGAGGTATATCATCTACCCCGGTCACCAGGGAGAGTGGAAACGTCGAGAGATGTCGTGCGGTGTTCCGCAGGGATCGGTACTAGGACCACCCTTGTGGAACATCGGGTACGACTACGTGCTGCGCGGCGAATTCCCCGACGGGGTCAGCGTGGTCTGCTACGCGGACGACACGTTGGTCCTAGCGCGGGGAGAGTCGTACCGGACGGCGGTCGAATTAGCGACTCGCGGGGTTGCGATGGTCGTTGACAGGATCCAGCAGTTGGGACTCGAGGTGGCACTGCACAAGTCCGAGGCCATGTGTTTTCACGGCCCTCGGGGTGCACCACCACCGGGTTCCCAGCTAACGGTAGGAGGGGTTCACATCAGCGTCGGGTCGACGATGAAGTACCTGGGACTCGTCCTCGACAGCTGGTGGAACTTCAAGGAGCACTTCCGACGTCTGGCTCCCAAACTGAATCGGACTGGGGCTGCTCTCGGGCGGCTCCTGCCCAACCTCAGGGGACCAGACGCCTCCTGCCGGAAGCTCTACGCGGGAATCGTTCGGTCCATGGCCCTCTACGGGGCCCCGGTGTGGGCACCGACGTTGACACAGCAACCGAGGGCCCAGCTGAATGCGTGCCAGAGGGTCATGGCAATACGCATGGTGCGAGGGTACCGAACGATTTCCCGCGAGGCGGCAACCCTCCTTGCTGGCCAACCGCCATGGGATCTGGAGGCAACAGTCCTTGCACACATGCACGACAAGCGCATGGAGATGCAACGCCGGGGCGAAATTCCGCTGCCGCGACAAGTCGAGGCTTGGCGGACAGAGCTTCGGCGGGATCTCATGGCGAAATGGCGTCAGCGACTATCGCAACCTCGTTCGGGGCGCGCCACAATCGAGGCGATAAGGCCCATCCTTGAGGAGTGGCTGGAAAGACCTCACGGCGTTCTAAACTTCCGCACGACGCAGGTTCTTACCGAACACGGCAAGTTCGCTAAGTTCCTGTTCCGGATTCGTGCGGAGGATTCGCCCGGGTGTCGTCACTGTGCGGAACACCCGGAGGACACGGTGGAGCATACTGTTGAGGTGTGCCCTGCCTGGGCGGAGCATCGCCGTGCCCTCGTGGGGGCGATCGGCGGCAGCGATCTCTCTCGCCGGGCCTTGGTTCAGGCCATGGTCCGTAGCGAGGAGGGATGGCAGGCGGTCGCCTCCTTCTGCGAAGCAGTAATGCTAGCAAAGGAGGAGGCCGACCGCATCAGGCAGAGGCAACGGGGCGCTCGCCCCAGCCGCCGCCGGGATTCCGATCCCGATTTCCGGCCACCGTAGGCGCGGGCTTGCGGACGGCGTGCAATGGGTAGCACGCTGTCCGATCGTCCGGTAACCGACCGGACCGAGCCCAAGTCGTCGACGGCGCGTTCTGTTCCCGCGCGCCTCAAGGAGCTGTCAGCAAACCGTAGAGGCCCAGCCTGCTAGCTGCAGGCAGGCAGGGCCGAAGCCTGCTGGGGCCAAGGGCCGTTTTCTGAGAGGAAGGCTCAGCCCCGGCACTATAGGCAACGAAGGAACGGGGTAGGTTTTTAGTCAGTAAGAGTCTGACACTACTTCCCGCTCCGCCCAAGGGCGGGATTTGTCATTGGATGATTTTACCTACCAAAAAAAAAAAAAAAAAACCCTCTTTTCTTTGCTCAACTCTCCTACCCCTCCTTCTTATCTTATATCTCAGTTTCAATATCTCTGATCTTCACACGCTAAGAATATGCGTTCTTCTAACAATTTCTTACTGCTTTGTCCTTCTCATACTTCTGATTTTGTTCATTCTTCCTTCTTTATACAGTTTTGTACATTCTTCTGTGAAATTCGCTACCTCTCAATATCAGGACGGCCACGAGTCAGTATGTATTTAAGCGGAAGTTGCGGAATTACTTTCTACACTAATAGCAGAATCATGTCAAAAACTTCTTCACTGTAACTCTAGTATTTATGTATGTACTCGTATATATATGTCTCTTCACGACCCTAGGTTGGCTGGTAGATAATACCTAAGGCAGTCCGCCTTTCTACGTTTGGTTGCATGAAGAATAAATAAATAAATAAATGTACAAACAGAGAGCGTTGCGGCGGAGTTTTTTAGTAACAAAAATTTGTGGGGCCGGAAAGGTCTCATACGCACTGCAAAGAAATTTAACTTTGCCATCTTAAAGTCAAAGTCAAAGATTTATTTGCAAATGAATATGGTTACAAAGTTCTTACAATGGTTATTTTATGAGTAGCTTGACATATTACATTACACTTAAAGACCTCATACGCATTGGCTGAAAGATCATAAAAATGGCTCCATAGTTTTTTTTTTATGGTATTTAAAATCATCCAATGACAAATCCCGCCCTTGGGCGGGGCGGGAAATAGTGTCAGACTCTTACTGACTAAGAACCTACCCTGTTCCTTCCCTGCCTTGGATCCGGGGCCCTGGTATGCATTTTCATATGGCTCCATAGTGAACGTGTCATAAAAAATCTCTTCGAGTTTAATTTCCAAAAATGGTCACTTCTACCTACCCAGCAGCTTACCCACTAAATGGTCCTATAATAAGAAGTTTAGTAACGCACAAACCATTCATAGTAGCGACTAAAAATGGCGTCTAGAATTTAGAATCTCAACTTATGGACGTATTATGAAAACATTCACTAATTTTACACCAGGAATGTGAGATCAGGTATTCGGCTATTTCGGAATCGATTTGATTCCTCGAATGGTTTATTAAGAGATTTCTGTGGGAGGATGACGACCTGAAACGTATGGTTCACTAGTATTTTGCCCACGGATTGCTCGCGAAAAAATCTATACTTCTGGAATGCTTTGCGCTGAATGATTGACTGACGGATCACCGCACAGCCTAAACCGCTGATTCTTAAGACTTGAAACTTGGAAGGTATGTTCTTTGCATGACGTAGGCATCCGATAAGTAAGGATTTTTCGAAATTCTATCCCTGAAAAGGTGGGGCAAAGTTTGTATTGGACAACATGATTCCTTGGTCTAATCTACTTCAAATTTTGCATGAAATTCAGAATCAAATTCTTTAACAGATTCTGGAGAGCCAGTGGTGGTTGAGTGGTAACGGCCCCGACTTAGGAGTTGTAGGTCGCGAGTTCAAACCCAGCCAGGCAGATTACTTTGTGTACTTTATATCATCACCACTGCTCTCAAAACGCTGAAGGAAAACATTGTGAGGAAATCGGCACGTCCAAGAACCAAAAAATCGAAGTTATGAGACATCCAACAACCCGCAATGGGCCCGCGTGGTGGATTACGGCCCGTTCCCTGCACCCTGAGAGCCCTGAGAGGAGGCCTGAGTCCCAGCAGTGGGAACATTATAAGGCTAATGCTGCTGCTGTATTCTTTAACAGATTTTATTAGTCTTCTATAGTTCTAATCTCCTAACCGACTGCGGACCCAGTTTGACCGCTGTAAAAGCAATCTGGCCAAATGAGGCTTCCTCAACCCATCTCTATCACTAGTTATGCTATCCCTTCACAACCACCTGCACTTTTCAGGATTTATACGAGGCCAATAACAGAGACATACAGGTTGCCAAATGCTGGCCAGACAAAAAAGTGTTTGAGTACATCGACACTAAAATAAGAAGAAAAAGAAATTATGTGTTAAAAGAGCTTGAATTAATTGCAGACCCTCGTCAGTGTGTGGGATGATAATTGAACTCGGTGGAAAGGCGTGCGAAAAGGCTAATTGCTGATCCAGATGTGGTTAAGTCCAATCTACAAAGCCCGCACTGGCGTTGGATAGCCAGGCCTTCAGGATGCATTTTGGAGAGTGTGCGCGGGGATTGCATGAATTGATTCTGCCATCTCATTTCTACCATCATAAAACCCGACGTACGGCGAGTATCTACTCTTACGTTGTTAAAACCTCTACAGGCGGAATAAGCGTTTCGCTTCATCGTTTATACTGTGTACATCGAAGAACTAGAACAATTTGCCTGCTGCGGTCTTCGCGTCCGATTATAATTTTGGTGTCTTCAACGCTAGAGTGAATAGGCTCTTAATATACTAGTGCGTCTTACCATCAACAATTGCGTCACTGCTTACTATCAGGTATTTTTTTTTTGGGGGTGGGTAAAATCATCCAATGACATCTCCCGCCCTTGGGCGGAGCGGGAGATAGTGTCAGACTCTTACTGACTAAAAACCCACCCCGTTCCTTCGTGGCCTTTGATACCAGGGCCGGGCTTTCCTTTCGGAAGCAAACCCTTGGTCCCAGTAGGCTTCGACCCGGCCTGCCTGCAGCTAGCAGGCTGGGTCTCTACAGTTTGCTGACAACTCCTTGAGGCGCGCGGGAACAGTGCGCGCCATTGACGACCTGGGCTGGCTCCGGATGGTTACCGGACGGTCGGACAGCGAGCTACCCATAGCTCGCCGTCCGCAAGCCCGCGCCTACGTTGGCTGGAAATCAGGATCGGAATCGGAATCCCCGCGGCGGCTGGGCCGTGAGGGCCGTTGCCTCTCGCGTGCGGCCTCCTGCTTTGCTAGCATTACTGCTTCGCAGAAGGAGGCGACCGCCTGCCATCCTTCCTCACTCCGGACCATGGCCCGTACCAGGGCATGGCGCGAGAGATCGCCGCTGCCGATCGCCCTCACGAGAACACGGCGATGCTCTGCCCAAGCGGGGCACACTTCGACCGTGTGTCCTCCGGGCAGTTCACGCAGTGGTGGCACCCGGGCGTCGGTTCCGCACGAATCCGGAACAGGAACCTCCCGAACTTACCGTGTCCGGTGAGAACCTGGGTCATGCGGAAGGTTAGGACGCCGTGAGGTCTTTCCGGCCACGCCTCAAAGAGGGCTTACCGCCATAATTAAGGCGTGCCCATGCTTACTATCAGGTGGGATCGTAGTCAAGCACTAGTTTATACAAATTAGAAAAATACAGGCTGGAAATAACCAAAAAAAAAGAAACGAGGTTATAGTACGTTACTCTATTATAATGAGTGGACAACTTTTGAAATTCAATCGTGCTAATATTAGTTATTTCTAACCTAAGTTAAAATGTATGGCAATTCAGTTTCATGAATTCAGCAATTTAAAAATATAATGAAACCTTTTTAGACGTAAATTATGATAACAATATTGTTGTTAGCTGTTTTAATTCCATTTTTTATTTCGATTTTACAAAACGGAGATTTTTTATGTCTCCAACTCGCAAATACTTTTTGTATTTATATAAAACTAGCTTTTGCCCGCGGCTTCGCTCCCGCTCTATCCTATGCTACCCAACCTTACCTACCCTATTCCACCCTACTCTGTCCTACCCTAAACTACTCTACCTTACTCTACCCTACTCTGTCCTACCCTAAACTACTCTACCTTACTCTACCCTACTCTACCCTGCTCTACCCTACTATACCCTATACCAATAAATTCGCAGGTTTTTGGTTCTTTTTTTTTTTAGTTAACGTGTTAATAACACTAGTTTACAAAAAGTGAAGTATCTTATATCCTTCTCCTGGTTCTAAGCTACCTTCCCACCAATTTTCAACCAAATCAGTTCTGCGATCAGTTGGATCGCTATCTCACCTTATCTCAGCTTTTATTGCGTCATGCCACTCTTCATCATGTTCATTCTCATTTAAGCAAGTGGGTTCTTTAGCTATCAGGAAACACAGACTCCGGCAAGGAATTCCACTCCTTAGCTGTACGCGTGTAATGAATGTGTTCCCAAAATGGTTTTTACGTATGGATGGGATGTTTACTATGTAACGGTGGCGCATTGGCATACGTCTTGTGGTTTGATGATGGAACGGATTTGGCGGAATTAAATTGTGCAATACCAATGCACACTTCCCGAAATATAAACGATAGAAAAGCGACCGGCTAGCAATTCGGCATTGAAGCTCAAGACTTTGGAGTTTTGTCTGCGACATGTAATGTGCAATATTCATGCTACAATAAGCCTGTAGATGTATTATTATATTAGGTAATATACAGAAAGAAAGAAGCCTGCGCCGGCCAGGCTGTTAGATCGGCGCAGGCTGCCATTTTTCTTTCTGTATACGACCTTACTGTTTTTATGTTCCAAATTAAGTGCCGGTTCTAGTCACTGTTTTTTTTGTATGAACTTCGCTCGGGATTATGTCGTCTTCGCGGCCAAAATACAGCGGTTTTATTTTTATATAAAAAAAAACAACAACTGTTCAAGATTTTTGTTCTTGCGAAGCGCTTTTAAATAACAAGCTTTATTTTTTTTTGTAACTTTCAAATAGTTCCGAAACGTAATCTCGTAGATAAATACGTTTGAAATCGTAAATTAGGGTCAGATTCGCGATTTTTTTGTTATCGAGCCAACTAATTTATATCGTGTTTTCATTTTTGCCAAGTCCTTGGCCATATAGTCAATTTTAATAAAATAGATTTTCATGGTGTTCTATTTTATATTTGTGAATTGCCATAGGTTTAAAAAAGGTCAAAATGAGTAGAACCGGGCCTTAAGTATCACTTGATTCCATTTCATAAACCCACATCATTATCCATCCATGTCTCCTATCTCTACTATCACTACCAAGATGACGTCACCTAGCATTAACACTCCGACAAGCTACTTCCTGCCGTGCCCCGAATCACGCCATTCCTTATCTGCGCGGGAGTCGCCTCGACTTGACACGGAGTAAGTAGAACATGGAAACACAACTTACGTATGACATCATTCAATGCGTCACAAGTTGAAGTATGACAAAAATAAAAACTTAAAACCTGGAAAAAATATGATTGATTTTTAGAACTGCTAATAGATAGCCCTAATAATATTCGTAAACACTGACTTATAATATTATTACTTTTTTATTTAAATCAGATAACAATGATCCATAATCGTTAGTAACATTTAGAATCTTTATACTATATTATATAAAAATGAGTCCCTATTTCCCTTGGTCACGTCATCTTTTTTTGTCGTGATTGTTTTTGTTAGGAGAAGGTTTTTATGAAAAAAAAAAAGGGTAAGGTAGGATAGAGTAGGGTAGAGTACAGTAGAGTAAGGTAGTACCCTACTGGGTAGAGTAGTCAGTTGATGGAAGTAAAGCCACGACCAAAAGCTAGTAATTTATAAATATGTGGGAAAATAGTTTTTCTTTGTATTTTATTCTTCTTTCCCTAGTCCCAGTATTTGGAGTTGGATCTCCTCACTTTCCAGCGCTAAGTGGCTCTCTTATTTGTCAATTTTGGCAACTGGGTTTCCCTTTCTATATTACTAGACCACTAGGTCGATAGTGGGCGGCCTCTACCTCGTTTTTGTTCTAGTCGGCGTAGAGCGATTTGAACCACGTGGTCTGTGGTCGTAGTTGTGGCCATGGTAGTGAAAATAGGTTTTTCTTTCATAACCCTTTCATATCACTTTGCAGCAGTCTGGTAAACACAATGGAAATAATGAAAGACATGAGAAAAAAGTACTAGGAAGAACTTAGAGGAGCACTTTTCCCAGTAGTGAGACAGCAAAGGTTGGTTAGAAAAGGTAAAATTTTGAAAAATAGCAGTAGAGCAGGCTACTGCAATGTTACTGCAGAAAAACAGAAAGAAGAAAATGTGAAAACTGTAGATAACTGTGCAAATAAGGTAAGTTATTCGACTCTGCAATGAATTAGAATGATATGTGGACAAGATCTTACGAAGTGTAAAACATGAAAGTTAACATGCCTAAGTTTTGAGTGAACTGGGGCTTTTTATGGTTGGTAAAATTATCCAATGACATCTTTCGTTGCCTTTCATACCAGGGCCGAGCCTTCCGAAAAGCAACGAAGGAACGAGGTAAATAAAACCCATAAAACTTGAATATATTCTTTGGGTTTTTAAAAATATTGTATGAGCCTATCAAGAAAAAAATGGGTGGCTTATATGTAAAATCATGTTTAGAATCATCCCGAGCTAATTCACTTAAAGTACCTTGACTAGACTCTACTTCGAATCAACAAAGTGAAAGAAAAAAATGGTTATTTAAAAAACTAAAAAACCCGACTGCTTTTCTGAGCATTCATGAAAAAGCCCTAAAACAAGAAAGTCGTTGTAGCAGTCGGGACCCATTACATCATAGATCTACTGACTAGACGGCTGACTTTCTAGAATGGGTCCCGACTGCTACAACGACTTTCTTGTTTTAGGGCTTTTTCATGAATGCTCAGAAAAGCAGTCGGGTTTTTTAGTTTTTTAAATAACCATTTTTTATTTTTTACTTTTTTATTTTATTTTTTTACGATATCACTTTCACAGTAATTACAAATCTAACGACACCTCGCAAACTAAAATCCATCGAGCCGTTCAGGCCACAGAGCGTGCCAAATATTTGAATTTGGCGCCAAAAATCCGCCATTTTGTTTTTTTTTTATTTTGATATACCCAGTGTCACTCTCACAGTAAATACGAATCTAACGACACCTCTCAAGCTAAAATCCATCGAGCCGTTCAGGCTGCAGAGCGTGCCAAACAATTATACATACATACATACATACATACATACATACATACATACATACATACATACTCTCGAAAAACATAACCCTCCTTCTGGCGCAGTCGGGTAAAAAAATATTAGACACAAAAAAGGCACATAATTACTTTACACGACAAAAAAATTGTAGTAAAAAATGAAATCATTCCGTTTTAAAATGTGAAAGGTAAATTGATAGTTATATAATAGTTAGGTATCTATTGTCTTTAATCGAGGATATTTTCAATTTGCATTCCAACTTCATGTACAGTCAATATTTTTATGTATGTCAATATATTTATGAGCGACCAACTGTCAATCATTAGGTTAAAAAAAAGGCAACACTGTGGTAGGTGTGCACAATACATAAATACTAGGACATGTTAAAAAGAGTTTACAAAAGTTTCGCTTCTGTGTGATACATACTCCGTATTCGTAGAACGTCACAGCATAGTATACGTTACGTTTACCACGTGTGTCCGGTGTAGTGTGTGCGAGTTGGAACATATCCGGACATTCCTGATTTAGACGATTATGGAGAAATATTTCTGGAATTCTAATTGAGTGACGCGTTGATTTAGTACGATACTGTTACGGTGACTAATTGGATTTGTAAAATCTGTCAAGTTCGTTCTTATATTTTATAATATAGTATAGCATAGCATGGCATCAGCCTTATAATTTTCCCACTGCTGGGACTCAGGCCTTCTCTTTAGGAGAGGGAATAGGCCGTAATTCACGACGCGGGCCCAGTGTGGGTTGGTGGATGTCAAATGTCGTCGAATTTTTGGTTCTAAGACATGCCGGTTTCCTCACGATGTTTTCTTTTACCTTTTTGAGAGCAGTGGTGATGAAAAAAATTACACAAAGTAATGCGCCTGGCTGTGTTCAAACCCGCGACCTTCTACTCGTAAGTTGAATATTTAAAAACATCTTTGATTTGTATTGTTTTGTTTTGTCACTAAAAAAATAGAAAATACAGTGCGTTGAAATTTTGCGATACGTCACGCAACGTTCTGAACTTTGGTGCGTTTTATCTTTGTCAATTTTTATCGATTTGATAAAGCAAAAAATACGAGTAGGATGTTTTTTAATAATTTTACTGACGGAGTAAATGGAATGCTTATTTTATATGCATAGCATAGCCCCGAATGGGCCGTAATCCACACGAGCCCAATGCGCAAGTAAAGGTAAAAGTAGAAAAAACCATATTTGAGTGAGCAGGCGAGCTATAGCCCAAACTAAAACATATTTGGAGACTAAATTGACTAAGTAATTGTGTTTGTGCCTATTTTTCTCTTGGTGAAAAATATACAGATAATTTTTTATTTAGTATCTACATTACACAAAACGGTGAAGGAAAACATTGTGAGGAAACCGGCATATCTTAGAACCAAAAATTCGAAGACATGTGACATCCACCAACCCGCACTGGGCCCGCGTGTTAGATTACGCCCCATTCCCTTTCCTAGAGAGGAGGCCTGAGTCCCAACAGTGGGAACATTATATCTACATTACAACAACCAACAACCGCCAGAAATAGAGAGATATCGCTCGACACGCCGCAGTCTTGGAGGCAAATGACGATGGCGCGCCTCGACCCTGTCCATCATCAGCGGCCAAGACCACTCTGACAAGAGTGTCCGACTAAGATCTTTAACTTGCTTAACTAAGGATCTAAAAGTGTAACCGAGAGGCGTACCTATCGCCGTATCTGCCGTATCAATTATAAGGGGCCCCCGCCCTACAGGGGCCCCACGCCTTACAGGGGCCCCCGCCGTACAAGGGCCCCCGCCTTACAGGGGCCCTGAAATAGACAAAAATTCGCAACATGTTATCCACAACCGTCTTGTAGGGTAACCCAAGCATTTGTAAAATCACCATTTTTGATACGGGGCCCCTGTGGGACTAGCTACGCTACTGTCGCGAAGTATTTTATAAGATTGGGCTTTAAATAATCACACTGTACTTAAAATCTCGTCAAGTCTCAAGTTCAAAGTACTGCCAATGACACAACCAACACTCAATGATATAAGACAACTTCACAAAAACGTGAGTACCTTTAAACACATACATAATATGTAACTAATTACAAACGGCAAAAAATACGGAGTACGCTTACCTACCAATTCAAGGCCCTCTTGACTGGCCTGTTGGTCTAGTGGTTAGTGGCCCTGACTGCGATGCCGGAGGTCGTGGGTTCGATTCCCACCCAGGACAAAAATCTTTGTCATCGTTCCAGGGCTACGGGTATCACTTTTACTTTACCTACGGCCCCAGTAGGCTTCGACCCTGCTGGGCCCCTTCGGTTTGCTAACATCTCCTTGAGGCACGCGTGGAACAATACGCCCTGGCGATGACTTGGGTCCGGTCCAGAATAGCTACCCATTGCTCGCTGTCCGCAAGCCCGCGCCTGCAGTGGCTGGAAATCGGGATCGGAATCCCTGCGGCGGCTGGGGCGTGAGGGCCGTTGCCTCACGCGTGCAGCCGCTTCTTTTGCTCCGAGGGTTCTGAACTAACTAATTTATGTAAATAGTTCTATTCCCTAATCGATTCTCGACTATTGTTCCGAATAGAAAAAATTAAAACTAAAAAGAACCTTCACAGACGTCTGTCGAACCTTTATTACTGTGTTGACGGACAACACAGTAATAAAGGTTCCGTTTTTCCTTTTTAGCTACAGAATCCTAAAAAGGATGAGATGTTAGCAAGGACGACGCCAGCCGATGATCAACGGGGGGGAGGGGGAATGGAAGCTGAAGATGGGGGCTATTGGAAGAATAGAGAATAATAAACAATTTTTTTTTTAAATAATAATATAAGTTTTTTTCCCCACAATATACTCGTAACTCCTAATTGCTAGCCTTATATCTACAGTAACATATAGGATGGGCATTATATTGTGGGAGACTGGTGCCTAAACTAGGCTCTGAAGCTGTAAAGCAAGCCTCTAGAGGAGGCCGTGACCCCCCCCTGCCCCCCCCTCCTTGGCGACGCCCTTGGATGTTAGTATTAATAATTTATTTTAATAATAATTAATAATTTTTTTACCAAAAATATATATTACACAATTTGACATTGCTCTTAATTATGACATTGTTATAATTACATATAAATATGTGTATTTCGGCATGCAGTGCCTCTAGGCGTGGAGCCTGTATTTCGGCGTGCAGTGCCTCTAGCCCTGGAACTGTCTTCTAATATGTGATCATGAGCAAATGGAATCAATGATTCTAAGAAATTAAGTTTGGTGCCTTTAAGCAACAGTAAAGAAAAAAGAACGACAGTTAAAAAATAGGTGTAACTGTCCTCTGAGTGTATAAGTGAAAAAGGTGAGTGTGTGCGTGTGAGAGGGTGTGTGGAGATCTACATTAAATAAATTCAAACTCTGGATTCTTATACTTAGGTAGGTACATCTATAATAATGACCAAAATTAAGTATCACTACTTTAATATGGTCAGCAAAATCTTCATTATTGTCTAAGGGCTTGTCCAGAAAGGGCGAATCACGCGCGAGTCGAGGGTCTGGCGTTATGCACGCGATTTACGCGCGTATTTTGAATTCGCGCGATGCTTGTGGACGCGATGTATTCGTGCCTAGTATCTCAATAGCGCGCGAATGAATTCGCGCGAAACGTTTCGCGACGAATTCGCTTCTTCTGGACAAGGTCTAATCTAGGGGCTTACTCTCGAGTTTAATTCTGATCGGTCGACATTGGAATTGTGACGTTAGGTACTTTTGAATTCGATGCTAGTGCCAAATTGCGTGACCTTTTTGGGAAACTAAGTAAAATAGGGCACGCTAAGCCCAATGGCTTAGCGTGTGGTCACGTAAGTTTAAACTAATTTTGCGCTGGCATCGAATTCAAGAGTACCTAACGTCACCATTCAAATGTCGACCGATCGGAATTAAACTCGAGAGTAAGCCCCCTAGTCAGTTCAATCTTACCAGTTTTCAGGGTCCTAACTACCTGTTCAAGAAGTTTAACCGTGTAACGAACTCTCGGAGCCAAGGAGAAACATTGATTTACAGATATTAATATTAAATTAGGATCCTTTATGCTTAATAAAAAAGAAACTGAATATAACCTTGAATGACTTTTTTGCACCGTACATCGTATCGGTCAATGTAATATTTTTCTAAAAATAGATATGAATAAATTACTCGCAGCGAATTTAGTACTGTGTTTTACAATTACACATTTGACACTTCACGTGACCCAAGGGCTGGCTTTTGCCTCGGTCAGAGATTAAGCATTGCCATACAACGTGGCAATGCCGCCAGACTTTTGGGCACACTTCCAGTCGACAGCGATGCGGAGGAGTTTTTTGACGCCATATTTTAGTTAGCCTTTAGTGTGTATATTAATGTTTTTGTATATTGTATATAATATAATTTTACAATATTATTTAATTAAAATACAAAGGCAAATAAATTTTCAATCTAAATTTACAATTACAAATTACATATACCTTGAAAATTAATGAAGATTATACTCATGTATATCCTGGTTTTATCTTCGCAAAGATACAGGAGAGCAGCATTGACCAAAATACCAGTCCTGAAACATGGTTCAAGATGAAATAGGTATACATTTTTGTCAATGCTCCTCCTAGGTCAGGGATGGTGATTCTTTTTGATGACGGTGCCATTAACTATATCATACACCGTTAAATTTTGATCGTTTTAATCCCGTGGAGGGTCGATTCGGTACATGAAACACTATCGATTTGTAAAGACAAAATAAAAAAAAAATAACTTTTTTTCTAAAACTCGAATTAATACCAGCAGGTGAGATAGCGGTCAAGCGCGAACCTAACAACAATTTAAAAAAAAATTGTCCCAAAAACCAACTTAATGAGCGGGGTTAACCTACAAAAGATGAAGCTACACAAAATGGAGTTTAGACATATTTAAAAGTGTGATAGTTTACCTAATGATAACAGAGCACGCGCTTGCTTATCTCTGGAGCAGTTCAGGGTTCCAATAATTTATCTTAGGCCAACGGAGATTGAATAATTTATAATGATGATGAAAAAATGATTTGTGAATAATCCGTGGTTTATTTAGTTTTTCGGTTAATAATAATACTTTATTTAAAGTGTATTTAGGACGGCGCGTTCTGTTCCCGCGCGCCTCAAGGAGCTGTCAGCACACCGAAGAGGCCCAGCCTGCTAACTGCAGGCAGGCAGGGTCGAAGCCTACTGGGGTCATGGGTTAGTTCCGAAAGGAATGCTCGACCCCGGCACGATAGGCTACGAAGGAACGGGGTAGGTTTTTAGTCAGTAAGAGTCTGACACTACTTCCCGCTCCGCCCAAGGGCGGGATTTGTCATTGGATGATTTTACCTACCATAAAAAAAAAAAAAAGTGTATTTAGGGTGACTTCAAATTAATCGTAAACTGACGCGCGGCCGCAGTGCGGCTGCAGCATTGCCACCGCGCTCCTTTGTTATTTCATTGGAGGCGCCCTTACCACCTAGGTAGGGGGCAATTCCGATCCCGTTTTCTGGCCACCGTAGGCGCGGGCTCGCGGACGGCGGGCAATGGGTAGCTCGCTGTCCGTCCGTCCGGTAACATACCGGTCCGAGCTCAAGTCGTTTACGGCGCGCACTGTTCCCGCGCGCCTCAAGGAGTTGTCAGCAAACTGTAGGAACCCAACAGGGCCGAAGCCTACTGGGGTCAAAGGGTATGTGAAAATGGCACCCGGGGCCCTGGGACCAAGGCAAAGAATGGAACGGGGTAGGTTTTTAGTCAGTAAGAGTCTGACACTACTTCCCGCTCCACCCAAGGGCGGGATTTGTCATTGGATGATTTTACCTACCATAAAAAAAAAAAACTTAGGTAGGGGGCAGGGCCCAACGTTGCGTACCAGAAGACGCAACGTTGAAAGGCCTCCCTCAAGGTGGACAGATGACCTGGTAAGGGTCACGGGAATCCGATGGATCGAGGCACACAGGGCCGGTCGTTATGGTGACACGTGACACTTCGGGGAGGCCTATGTTCAACCGTGAACGTCTTTCGGCTGCAATGATGACTGATGATGAGATACTTAATCAATATAGTTGTATAAAAGCGAAATACCATTCACTGATTAATCTCAGAAACACACTGCAGCACTTGGCTCCCTAACACCCTCACTTGCAGCTCGGGCGAATTCCACCTTGATCGCAATGACAAAATTGTTCTCCAATTGTATCGAAATTATTGAAAAAACGTGAAAAGTCACTGCAGCACTCGGCTCCCTACTACCCTCACTTGCGGCTCGGGCGAATGCCGCTCAAATTTGCCAATGACAAATTTTCTCCAATTGTATCAAAATTATACTATTTTTAAACTGGCAGCTTTGCTGTAACTTATCTGCTTATATTTCTGAGCTATTCATTAATGACGTTAGATTAATAACCTTAATTACTCCCAACAGTTCTAATAATAGGCTATTGTTATAAAGCCACTGATCTGCCATTACAAACACAAAGCTGATCACTCAAGATATATTCTGTTAGATACTAATATGTCTTAGGCTTTGGTCTGAGTGAGGAGCGTGCGCGGGTGAACGTGCAGGCGTGAAGTATCAAACATTCATGATACCGTTATGTCTCTTGCGTCCATATTAAAGGGGAATCGCAAATTTTTATTCGTTTTTTTTTTGCATGTTCTATAAGAAAACAGCCTAAAGCGCAGCGCTGGTTTAGCGACGAAACCCAAATAGGTACATAAAAATCTCATAAAAATCCAATGTAACCTATCTATTTGGAAATCGTCGCTGGGCCAGTGTTGCGCTCAAGGCTATTTTCTTAGGGAATAACACTTCAGAGTGTTAGTTGTCATCATTATTGACAGGCCTGTTGGTCTAGTAGATAATGGCCCTGACTGCTATGCCGGAGGTCGTGGGTTCGATTCCCACCCAGGAAAAATGTTTGTGTGATGAGCACTATATTTTGTTCTGTGTCTGGGTGTAATTTTTCTATAATATGTATTTATTTAGAAATATACGAGTATATATGTGAGGGGAGATATCATCATGAGTGTTTAAACATAACTCTGCAGCATTTTCTGGCGTTGACACAAGAGTTTAAGACTGCCTGGAAATGTCCCCCGTGCTGTAATATAACACGTCGCACCCGTCCTAACTTGGACACACCTGTACGTTCCACGCAGCTTCCTGCGTATGAAGACAATAGCATGAATATGTCTTGCGATAACTTGGATCAGCGTCCACCATCGCCGCGTACTCCGCTTATGTGCACTTCTCGTGCTGCAAAAGTTGGCGAGAACTCCTCATCGATCCTTGTTCACAACCAATTCCAGTCTTTTTCTCAAGATTTGAACAAAACTCTACAGGGATGGCGCTCTGACATCGACCGTACTATGGCTTTGTTCAAGGAAGATATTAAAAATACTTTGCTGGAGTGGCGGGGCGAGTTGGAGTCGAGCATGCTGAGTTATCACGAAAGTGTCAAGAGCAGTTTGACGGACATAAAGCAGGAGCTGAGCACTGTTCGCACTGCCCAAGCTGACCTCAAAAAGGAAGTAAAGGGGTTGAACGATGAGATGTCGTGTGTCAAGCACTCGCTTCAGTTTCATGCTGACGAACAAAGTGACCTTAAAAAGCGTGTCGAAAACATCTCACGTCTGCAGGCAGAACAATCAGCCACTTCGACATCCTATTTAGAATCCAAAATAGAGGCACTTGAGCAACAGGCGAGGCAGTGCAATATTGAGATTTGCAACATACCTGACAAGCGTGGTGAGAATCTGCTGCAGCTGCTGGGGTCAATTGGTGAAGCCATTAGCTTTCCCATCCCTCAGAAGGACGTCATTTCCATCCACAGAGTGCCACACGCCCACCAACAAACAAATAGGCCAAAGAACATAGTCGTCAAATTCTCCACGCGTATATTACGCGATAATGTTCTTAGTGCTTATCGGCTGGCTAAGTCATTGAAAACTGATCAAATAGGAATACCTGGGTCTTCAACAAATATTTACATAAATGAACACTTAACTTTAAAAAATAAGATTTTATTTCGCAAGTGCAAGGAAGCAGCCAAACTTCATCAATACAAATATGTTTGGGTTAAAAATTGCACTATCCTCGTTCGTAAAAAAGACGGTGATGCCGCGTTTGCTATCAGATCAGAAGGTGACGTTGCAAGAATTAATAGCAACATTAAAAATTATGTTGATGATAGTGGTGCCATTAATACGTCCAATATTATTTAGTTTCTTGTGCGATTATAATATTATGTTTACGATAAATATTGTTAACTACTGGATTGTATTTTTTGTGATTTTTTGTCAGATCTATTATCTTTATATACTCATAAAAATTGACTGTAATGTTTTCCAATTGTTTGTCATTCTTATCTGTGATGATTGTGTTTTACATAAACCGATAGTGTTATTTAATTTCGTGGCCTCAAGCTTAATAAATTGCGAATTTTTTTCGGCTAATAAATATATTGCTGTCTATTTCTCAATGCATGGTCACCGCAGCTGTCATCTTATTTTAAATCTTATTAGTTTAATCTCATTTAATCTCTTTGTAATATTTACCATAAACTTATTAACTGAACATACTCACATAATAAATACACATTTACATTTTATTATTATCAATGTCTAACAAAAATATCACTATATATTACCAGAACTGCAGGGGTATTCGCACCAAATTGCACCAGTTACTCACGAATATACTTATGAATACATATGAAGTTATAATATTGACTGAAACTTGGCTTATACCTGAAATTTACGACAGTGAGTTCATAGACCAGCGTTATAGTGTGCATCGATGCGATCGTGATCGTACTGCCACTAATAAACGGGACGGTGGGGGTGTATTGGTTGCGATTTTACGCACTTTAAAACCTTCTGAGTTAGGTCTCTCACTGACTCAGCATAGTGATCTCTCACAAAATCATATTGAGCACATAATGGTTGAGTTGCCTAGCACTGTTAACACCAAGCGACACGTTGTGAGTGCTGCATACATACCACCTAAGACATCCTCTTTAATATATAGCAAACACTTTGAGTTGCTGCAAGTGGTCTTAGGCCATCCTAGTGTCGATAATTTCTATATTGTTGGTGACTACAATCTGCCTGAGGCTAACTGGTTAGCATCCCCTGTAACACATACCTCAAAAATTGCTTCGTTACATCCTGGAGCCCCTCCAGACTGTGTTAATCTGAACAATTTAATGTCACTCCTTGGTGCCTCTCAATTCAATAACGTAGTTAATGATAAAGGCAAAATACTTGACTTAGTTATTTCCAACATTCCCTGCACTGTTTCCCGTACCTCAACTACGTTGCTTCCTATTGACTCGTACCATCCTGCACTGATTTGTGATACTTGTTTAAACGTTAAGGTTACCCCAATGACAAAGACTCCTCTTCTTAAATACAACTTTCATAAAGCCAACTTTGATAATATTAATCATAACATACAGAAATTGAATTGGTCTGAACTGCTCTGCCCTCTAGATTCTGAAGAAGCAGTAGTTAAATTTTACAATGAGTTAGATGCTATCATTAAACAAGACACTCCCATTGCCCATCCTAGGCCAGTTAGCTATCCCATATGGTTCTCTCGGGCTGTAATAAAAATTTCCAAGAAAAAGCAAAAGGCATGGGTCAAGTGGAAGAAGTATGGAAGCATCTCTGATTATGAATCATTTGTCAACTACAGAAGACAATTCAAGACTTTATGTCATAAGTGCTTTATTTCATACATTGGATCTGTAGAGGATAATCTGACGAAAAACATAAAACATTTCTGGACATATGTTTCTAATCGGAAAGACAAACCTGGAATACCAGCTAAGCTTCAATACAAAGATGCGGAAACAAATGATCCCAGTATGGTCTGCAACATGTTTTCTGACTTTTTCAATTCGGTATATGAACCTGCGTCCCCTTTGCTGTCACAATGGCAACCTCCGCATGATCATAATGCATTACACGATGTCTCAATTTGTGACCTTTCTTTTAATGAAGATAAAATTTTGAAGGAGCTTAAATCTTTAGACCTAGCAAAAGGCCCCGGACCTGACGGACTTACGCCTCACTTCCTTAGGAATACTGCAACTACCATCTGTAAGCCTCTATTTATTATTTATAATAAATGTATTTCTGAGGGAGTTGTACCTACGCAATGGAAGCACGCGTATATTATACCCGTTCATAAAAGTGGTTCTAAACGCAACGTTGAACATTATCGTCCTATTTCCATCCTGTCTGTCTTGTCGAAACTATTTGAGAGGTTAGTTCATAACGAAATTTATCCGGTACTTCACAATATCATCATACAACAGCAGCACGGCTTTGTCAAACGGCGTTCGACTAATACTAATCTTTTGTTATTTTCAAGTTTTTTGTTTGATAGCGTTGACAACCGTGTACAAGTGGATGCAGTTTATACAGACTTCTGTAAGGCTTTCGACAAAGTTGATCATGAAATACTCCTCAACAAAATTTCATTCAACGGAATTCGTGGCAATCTTCTAAGATGGTTTGCTTCTTATATTACTAATCGGAGTCAGAGGGTTGTTATTAATGGTCATCAATCAAATATTGCACAGGTGACCTCTGGGGTCCCTCAAGGCTCAATTCTTGGTCCCCTCTTGTTTATTCTGTATATAAACGACATTGGTCAATGTTTTCAAAATACCAAGTTTCTTTTATATGCCGACGACCTCAAAGTTTACAGAACCATACAGCAAACGGATGATTGCCTTCTTCTTCAACAGGATTTGGACCGACTTTCCTCCTATTGCCAGAAAAATAAATTGCAACTAAGTCTACCTAAATGTAACTTCATAAATTTCACCAAAAATAAAACTGTCATCAAACATACATATACACTATGCGATGCCCCTCTGCTTAAAGTGGACTCTATTCGTGATCTCGGTGTAATCTTTGACTCGAAGCTTTGCCTAGACCTACACATAGGGAAAATTGTTAACAAAGCATATCAACTGTACGGATTTGTAATGCGTTCTACAACAGATTTTAAAAAAGCGTCTTCTTATATCTACTTGTATAAGTCCCTTGTGCGTTCTCAGTTGGAGTATGCCGTGTCTGTCTGGAGTCCATATTACAAGAAGTATAATGAAATGATTGAGCGTGTTCAGTACAAATTCCTGCGTACCATGCATTATAGATGTTATGGATATTATTCATCTTACCAAAATTTGCTTACCAAGTACAAGCTGCCGACACTTGAAAATAGACGACAATACTTAGAGGCTATGAATTTGTATAATATTGTTAGAAATAAGTTTGACTGCATAGATTTATCTAACATGTTATGCTATGTGGTTCCTAGGACAGTCCATAGGCGAAAGGTGCGCGCTGGCAAATTATTTTCAGTGGGCCCTTGCAAGTCCAACTCTGGATTGCGCTCGCCTATTCGTAGGATGGTCGATGCCTACAATGAGACTTTTGAGCATATAGATATTTTCGCATGCTCACCAAGTATGTTCAAAAGTCTAATTCTTAAGGAGCTAACATAATTGTTTTTATTCTTATTTAATTCTTTATTTTTTTCTTTTTCCTCTCTCTCTACACTCTTTTAAGTTTATTTTATTACTTCTTTTTGTATTTGTTTTTAAAATGTCCGAGGGTTACGATAATTTACAATTTTGTTATCCTAGTGATTTTATCGAAGTATTCCGCAGCTAATTTGTGAACAGTGCTGTGGGCTACAATATTGTTTATACTATGTTTTGTGTATCTGTAGTACCTAAGCTTTATGTTGTAGCTGTTTGCTGTTCCTTTGTATAAAAATAAAAATAAAATAAAATAAGTATGTTTATCAGCTGTCTGGTACCCATAACACAAGTTCTGCTTAGCTTGGGATTAGACGGTGTTGTGTGATAGTTGTGGAAATATTATATTATATTATATTATTATTTCAGCCGAAAAACATCCACTGCTGAAAATAGGCCTCCATAAATGTCACCATAATTACTTTTACTACTTACATTCCTGGACCTTCACCAGGTCATCGGTCTACCTTGTAGGAGGCCTTTCAAAGCCGCGGTTTCCGTTACGTGATCGCTATTCCAGAACCGTTCGTCCCTATCGATTATCTGATCTGCGAGAATGTGCCCTGCCCACCGCCACTTAAGTTTGGCGATTCTTCGGGCTATGTCGGTATGGTTCTCCTGCGGATATCTTCATTTCTGATGTGATCACGCGAGAAAACTTTGAGCATAGCCCTCTTCCCATGACCCTTTGGGCAGTCCAGTTGTATGTTGATTAAAATTAGTTGCAAAGAAGTCACGAGGCAACTGGCGTGACAGGCGTACTTATTTATTAAATTTTTGGATAAAATCTTCGTTATTCAGAATCTCGATTAAATATGCAAGGCTTCTATAGTTGTATTTTTTTATATTTTTAAACACAATATACATTACGGAGGATCAAAACTCACTTAAAATAGCAAATCAGAGTTCTTTACTGAATCAGTTTTATACAACATATTTTGATTGCTATAGAAGCCTGGACAATATCCACAAGATATCTGTGTATCCAAAATATCGGTTGTATGAAAATGTGCCTCGGGGTGGCAGCTCTTAACATTTTCTAGCAATGAAAAACAGTTTATTGTTTATTTTTCGGGTACGCAGAGATATTTTTCATGTGATTTAACCATACTGTATGGACTTTAAAAGAGACTGTGACCCCTGAGTTTGTTTCGGTGTTTCTTCTTAGGGTAGTCAGCTAGGAAACACCGGCGTCATCTAGTTTAAACTGACGAAAAAAAAAATATTGACGTGTAAAAGTGTTTTTTAAAACCTATTTGCAAAATAAATATCATTTATTAGGAAAAGGTTAAAGTACATTATTGCAAGTTTAACTGGCGACTTATACAGTCGCATCCGCTACCGCGCCCGCTCCCGCTCTAGTCGCCGCCTTCACTCTGTACTTGGCCCTAATGCTTACTATGCGTGGGAGTGATGTGTTGTATGTAAGTTAGATTAGGCCACCGAAGTAATATGTGAAGAAGAAACAGACTGTCAGTTTTTACAATATTATGAGTAGGTTCGTCTATCAGAGCGCTTTGCGCTATTCTTGGAACTCAATTGCTAACTGAGGGAAGACAGATAAGTTTTATTAGTTGCATTTTGGAGAATCTCTGCGCGGGAGTTGCATGACTTGATTCCGCTATCTCATTTCTACTATCGGACAACCCGGTGAACACCGAGTTACGTTGTTGAAACCTCTACGGTCCGAACTAAGCGTTTCGCCCCGTCGTTTATACCGCGTACATCGAAGGACTGGAACAACTTGCTTGCTGCGGTTTTCCCATCCGATTATATCGCCCCGAATTCATTTGTTCTGACCACGTGACCAAGCGTTGAGATGACTTCAAAACAAAGGAATTGGGGGCGTGACCAACTCCAAGCGTTCACGCGTAACGAAACGATCGTAACTTAGCTAGGGGGCTGTGTGTCTCGCATCCATCGCATTCCCGCGATTTTCACCAGGTCATCAGTGAGGAGGAGTGGCAGGCGGTCAGGAGTGGCAGGCGGTCGCCTCCTTCTGCGTGTGCAGTAATGCTAGCAAAGGAGGAGACCGACCGTATCAGGCAACGGCGCACACGCCGCCGCTGTCGCCAAGATTCCGATCCCGATTTCCGGCCACCGTAGGCGCGGGCTCGCGGACGGCGGGCAATGAGTAGCTCATTGTCCGTCCGTCCGGTAACAGACCGGTCAGAGCCCAAGTCGTTTACGGCGCGCCTGTTCCCGCGCGCCTCATGGAGTTGTCAGCAAACTGTAGGGGCCCAGCAGGGCCGAAACCTACTGGGGTCAAAGGTTATATGAAAATGAAACCCGGGGCCATGGGACAAAGACAATGAAAGGAGCAGGGTAGGTTTTTAGTCAGTAAGAGTCTGACACTATCTCCCGTCCCACCCACGGGCAGGGTTTGTCATTTGATGATTTTACCTACCACCAAAGAAAACCAGGGCATCGGCCCACCTTGTAGAAGGCCTTCCAATGCTACGTTTTCCGGTGCGCGGTCACCAATCCAGAACTTTCTGGGTGGCAACGGCCATCTGTTAAGCAAGTTGAACCGATGACCTAGATGATGGTCGCACGAATGCGATGGATGCGAGCCGCAAAGAACCGTTCATTGTGGCGACACTTGAGGGAAGCTTATGTCCAACATTGGACGTCTTTCGGCTGAAATTATGATTATGATTTGAAACTAACAAAAAAAAAAACAGATTTGTTTTTTACATTGACAGATTATGTAATGTAATATATTAAATATTCCACAACTATCACACAACGCCGTCTAGTCCCAAGCTAAGCAGAGCTTGTGTTATGAGTACTAGATAACTGATAAACATACTTATATATTTCTAAATACATAATTATTATAGATAAATTACACTCAGACACAGAACAAATTATGATCGTGCTCATCACACAAATATTTGTCCTGGGTTTTAATCGAACCCACGACTACCGGCATAGCAGTCAGGGCCACTAACCACTAGACCAACAGGCCAGCCTATCAAGAGAACAGGAACATTAAAATTTGCAAATCCATGCGAACGAAGCAAGTGGTCGGGCTATAGCTTATTTATAAGTAGGTAGGCGTTAGGAATATTTTCATTAAAAAGGAAAGTAATAAAATTCAAAGAGTGTGTCGCCATTCCATTGTGGAAAGGAATTTCATGTGTGGTTGATACGAATCGGATTGCAAAATTCTAATTTTACATTTGTGGTCTCATTAAATGTTACAGGATTTCTAAAATAATGGGTTTATTGAAGACCAATCGATTGTGAGAGCTTTTTTTTAACTGTTGCCCCACACGAGGAATTAGTCCGCAATGGGTAGCTCGGTCCGGACGGAGCCCAAGTCGTCGATGGAGCATATTGTTCCACGCGCGCCTCAAGGAGATGTCAAAAAAACGTAGGGGCCCAGCAGGGTCGAAACCTGCTGGGACCAAGGGGCTGCAGGAGTGGGTTTTTTGTCTGTTAATATCTGAGAGAGATCAAGAGCAGTGATGGCCGAGTGGTAACGGCCCCGACTTACGAGTCGCTGCGATGTCGTGGGTTCAAACCCAGCCAGGCACATTCATCATCATCATCATCAGCTTTTTAATGTTCCCACTGCTGGGACCCAGGCCTCCTCTCTAAGAGAGGGAATGGGCAGGGTATTTCATCACTACTGCTCCCAAAACGGTGAAGGAAAACATCGTGAGGAAATCGGCATGTCCTAGAGCCAAAAATTCGAAGACATGTGACATCCACCAACCCGCACTGAGCCCACGGGGTGGCTTACGGCCTATTCCCTCTCCTAGAGAGGAGGTCTGAGTCCCAGTAGTGGGAACATTATAAGGTTGAAGCTATGCTATGCTAAGTCTGACACACCCTCTCGCTCCGCCCAAAGGCAAGAGCTGTCATTAGATGTTTTTCCACCTAAAAAGGCGGTTTCTTTAAAAAATTAAAGTCATTTGTTAAATTACTTTAATTTCTTAAATGTCTTTTTTTTCTAACGAAGTGACCTTTTCTAAATGAAGTACCTAATTTAGACAGAAATATATTTAATAAAACCGAGTCTAGTTCGCGTCGAAACTCGCACATTCCGGGTTCTGTAGCAACTGTAATAATTATTTAATAAATGGGTGGCAACAAAAAATTACAATTGTTAGTGGTAGAAAATAAAGAAAAAAGTAATGAGTATATTACTCGAACTAACTGTTTCCAAATTTTCCAAATCCTAGAATAAATGGAGGCATAAAAAATGGTACAGATTTTTTTAAATTTGTTTGGAATAAATATAGCCTTTTTGTAGATAAAGACTATTTTATTTTCAACATGCTAAGAAGGGACAGATTTTTTACTCCCCCATTTTAAAGTCGTGCAAGAGCCCCCTACTAGACTGTCAAAAAAATCTTTGGTTACCTATTTATATATTTGGTTTTAGTTTAGTAAGAATAAGTAGGAAAGAGAGCAGTGGTGGTATTGTGGGTGGTCGTGGGTCCAAACCCAGTCAGGCTTTGTGTAATTTATTTCATCGCCACTGCTGTCACAACGGTGAAGGAACTCATCGCGAGGAAACCGGCATGTCCTAGAACCAAAAATTTGAAGACATATGTCATTCACCAACCTGCACTGAGCACGCGTGGTAGATTACGGCTCATTCCCTTTCCAAGAGAGGTGGCCTTGAGTCCCAGCAGTAGGAACATTGAAAGACTGATTATGCAACGTTTATGCTAAAGATAAATAGTTTAAAATATGTGCTTCAACGGTTTAGCCACTAGAACCGAAAAAATAGAGCTCCGTTTATACCTTATGACTACGGAATCCTAAAAACTCAATTGTTCACACTATTTTAAGAACAAGAGTGATTACATAAATTAATTTCAGCGTGAATTGAAGAGAAGTACCCTGAAAATGGTTTAGCAAATTGTTTTAATGAAGGACCCTGGTCCTTGCGAAGTGGAAATGGGAATACTAAGAAATGTATTTTTAGCTTTCTGTAACTACTTAGTTTTAATATTCTGACGCGATAGTTCTAAGGCTTTTGTTTATCGCAGCTTTTATTTTGGTCTTTATTAAATTGAAAACAGATTTATTTTTTGTACGCAAAGCGCTTTTTCAATTTATTTTGCGTTAAGAGGTGGGTTCGTAGGTTCCAAGTGGTAATGGCGTACCATTTCAGAACCTAACCAAAAAATAGGGTGAATTCTTTGAGAAGTAGCTGGAGCGGCAACACGGCGTCATCACCTTCCGTCTGACGTAGGTGCTCACGGTCGTGGCCGGGAGGTTCCTGCATCGGATTACAGCGGAAGAAACGCCTGGGTGTCACCATTGTATAAACCGCCCGGAGGACACGGTGGAGCATACGATGGAGCTGTGCCTTGCTTGAATAGAGCACCATCGTGTCCTCTTGAAGGCAATCGTCTGCAGCGACCTTTCCCCTGGTCTATTACGCTTTTATAGTTAAACGATTAAGCCGATTTTGATGAAATTTGGTACAGAGGAAGCTTGAACTCCAAGGTTAGACATAGACATATTATCATATTACATTTTATCTGTCTTCAACTTCGATTTAACGTCCGCAATAACCAATATAAACGGAGACGAAGCCCCGGCAGAAGCTCCTAGCTCCTAGTAAACAAATGACACACAAAACACGTGGCTACGACATAGAACGCTGATCCACGCACTATTTTTATTGCATCAGCTATGAATGGAGGATGTTACGACAGACAGATAGGAATGTGTCTGCGCGTGTATATGGGGAGTTGGGGAGACAGTCGTACGATGTCATGTGACGACAAACGTTGATGAGCCGTTGTAATTCATTTCTAGATATTATAATAGATAGATGTGTAGAACCACAGCAGTATTGGCTGATTTTAATTCCCCTTATAAACCGTTAAATTTTGATCGTTTTAAACCCTTGAAGGGGCGATCCGGTACATCAAAAACTATCGATTTGTAAAGATAAAATTAAAAAAAATATAGTCCTTTTTTTCTAGAACTCGAGTTAGTATACGCATATACTAAATTAATTTCTTTAAGTAAACGTCAGCTGATCGGGCCAATGAAATATAGGTAGTTAGTACGCAACGACCGACAACTCCCTACAAGGTCATTGACTCGTTTACTCAAAGAAAATAATTTCGTACATGCGTAAATTAATTCGAGTTTTATAAAAATAATACTTTATTTTTTAATTTTATCTTTACAAATCGATTGTGTTTCATGTACCGAATCGACCCTCCGCGGGATTATAACGAATAAAATTTAACGGTGTATAATATTGGTATTAGTATAGATTGGTTGTCATTAGCAATATTTGTACATATAATAGTGAAATGCTGACACATGCACCTGGCTTATTGCGTCAGCCATGAATGGGGACGTTACGACAGACATCTGACGTTGTTTGCATGTAGGGAGATGCTCGTGCCGTCGTATCGTGTGACTGTGTCTTCTAGTTCTGATTGGCGGTGGGTTGACCTCATTTATAAAAATGGTAGCGTGATTTTATCGAGTGTTGATAATGAAGAGATGGGAGTGTCTTTGGCAAATCATCTATTAATTTAGTACCTAATCTACACTTAGAAACTAATAATTAAAAAAGATAAAGTTTGTGACTGTCCTGCTGGTCTAGTGATTCCCACCCAGGAAAAATGTTTGAGTGATGAGCACGATCATTTGTTCTGTGTCTGGGTGTAATTTATCTATAATATGTATGTATTCAGAAATATATAAGTATTTTATCAGTTGTCTAGTACCCATAACACAAGCTCTGCTTAGCTTGGGACTAAACGGCGTTGTGGGGGTTGTCAAGGGGGGGGGGGGCGTAGCGCCCCCCTTGCCCCCTTTAGGCGACGCCTTTGCGCATGGGTTAGCTACATTGATATATTATAAGGGTAGATAGGTTACGTACTAACATCGCAATCAGAAAACCTGGACTCAATATCCACACATCGCAAACTATAGTTACTGATAGACAAGGACAGAGATAAGAGCCGGCGCTGACGTGCGAGTGAAATAGCGTTAGCCGCCAAATGTGTGTGATCGTCACGACCGATGTGAAGTCGTGCCTCATAGGCACAATTTGAGCGGTCCACGCGGTACAGGCGAGCCACCTATCATCCGCTTTTTTAATTTAATCTAATGTTAGCTAGTAATAATATAAGCGTGGATTTTTTTCTTTATTTATTTTGGGGTTTTTATCTGACCAGATATGCCAACAACATCGTACCTTTTAACATTAATAATGTCATCACATATAATTACCTAAACTAAAATAATTAAGATATTATGTACATTATAACTTTACAATAATAAAGATGGAAGTCACAATTGAAGGGATGTTACTAAATGACATAATTTTTTGGCATCATCTGCAGTTGGTCGAGACAAAATTGACCGGATTAGTCCCACATTAAGTCTATTTTAATTTCCTCAAAGTGACTCCCTCTCACTCCTATTCCGGACACAATCCATCAACAAATGTTGCACGTCCTCAATCTTTTTGATTTTTCATTGCATTCTCTACAATCGACTCAACTCTCTTCATAAGTCATGCAAATTTTGCCGGTGGGTAGTGTCCGGAACGAAGCCTTAAAACTAATTTAATATAATTTTTACGAAGTCGACCATCATCAAAACTTATAAGAAGATACAGTTGCGGACAAAAACATGGCTAATTAAAAAAATAAATGATGAGTATATATGTGTATGCGATAATAATGTGTATGAGAGAATAGATGAATATGAGACATACCGAGACTTTGAAAGTTGGGAAGTAAAACTGGTACATACCTGTAAAGAAATTCAAAATTATTCATTAATTTATGTACACACGAATGTAGCGTGAATATCAAGGTCAAATTATTATTTTAATTTTTGGTGGCGAAATCAGCTGTTCCAAATTTTTACGAAAACTGAAGAAAAAGTTAGTACTCTACAACTGTAGAACTTTTTCTCAATTTTTGTAAAAATTTGGGTCCTGGGTTCTTAATTGTCAGAAATCTGAAGAAAGTTATATTATATATTAAGCACCAAAATTGAAAAAGTATGATATTCACCCATAAAAACGAACCGGGGCGAAATTCCGCTGCCGCGACAAGTCGAGGCTTGGCGGACAGAGCTCCGGCGGGATCTCATGGCGAAATGGCGTCAGCGACTATCGCAACCTCGTTCGGGGCGCGCCACAATCGAGGCGATAAGGCCCATCCTTGAGGAGTGGCTGGAAAGACCTCACGGCGTTCTAAACTTCCGCACGACGCAGGTTCTTACCGAACGCGGCAAATTCGCTAAGTTCCTGTTCCGGATTCGTGCGGAGGATTCGCCCGGGTGTCGTCACTGTGCGGAACACCCGGAGGACACGGTGGAGCATACTGTTGAGGTGTGCCCTGCCTGGGCGGAGCATCGCCGTGTCCTCGTGGGGGCGATCGGCGGCAGCGATCTCTCTCGCCGGGCCTTGGTTCAGGCCATGGTCCGTAGCGAGGAGGGATGGCAGGCGGTCGCCTCCTTCTGCGAAGCAGTAATGCTAGCAAAGGAGGAGGCCGACCGCATCAGGCAGAGGCAACGGGGCGCCCGCCCCAGCCGCCGCCGGGATTCCGATCCCGATTTCCGGCCACCGTAGGCGCGGGCTTGCGGACGGCGTGCAATGGGTAGCACGCTGTCCGATCGTCCGGTAACCGACCGGACCGAGCCCAAGTCGTCGACGGCGCGTTCTGTTCCCGCGCGCCTCAAGGAGCTGTCAGCAAACCGTAGAGGCCCAGCCTGCTAGCTGCAGGCAGGCAGGGCCGAAGCCTGCTGGGGCCAAGGGCCGTTTTCTGAGAGGAAGGCTCAGCCCCGGCATTATAGGCAACGAAGGAACAGGGTAGGTTTTTAGTCAGTAAGAGTCTGACACTACTTCCCGCTCCGCCCAAGGGCGGGATTTGTCATTGGATGATTTTACCTACCAAAAAAAAAAAAAAAAAAAAACCTATAAAAACGAAAAGAACAAAATTAAATACAGATATGAGTTTCTGTGTATTTTTTTTTACGTTTTTGGTGTACAATAAATTTTATTCTATTCTATTCTATAGAAGAGCACAAGGGTGCTGCTTATTTCAAACGAAATTTCTTCCAGCAGACCTTGGGGGGTCGATGAGAGATGTAGACAAAGTATGTAAAAATAAATGCCTTGATCGCGAGACAGTAAATCGTTGCTCGGCCGAGACAGTGATGTAAGCGAGTTGTAGAGGTAAGCGCTCGGCCGAGCACTCGGCGCTATGTTTATACGTGCCGAGTATTCGATCGAGAGCACTGTCTCGCCCGTCTGCCCGGTACGTGTGATCAAGGCATAAATTCTAAAATCATATGGTGCAAATGATATAGTAATTTGAGTGCCTTGTTGATCTAGTTGGCAGTGGCTCTCACTGCTCTGTCAGAGGTCATAGGTTTGATTCTCACCCATCATCATCATCATATCAGCCAAAAGACGTCCACTGTTGGACATAGGCCTCCCCCAAGTGTCGCCACAATGAACGGTTCTGTGCATCTCGCATCCATCTAATTCCCGCAACTCTTGTCAGGTCATCGGTCCACCCTGTAGGAGGCCTTCCAACACTGTGTCTTCCGGTGCGCAGTCGTCACTCCAGAACCTTTCGGCCCCAATGGCCATCTGTTCTGCGAGCAATGTGCCCTGCCCACTGCCACATAAGTTTGGCGATTCTTCGTGCTATATCGGCAACCTTGGTTTTCCTGTTGATATCTTCATTTCTGATTTGATCACGCAAGGAAGCTCCGAGCATAGCCCTTTCCATTGCCTTTTGGGTGAATTTAAGCCGGCTGATGAGGCCCATTGTGAGCGTCCACGTTTCAGAGCCATCTGTCATCACTGGCAACACGCACTACGCACTTTCTCACTCAGGACAAATGTTTGTGTGATGAGTACGATCATTTGTTCTGTGTCTGGGTGTAATTTATCTAAGTATGTATTTAAAATATATTAGCATGTTTATCAGTTGTCTAGTGCTCTTAGCACAAGCTCTGGTTAGTTTGGGCCGTCTAGTGATGACGTTTTGTGAAGGTTGTGAAAAAAAAAGTGACCATGACGTGTTAAAATTTCAAATGTGCGAGCGAGAGAGTGGGATGGGGGTTATATACCCCATAAACCGTAAAATTTTGGTCGTTTTAATCCCGCGGAGGTTCGATTCGGTATATGAAATACTATCAATTTGTAAAGAGAAAATTAAAAAATAAAGTAGGTACTTTTTTATAACTCGAAATAATTTAAGCATGTACGAAATTAATTTCTTTCAGTGAACGTCAGCTGAGCGAGGTCAATGAACTGTAGTGGTTAGTACGCAACGACCGACAACTACCTACAAGGTCATTGAATCGTTTACTTAAAGAAATCAGTTCAGTTCAGGTCGTCAAATGGATCGGATTAATGTATCCGTTCTTTCAACCATCTCAAAAGTTTTTGAGAAAATTGTCAATGCGAGACTTGTGAAGTTCTTGGCTAAGTTTAACATTTTAGCCGAAAACCAATATGGTTTCAGATCGGGAAAATCAACAGAGGACGCTACCTTGGAGCTCACAAATACAATAGTTGCACACCTTAATAACAAGCAGAAGATGCTTGGTGTCTTCCTGGACCTCTCGAAGGCATTCGACACTGTTTCTGTACCAAAATTGATTAAAAAGCTGGAACAAATTGGCATTCGTGGCATTGCCCTCGACATCTTTCGTAGCTATTTATCGGGACGTAAACAGGTGGTCAAGGTTGGATCATATATAAGTGATGAAGAAAACTTGTTTCATGGGATCCCCCAGGGCAGTGTCCTGGGTCCAACCCTCTTCCTCATTTTTGTAAATGAGCTGATATGCACTTTGTGAGGTCCTCTCAGTGCGACAATTGTTTGTGCTGCAAACAGTCCTTAGGAAGCACCTTCTTCTTCCTTACGACCCTCAGCCCCTCGCCAAGATTCGTCGTGCTGACAGAATCTGTAAGACTGAACGCTGTAGGTTAACGTTAGTCAGCCTTCACTTCACTCACACCAGCTCTAAACTATATAATGCCATAAATATAAAAATTAAAATATACCCGATGACTAGAACTGTACTGAAGAAAAAAGTGATCGGCTGTCTTAAGTGCTTGACCTATGATGAGTCTGAGCAACTTATGGTGTCATAAATGCGGTTGAAACACAAACACACACACCTCCACTCTACACATATACAACATACTAAGCATATAGTGTATAATTTATTTGGTAGTATTGAAGTGTCCTGTTCTTAATTTTATTTATTTTTCAAATTGTGTTACGATTTTGGAACAATGTCTATGAGTGTCTTTGTCTTAAGTTGGGCGTTGATAGCTGCGCTACAGTATTTGACTTTTGTCGCTATCTTCGTTTTTAAAGTTTTGTAAACTTAAGTTGTTCCAAATAAATTTATTATTTCCTTTATTCATTATATAAGCTTATTAATTACATTTTTAAATATTTTTTTAAAAAAATTACAAAAAATAAAAAAAAAACATTTAAAAATATAAAAAATAGTGTCCCACCGGTATCGGGAACAGGGTCCAAGCTACCGGCGGTCAGGGCTCCAGAGAAACGAACCTCCTAACAATACGAGCCGTGTCCAGGAGTACCGCTTTCTGAATCAAGCCCTTGATCCAGCCGCCTAATGAGAGCCTCCTTAGGTGTTGGTCGAGGCTCTTGGCTATTAAGCCATTACCCGACACGACTATCGGTACAATGATCGCCGAATCCACTTTCCACATGTCGACAACCTCGCGAGCCAAGTCAATATACTTAATTTGTTTATCTTTCTCAGCTTTCACGAGGTTCTCGTCATGCAGAACGGATATGTCAACAATCATTGCACGCCTCTCGTTTCGGTCCACCACCACTATATCAGGCTTATTGGCTACAATAGTCCTGTCAGTGATGATGGACCGATCCCAGTACAAAGTTATATGACCATTATCAAGAACTGGGTCGGGCTCATACCTGTAGTACGGCACTTCCGATCCCACAAGAGAGTATTTCAAAGCAAGTTGCTGATGGATAATCTTGGCTACAAGGTTGTGCCTATGCAAATACTCGCCGTTAGCCAGACGAGAACAACCGGAGATAATGTGACGAATTGATTCTCCCGGACGGTGACATGCCCGACAGATGTCAACCGTGCCGTCCTTCACAATAAATCTCCGGTAGTTATTCGTCATGATAACTTCGTCCATAATTGCACAGATAAAACCTTCGGTTTCCCCAAAGAGGTCACCGAAACGCAGCCAAGCTACGGACGCCAATTGGTCTACATCGGGCCCGTGAAGGGCCCGGAAAAAGCGTCCGTGAAGTTCCTTGCTCTGCCATACTTCCCTGCGATCGTTAGTGTCAAGCACTACCGGTTTGCGCCAGTTCTCATTAGCCAAGGAGAGAGGGGTGAGTCCCTTGTCCACTGCCACTACATCTCGATGCATACCCACGTCGGCAGCTAGGAAATATTCCCTGAGACTGCATACCTCGCGGTTGTGTAGGGTTTTAGCATTTAAAAAACCTCGACCGCCACACTTCCGCGGGATATACAGTCTCATCACCGACGATCGTGGGTGATGCATTCGGTATGCAGTCAGCAGTGTTCGAACCCGCCTATCCAGGGCGTCAAGTTCCGTTTGAGTCCATCTGAGTACGCCGAAAGAGTACATCAATACCGGCATGACCCAACCGTTGAAGGCGCGCACCTTGTTTCCGCCTGAAAGAAGGCTATTGAAAACCTTCTTCAGGCGTCCAAAGAAACGCTCCCTCAACGATTGCTTCATGTCAGTGATATTGATGCCTAGGGCTTCCGACATACCCAAATATAATTTCCTTTTATTCTTTGTATATACATATAAATTACATTTTTAAATATTTTTTTATAGAAGGTAATACAAAAAAAAAAACATTTAAAAATATAAAAAATAGTAGCCCACCGGCATCGGGAACAGGGTCCAAGCTACCGGTGGTCAGGGCTCCTGAGAGAGAAACCTCCGGACAATACGCGCCGTGTCCAAGAGTACTGCCTTCTGAATCAGACCCTTGATCCAACTGCCTAACGAGAGCCTCCGCAGGTGTTGGTCGAGGCTCTTGGCTATTAAGCCATTGGCCGTCACGACTATCGGCACAATGACTGCTGTGTCCACTTCCCACATGTCGATAACCTCGCGAGCCAAGTCAAGATATTTAGTTTTTTATCCTTCTCAGATTTTTTATTATTATCTCCTTTATTAGTTCTTTATACATATATTTTATAATTTTAAATATTTCCTAAAAAACGTATAAAAAACATTTAAAAATATAAAAAACAGTATTCCGCCGGTTTCGGGAGCAGGGTCCAAGCTACCGGTGGTTAGGGCTCCAGAGAAAGAAACTTCCTCACAATGCGAGCCGTATCGAGGAGTACTGCCTTCTGTATCAGGCCCTTGATCCAACCGCGCAACGACAGCTTCGACAGATGATCGTCGAAGCTGTTGGCTATAAGGCCGTTGGCAGTCACGACAATCGGCACAATGACAGCCGAGTCCACATTCCACATGTCGACAACCTCGTGTGCTAAGTCGAGATATTTGATTTGTTTCTCTTTCTCAGCTTTCACGAGATTCTCGTCAAGTGGGATGGTGACATCGACTATCATTGCGCGGCGCGCTAATCGGTCTATCACCACTATATCCGGCTACAATAGTCCGATCAGTGATGATAGACCGATCCTAGTACAACGTGGCATGGCCATTTCCGAGAACTGGGTCGGGCACATACCTGTAATACGGCACCTCAGAATCCACTAGGTTGTACTTCAAGGCAAGTTGCTGTTGAATAATCCTGGCTACTTGGTTATGCCTGTGCAAGTACTCGCCGTTAGCCAGACGAGAACAACCAGAGATAATATGTCTGATGGACTCACCCGGACGATGGCATGCCCGACACACGTCAACCGTCCCGATATTCATAATATGTCTCCGGTAGTTGTTCGCTAGGATAACTTCGTCCATAATCGCACATACAAAACCTTCAGTTTCCCCAAAGAGGTCGCTGAAACGTAACCAGGCCACGGATGCCGCGAAATCTACATCGGGCTCGTGAAGAGACCGGTAAAAGCGCCCGTGGAGCTCCTTGCCTTTCCATACTTCCTTGCGGTCCTCAATAGTAAGTACCACAGGTTTGCGCCAGTTCTCTTTAGCCATGAACAACGGGGTGAGTCCCTTATCCACTGCGACCACATCGCGGCTGCACAACTCGCGGTTGTGCAGGGTCTTCGCGTTTAAAAAACCTCGACCTCTACACTTCCGCAGAATGTACAGTCTCATCACCGACGACCGTGGGTGATGCATCCGGTTTGCGGTCAGTAGTGTACGGATCCTCCTATCTAGAGCGTCTAGTTCGGTCTGAGTCCATTTGAGTATGCCGAAAGAGTACATTAAGACCGGCATGACCCAACCATTGAAGGCACGCACCTTATTTCCACCTGACAGAAGGCTGTTTAATACCTTCTTCAGGCGGCCAAAGAAGCGCTCCTTCAACGATCGCTTCATGTCAGCAACGTTAATGCCTAACGCTTCCGACATACCCAAATACTTATAGGTTTCGGTTGAGGAGAGGGTTCTGAGGTGTATGGAATCCGAGAGTTGGATCCCCTCAGATTCCATAATCTCCCCTCAGTTTACATGCATGACTGCACATTTATCCACACCAAATTCCATCCTAATGGCACTACTGAAAGTTTCAGTTACCTTGAATAGGTCCATTAGTCGCAACTTGTTGGGGGCAATGAGTTTCAGATCATCCATGTAAAGAAGGTGGGATAGAACCTGACCACCTCTTCTCAACCGGTAGCCCAAGCTTGATTCCTCTAGCAATGTGCTTAGAGGATTCAGAGCTAAGCAGAACCAAAGTGGACTCAGACTGTCGCCCTGGAATATTTCCCGTTTAATCCAAATAGGCTCATCGTCCCTCTGGATCGATCGTCATCCTGGATAGCGAAGGACTGTGTTCCATTGTCTCATACATGACTCAAGGAAGGTGCGTAGAGTTGCATCTATTTTATACAACTCCAACACCCTCATGAGCCATGTATGTAGCACAGAGTCATAGGCCTTCTTTTAATCTATCCAGCATGTTGACAAATCCTTACGGGATCGACGAACCTGTTGGCTTATGGTCATGTCTATGAGGAGTAGCTCCTTAGTACCACGAGACCCGTTCCTACATCCATTCTGAGAGACAGACATAATTGAGTTGCTATCAACGTGTTGGTTAATTTTTGTTCTCAGGATGGATGTAAGAAGTTTATAGACCGTCGACAAACATGTTATCGGTCTATAGTTCTTGGGTTCCGCAGTACTACCTGTCTTATGGAGCAGATGGGTGACGCCAGTTGTTAGAAACTAAGGTAGCGACCCATACTCTAAGGATGACTGGAATTGAGATGCTAGGAGCGCGTGTGAGCTGCTATATCATTTAAGCCAGAAGTTGTGCAGTCCGTCCGGTCCTGGAGACTTCCAATTCGGCAATGGACGGACTGCTCTGGCCACATCAGTTGGGCTAATATTTACTTTTTTCATTTCTGGTATAAATTTCACACACGCGCTCGGCTTCACGCATCCAGCCATCCTCAGTGTGACAAACGGGCCCCGACCAAATATTGCACCAGAAAGCTTTCGTGGCAACAGGATCTGGGCGAGTCACGTCAGTCACATTTTGTGTAGGTCGCTCCCAAGCTCTATATACCCATCTCTCATCGCTCTGGAACATGCGATTCTGCGAGTACCGGTCGACTCGTCGCTTATACCGTCGAATACGGTTGGCCCATGCACAAACTTTCTGCTTCAGTAGGTCGATCAGTTGGTTATTATTATTATTATTAATGGCGCAGCGTTGGTAGAACTACGCGGTCATCACTCCAGAACCATTCGAATGCACGGGTGGTGCGAAAGCGAACCCCGGGGCCCTGGAACGAAGGCAAAGAAGGAACAGGAGTGGGTTTTTAGTCAGTAAAAGTCTGACACGCCCTCCCGCTCCGCCCAAGGGTGGGAGATGTCATTGAATGATTTTCCCACCTAAAAAAAACCTTTCGGACGAACCTTTCTTTTCAGCCGAATTTGCGAAACGCTAAAATTACTAACAGTTATGCAACAATCAACGAATGACCTACATATTCGAGCTATCGATAAATATTTTTGTGAGTGTCAAGATATTTTTACTACAATATTTGCTAGTAGGTCGCTGATCCATGCAACTGGGCTATTGCATCAGCCATGAATGAACGATGTTACGATAGACCTACAAACAATTTTTTGTATGGGGACATTGTACACACGAAAATTTCTAATACAACTTGACCTGTTATTATATGGCGACTCTGAGTAAAGCGAGGTCATCTTATATTGGTCGTTTGAGTCTCTTGAGACGTGAACGTTGCCCAGTTTAACATGAACTCTTATTATGTGAGTAAGGTACAATGTGGGAGGTCATGTTATAGTGGTAGATAGCTAAACGAAGTTGGAATATTAATAGAAAAATTATGTCTAGTAAAATAATGATTCTTGCACCTTTTAGTATTGCATCAGCTTATGAATGGAAGATTTTGTAGCTGTGCTAGATATTACGATATATGAGATAGCGTATAAAGGTCTATCCCCACACATCCGTGCCGGGACAGTGATGGGGCAGCAACGTGTGTCGATAGGAGTCTAAAAAAATATCGTTACTTATATTTTCTATGAACTCGATCACAGTCATCCGACGCCGAGCCGTCAACGAGACGTCAGTGTGAGCGCCGACACCGCAACGTGCCTGAGCCTTCCGATTCCACGCCGTGCTGTTCCCGTGTTGATAATTTCTTTTTGAAGTTTGTCGATTTTATTGATGGTAAAAATGAATGATAAGTTATTAAGGACGTATTTACGAATTTGCGCGCTTCAATTCTAGGTATTTCGACTTACTACTACACGTGCACGGCTCACACACACAGCGACTAGCGCGAAGCGGCGAAATTATGAGTGAACTGACACGGCTTGATCCTTGAGCCTACTATTATTTATATTTTAGAAATGTATTTTTTTTAAACTTACCTACGGTGATTTGTATACATTTTTTTTTATTGTGAAATAGTAAAAAACAGTAGTTACCATTGAACAGTGATTGGTTGGTAAGCAATCTAAGCGCATCTCTCACTGTACGGGAATTACTACAAAGCGAGGGAATGTTATACTGGTAATGTACCTGTGTACCATGTCGCCGTGTGTACCATGTATTTATTTATTTGTTTATCCCATTGATATATTATAAGAGAAGATACGTTACGCACTAACATCGCAATCAGAAAACCTGGACTCGAAACTCACACATCTATGATCAGTGTCGACACAGTCGCAAACGTATATTCACTGATAGACAAGGACTAAGAGCCGGCGTTGTCGAGCGAGTGAAATCGCGTTAGCCGCCGAATGTTTACGATTATAAATGACGTGAGCTCTATCTATCTCGCTTCGCAAAATGGCGATCAAAACAATAAGCGTAATTAGAAGAAGAGAAATTAGAGTGCGAGTCGCACAGGACCGTTCATTATGGCGACATTTGGAGGAGGCCTATGTCCAACAGTCTTTGGGTGGAAATGATGATGATAAAATGTTTTATACATTGTCAACTCTATAGATGTTGTTGAACTGTCCAGCTGGAATCGATTGACAACATTCCTAGTATATCACTTCGCAATTAGAATGCTGTACAAAGCAAGATAATGATGCAATGAATAAACACTAACAAAAATAAGAAGCAGGTAAGCAGAACTAACCCTATTTAATAAATAAAAAAATCTTAATCAATTCTTAGTAGTAGTTTTGGAGGTATACCTTCAGGTCGCTCCAGCAAGTCCTAAGGTAAGGTCTCATCATAACTAACACAACGAGCCCAAACTCGGTGCTCTTAGCTCTACTCTTTTATTAGTTCCAGTAGAAGTCTTGGAGGTATACCTTCAGGTCGCTCCATCAAGTCCTAAGGTAAGGTCTCATCATAACTAACACAACGAGCCCAAACTCGGTACTCTTAGCTCTACTCTTTTATTAGTTCCAGTAGCAGTCTTGGAGGTATACCTACAGGTCGCTTCAAGTCTTAAGGTAAGGTCTCATCATAACTAACACAACGAGCCCAAACTCGGTACTCTTAGCTCTACTCGTTTATTAGTTCCAGTAGCAGTCTTGGAGGTATACCTTCAGGTCGCTCCATCAAGTCCTAAGGTAAAGTCTCATCATAACTAACACAACGAGCCCAAACTCGGTAAACCTTGCTCTACTCGTTTATTAGTTCCAGTAGCAATCTTGGAGGTATACCTACAGGTCGCTCCATCAAGTCCTAAGGTAAGGTCTCATCATAACTAATACAACAAGCCCAAACTCGGTACACCTAGCTCTAATCGTTTATTAGTTCCAGTAGCAGTCTTGGAGGTATACCTTCAGGTCGCTCCATCAAGTCCTAAGGTAAGGTCTCATCATAACTATAACAACGAGCCCAAACTCGGTACTCTTAGCTCTACTCTTTTATTAGTTCCAGTAGAAGTCTTGGAGGTATACCTTCAGGTTACTTCAAGTCCTAAGGTAAGGTCTCATCATAACTATAACAACGAGCCCAAACTCGGTACTCTTAGCTCTACTCTTTTATTAGTTCCAGTAGCAGTCTTGGAGGTATACCTTCAGGTCACTTCAAGTCCTAAGGTAAGGTCTCATCATAACTATAACAACGAGCCCAAACTCGGTACTCTTAGCTCTACTCGTTTATTAGTTCCAGTAGCAGTCTTGGAGGTATACCTTCAGGTCGCTCCATCAAGTCCTAAGGTAAAGTCTCATCATAACTAACACAACGACCCCAAACTCGGTAAACCTTGCTCTACTCGTTTATTAGTTCCAGTAGCAATCTTGGAGGTATACCTCCAGGTCGCTCCATCAAGTCCTAAGGTAAGGTCTCATCATAACTAATACAACGAGCCCAAACTCGGTACACCTAGCTCTACTCGTTTATTAGTTCCAGTAGCAGTCTTGGGGGTATACCTTCAGGTCGCTCCATCAAGTCCTAAGGTAAGGTCTCATCATAACTAACACAACGAGCCCAAACTCGGTACACCTAGCTCTACTCGTTTATTAGTTCCATCAGCAATCTTGGAGGTATACCTTCAGGTCGCTCCATCAAGTGCGAAATGAAATGTTTTATTCAAGAAAAAATAAAAGAAACTAAATAAATCTTATTGATAGTCTTTAGTCAGCACAAAACACGTGAAGTATCAAATTAGGTTTATCAAATATTTTGTATTCGTACAGCGATCTTATTCCACACGAATTTCTGCTTACAAGCGACACAGTGTCCACTCACGACGGCGGCCGAGCGCAGACTAAAATTTTTATTTCAATTCTTATGCAATAATTCAAGACAGTGACTAGCAAAATAACCCTTATGTTCAAGGCATTAAGATTCGCGCGATAGAGCTAAATTTGTTGAAAAACTAAAATTGATTTGATTTTTTTCTGAGACTAATTGGAACATTTTGGTAGTTTTTTTTTAACGTATTTTTTAGTTGATTATGTCTCCTTACATAATATATTTTTAAATAAACAAAATCTTTTATCAAACGGAAGAAAAATGTTCCTGAACTCAATACGAAATCTTCAATTTTGTGTGAAGAGGTACGGGAAATGATTTATTACAGTGTTATAAACCAAATTTTTCAAATAAAAAAATAATGTCATTTCAAGATGAAGGAGTAATCTATCTGTGGAAATTATTATTTACATTTAGTTCAGTTTAATTCTGCTGCAAAATGTACCGAAAAACTGCTTAATTTGGTCAGTTTTGTAAACGCGTCCTTAATAGAGACTGTACGCTTATATAACGTATTGTACCACTTTTGTAACCGGAAATATATGAGTTCCAAGTTTAAAAACCAAATATGGAATGAGATCGAACGAAAATTAAACTGCGATGGTGTGTCAAAAATTTTATTAAAACTTTTTAAATTCGTAATCTATTTCACCTCACAACACTTAGGCTACTTAGACTCGGACAAGGAAACACAATAAAGTGAAGAAAGGCGTCGGTCAGTTCACGGCACTGTCACGTCACTGACGTATGTGAACAGAAAACCACTGACGGGGCATGGAAGCTCGGTGTCGGCACGGGCACTGTGCTGCCCCGTCACAAACCCGAAACGGATGTGTGGGGATACACCTTAAATCATGGTCAGATTATACAATATAATAATTTTTTTTTTTAATTTTTGTAAACTAGTGCTTGACTGCGATCCCATCTGATGGTAACCAGTGATGCAATGGTTGTTGGTGAGGCGCACTAGTTTATTAAGAGCCTATTCACTCTAGCCTTTAAGACACCTAAATAATAATCGGATGGGAAGACCGCAGCAGGTAAATGGTTCCAGTCCTTCGATGTACGCGGTATAAACGACGAGGCAAAACGCTTAGTCTGGACCGTGGAAGTTTCAACAACGTAAGGGTTTTTTTATGGTAGGTAAAATCATCCAATGACAGATTGGAATGACCCTTGGGCGGAGCGAGAAAGTGTCAGACTCTTACTGACTATAAACCTACCCTGTTCCTTCCCTGCCTTGGATCCGGGGCCCTGGTATGCATTTTCATACCTCCCCAGAGCCCTAAATTAGGCCTCGACCCTACTGGGTTTGCTGACAACTCCTTGAGGTGCACGGGAACAGTGTGCATCTTAAACGACTTGGGCTCGGTGCAGTCTGTTACCGGACAAACAGACAGCGAGCTACCCATTGCCCGCCGTCCGCAAGCCTGCGCCTACAGCGGCCGGAAATTTGGATCGGAATACGGCGGCGGCTGCGGCGTGAGCACCGTCCTGATGCGGTCGGCCTCCTCCATTGCTAGCATTACTGCTTCGCAGAAGGAGGCGACCGCCTGCCACTCCTCCTCGCTCCGGACCATGGCCTGAACCAAGACCCGGCGCGAGAGAACAAAGTAAGGGTGGATACTTGCTGTATGGTTGTCGGACTAATTACCAAGAATGTAATTTATAGTTATGTAAAATAAAAATAAAAAAATATCTGTCTACATTCGGCCATTATCATAAATGCCACCATTTCATGAAATGATCGGTCATATCATGAATAGTAATCTATTCTAAGATCCAACCACGACATAAACCTACATAATTTTATATATATAAAAGAAAGTCGTGTCAGTTACACTATTTATAACTCAAGAACGGCTGAACCGATGTGGCTAAAATTGGCGGGAAGGTAGCTTAGAACCAGGAGAAGGAAATAGTATAATTTTATCCCGTTAAATAAAAAGAAATACAATACCTGCTCATTTATTAGTATAGGGTAGATTAGGGTAGACTAGGGTAGAGCGAGAGCGAAGCCGCGGGCAAAAGCCGGCGTAAATATTCGGGAAGGAAGACTGTTGTATTACATGAGTTATAGAATATGCACGGAAGGAGGGTCGTATATACCGCTGTTTCATTTATTTTTTTAGGTGAGACAACGTCCTATGATTGCTCTCGTTTTAGGATGAAAGCGACACGTGTCAGTTGCCCTTTGCATTCGAGGGCCACAAGCTTCCCTTTCCGAAATTCACTGTGGCCCTAGCCGGTATAGAATGCGGCAAGTACAACACCAAGTAAATTGAACACTCAAAATGTAAACAAAAAGTAAAATATACAAAACCATCACACAGATATTCAATTCAAAATTTGAACTCTGACTCCTACACTTGGAAGATCACGTATCTTAGGAGGCAGTGTCTTCGCGTAAATAGTGGACGAGCAAATTGTAAGCATTTTTTTTTTTTGTAAAATTCTATACTATACTATTTCTCGAGAGGGAGCGAAAAATAGTATCAGACTCTTACTGACTAAAAACCTACTCTGTTCCTTTGTTGCCTATCATACCGGGGCTGAGCTTTCCTCTCAGAAAACGGCTCTTGACCCCAGTAGGCTTCGACCCTGCTTGCCTGCAGCTAGCAGGCTGGGCCTCTACGGTTTGCTGACAGCTCCTTGAGGCGCGCGGGAACAGTACGCGCCGTCAACGACTTGGGCTCGGTCTGATCAGTTACCGGACGATCGGACAGCGAGCTCCCCATAGTTTGCTGTCCGCAAGCCCGCGCCTACGGTGGCTGGAAATCGGGATCGGAATACCGGCGCGCGGCGGCGGCAGCTGGGGCGAGCGCCCCGTTTCCTTAGCCTGATACGGTTGGCCTTCTCCTTTGCTAGCATTACTACTTCGCAGAAGGAGGCGACCGCCTGCCATCCCTCAAATTATGAACGTTCGAGTATAGCTATTAACAATGTCATCATTTTTGCAACGGTTCTGAATTTTTATTACTATTTTTCTTGGGATATCCTCGTCGTAGTTGTTTTGTAGCTGGCGAAATAATAAATTAGCGTATTAATTTATTCTAAAACGAGTAGCTAATTAAAAAGCGGGAAATACCAGTGGCTGGAGACTTTTTGTTCCGTTATTTGATAGATTTGATTGCCATCGGCATGCTAGCCTAGGTAGGAAGTACAAATTGCGACATATTGGTCATTTATTTATTTATTATAATACTAGCTTTTCGCTCCCGCTCTACCCTACTCCACCCTACTATATCCTACTCTACCCTACTTTACCCTATACCAATAAATGAGCAGGTTTTGGATTTTTTAGTTTTTTTGTTTAACGAGATAAAAATCAGTTTAGCCGTTCTTGAGTTATAAATCGTGTAACTAACACGACTTTCTTTTATATATAATATCGATATACTTTGTTGTAAGTACACCTCATGGCGTGGACAATAGAAAAATTTGCAAAAATCAAGTAAATAATTGTACGAAAAAAAATAGTTCTATTAAAATCTACACCTATAGTTGTCAAAAAATAAAAGGCCCGTTTTGACATTAGATGTTTTTATTATTTACGTTATGTAACCGTCTGTAATATTATAAAACACTATGTGATTAATTATTATTTTATTGTTCGTATCAGTTTCATTATAAGTTACTTTCTAGGGTCATTCTGAAATGTCAAAACGAGCCGTTTATTTTTTAACGAGTATGGTTAAAAAAAGTTTTTTTTGACAAGTCTGTTTTTAACCTTGTGTTAAAACTATTAAAATAAATCAAATGTTTGGATAAAAGTAGTGCAGTGATTTCTGGCATAGGCACAATTTATATGCGATGAGTCTACCCTAAAAAAGAAAGAAAGAATATAGAAAGAAAGATAGTAAGAAAGAAAACATTTATTTGTGACTTCATAAGACCAACCTATAAAATAAAATGTAACTAATCCTATAAGTATTTAATCCACAGAACAGTTTTAAGGGTATAAATACAATCAGAGAAAACCAAAATAATATTAAAAAAATTTCGTGACACAGCAGTGTTTGTTATTGAACTCTTCGGTTTGAGCGATTTTCATGTTTTTTTTTTTACCCGACTGCGCCAGAAGGAGGGTTATGTTTTTCGAGAGTATGTATGTATGTATGTATGTATGTATGTATGTATGTATGTATGTATAATTGTTTGGCACGCTCTGCAGCCTGAACGGCTCGATGGATTTTAGTTTGAGAGGTGTCTTTAGATTTGTAATTACTTTGAAAGTGATATCGTAATAAAATAAAACTAAAAAAATAAAAAATAAAAAACGGTAATTTAAAAAACTAAAAAACCCGACTGCTTTTCTGAGCATTCATGAAAAAGCCCTAAAACAAGAAAGTCGTTGTATCCGATTGCACTTATCTATATAATATTTTAAATACTGGCAGTCGGGACCCATTCTAGAAAGTCAGCCGTCTAGTCAATAGATTGGAGTAATCTGCAATGTAATATAGGTATGTGCTCTCAATTCTAGAATGGGTCCCGACTGCCAGTATTTAAAATATTATATAGATAAGTGCAATCGGATACAACGACTTTCTTGTTTTAGGGCTTTTTCATGAATGCTCAGAAAAGCAGTCGGGTTTTTTAGTTTTTTTAATTACCGTTTTTTTTTTTTATATTCCACAACTATCACACAACACCGTCTAGTCCCAAGCAAAGCAGAGCTTGTGTTATGAGTACAGGGGTTTAGCTACCCGGCATATCTGCCGTATCAAATATACGGGGCCCCCATGCTACGGGGGCCCCGACGTAGGCAAAAATTCCTAAAATGTTGCCCACAATCATCTCGTAGAGTAAACCAAGCATTTGTAAAAAAACACCATATTTTTTATAAGGGGCCCTTGTAGGACTTTTGATACGGGGCCCCTGTGGGACTAGCTACGCCACTGTATGAGTACTAGACAACTGATAAACATACTTACATATTTCTAAATAGGTCTCAGAATAGGTCGTAAGTAATTTTTTTATCGTCCTACCCAAACTCCCATTTTTTTTTTTTTGAAGATTTATTTGGTAAAACAATGTTTGCCGGGTCAGCTTACACCGTTAAATTTTAGTCATTTTAATCCCGCGGAGGGTCGATTCGGTACAAGAAATACTATCGATTTGTAAAGAAAAAATAAAAAATAAAGTACCTTTTTTCTAAAACTCGAATTAATACACGCATATACGAAATTAATTTCTTTAAGGAAACGAGTCAATGACCTTGCAGGGAGTTGTCGGTCGTTGCGTACTAACTACCTACAGTTCATTGACCTCGTTTACTTAGCTATAGGTAAGTAACATAATTATTTGAATATATTGATCCGTTGTTAGCTAAATTTCTCGTTTTTATGTCAAGATTTTCGTTTAAAGGAAGAAAATCATAATTGACATTTTATGTTTTTTGCAGAAAAATATTTTTTTTTCTTAATTAAAAAGTTTTTAATGTAATATTTTAATAGGAACTATTCTGATAATTCTCAAATAACGTTTTATAAGTAACAAGACATATTTATTTAGAAAGTTAAAAAGAAAAAAAAAACAACTTCTACAAAAAACTAAAACTGTGGCTTACGAATTTTTTCCTAGAAAAGATCAAAGCAACGAATTAAAAAAAAAAATACCACGGATTCTTTTTTTTTGCAAGTTTAATGAGACTCACCAAAAATCCAATAAACCACGTGCAAATTCCACTCGGTAATATTTTATTTTATTTATTATAATTGCTAATTATGATTATTTTATCACTAAAGCTATAGCATATAAAGCGACGACCACACTGCGCGAAAAAGCTGCGTGCACACTCATAGCAATCGATAGTGTAAATCGTACTGGAATCGTGATTAGTGTAAATCATTTATATATAACATATATGATTGAGCAGAACGTATGAGTCATTGAGCAGTGGTTGTCAAATATGTTTTTTTTTAAATTTTAAAGAAATAGGTATATATATTTTTTTAAGTCATAAAGATTACTTATAATTATTTTTATTGTGATTGAGTGTTTTTAATAAACAGCTACTTTAATATATTTTTTTGCAAACTTTTCAGTTTAATGAAGATTTATTATGATATCAATTCAATGCATAGATTCAACACCGTGTTAACAAATACTATAGATAGATAGTTATACTCTGTAACCATTCTTCTTTCTCCTTACTCTTTTTTATTTTTTTTCCTTCTTTTTATAATTAATAAAGGAAATGTTGGATTTGATTCCTGGTCTGTGTAAAATTGATTAGATTTTAGTTTTAATTGGAAAAACGCTCGACAGATAATATTCAAAATCTTTGTAGAAGTTCTAGGGCATAAATCTTCGCGATTACCACTGAGATGATATCACGGTCACATAAACTAATCGTATAATTCCATAATGTGTTTTTATGAAAAGGATGCAATGCAAAGACACAAAATGTATAAAAAACCTTCTTGGACCATTTTTCTAAAACTTTTTACACATAGGTTGTATAGAAAGTTTTAGAAAATTGTGCTTAGTTGTCATTACAATTAAACAACAAAACTACAAAAAATACAATTAAAGTTATAAAGTTGAGTAACGCTTTTGTTCGATTAACTAAAAGTGAGAGTTAATCGGTTTTTATTATCAAAATTGTTTTATTTATCATAACGAATAAAGTTTCTCGACTCTTAAATTTTAGATGACGTAATAAAAAAAAAACATTTTATTCTCACAACTAAAAATCTTCTTTCTCAAAACTCAGTACGCCAACTTTAAAAAAAAAGTCCTAACCGCCACTTCCCATAAACCCAGCAAATCATAAAAGGACCATTAAAATTAGTGTCGTTACGCAAGACAGGATATTGCCCATATCCCTTAGGAGCCATCTTGGATTGACCCAATGAGTGATGGCGCGAACTATCAGTGTAACCTTGACCCTCGCCAGATTCAAGATCATCGGTGATTGGTTGATTGCCGTTGGAATGCAGGACTTGGGGTTAATGAAACTTGGTTTCCTTTTGTCTTTCGTTAATTAGGTAATAAGGATGTGATGTGATGTGATGTTTCTTTTCTTTGTGAATTTAAATGGGGAGTTGGTTAGACGGAGTTGTGAAATGCATTTGATTGTACGGATGTCAGTACATTCCAGAATTGTCAGATTATTGGGAAATAAAACGAAAATGTTTGCATTTTTTTTTTAATAATAAGAACTAAAAAATGTTATACGAGGTTATGAGTTAAACTTGGTATAAAATGTATGAAAACTACTCCACAATTGATCAAGTTTTATAAAAATGTGGAAATGTGGTCTAGGGTGGAACGAGAGAGCGTGTCAAATTTTTACTTATAAAAACCTACCAGTGTCTTTCTATTGCCCTTGCGTTTTAGAGCCACGGTAAAGTAACTCCTTAAAACTAAAAAACCCTATCACTTTGATTTTTTTTTATGGTAGGTAAAATCATCCAATGACAAATCCCGCCCTTGGGTGGGGCGGGAGATAGTGTCAGACTCTTACTGACTAAAAACCTACCCTGCTCCATTCCTTGCCTTTGTCCCAAGGCCCTTGGTAACATTTTCACATAATCTTTGGCTCCAGTAGGCTTTGGCCCTGCTGGGCCCCTACAGCCTATTACTTTGGTGGATGTCTCCTCTTCTGCGGTATAGAAAAAGGGTTCTAAAAGGGAAAAAATCGTAAAAATATTTTATAAAGCTACTATGTTTCAGTCAGCGGCTTCACCCTGAAAGTAGAAAATAAATAGCCTATGTTACTCAGAAAGAAGAGAGTCAGAACTCAAACTACTTGATCTACAAAACTGAAATTTTCATCGCAGTCGGGGGACCACTCTGAAATACTTTCTTATAGTATAAAAAGTCCCCCGACTGCGATGAAAATTTCAGTTTTGTAGATCAAGTAGTTTCCGAGATGCCGTGCCTTATCAACGAGTTACTACTTTCTTCACTTTTCTAATCATCTTGAATCATCATCGAAACATCTTGTTTTTTGATTTTTAGTTTATTTTTTTGACATCGCAGTCGTGTTTTTTAATTTTTTTAATTATTAAGTTAAATAATAACATATAAACAAACAAAATTAAAATCTTTTTCCTCTTTATAATATTAGTTACTACTTCGTACTACAAATTCACGAAAAAAAAAAAACCGACTATAGGCATAGTCAGATTTTTTTTTTCGTGAATTTTTCTATATTTTCTCACCGTTTAAACCTTCCCTGGAGTATGACAAATATTTCAAGACCAAAATTAGTCAAATCCAGCCGTTCTCGAGTTTTAGCGAGACTAAAGAACGGCCATTAATTTTTCTATATAATAAGAAGAAAATAATTCAATTTGAAATGTTTCGTAAACTTTGACAATCTCAGTCCAAAAATTAATTTGAAAAGCACGTGTTCATCCGATCACCTTCGAACAGATTTAGTACAAAAACCCATGTCTCAAATCACTTGAAAACTTAAGGACCCGTCATTACAGTAATAAAATTATCTTTTATACAAAGGTAATCTGATTTACGACCTTCGCTTTTAAGATATTTTGAATCTTGTGTCTCATAACAGACGGTTTGATTTACCGTGTACAGTTTTGAGTCAATAACTCATCTTAAAAGTAATGACGATTAGAATTATGAATTAAAATTGTAGTATAATGTTCTTGTAATTTCATTTTAAATTGCGGTTTAGTGTTGTCTGTGTAACGGGTTTTTTTATAAAGTAATGTCTAGGTAGCAACAGCCGATAGAGTGCTGTACCTCTACCATGAGTTTTAAGCAATAGTATTCGTCGCTACTCGATATCGACGCCGTAAATATTTTATATGGCAAATTTTGGTTCTGCAAGTGACCGCTAGAGGCGCTGCAAAATTTTCCATACAAAATATTTACGGCGTCGATATCGAGTAGCGACGAATACTATTGCTTAAAACTCATGGTAGAGGTACTGGAAGGTGAACCTGCTTTATTTTGATATAGACATTATGATCTAGAATTCTAGATCTTTGGAGTAGATATCTATCCTTTCATCGTTGCCAGGCGTCCAGATGAAGTCAGACACGGTTTTTTTTTGTTGTGGGTAAAATTACCAAATGACATCTCCCGCCCTCGGTCGGAGCGGGATAGTGTCAGATTCTGTCTAAAAATTCACCCCGTTCCATCATTGCCTTTCATACCAGCTCCGAGCCATCCTTTCATCCATTTCCATCAGTAGGCTTCGACCCTGCTGGGTCCCTATAGTTTGCTGACAACTCCTTGAGGCGCGTGGGAAAATTAGGCGCCGTCGATGACCTGGGGTTGGTCCGGATGGTTTCCGGACGATCGAACAGAGAGCTATCCATTGCTCGCCGTCCGCAAGCCTGCGCCTACGTTAGTCTAGCTGTGAAAGCCTGGTAACCTGTAACACAGGTTTTTTTCCAAAAACCTATAACAGGCACCAGTCTGTCACAAAGATGGAATACAGCTGAGACATTGTCTTGTCAAAACTTTAAGGCAGATTTGTGAAGAGATAATAAATGGCTATTATTATTATTTACGTTGGCCAGAAATCGGGATTGGAATCGGAATCCCTGCGGTGGCTGGGGCGTGAGTGCCGTTGCCTCTCGCGTACGGCCTCCTCCTTTGCTTGCTTTACTGCTTCGAAGGAAGCGATCGCCTGCCACTCCTAACCTGGACACGGTCAGGTTTTTTTGTTGCGTGTCCAGCCAAATTAGGCGGAGTACTCCTTTTTTTAAATTTGTCATGTGATCTGCCTTACCTAGTAATTGATAGCGCAAGTGGAGCCGGCTAGCAATTATATCAGTCAATTTTTTTTGTTGTTCATTATGATTTAAAAAAATATTATGATCAGTGAAAAAACCGCCGTGTTTGATTTAAAAAAAAATGGTCAGCCTTCGTACTAAAATGTCCGGTTAAACTAGTTTATCTGTTTGGTTTAAAGAGCTGGAAAAGTAGAGACATTCATCACCATCGTTATCATTTTAGCCAAAAAACGTCCACTGTTAGACATATAGGCCTCTCCCAAGCTTCGCCACAACGAGTGGTCATGTGCGTCTTGCATCCATTTCATTCCCGCGACTCTCATCAGGTATCGGTTCACCTTGTGGGAGGCCTTCCAATGCTGCGTCTTCCGTTGCGCGTTCGCCACTCCAGAACCTTTCGGCTCCATCGACCAGCAGTTCTACGAGCAATGTGCCCTGCCCACTGCCACTTAAGTTTGGCGATTCTTCGGGCTATGTAGGCGACGTTAGTTCTCCTGCGGATATCTTCATTTCTGATACGATCATGCAATGAAACTTCGAGCATAGGCCTTTTCATTGCCCTTTGGGTGAATTTTAGCCTTCTAATGAGGCCCAAAGTAAGCGACCACGTTTCAGTGCCATATGTCTTCACTGGCAACACGGATTTTCGTCTTGACACACTGGTATGTTGGACGATAAGATTATATCATGGATTATTTTATATTAAAGGGCAGATATATGATTTTTATACCACCTGATGGTAAGCAGTGATACAATCGTTGATGGTAAAGCGCACTAGTTAATTTGAGTCTATTCCATCTTGCCTTGAAGACATCTAAATTAGAATCGGACAGGAAGACCGCAGCAGGCAAATTTTTCTAGTCCTTCGAGATACGAAGTATAAACTACGAGGTGAAACGCATAGTCCGGACCAGAGTTGTTAATAATGTACCTAAGAGTCTAACATAAATAAATAAATCCTTTTAATAGAATACATAAATCGACCCATTTCAGGAAGAAAGCCGTAAGCGACAGTTAATGTATTTTGTAGGAAGGGGTGTTTTTCTATCTTAATTACAAAATATTATGATTATATGTTAATTGGAACAGTTTTAATAGATCATTAGTTATGTACTTGTGCAAATAACAAGGTTATACTAAAAAAAATATTATCATAAATATAATTTTAAAAACTCTTTCTAGGAAAAAGCGGAAATTGGCGCTTACGAACTTCTTACTTAAAGCAGATAAAATAATCAATTAAATTATTATTATTAATGTAATTTTGGGTGTCAAGTTTGACAAACAACGAGAATAACAGACTGAAAAGTCTGATTATAATCGGAACATATTAAGTCATTCATTATAAAAACGTTAAAAAAAGTTTTAAAACACTTACCAATAAAAAAAACCGAACAAAAAATCCTCACTTGTCAATTACGAAATACAAAAAAAAAAACACATTGATTACGTAACACACTGTCAAGAAAGCTTAGCATTGTACGAATGAGTCAGTGCCGCAACGTTTAAAAAAAGAGAAAAAAAACATGGCCGACAAAAAAAGCGCGAAAAAACTTGTAACTGGCAGGTGTGAAGGAAGCGTCGAAGGACGTGAAAGTGCGCGTTTAAAGTGTATTAGAGATCATAAATTATGTGGGTTTTTTAATATTATAATATTTTTTGGGATATACTTCCTTGTTGGTAAATATTTTTTGAGGTTACCTCGGCTTGTAATAGGCTTAATCATAGATAATAGGTGAAACGCTGTAATGATCCATCACGGTACACGTCAAGCCAACAAGAAGGCTTTTTGGAGGGAATATTGCCTTTTTTTTGATAGTTTGTATACTAACAAAAATGTTGGTAAGCGTGTGGACTGTATAATTATCTAATCGAATGAAAATAAAAATGGTAGTTACAACGTAAAATTCAAAAGCCAGTAAATATTGTTGCTTGACAGCAGATGACACACATATGCAACAAAACATCACAGCATTGTAAAAAAACATAAATATAAAAATATCAAAAGAGGTTTATTATAAGACTCCAGACAGTCGCCAATATTCTAGGAGGCTAATGTACCTAGTTTATGTAAACTAGTAACTTCTTAGTAAGCAACACATATTGGGTAAGAAGCTTTTAAGCCATTAATCGGGCATAAATCTTACCTCTATTTTTTGACGTCAATACGTCTTTAAAATGCCTTCCATAGGGATGCAGTGGGGACGCAATTCAAAAAAACTATCAATGATAACAAAATCGGGGGACACAGTTTCGTCTTGTAGCTATTTATCTCTCATCCCCACCCAAATTTCAATTATACCACTGGATAGCTAAAGAATCAAAGAATTTATTACGATAAATAAAAACTGTAACGCATCTTGCGCGGGGAGGGGGCAGCCCGCCATTTTGAAGGCCATTTTGCTGCGTATCAAGATTTCCATTTATTTATTACGTGTAAAATCATGAAATAACTTTTCTTTGTCTGAATAGGGCAGGAAGGGTGTTAGTCTTTTACTGACTAAAACCCAGTTGCTATGGTAACTTCTTCGAACAATCCGCAGGGTTGACAGGTGTCAGCCGTTACGGCTCTATCAATTTTGCTGACATCTCATTGAGGCGCGCGTGTAACACAACTTATTGTCAGTATTCCTTCACAAAATTCACGTTCGTGACAGCTCTTTGTGCGAGTGTGGTCTCCATGATGGCACATTGGACCATATCTTCTTTTCCTGTCCTTCAAACTCCCATTCCTTCGACTTGTACCAAATACTTCCAAAAATTTAAATTCCCCTCTCTACTAATTTCCATTCTCTATTGTCTAATTTCTCTCCTAAACTTGTCCAACTTCTATCCAAATTTCTTAATGATAATAATATTAATCTGTAGTCTGCCAGCCACTAACAAGATAGACCTAACACAAAGTGCAAAGTTCGACGACTCACCTTATGCTGCCGTCACCACTTGACACTGGCAGAATAGTCGACACCGGCTCAGTTGCCAAAAAGGGAAAAAAAAATATATTGTCAACCCAGATTTTGTCCTCACCGGACAGCCGGGCTAGGTTCAAATAATATTATTTGGTATTCATTATTAGCACAGATATAGATAGACATAGATAACGCAAGCATCACGATCTGTATGAAAACCAAGCGTGCCATTTTTTGGCTACCTATTATGACGTCACAAGCACTATTTAGTGAAGACGCCGCCGCGTACGGGGTCCCCCTCGCTCCACCCCCACACCAACAGCACAATTAACCATTTTTATATTTTTAACTGCACCCGACTAGCGCTGTACTCCGATGCAGACTGACCGCGAAGGTGACCACTTACGATTTTTGTACGTAAGCTAGGCACGCGAAGTAGTTGCTCTTGCGTTATCTAGGTATATCTATATCTGTGATTATTAGGTACTAGCTGACTCAGCAAACTTCGTACCGCCTAATAGTCAATGAATAGTTTTTTTTTCTCACCTTTTAAATATTTCAAGACTATTACGAATATTTCAAGACGCAAATGAACCAAATCGGTCCAGCCGTTCTCAAGTTTTAGCGAGACTAACGAACAACTATTCATTTTTATATATAAGAATATTATTATTATTAATTTTGCATTGGATAATTCCCAGAACACTATTGTGCTTACTACAAGGGTTATAATATTGTTACTTTTAATTTGTATGCAAGTGAATCCATCATAGAAAGTCATCACCCTCAAACTCTTGCCCCCGTCCCAATTTATTTAATATACACGTACTATATATCACCGTTTATACATTATACTTTATTTGGCAGTTGTTATCAATTCCACACAATTTTTCAGACACCAACGAAGCAGTAGTATTTATTTATATATTCCACCATTTACATATTCCAACGATTTATTTACAAATAGGATATTACAAAAAATAACTTTTTTATCTATTATTATGCTGAACTTATGTCACTTAAAAAGTACATAGCTTCAAAATAAATAATAAAAAACGCTAACAATTTATGAAATCTATTGTAATATTTTAAATTAATAGTACATTATGATACAAGTGTGTAATGTAGGAGGTTACCGTCGAGGCGGTATTAAGACCCGAGCCTTGGCGAGGATCTTAAGAGAGCCAAGAACGGTAACATTCATTACTCACGTGTATCATACGACGTTTTTCAATACACTTGTGAAGAAAAATAATTATGTTAACTAATATTACAACGGTAAAACTAGTAAAATTTTTCATAACATGGCGGTAAAAAAATTAAATCTGTTGTCTATGAGCACGCGCTAGGCTATGGCTATATGGTCTTTTGATCATATTGCCTAGTCGTCGTTTGTTTTCTTGTGTGAAAAGTTTTTACGTTAATGTCATTCGTAGTGACAATAGAATATGGATGTAACATTTTAAAATGTGGTATTTGATTTTATTTTATTAATACAGACCATGAATTTTACTCGAAAAAATTACGCCAAAAACCGCGCGCGTCTTTAAATGACGACCATAGACCACAAACAATTTTTATTTTTTCGTAATCAAAATTTGTTTTACGAACAAAGAGGTTGAACAAAAAGGTTATAGCTAAATTACAGCACTAGTGCGTAATAGTAATCAATATGTCACAGTTTGGTAACAGGTGCCATTATATACCTAAGTGTTGTGCAATAAAAGTCACTTTCTGAGCAAGTGTATTGAAAACTAATTTTATGTAACAAAGATAATATTTTACCTTACGAAGTTAATATGAACAGACTTAAAACTATCTACGGAACCACGACTAACTATATTCTTAACGTTACTAAACAAAACATTTCTCCGCTGCGCAGTATAGTTTTTTTTCTTTCAAAAAGAGTATAATAAAAAAGCTTCGGTGGTGTAATATGACGTAAGCTTCGCCAACTGGTGTCTTGCTGACCTTACTATACACAAGACTTGCATGACTTTCCGTTTGTTCGTCAGTTAAAGAAGTAGTCATAAAAGTACTATGCGATTCAATTAAGAACAGAGGGCTAGGCTTTCAACGAATCAGTATTGCCATCCAACGTGGCAATGCTGCCAGTGTTCGGAGCACTTTTCTCATTGATATCGATGTGGATGAATTTTTTAGCCCAATAAGTTCTTTTTCTACCCGTTTGTACATATTACTATTTTTAATTTGTATACATATATACCCATTATATTAATATACGCATGTACGAAATTAATTCCTTTAAGTAAACGCGTCAATGACCTTGTAGGTAGTAGTCGGAGGTTGCGTATTACCTACAGCTGATTGGACTCGCCCAGCTGACGTTTACTTAAAGATAATTATTTCGTACATACGTAAATCAATTCGAATTTAAAATAAAACAAGTTCTTAATTTTTTAGTTTTACTTTACAAATCGATAGTGTTTCATGTACCGAATCGACCCTCCACGGGATTAAAACGATCAAAATTTAACGGTGTATAAGATTTACGACTATATACAGGCGTAGCCGAGTTTCAGGATCACCATAACACTACTCAGTTGAAGCTCGCTAATACATGTATATAAAGACTTACATTACGTTACAATTATTTTAATTTAAGACAACTTTCGTATCGATGGTTCAACACATTTATTATATTTGTCTTTGTCCTACAGTTACTCGTACTTATCTCAGAACCTTGAGGTCCTAGACCTGTGGAAGGCGTATGAGGGGCCAAAATCAGCTTGCAAAGGCCCTTTGAAAACTTAATGGAACGCGCTACCAACTCCCTGTACGCGCTATGCTAGTGCACCCAAGGACAACCCCCGGGAGAAAAACTATTGTGACATAATTGAAAACAAAGACAAAAGGTCTATGGTTTTTAAAGTCTTAAGTGGACTGGTTACCAAGAACTATGTTAAGACTATGGCCCCTGCCTGAAGAGTGTTAATAATATTCATCGATAAAAAGGCAGGGGGTGACTTGCACACTCAATAAACAGGCTCTCAAAAACGGTCGCTAGCACGAAGCAACACATTTACACATTAAAAACAATTTTAAATGTATGACGTACTTCCGAGCAAACCCAGTCACATAAGCTAGTGCTGTTGCCTTGATCTTGACCTGTTTTATTTTTTGCCAGCAACTTGAAACTCGACAGAGAAAAAAATAAAGCTTAAGAAAGCCAGACACGCCTTAAGTTGTTATGCAAAAACTTTCTTAGAGGTTTTTTGTTGATGTACTCGTAGATATATAGATATATGTATCAATTTAAGCGATAACCTTCATGGATAAGGCTTCAAATAAACATGTGGATAATTTAATACAATATTTTCTTTCTTTTAATTTAGTATCATGATGAGATTCATTTATGAGATCAGGACTAACACTATCATCACTACATAGTATAGAACAGACTCTCTTCCCGCTGTCTGTCCCCCTATGTATGCTTAGATTTTTAAAACTACGCAACGGATTGTGATGCGCTTTTTTAATAGATAGAGTGATTCAAGAGGAAGGTTTATATGTCACATTGATTACTGATTACCATCAGGGTTTCATATCACTGATTACCACGAGGGGGGATTGCAGTCAAGCACTAGTTAATATCAACAAAAAAAAGACTGCTTTTCACACAATCCATCCATCTTTTCTTTGGCCTATATCTTCCTCTCCATCCATCCATGTATACTCATAACTACTATCTAATGCATTTATTGCTTTAGCAAAATCTACATTATTTATCTTAACAGTATTAAAAGCGACATCTTCAATTCCCAAAAGGAAAGCTAAGTAAACTATGTAGATGAAATGCCGTCGTATATAAAATCTAGGTCAGATAGTAGCAAGTGATGTACTCTCTACTGACGTACCTCTTGAATCGCGTATTTTGCATTTACGTCAACGAAGGAATATGCTAAAGGATTGGTAAGATCTTCTAGAGTATGAGCTTGTTATTTTCTTATCGATTTCAAATTCAAGTCAAGCAATCTGCCTTTAGACTTAAAGTCACCTAAAAGGCAATGGAAAGGGATATGCTGGGAGTTTCCTTGTGTGATCGAATCAGATATGAAGATATTCGCAAGAGAACCTAGGTTACCGACATAGTACGTAGAATCGCCAAAATTAAGTGGCAATGGGCAGGGCACATTGCTCGCAGAATAGATGGTGGTTGGGCCGAAAGGTTGTGGAGTGGCGACCGCGTATCGGAAGACGCAGCGTAGGAAGGCCTCCCACAAGGAGGACCTGGTCAAGGTCGCTGGAGTCCGATGGATACGAGACGCACAGGACCGGTCGTTGTGGCGACGCTTGGGGGAGGTTTATGTATAACAGTGGACGTCTTTCGGCTGAAATGATGACGGTGATGATGAAGCTGCCTTTTTTTGAGGTAGTAAATCATCCAGTGACTTTTTTTATTATTGGTAGGCTCCCGTTTAATCACTATCTCACCTGATGGTAAGCGATGATGTGGCCGACTCACTCTTTCGATTCACTCTTGAATTAAAGACCACTAGGCTACAGCTATCAGGAAATACAGGCTCCGGTAGGGAATTCCACTCCATAGATGTACGCATAATGAATTTGTTCCCAAAACGCTTTGTACATATGGGTGGGATGTTCACTATTTATATTCACCATGTACCACGTGTAGTGGTCCGATGATGGAATGGACTTTTTGGAATTATATTGTGTAATTTTAACGTACACTCTCCGAAATGTAAACGATTGAAAATCAATAGGAAACTAGCAATATCTAGCAACCAAGGGCCCAAGTCTGCTATTATTATAAATTCGTCATTCCAACACAATTCCATTGTCATTTTGCTAAAAGTTCATAATCTGCAAATGCGATTATTGGTCAGTCTGTGGTTTTTTAGCTGTCAAAGTCAAAGTGACATTACTGCTTACTGTTTATTTAAAGCGGCTGTCGGCCGGCGTTTTCAGTGTTTTGTTGTTGTTGTCGTATCAGTGTTTGGTTTTTGTTATGTTTTTGTTATGATATAGGTAAGGCAGACATTCATTTGTCATTATGTAGGTAAGTATGAGATTACCATTCTATGCCATTTCTCTCAATGGAGTGTCGGTGGTTGATCATTGGAGTCTCCATTATATTAGTAGATTATCAAACTTGTCAAAATCAACAATTATGAAATCAATGATAGACCTTTCTGACACTATTGTAATAGCAGACTTGAGGCCTTGGTATCACCATCAGGTGGGATCATGGTGAAATGGCGAGAACGATTGTCGCAACCTCGTGCTGGGCACGCCACGATCGAGGCGGTAAGGCCCCTCTTTGAGGCGTGGCTGGAAAGGCCCCACGGCGTCGTCACCTTCCGTTTGGCGCAGGTGCTGACCGAACACGGCATGTTCGGTCCGTACCTGTACAAGATTCGTGCGGAGACGACGCCCGGATGTCGCCACTGTGCGGAGCGTCCGGAGGACACGGTGGAGCACACAGTCGAGGTGTGCCCCGCTTGGGAAGAGCATCGCCGTGTCCTTGTGGGGGCGATCGGCGGCAGCGATCTCTCGCGCCGGGGTTTGGTTCAGGCCATGCTCCGGAGCGAGGAGGAGTGGCAGGCGGTCGCCCCCTTTTGCGAAGCAGTAATGCTAGCAAAGGAGGAGGCCGACCGCATCAGGCAACGGCGTACACGCCGCCGCCGCCGCCGGGTTTCCGATCCCGATTTCCGGCCACCGTAGGCGCGGGCTCGCGGACGGCGGGCAATGGGTAGCTCGCTGTCCGTCCGTCCGGTAACAGACCGGTCCGAGCTCAAGTCGTTTACGGCGCGCACTGTTCCCGCGCGCCTCAAGGAGTTGTCAGCAAACTGTGGGGGCCCGACAGGGCCGAAGCCTACTGGGGTCAAAGGGTATGTGAAAATGGCACCCGGGACCCTGGGACCAAGGCGAAGAATGGAACGGGGTAGGTTTTTAGTCAGTAAGAGTCTGACACTACTTCCCGCTCCACCCAAGGGTGGGATTTGTCATTGGATGATTTTACCTACCGAAAAAAAAAAAAAAAAAAAAAACCATCAGGTGGGATAGTGGCAACTGGGCGTCGATGCTCAAGACTTTGGAGCTTTGACTAGACAAGTGCATCATCACCGGCTCATCATCTTCTTGGCTCGCGTCTCAATCGACTCCAGGGCATCAAGCTAATATATAACAAGAGGCAAGTGCAAATGTTAGAGGCAAGCTTTTCCTCTGCCTGAATACGGAACAAGATCCTCCCGAATTTAGTCAGACGAAAGGTGAGGATGCCGTGGCATTTCTCCAGCCACTCCATAAAGAGGGGACTTACCGCCAAGATTGTGACAACTTGAAAAAGTGCTGAAGTTCACACATACAGTGCACAAACCCTACGGCTATGGTCAATGAATCTATCACCATGTCATTATGATAAGGTAACTGAAATAATTCTAAACTTATTCATCAAACAGTTAGCAGGTCCATACTACATTATGATTACTGTTATAATAATGCTAGCTTCTGCCAGCGGCTTTGCCTGCGCAAAAGTAGGTTTCTTCATATAAAATTAGGATCCCCATTTCATACCCTTAGAGGTCCGTAGAGGCCCAGCCTGCTCCGTACAGCCCCAGCCTGCTTAGCTGCAGGCAGGCAGGGTCGAAGCCTGCTGGGGTCATGGGTCAGCTTCCGAAAGGAATACCCGGCCCCGGCATCTGCGTCAGTAAGAGTCTGACACTACTTCCCGCTCCGCCCAAGGGAAGGATTTGTCATTGGATGATTTTATATACCATAAAACCTAAATATAAACTCTAATACCCTTAGAGGTGACTTTTAGAATATTCTCTCTTAGTTAACGATAACTGAGACATGGTCGCTGACCGAGTCGCAAAAGTTTCGCCTTGGGGTTTGTCATGGAGCGCAGCATTCTGGGTGTCAAGAGCCGACAGAATGAGGAACATCACGCTGCGCTTAAAGACGAGGAACATAGACGTGGGAAAAAAGGTTGCCAGGCTAAAGTGGGATCACATCACATCAGCCGCATGCACACTGACCGTTGGGCAAGAGTCTCCACAGGATGGGTACCTGAAGATAGACAACGCCACCGATGTCGACCTAGGGAGGTGGCGAGATGACCTAGACGCCTCCTGGAAGTGCTAGTTAGAGGAGGCCCGAGAGAAAAATACCTGGAAGGTGTTGGGGGAGGCCTTTGCCCAGCAGTGGGAAAGTATAGGCTAAAGAAAAAAAAAGATAACAATTGTAGATTATCAACTTGGCTAGGCCTGTAGAACTCCATGATCGAAGTTGCACTTGATAAAGATTGAGTGGCTTGCCTCTAACAACACATATCTTTAGAGTAGATATTTCCTCTTAGCAACTCCTACATTTCCTATAACGATCTATCTATCCATGTCATCTCCAACCACTTAACGTGACACGCCGTGACCCCCGCCACTCATACACGTGGCCCATCATGTCCCATTATGGACCAATTGGTACGACACGAGCGAAGTATTAATGTATCACAATTATAAGCCACGTAATGACGTAATACTGATGGTCGTATCTGGCTTGGGAAACCACGCGTGTATAGAGTCGTTAGGTCGCCTTTATTAAACGGCTTTATATACACGTTTAAAAAATTTGCTGTCATGCCAGTACTGCTAGCACGATTGCTGTATATTCATTTACAATAAAAAAAAACATAGGTTTGTAAATGAATATACATACAATATTATTTTTAGTATACACCGTTAAATTTTAGTCGTTTTAATCCCGTGGAGGGTCGATTCGGTGCATCAAATACTATCGACTGGTAAAGAAAAATTATAAAAAAAACTGTTTTTTTTTAACTCGAATTATTTTACGCATGTTCGAAATTAATTTCTTCAAGTAAACGTCAGCTGAGAGAGGCCAATGAACTGTAGGTAGTTATTACGTAACGACCGAAAACTGCCTACAAGGTTATTGACTCGTTTTCTTAAAGAAATTAATTTCGTATATGCGTATTATAATTCGAGTTTTTGAAAAAAGTACTTTGTTTTTACCCGACTGCGCCAGAAGGAGGGTTATGTTTTTCGAGAGTATGTATGTATGTATGTATGTATTTATGTATGTATGTATGTATGTATGTATGTATGTATGTATGTATGTATGTATAATTGTTTGGCACGCTCTGCAGCCTGAACGGCTCGATGGATTTTAGCTGGAGAGGTGTCGTTAGATTCGTATTTACTGTGAGAGTGACACTGGGTATATCAAAATAAAAAAAAAACAAAATGTCGGATTTTTGGCGCCAAATTCAAATATTTGGCACGCTCTGTGGCCTGAACGGCTCGATGGATTTTAGTTTGCGACGTGTCGTTAGATTTGTAATTACTGTGAAAGTGATATCGTAAAAAAATAAAACTAAAAAAGTAAAAAAAAAAAAATGGTAATTTAAAAAACTAAAAAACCCGACTGCTTTTCTGAGTATTCATGAAAAAGCCCTAAAACAAGAAAGTCGTTGTAGCAGTCGGGACCCATTACATCATAGATCTACTGACTAGACGATAGACTTTCTAGAATGGGTCCCGACTGCTACAACGACTTTCTTGTTTTAGGGCTTTTTCATGAATACTCAGAAAAGCAGTCGGGTTTTTTAGTTTTTTAAATTACCATTTTTTTTTAATTTATTCTTTACAAATCGATAGTATTTCATGTACCCTCCACGGGATTAAAACGACTAAAAGTTAACGGTGTATATGCGAGACCAGAATATAGTTTATACAGAATTAGTCTAATTTTCTATGCGAGTCGACAATGTTTGTAATGTTTATTGTGGTGAGAAAACAAAAAATTAAAAAATAATAAAAATCAGTAACTGTATTGATTCCAATAATTTTTACATGTTGGATTTTTTCCAAAAATATTTTAAAAATGTCACAATTCGGACACTACCGACACTAAACACAACACTGGTCACAGCAGATCATAGCGGGCATTAAACGCCAGCACACAGCTGGCTAAGGGAGTAAATCCACCCCTTAGTCGCCTGAAAGGCTAGGTGACCATGTATTTTTGCGGACAACCAGGTACCATATAATACAAGCATATAATTTTATGATTCTTTACATAAAAATTCTAGATACGGGTTCCGTATAATTATACTTAAAATAATGTTGTAGAAATAGAACTTTTAGACGAAGAGTTCTTTTTTTTTTGTAAATAAAAATGAAATCATCATTTGAGCCGAAGCCGTCGAAGTGTCGCACAATGGCCGGTCCTATGCGTTTCGCATCTATCGGATTCCCGTGATTACCAGGTCGTTGGTCCACTTCGTGAGAAGCCTTCCAACACTATGTCTTCCAGCATGGAATGGTTGCCTGTAGGATTGAAAAGCACTGATGAAATCATCACAGTGTTTATTATACAACTCCTTCGAAACGACTTGACCGATTTTTATGATTTTTTTTTGTGTTTGTTTGGTAGGTAACTATTTTTACCCCCTCTACCTCCAACCCCATTTTTTTTTTATAATTTATATGGTTTTTTTTTAGTAGGAAAAAATCATCGTATGACATCCCACCCCGTTTCTACGTTGCCTTCTTTTCAGGGCCCTGTTGTTTACTTTCACATTACTCATGACCAGTGGCGTAGCTAGTCCCACAGGGGCCCCGTATGAAAAGTCTCACAGGGGCCCCATATAAAAAATAAAAATACAAAGGCTTGGCTTACCCTACGAGACGTTTTTGGTTTACACGTTGCGAATTTTTGCCCACGCGGGGGCCCCTGTAGCGCGGGGCCCCCGTATAATTGTTATGGCAGATATGGCGGTAGCTATGCTCCTGCTCATGACCCCAGTAGGCTTCGACTCTGGTGGGTCCCTACAGTTTGCTGACATCTCCTTGAGGCGCGCAAGAACAGTACGCGCCGTCGACGACCTAGGCTCGGAATGGACGGAACAACGTTTATTGGGTCCTCCAGTTTAAGTTTACATTTAACCTCTCAGGCACAAGTGTACCAAATTCGGTACACCTCGGTACAAGCTTACTTAAGCCTTATTTAACGGCGTAACAAGGTTTAAATTGGCTGGTATCTTTTTTTATGTTAGGTAAAATCGTCCAATGACAAATCCCGCCCTTGGGCGGAGCGGGAAGTAGTGTCAGACTCTTACTGACTAAAAACCTACCCCGTTCCTCGTTGCCTATCGTGCCGGGGCCGGGTATTCCTTTCGGAAGTTAACCCATGACCCCAGTAGGCTTCGACCCTGCCTGCCTGCAGCTAGCAGGCTGGGCCTCTTCGGTGTGCTGACAGCTCCTTGGAACGCGCCGTCGACGACTTGGGCTCGGTCCGGTCGGTTACCGGGCGATCGGACAGCGTGCTACCCATTGCACGCCGTCCGCAAGCCCGCGCCTTCGGTGGCCGGAAATCGGGATTAAATCGGAAATTATGAGGTGTACTATATTTAGTACACTGCCTGAGAGGTTAAACATATTCAATGGTGCCAATCAAATAATTATGGTAACAATTAAATTATTTAATGTAACAATAACTGTTTAAAAGTCATGACGAACTATTGTTCAAATAAAATAAGGATCTGTTTTAATATTAATCTTTAGTGAACGTCATAGCGCCTTAGTAACTAATTCATATCAATATATGCATCGGGTACTAATGGCTACACAAATAAAATATAATAATGCTGGCAATAACTTCCTGTGGTTGTCCTGTGTAGACTAAGGCTGAAGATACACTTATACACGATACGTATACTTTTGAGTTGGATACACTGTCAATTTATAAAAATAAAATTAAAAAATAAAGTACTTTTTTTTCTAAAACTCAATTTATATGGGGTGATTGGTAATTAGTGAACGATACTTAAACACGTGATTGTAGTCATGATAACAATCAACTTTTACTATCGGACCAAACCTGAAATCGCAAAAAATATCTGCTGGTCAGTACATTTGTGTACGCCTAACTGGTCAAAATATCCTGAACTTGGCTGATTTTTTCGCGATTTCAGATTTTGTCCCATACTAGAAGTTGTTTGTTATCATGATTACAATCACGTGTTTCAGTATTGTTCACTAATTACCAGTCACCCTATATACGCATGTACGAAAATAATTTCTTTAAGTAAACGAGTCAATGACCTTGTAGGTAGCTGTCGGTCGTTGCGTACTAACTACCTAAAGTTCATTGGCCTCGACCAGCTGGCGTTTACTTAAAGAAATTAATTTCGTACACGCGTAAATTAATTAGAGTTTAAAAAAGTACTTTATTTTTCATTTTTATCTTTACAAATCGATAGTGTTTCATGTACTGAATCGACCCTCCGCAGGATTAGAACGACCAAAATTTAGCGGTGTATAATAATATTCCACAACTATCACACAACGCCGTTGTCCCAAGCTAAGCAGAGCTTGTAGTAAGATGAGTACTAGACAATTGATAAACATACTTATATATTTCTAAATACTTACATATTAAATAGATATAAATTACACTCAGACACAGAACAAATGATAGTGCTCATCACACAATTTTTTGTCCTGAGTGGGAAACGAACCCACGACCTCCAGCATAGCAGTCAGGGCTACTATATTCACCCTAGGTTCACTGGTAGAGAACTTCTAAGGCATTAAGTCCGCTTTTGACCTTTTGTTTTGCAGGAAAATTAATATTATTTAATTAGCTTTTGCCCGCGTGAAACTAGATTTCTCCATACAAACTTGCTCAACTTCTATCCCCCGTTTTACCCCCTTAAAGGCAAGAGTTTCGTAAAATCCGTTCTTAGCGGACTTTTACACCCTATATGCAACTTACCTGCCAAATTTTAAGTTTGTAGGTATTATAGTTTCTGAGATTTTGTGATTAATCAGTGAGTGGTATTTCGCTTTTATATACAGGCACTTTTGAATTGTCAAGAAATCAGAAATTCAGAAAAAATGTCATTTGCAAATTGAGTAACCCACCTCAACCTCCAGTCTGGGACCTTGTCTGTTCACGTTTCAACCAGCTAACGGTAAGTGGCCAGCCAGGTTCCACGAGTCAATGTGGAACATGTCGCAACTACATAGTTTCAGGGCCTTTTTCTTGAATAGAAAAGTTATGAATTAAAGATGTTTAGTAGAAGACCTTGGGCTTGATATGAAGACTGATATAAAAAAAGAATAGATCAAGATATTATTTTCGTATCTTTTATTTTTCACGAGATGAACGAGTAGAGGTACCGAGTTGAAATTAAAACTATATACACCGTTAAATTTTGGTCGTTGTAATCCCGTGGAGGGTCGATCTGGTATATGAAACACTATCGATTTGTAAAGATAAAATTGAAAAATAAAGTATTTTTTTTCTAAAACTCGAATTAATATACGCATTTACGAAATTAATTTCTTTAAGTAAACGAGTCAATGACCTTGTGAATGACTACCTATCAACAGTTCATTGGCCTCGCTCAGCTGATGTTTACCTAAAGAAATAATTTCATACATGCGTAAATTAATTCGAGTTTTTAAAAAAGTCAAAAAAGTTCTTTTCTTTTTTTTTGGTATTTGTGTGTACATATATAAATAAATAAATAAATACGGTACCTTATTTTTTAATTCGATAGTGTTTCATGTACCGAATCGACCCTACACGGGATTAAAACGATCAAAATTTAACGTTGTATTATACCTAAGTCTACAGTCCCTTGAAGCTGTGAAAAAATTAAACTTCTGAGTTAATGAAAAAAAAAAAACTGCCGTTTATGTCGCAAAAAAACGTATATTTCGACACTCTCAAGGGAATCAAAATTCATAGGGTACTTCCCGTTGACCTAGAACCCTGAAATTTGGCATGAAGTAAGGTTTGAAAAAATAATCGAAAACTGTAAATTTATAGTTACGTCACTAAGGGCTAATTTCACTTCAATAAACTAATCGCGATTATTTAAAACAAAACACAGTTTGAGCGCCTAATCGAGATTATAGCTTCATTTTGCGTTTCACCGCGATGACTTGAACCTAGTTTACGTTAAACTCAGTTTCAGTTCTTTTGTTGTCGCCCATGTTTACGACACGGGTCTTTAAACTAGATTACGCTGAGCTCAGTTTAGTTGAACTAAGTTTTTATATTGAATGATGAAATCAGGCCTAAGGGCTTATTTCACCAATAAACTAATCGCGATTATTTAAAACAAAACACAATTAGAGCGTCCAATCGAGCCTATAGCTTCATTTTGCGTTTCACCGCTATGAATTGAACATAGTTTACGCTATACTCAGTTTCAATTCTTTTGTTTTCGTATGTTTACGGGTCTTTAAATTAGATTACGCTGAGCTCAGTTTAGTTGAACTAAGTTTTTATAGTGAATGATGAAATCAGCCCTAAGAAAAACTTTTCTTTTCTTTTCTTTTACTGTTTTCATAAGTAAGTTTGTATTTGAACCGTGCACGAGTCCGATTGGCTCTTGCCCTAGGCTGTTTTTTTATTTATTTATTGATAGGCTCGCGTTTGACCACTATCTCACCTGATGGTAAGCGATGATGTGGTCGACGATGAAGCATGCTTGCCTACAAGAAATCATTCTTGACCTAAAGACCACTAGGTTTTTATCAGGAAACACAATCTACAGCAGGGAATCCCACTCCTTAGCTGTACGCATAATGAATGTGTTTCCAAAACGCTTTGTACCATATACCGGTGGCGCAACGCCGTACGTCTAGTGGTCCGATGATAGAACGGACTTAGCATAAAATAGCATCAGCCTTATAATGTTTTCACTGCTGGGACTCAGTCTTCCTTTCTAGTAGAGAGAATGGGCCGTAATACACCACGTGGGCCCAGTGCGGGTTGGTGGATGTCATATGTCTTCGAATTTTTAGTTCTAAGGGCTGATTTCACCATTCAATATAAAAACTCAGTTCAACTAAACTGAGCTCAGCGTAATCTAGTTTAAAGATCCATGTCGTATACATGGGCGACAACAAAAGAATTGAAACTGAGTTTAGGGTAAACTAGGTTTAATTCATAGCGGTGAAACGCAAAATGAAGCTATAATCTCGATTAGGAGCTCAAACTGCGTTTTGTTTATATAATCGCGATTAGTTTCTTGGTGAATTTGGCCCTTAGACATGCCGGTTTCCTCACGATGTTTTTCTTCACCGTTTTGAGAGTAGTGGTGATGAAATAAATTACACAAAGTAATGCGCCTGGCTGGGCGTTATCACTCGGCGACCACTGCTCTCTGTGGAATTAAATTCTTTCCCATCTTAGTCAAACGCAACATACGTGACCAGTTTCGTCATACCATATCGCGTCACACGACAAACGAACTAATCAACAGTGACCTGTCAGAAGTCAATTGTGACTGCATTGGAGACAGCCTGGCGACTGCAACTGAACCGAGTTGTGTGTGCAATCAATTTGTGGACTTTGTCTATAGGCTGGTTGGAGATATGCGTTTATTTATTTATTTATTTATTTTACAACAGGTACTCTCTGCACTAACAGTCGAAACCAACACGTGCAGAGAGTCATAACACGTGTCGTTCGAGTCGTTTACATGTGTGACTTGTTTTTTGTCGTCTGCTGTAGTTTACAATTGTCGAGTATACTCCGCTAATTTTCGATCGTTTTAATCCCGTGGATGATCGATCTGGTACATGAAACACTATCGGTTTTTTTTTCCTAAAACTTGAATTAATATACGCATGTATGAAATTAATTTCTTTAGGTAAACATCGGCTGAGCGAGTCCAATGACCAGTAGGTAGTTAGTACGCAACGAACGGCAACTACCTACAGGTCATTGGACTCGCTTACTTAAAGAAATTAATTTCATACATGCGTATATTGATTCGAGTTTTAGAAAACAAAAATGCTTTATTTTTTAATTTTATGTTCATAAATCGATAGTGTTTCAGATATCGGATCGACCCTCCACCGGATTAAAAAGATAAAAATTAAGCCTTGTATATTGATCGCCAAATTTCGTTCTCGACGATATCACCAATAGTGTGACTTGATCTACCACTTCATGACATATGATTTTTTGTAAGAGGAGATTTTTTTATGGTAGGTAAAATCATCCAATGTCAAATCCCGCTCTTGGGCGGAGCGGAAGGTAGTGTCAGACTCTTACTGACTAAAAATCTACCCCATTCCTTCGTAGCCTATCCTGTCGGGGCCGGGTATTCCTTTCGGAAGTTAATCCATGACCCCAGTAGGCTTCGACCCTGCCTGCCTGCAGTTAGCAAGCTGGGCCTCTTCGGTGTGCTGACAGCTCCTTGAGGCGCGCGGGAACAGAAAGTAAACTGAAGTTAGGTCCAGTAGTCCACACTAGACTGAGCGACTAAATTTACAATTTATCGTTTAAACTCAGCCATTTTATTTATTTTTATTAGCGAAAATGACTTTACTCAACAAATCATAAGGATATTGGTACATTTTATTTTATTTTTGGAATTTGAGCTGGTATAGTAGGAACTTCATTAAGATTACTAATTCGAGCTGAATTAGATACCCCCGGATCTTTAATTGGAGATGATCAAATTTATAATACCATTGTAACAGCCCATGCTTTTATTATATTTTTTTTTATAGTTATACCTATTATAATTGGAGGATTTGGTAATTGACTCGTTCCTTTAATATTAGGAGCTTCTGATATAGCATTCCCTCGAATAAATAATATAAGTTAGTCCTAGTAACAAGTCTCAGATTACGATTTTGTTCGCTATGTCCTGTCTATTGGTAATATATAATTTATTGTCTTTGACTCTACGCTTTGAAACACGTAATTAATTAGCACTGTCATTATCCCGCGTACTGTCTATCTTTAAACCGATGATAATGATAAAGATATTGTTATCATTCTGACTGATTATGTTTGTCAATATTTGTTAGGCCTTTAATTTAAACAAGGTGTAATTAAGATTAGTAATTACGAACACTTTGCTTTTGTCCTACTTATATCATTTTTACTGCATTCTTTTGAGGGTGGAACGAAAGGGCGTGATAGACTTTTACTGACAAAATCACGCTAGTTTCCTTCAGTGGTCTTATTCAATTCAGTTCAATTCATGTGCCGGCGCTGCCGCTGCGGCTGCTGAGACTCTCAAATGGCATACCGTAACCTTATTGGTAATTACAGTTTTGAGCCGTTTGGGGTTGAAACGCTTGGTCCGAGTGCGCGTCTCCTTTTTAAGGAAATTTCACGCCGTCTGATCGACACTTTGCGTGACCAGAGGGCTGGCTCGTTCTTCGCCCAAAGAATTAGCATTGCCATTCAAACGTCAGTTGTTCGAGGTCAATGAACTGTAGGTAGTTAGTACGCAACGACCGACAACTCCCTACAATGTCATTAACTCGTTTACTTAAAGAAATTAATTTCGTACATGCGTAAATTAATACGAGTTTAAAAAAAGTACTTTATTTTTTAATTTTCTCTTTACAAATCGATAGTATTTCATGTACCGAATAGACCCTCCACGGGATTAAAACAACCAAAATTTAACGGTGTATAGAGCGCGCAGGTCACTATAGCACTCTTTTTAACCGACCTCGTTTATATAACGTTTGCGTTATACAAAAAAGTTACCGAAAATTAGTCTCTAGTACTACACATAAATAAATAAAATGGACTACATTTTTTGGAATCGTAAATGTGTAGCCAACCTAACAAGCCTGCCTAGCAACACAGCGGACGCCAGGCAATAATATTCTTGAAACAAATGAGACGACACGGCTTATATAAGTCGTATGTACTAGAGTTTATATGTAATGCGTTTGATTTGATATACATAAGTTATGCAGCGTTGAAGGCCTCCCACAAGGTGGACCGATGACCTGGAGCCCAGGTCAGCTATTTTTGTAAATTCGACATTCCAACACAATCCCATTGTCATTTTGGTAAAAGTTCTTAATCTGCTAAATCATAATGGTCGATCATTGGTCGGTTATTGGTCTCGTAAACGAATGGTGGTAGAATGACTTTGTCGTATTCAGACAAATCTAATGGTAAGTCACTAATCAAAAGAACTAACAAAATTTTAGCAGAATACCCCATAAGTCAGAAATTCATTTGTCATTATGTACGAGATTACCAATTCTTTCAATGGTGTGTCAGTGATTGACTGTTGAAAAGTCATAGTGTCGCCATTATATTACTTGTCAAAATCAACCATTATGAAATCAATGATAGACGATTCTGACACTATTGTAATAGCAGACTTGAGGCCCTGGTGAGGCTGAGGTGAATGCGTTCGATGAGAGACGCACGGGACCGATCGTTGTGGTGACACTTGGGGGGGGTTTATGTCCAACCGTGGAAGTCTTGCGGCTGAAATTATGATGATGTAATTATGTTGATTGAAGAGTAAGACCGGCCAACCCGTGGTACATTTTCATACAACCGCACTTACGTGATTATAATGTTATTACACATCTTTCTTCAGATGTTTTGGATACACAGATATCTTGTGGATATTATCTAGACTTCTACGGAAATCAAAACATAAATTTGTCTAAAACTAATCCAGTACAGATCTATGAAAATCTACTGTTTTACATGAATTTAGGCCCTTCATAATATACTCGTATATTAATAATATAAAAAAGTACTTCTATAGAAGCCTTGCACATTAAATCGAGATTCCAAATGATAATTAAATTTCTCAAATTTTTTTAAGAGTTTAAAAAAAAACACGTATTTCCTGGAATAATTTTATGAAATATTCAAGTAAATTACGGAATTGCCGAATGCCAACAGAGTTTTCAGGCGTTATCTCTCTTTTTTCGCGTTGCCTCTCTATCAAACATCGCGTTGAATTGCTTTAGATGAAGCAACAAGCTTACTTAGCTTAGCTTAGCTTAAACTAAGAATCGTACTCGATCATAATAATTGTTTTATTTTTATCTCTTTGATAAATAATAATATTTATTTTGCAAATAGGTTTGAAAATTAACTTTAATAAGTATTTTTTTCGGCAATTCAAACTAAATGTGGCCCGTGTTTTCTGGTTGACTACCCTGAGAAGAAATACCGAACCAAACTCAGAGGTTAGTCTATACAGTAAACATGTAGTGGTCAAATCATTATGAGAATCATCCAGACTAGATGTTCTTTTGAGGAAAGTACTGCGAACTTGTTCTATCCCAACTAGTTCCATTGTATAGGAGAAACTCACGTACAAAAGAATTATACAACATTATTTTTAGTATATGCGAAACCTGAACAATCTATGTTCAGTATTAGTAACTGAATCGATTCCTATAATTTTTACACCAAGTTTTATTTTTGCCTAACATTATATAAAAAAACGGTAACAAGTTGGACACCACCGACACTAAGTACGACATAAGTCACGGCAGGTCATAGCGGGTACTAGGCGCCAGCGCAACGCTGGGTTCGGGAACAAAACAACCCTTCAGACGCCCGGATGCGTATTTACAAAGGCATTACAGTGAAAGTGCAAATTGAACTGGCTTAGCTTTTGTTTGAAAAAAACTTGACGAAACCCTAATCTATTCTAGTACAGAAATTAACCGAAATCGCGTAGACTTTGTTAGATAATTTCATTCTAACATTGCAGCAACAAATGCTATTCAATTTGATACCGATCGTTAGCTTCAATAATAGGTTGATAGTTACATGGTAATTCTTATTATTATAATATTAAAATAATTTAATTACTTTTTTCTATTCTGTATTTGATTGACAAAATAAACGAATTAACAAACGCACTTTTATTAAGTAAGAAACAGGTACACACTCTTGTTGCGAGTACAAAAAATAATAAAACTAAAATATTTTTTCTTGCGTACCTCTGCTCTCCGCAGATAATTATTTTTATCAAATTTACGACTAGCTTAGTATTTTTACAATTTAAACGTAGTAACACTCAGTCTTATTTAAGTATGGCACTTAAGCATAACACAACAAAACCCGTGATATGAAACATACTATACTCGTAAGTAAAAGCATTGCTTATGGAGGAAAAAGAGCCTTAAAATAGAGTAACACAAGTAGACAGTTTTACCAAATTTATGGGTACGTGTTTGAATATTGAATTTTAAAGTGGACAATGATCATTATGACATCAAACGTATGGGTAGTAAAGTTAGGATTACAAAAATGTTATCGGAAGACAGAGAATCATGGCGCAGTTATACCTAATCATAAATAATGTTTAAGCTACGTTCATGTTTCTTAGCACTTGCTTGATTTTTTTCTATACGGATTTCTTCGATGATCATAACAGAAGTGAACGAACGGCGACCAATCGCGTTCACGATAAACAAATGTGGCGGTGAGCCTCTACTCGACTAGGTTTTGTTCGTAAGTAATGTTTGAAAATATCTCGACAAAAGCTTATCTATTTGAGTGAATATGAATAATACAGTACTAGGTTTTGTCCGTGTATTTTCTTTGAAAATATCATGGCGATAAGCTAGTCCATTTCAGTCAATTTTTTTTACTGAGATAGATTAGGTATTGTCGAGTAATATGCATAAACAAAAGCTCTTCTATTAAAGTCTGACTCGTGACTCAAATCTTCTTTCTTCTTCTTTCTTTTCTTTTCGTCTTTGTAAATACGCCGCCCGGATGGCCCGGTGAACATGTATTTTTGCGGACAACCAGGCAACATAACAATCCTTTAACTTTGTAATTTTTCATGATACGGTTTTCAAATTTTGTACATAGATTCTTTACATAAAAATATTAGATACTTGTTTCAGGTTTTGCATATACTAAAAATAAGGTTTTATGTACAGATACAGAGTTGTTCGTCACGTTAATAAGCATCAAAGCAGCAAAGAAAAGGTCAAAACACTTTAGGTAAGCGTCTTTAGGGCATTTTATAAACATATTTTGAAAGCTCTCTAGACAAGTCATCGGAGTATAAATACATCACCCAGAGTTTCTACGTGTTGCTTGAAGAGACATTTTCAAAGCAGCCATCCTTATGATAATCTAATTATCTCAAGTACAGAGAAAAATCTATTTTAGTTGGCGAGTGGCAAACAAGCAGTCAATAATACTGATAACACTTTTTTTTTGGTGGCGAAAATCATCCAATGACATCTCACGGCCGGGTAGAGCAGGAGATAGTGTCAGACTTTTACTGACTAAAAAACCCAACCCGTTCCTTCTTTGCCTTTCATACCAGGGCCGAGCCTTCCTTTCAGAAGCAGACTCTTAGCCCCTGCTGGGCCTCTACGGTTTGCTGACAACTCGTTGAGGCGCGCGTGGAACAATACGCGCCGTCGACTACTTGGGCCCAGTCTGGACGGTTACCGGACAGTCGGACAGCGAGCTACCCATTGCTCGCCGCCCGCTAGCCCGCGCCTACGGTGGCCAGAAATTGGGATTGGATTACCCATGGCGGCTGGGACGTGAGGCCCGTTGCCCCATGCGTGCGGCCTTCTAATTCGCTAGCATTACTGCTTCGCAAAAGGAGGTGACCGCCTGCAACTCCTCCTCAACTGATAAAACTTTAAATATCAGAGGTTAAGCTTGGATCTTCTTTTCTTAGGATAAAACTGAATATGCTTCTCGTAGATAGCTACCATAGTACCTGAATTGGTAGGATTTTCAACATCATAATCATCATTTCATGTTGGACATAGGCCTCTATCAAGTGTCTCCACAACGACCCTAACAGTGATGACATATATCTCTGAAATGTGGTGGCTTACAATGGACCTCATCAAAAGGCTTAAAGTCACCCAAAGGGCAAAGCAAAAGGTTATGCTCGGAGTTTCCTTACGTGTTCCAATCAGAAATGAAGATAGGTCTCCGCTGGAGAACAAAATTTTTATTGATAGGTTCGCGCTTGACCGCTATCTCACCTGATGGAAAGCGACGATACGGTCGACGATGGATCGCGCTTACCTAGAAGAAACCTATTCACTCTTGACTTAAAGATTCCCGGGTTGTAGCCATCAGGAAACACAGACTCCGGCAGGGAATTCCACTCCTTAGCTGTACGCATAACAAAAGTGTTCCCAAAACGCTTTGTGCGTATAGGTGGGATGTCCACCATGTACCGGTGGCGCAACGCCGTACGTCTGGTAGTCCGATGATGGAACAGGCTAGGCGGAATTAGGCTATGCAATTCCGACGCACACTCCCCGAAATGTAACCGGTAGAAAACCGACAGGCTAGCAACGCGGCGTCGATGCTCAAGACTTTGAAGCCTCGACTCGGGTTGGTTACCAATATAACCCGAAGAATCGCTAAACTTAAGTTAGACTGGCCTATTGGTCTAGTGGTTAGTGGTCCTGACTGCTATGCCGAAGGTCGTGGGTTCGATTCCCACCCAGGACAAGTGTTTATGTGATGAGCACGATCATTTGTTCTGTGTCTAGGTGTCATTTATCTATAATATATATGTTTTTCAGAAATATAGTTGTCTAGTACTCATAACACAAGCTCTGCTTAGCTGGGGACTAGACGGCGTTGTGTGATAGTTCTGGAATATTATATTTAATAAGTGGCAGTGGGCAGGGTACATTGTTGCAAACAGGTGGTCGATGGGGACGGAAGGTTCTGGAGTGGTGACCACGTACCGGAAGACACAGCGCTGGAAGGCTTCCCAGAAGGTGTATTGACGAACTGGTGAGGGTCAAGGGAATCCGATGGATGTGAGATGCACAGGACCAGTCTTTATGGCGACATTTGGGGGAGACCTTTGTTCAAAAGTGGACAGTATATGAATGCTTATATTTATTTATTTATTAAAGCTTTGTGCACTAGTGTACAAAGGCGGATATAATGCCATAGGCATTTTCTACCAGTCGATCTTAGGGTGGCGCAGAGATATAGTAGGTGCAACTTAATGGTAAACAAACAAAACAAATAGAAAACTATTACAATACCTAATAAAAATAAATACATACTTATACACCGTTAAATTCTAGTCGTTTTAATCCCGCGGAGGGTTGTTTGGTACATGAATCACTATCGATTTGTAAAGATAAAATTAAAAAATAAAGTACTTTTTTCTAAAATTCGAGTTAATATACGCATGTACGAAATTAATTTCTTTAAGTAAACGAGTCAATGACCTTGTAGGTAGTTGTCGATCGTTGCGTACTAACTACATACAGTTCATTGGCCTCGCTCAGCTGACGTTTAATTGAAGAAATTAATTTCGTATTTTTTTTTGTTGGTAGGTAAAGTCATCCAATGACAAATCCCGCCCTTGGGTGGAGCGGGAAGTAGTGTCAGACTCTTACTGACTAAAAACTTACCCCGTTCCATTCTTCGCCTTGGTCCCAGGGCCCCGGGTGCCATTTTCACATACCCTTTGACCCCAGTAGGCTTCGGCCCTTTCGGGCCCCTACAGTTTGCTGACAAATCCTTGAGGCGCGCGGGAATTTCGTATATAATGCGTAAATTAATTCGAATTTAAAAAAAAGTACTTAATTTTTTAATTTTCTCTTTAGAAATCGATAGTGTTTCATGTACCGAATCGACCCTCCACAGGATTGAAACGACTAAAATTTAACGGTGTATTACCAAAATTATTTTGAGAAACGAATCCACCAAATCAACGCCGTGATGAATCTCAGCAGCTGCTTGCGAATGTGTTCACGTCCATGACCTTAAAGGAGAACGGATTGGATGCCATCCTGATGTTCAACGGGAGCTTATATCTCCGCCTACCCCCATTTCTAAGTAACAATAAGTCATAACTTTCTTTTTAACTTTTATTTTCTTTTTGGGACTTTTTGACCTCGCACAGGTCTTTTATTTTCAATCTTATTTTTTTGTGTTCTTTTATTTATTGTTTTTTATGTTGTAAAACCTATTTATAGTTTTTGTATTGTTGTTGTATATATATTTTTTGTCCTGTGCGAGTCTCAAATAAATGTATTTTCTTTCTTTCTTTCTTTCTTTATAAAAATGTGTATCCGAATAGAATTTGTTCAGGCTCACGTTTTTAATGTGTGTCGAGGACACAACACACGTCACAGTGACGCATTCAAGCAATCGTAATCGATTCTGCGCGAGAGTCGATGCGCCAGAGTTTATCGACTTCTGAAGGATTCATTTGAATGTGTAGGTAATTGTTTTATTGTACTTTGCTTTGTTTTCGGTCAAAAGGTTAGTGATTTGATTTGATATCGCTTATTTATTATAACTTCATACAGAATACACGGCATATAAGTTGAACCAAAATGGCGATCGACTTTCAATGCTCAGTAACAGATTTTCGGTAAAAAAACAAATAATACAAAATAAAATACTATAATATACACCTCTAAATTTTGGTCGTTTTAATCCCGTGGAAACTCGATTGGGTATATGAAATACTATCGATTTGTAAAGCGAAAATTAAAAAATAAAGTACTTTTTTAAACTCGAGTTCATTGACTCGTTTACTTAAATAAATTAATTACATGCATATATTAATTCGAGTTTTTGATAATAAGAACTTAATCTTTTGTTTTTTTCTTTACAAATCGATAGTACTTATTTCATGTACTGAATCGAACCTACGCGGGATTAAAACGACTAAAATTTAACGGTGTATAATATTAAGTTCAAATAACTAGAGCCTACTTAGGCCTAAGTCATTTGAGCATAAAAAAAATTAAGAACTTTTTACATTTATGATAAAAAGTTTTTTCTTCAAATTCCTTTTATTTATTTTTTAAGTTCAAATGACTAGAGCCTACTTAGACCCCAGCCATTTGAGCTTAAAAAAAATTTTAGATTTTTTACATTTATGATAAAGTGCTGAGCAAAACGCAATAATTCCAAACACACAAAAACACAGTGCCACCAGTTGGAAAGCCGTCAGTAACAAAAGGGTTAATTATTTTATTATTTTTAATATTCATTTATTTTTTTATTACATACCTAATAATATTTTTCTTTAGTTATTTTCTTTCTTTCTTTACTTTGATTGAGACCCGAAAATCTGTTACTGCGTATTCAAGGTCGATCGCCGTATTGGTTCCACTTAAATGCCGCGTATTATAACTCGGCGTCGATAGTCTTGTCTATAGAATTTACAAGATTTCTGGAAGCATCATACCAAAACCTATTGTTTAAGAGTGGCCAACCCGAGGTACATTTTCATACAACCGCTCTTACGTGATAATGATGATATTACATAATATCTTTCTTCAGATATTTTGGATACACAGATATCTAGGCTTTTATAAAAATCAAAACATAAATTTGTATAAAACTAATCCAGTAAAGACCTCTGAAAATCTGCTATTTTACGTGGACTTTGGTCTTCGATAATGTAATCATATATTAAAAATATATAAAAGTATCTACGTCTTTAAAAGCCTTGCGCATTTAATGGAAATTTAAAATGTCAATTTTTCTCAAAAACTTTAAAACTTTAACAAATATTCTCTCTCCCAGAGAGGACGCCTGAGTCCCAGCATAACATGCGAACACTATAAGGCTGATTATAACAAAAACATGTACGAGTATTTCCTGGAACAATTTTTGTGAAATATTAGAGTAAGTAAATCACGGAATTACCGAATGCGGACAGAGTTTTCAGGCGTTATCTCTCTTTTTCGCGCTGCCTCTCCATCAAAGATCGCGTTAGATTGCTTTAGATGAAGCAACAAGCTTTTGAACCTTGCTTGACGTTGATTACAAGCGAGTGGGGAAGGATCACCTTAAGATCCTATTACACTATAACCTGTGGTTTCTTTTGGCTGTCAAACTTAAGCTTTCATTTCCCGTAACGGACTAAAAAAGTTAACAGTCCTATTTCGTGCAAATACCTTTCCCAGTCACTGCCACAGAACACCTCGAGCGGCGGGAGTCTCAAAACAGCTTGTTGACGAGCATTGAGTAGTTCGCTGTCCGGCCATCCGGTAATGACCGAGTCCGAGTCGTCAACGGCGTCCATTGTGCCACACGTGCTTCAAAGAGATGTCAGTAGGACTAAGGGCCACGGGATTTTGACTATCCGTAATCCTTTACCTGGGACAGGCAATCCAGTTGGGTAGGTCTAACTTTGAGAAAGAGTTCAATCGTCGAATCCGACTCGGCTGGGCAGCGTTTGGAAAGCTGCGCGGTATCTTCTCGTCCAACATACCACAGTGTCTCAAGACGGAAGTCTATGACCAGTGCGTTTTGCCAGTGATGGCATATGACACTGAAACGTGGTCGCTTACCATGGGCCTCATCAGAAGGCTCACAGTCACTGAAAAGGCAATGGAAAGGGCTATGCTCGGAGTTTTTTACGTGATAGCATCAGAAATGAAGATATTCGTAATAGAAACAAGGTCGCCGACATAGCCCAAAGAATTGCCAAACTAAAGTGGCAGTGGGCAGGGCACATTGCTCGTAGTACGGATGGCCGATGGGGCCGAAAGGTTCTAGAGTGACGACCGCGCACCGGAAGACGCAGTGTTGGAAGGCCTCCCACAAGGTGGACCGATTTTTTTTTATGGTAGATAAAATACCAATGACAAATCCCGCCCTTGGGCGGAGCGGGAAGTAGTGTCAGACTCTTACTGACTAAAAACCTACCCCATTCCTTCGTTGCCTATAGTTCCAGGGCCGGGTATTCCTTTCGGAAGCTGACCCAAGCAGGCTTCGGCCCTGCCTGCCTGCAGCTAGCAGGCTGGGCTTCTACGGTTTGCTGACAGCTCCTTGAGGCGCGCGGGAACAGTACGCGCCGTAGACGACTTGGGCTCGGTCCGGTCGGTTACCAGACGATCGGACAGCGTGCTACCCATTGCACTCCGTCCACAAGCCCGCGCCTACGGTGGCCGGAAATCGGGATCGGAATCCCGGCGGCGGCTGGTGCGAGCGCCCCGTTGCCTCTGCCTGATGCGGTCGGCCTCCTCCTTTGCTAGCATTACTGCTTCGCAGAAGGAGGCGACCGCCTGCCATCCCTCCTCACTACGGACCATGGCCTGAACCAAGGCCCGGCGAGAGAGATCGCTGCCGCCGGTCGCCCCCACGAGGGCATACCTCTATAGTGTGCTCTACCGTGTCCTCCGGGTGTGACCTATGACCTGGTGAGAGTCGCGGGAATGCGGTGGAAGCGAGACGCAAAGGACCGTTCTTTGTGGCGACACTTGGGGAGGCCTAAGTCCAACAGTGGACGTCCTTCGGCAGAAATGAAGAATCTTTAACAGGCAATCTTTTAAAATACGCCACGATTATCCCTATCTAAAAGATACGGAAAGATAGTGGTGAGTGATATTAGTGGTATTAATACAAGTGGTCAAAAGATAAAGGCTCTTTGTATACCGCCGTTGGTATTTCTACAGAAGAGTCGGTATTGCTTTGTGATTTTGAGTTGCTGTTGATTTGGACACAATACACCGTTGAATTTTAGTCGTTTTAATCCCGTGGAGGATCGATTCGGTACATGAAACACTATCGATTAATAAAGATAAATAAAAAAAAGTACTTTTTTTCTAAAACTCAAATTAATATACGCATGTACGAAATTAATTTCTTTAAGTAAACGAGTCAATGACCATGTAGGGAGTTGTCGGTCGTTGCTTACTAACTAGTTCATTGACCTCAATCAGCTGATATTTACTTAAAGAAATAAATTTCGTATATGCGTAAATTAATTCGAGTTTAAAAAAGAAGTGCTTTATTTTTCATTGTTATCTTTACAAATCGATAGGGTTTATGTACCGAATCGACCCTCCGCGGTATTAAAACGACCAGAATTTAACGGTGAATATTCGGAATCGACACATTTTATTTTCAATATTTATTAACCGACTTCGAAAAGGAGGAGGTTCTATGTTCAGCTGTACCTATGTATTTTTTTTATGTATGTTAACCGATATCTCAGTCAATTGTGGACTGATTAAAAAAAAAATATTTTGATTGAAATATTACACTCCTGAGTTGGTCTCATAGAAATATTGTTTTATTTTGATGAACTTTGAACATATAGATCGGAACTCTTAAAAAAAACATAGCAGAACTGTCCTAACACGTAAAATTGCTTTGTTTATACATGTAGTCGGTGACTGACTGAAGGAAAATGGAATACATAGAACTGATCTGATGCTGAAGCCAATAGGTAGGTACCGGAACTCTGTAATAAGTAATTTTTAAGTCAAGAGTGAATAGGTTACTTCTAGGCAAGCGTGCTCCATCGTCGGTCACATTATTGCTTACCATCAGGTGAGACAGTGGTCAAACGCCAGCCTAGATAAATAATAAAAAAAAAACAGTATATTATCTTATCCGTGTTTGGTATTATTAGAATTGTCATGATGATTTGATGATAGAACCGAATGGCGGAAGGTATCAATCTATTTAAGTTTGACTGACGGGTATTCCAAGAAAACAAGTAGCGAGGAGGAGTGGCAGGCGGTCGCCTCCTTCTGCGAAGCAGTAATGCTAACAAAGGAGGAGGCGGACCGCATCAGGCAAAGGCGCACATGCCGCCACCGCCGCCAGGATTCCGATCCCTATTTCCGGCCACCGTAGGCGCGGGCTCGCGGATGGCGGGCAATGGGTAGCTCACTGTCTATCCGCTGGGGCCAAAGGTTATGTGAAAATGAAACCCGGGGCCCTGGGACGAAGGCAATGAAAGGAGCAGGGTAGATTTTTAGTCAGTAAGAGTTTGACACTATCTCCCGCCCCACTCAAGGGTGGGATTTGTCATTTGATGATTTTACCTACCAGTACCATAAAAAAAAACTCCAAGAAAACAAAGGTCCAGCTAAAAAAAAAGAAAACCTTCTAGGCGTCTCGATCTCGAGATATTTTTAAAATAAAGATATATCTGCAGATAACGTTATCAATTTGACATAATTATCAAACGGCACCTACTTCCATGTCCAGAATCATAATTAGGTAATCTGATTATGACTGTGGATGACGGAAACTTTTGCGTATTATTTTGAATTTTATTATCGTTATATAATTTGCTAGATAAAAACCAATTCAGTAAAGCGTAGATTATGTGACTAGGAGATAAAGCAGTGCATGGGCTCCCCCGCTGACACAGAGTCACCGGCCCCAGCTCGTGGAGGGTGTGGTGAGCACTCTGTTCCCCACGCGAGGGGAGCATACTCCCCCGCCTATGGCTCCGCCACCAGCAGCGGTGTCCGATGTGGACTACGACGGCAGCGACGGCAACAACGCTCCAGAGGTGACCGAGGTGGAGATGAGAGTGGCAGTGCGAAGGATGAGTGCCAAAAACACCGCCCCAGGACCCGATGGCTTGCCTGGAAAAGCCTGGGTCCTGGCCATGGAGGAACTCGGGTCTCGACTGAGAGGGCTCTTCAGCGCATGCATGGAGAGGGGCCAGTTCCCGCTTCGCTGGAAGACGGGGAAACTGGTCCTTATCGCGAAGCCAGGGCGCCCCGCGGACTGTCTTGCCCCGCGGACCGCAGTGTCTTCAAGGAGGGCCTTTTTCGGTCGCCAATCGTCAACGACGAGCATGGTTTAAAAGCATGTTGTTTGATCTAACGCAAAAATTGTTTGATGAATAGGCAACGCGAAAAAAGAGAGATAACGCCTGAAAACTCTGTTGGCATTCGGTAATTCTGTGATTTACTCCAATATTTCACTAAACTTGTTCCACGAATATATAACGTGTTTTTTTAAAACCCTTAAAAGTGTTTAAGAAAATTGTCGTCATTCAGAATCTAGGCTTCTATAGAAGTACTTTTTTTATATTTTTTAATATATGAGCTCATTATAGAGGGCCAAAGTTCACGTAAAATATCACATTTCCAGAGGAGGGAGACTTTCAAAGGAGATAATATCCACAAGATATCTGTATATCCAAAATATCTGGAGAACGAAGTGTAATATCTCTCTGCTCTCTGTGCTCTTAAGAGCGGCCATCCCGACGTTCTTCCGTGTTCTTCGCTCTTACGTGATTATGATTACATTACACATCTTTCCTATCCAAATGTCCTGTCTTTGGTATTGTTCGTCAAGTCGTTGAGCTCCTTAGTAGTCCTGAGTTGAGCTTCACGAATACTGACAAATGCTTGCACTGACTGGACAGGTCCACTCTAATCTGTATAGTTCTTTCTTCAAAAGACCATCTCAGACAAATCTGCATAGTTCTCATGTGATTTGACCATTACAAATTTACTGTATGGATTTTAAAAGAGACAGTGACCCCTGAGTTTGTTTCGGTGTTTCTTCTCAGGGTAGTCAGCTAGGAAACACCGGCCTCATCTAATTTAAACTGACGAAAAAAAAAAAATATTGACGTGTAAAAGTGTTTTTTAAAACCTATTTGCAAAATAAATATCATTTATCATTTCTCCAGATATTTCGGATATTTTTCTTGTAGATATTATCGAGGCTTCTTTAAAAACATAAATTTATGTAAAACTAATCCAGTAAAGGTCTCTGAAAATCTGTTATTTTACGTTGACTTTGGCCTTCCATAATAAAAATGTAGTCATAAATTAAAAATATAAAAATGTACTTGTTTATAAGCCATACGCTCATACTCTCGGCTGAATGTTTTTTGTGTTTAGGGAATGTTTGGTCACTAAAATTTGTCTAACTACTGAAATATAACTTTGTAATAATTACCTTAATAACATATTTAAAAATCAGATATGTAAAATAAATAATATAATATAATAATATAATATTCTACAACTATCACACAACGCTGTCTAGTCCCAAGCTAAGCAGAGCTTGTGTTATGGGTATTAGACAACTGATAAACATACTTATATATTTCTAAATACATACATATTATAGATAAATTACACCCAGACACAGAACAAATGATCGTGCTCATCACACAAACATATGTCCTGGGTGGGAATCGAACCCACGACCTCCGGCATAGCAGTCAGGGTCACTAACCACTAGACCAACAGGCCAGTCAAATGAAGTTTATTAAGTTTTTGTGGAGCTTTAAAGACAGCCCTGGGGGTCTTAATCTATTATAACCCCGCACTGAAAAATAAACAGACTTTACGTGGTTTATATTTACTACGAGAATACGACCGGCCCACAGATATAGATAGACACAGATAACGCAAGCATTAGATCTGTATGAAAACCAAGCGTGCCATTTTTGACTACCTATTATGACGTCACAAGCACTATTTAGTGAAGACGCCGCCGCGTACGGCATCCCCCTCGCTCCACCCCCACACCAACAGCACAATTAACCATTTTTATATTTTTAACTGCACCCGACTAGCGCTGTACTCCGATGCAGACTGAGCGCGAAAGTGACCACTTACGATTTTTGTACGTAAGCTAGGCACGCGAAGTAGTTGCTCTTGCGTTATTTAGGTATATCTATATCTGTGGACCGGCCCTTAACATCATTTTTTTGTGGATAAGCCAAAGTTGACAGCCCTGGCGCGACCGCCGAGCGAATTACATTCATGAGTTTTACTTGTGCACCTATCTGTTTTGTGATACTCGCTGTCTCTGTATATTACTTTGTACATACAAAATATTTACAAGCTAAGTAACACTTAGCGAAACCGGTTTGTTCCTTTTACCATCTTGTGTACCATGTTTTTAACAATTAAGTATATTATTAAAGTGGCAACATTTTATCAGAATATGAGACAACTACGCTCAAAGTCGCGTGACTACACTAGTTTTGAAATCCAAGCCTTTATACATAGAATTTTATTTTAGACTTTATTCAAATAGGATTAAAGTATAGTTTCTTTTTAAGGTATACATATGTATAAAAGGGTTTAGCATAACAACATTTCGTATTAGATAAAATGATACTTTAATATACCACGCAACACTAACACGCAACAAATTATGCAGACTTTAATTTTACTAAGGGCTGATTTCATCATTCAATTTAAAAACTTAGTTCAACTAAACTGAGCTCAGCGTAATCTAATTTAAAGACCCGTGTCGTAAACATATGCGACAACAAAAGAATTGAAATTGAGTTTAGCGTAAACTTGGCTCAATTCATCGCGGTGAATCTTCACCTTTTTAGTAAAAGAGGCGATAGGCATAATTATGTTACAAGGAATAGGGGCCTTTTAGTTTAACCAGGTTTCAGACTGGCTAAAGTAGCTTCTTCTTTCATGGGGTACTGTTTAAAATGTTACAATAAAATACCTCCTCACATATTAGAACTCAATGAAACAAAATTTAAATCTTGTATTAAACGCACACTATGTACACGGGCATATTATAGCTTGGAGGATTATATTCAAGATAAAAATGCTTGGGTTAATGCTGGTCCAGCTCCACTACCAGCAGGGCGTACAAATTGATTAGTTTGGAAAATACTTTTTTTTATCTTTTTATTTAATATTAAATTGTATAATGTAGAAGCATTTATTTTCAAAGTTTGTAAATGTGAGTACCATGGAGCAATTTACGGTTTTTGGATATTGGACTTGTTTGACATAAATGAGCATGGTGGTTGAGAGTTTGTCATGCTCACTCAAATGTCTCACTGATGGTGGCGCGTGTGTTGGATCATTCGGTTCCCTTCAAAATGGTTGAGCTGAGTGATGCTGATATGCGCGTCATGTCCGTGAACGGGCGCTGTCAGTTGAGACTGGTCATCTCTTAGCTGCCAGTGGTTTATTTTAATATCTTTATTTAGAATGCCTTTTTTTTGTCTTTACTTTATTTTATTGACATTGTTCTCACATAATAGCAGCGACAAGAAACATGTAACAGAGATATTTGTTATACATAAAATGATTGAAAAGAGTGTCCATGGAGTTTCTTGCACATTCTTCTCCATAGAGATCTACGCTTTGGAATGTGCAATTAGCATCATTTTTTTTTTCTGTCAGACTGACACCTTGACCTTTCAAAAGTGCCTGTAAATGGTTTATTTGAAATAAATGCTTTTGAATTTGAATTTGTGAAACGCAAAATGAAGCTATAAACTCGATTAGGCGCTCAAACTACGTTTTCTTTTATATAATCGCGATTAGTTTATTGGTGAATTTGGCCCTAAATGCTACATTCTACCTCAAGAAAACTAGATAAAGGTTTAGAAGTAGATGAAAGAAAAATAAGACGGCTGATTTTACCTGGAGATGACTGTACCTGAAAATTAAAAATAAATGAAATAGTTCCAGTTCCATCAGCTGTAAATTCGTCATCGCAAACCGTAGGGGCCCAGCAGGGTCAAAGCAAGGCCATGGATTATGTGATAGTGAACCAAGCCAAAGAGAACAAAGCCAAAGAAGAAACAGGAGTGGGTTTTTAGTCAGTAAAAGTCTGACACTATCTCCCGCTCCGCTCAAAGGCAGGACATGACATCTTATTGGATGATTTTTACCAACCGAAAAGAAATAGTTACATCTACTACAAATTCATCATCATCATTTCAACCGAAATACGTCTACTGTTATATATAGATCTCCCCCAAGCGTCGCCAAAATGACTGGTCCTGTGCGTCCTATGCATCTCGTATACCATCTTATTTTTAGTTTATACGAAACCTGAAACACGTGTCTAATATTTTTACGTAATGAATCCATGTACAAAATTTCAAAACTGTATCATGATAAATCACAAAGTTTTAAGTTTATTTTACCTGGTTGTCCACACAAATACATAGTCACTGGGCCATCTGGGTGACCCGTGCTGGCACCTAATGTCCGGCCATGACACGTGTTGTACTTAATGTTGATGGTGTCCCAGTTGTGGCAAAATATAACATGGTGTAAAAATTATTGGAATCGATTCAGTTACTGATTCTGCACAAAATATATTCAGGTTTTGCATAAATTTAAATTCTGCGAGCAATGTGCCTTGCCCATTGCCACTTAGCTTTGGCGATTCTTCGTGCTATGTTGGCAACCTTGGCTCTCCTGCAGATATAGTTACTAAAAATAATGTTGTATAGCATTCCCGTAAATCTCACCAGCTCCACCTTGTGGGAGGCCTTCCAACACCTTGTGGGAGGCTTTCCAATCTTCCGATACGCAGTCGTCACTCCTAAACCTTCGTTTCCATCGACCACCTGTTCTACGAGAAATGTTCTCTGCTTAAGGCCAGGTTCTACTCATTTTGAACTTTTTTAAACCTCTGGAAATCCAAAAATATAGAAGAGAACACCATTTAAAATTATTTTTATTAAAATTTACTTTAAGGCCAAGCAGCGAGCAAAAATAAAAACATGATATAAATTAGTTGGATCGTTAAAAAAAAAAACGCTAATTTGACCCTAATTAATGATTTCAAACGTCAAAAAAAATAAAAAAAAATCTTGATGTATAAAAACGCCTCGCAAAAACAAAACTCTTGAATAGTCATTGTTTTTTTTTACCCGACTGCGCCAGAAGGAGGTTTATTATAAAAATAAAACCGCTTTTTTGGGGCCGCGAAGTAAAGAAAAGAAAGAAAAAGAGTTTAGTTGTACCAAAACATGGCGCATATCTTAAAATAACAGCTACACACACTGTCTCTATATAATGAAATAAAATAAAGTACATAAAAAGACATGCGTCACATCCGTACATAACGGCCAACGCTCAGCAAAATGCTGGAGCTCGTGTGCAGGACAGAGCCACAGCGCTGAAGTCGACATAGTCCCGGGCGGAGTTCATACACGAAGGCTACGAAGGAACGGGGTAGGTTTTTAGTCAGTAAGAGTCTGACACTACTTCCCGCTCCGCCCAAGGGCGGGATTTGTCATTGGATGATTTTACCTACCATAAAAAAAAAACTTGTCATATGGTACACTTCGCAAAACGATTTTTTTTAAGATGAGTGGAGATTTAGAAAAATTGTCTAAAATCTTTGGTTTTGCGTAGGTAATTTTCTTAAAAAGTATTTTTATAAGTTGAGATGTGCACCAAATGCATCAAACCCCTCCGAGCATAGCCTCCATTTATTTCTTTATTAATTGGAAAAAGGAAAGATCAAAGATCTCTCCAAACGTTTAGTTGACACTTCGCGTGACCCAAGGGCTTTTTTTTTTTTTTTTGGGTAGCTAAAATCATCCAATGACAAATCCCGCCCTTGGGTGGGGCGGGAAATAGTGTCAGACTTTTAACTACTAAAAACCTACCTTTCCGTTCCTTGCCTTTGTCCCGGGGCCCGTGGTGACACTCTCGCATAACCTTTGGTGACCCAAGGGCTGGCTTTTACCTCGGTCAGAGATTAAGCATTGCCATTCAACGTGGCAATGCCGCCAGCCTTTTGGGCACACTTCCAGTCGACAGCGATGCGGATGAGTTTTATGACGCCATTTTTTAGTTAGGAGTAGGTTTAAGTGTACATATAGTTTTAATTAGTATTTTATATAATGTATAAAATGATGCAATACATAAATTAAATTATAATAATAAATATCTTTTAGTTAGTTTTTATTAATTTGTATGACAGAACAATGTTTGTCGGGTCAAGTACTTCCTAGTTAATGAAATGATTAACGTTCGTAACACAGCGGTTAAAGTTACTATTCTGTTGGTAGTAACTGACTCGTACTAGTTATTATCATAACGGGTCAGGTCGCCGGTCGGAACCAATTGTGAGAAGTTTTTGGGTCTGGTGACTAGAGCGTTCAAGATTTGAGAAGCAAATGTTTATTGATGTATGAAAGTTACAAATTTAAAAAATATTTTTGGGAGAAATATAGCATGATCTATACTTATAATAAATCTGTAGAAGTAAAAATTCTGTACATTGAAAATATCAAAAAAATAAATGACAGGGGTGTTACTAGACCGACACCGAACCCAAAAATGTGATTAAAAAATTTTTTGGCTGTCTGTCTGTCTGTCTGTTTGTTCAGGCATCACGCAAAAACTACCGGTTCGATTACGATGAAACTTGGTATAATTATTCTTTAATATCCTGGGCACCACACTGGGTACTTTTTATCCCGGAAAAGTATATACAATAAAAAACAAACTTAATTTTGCGGTTTGATCCCTAAGCCCGATTACTGTACCAACCGCAAATAATGAGTTTGTCGCAGGTTATGTCACCCGTTTCTATTGTAATTAGCCACAAAAGGCCCGCGCCGAGACAGAAGTCATTGACAAAAAACTCATTGATAAGTTTCGTCGTCCACGCGAACGAAGTTGCGGGCAAAGCTAGTGTTTAAATAAATTATTGGGATCGATTCAGTTACTGATTCTGAACAAACTATATTACCATACTATACTTCTTTGGAATGTGCTTCCTCTCGACATCAGGATGGCCACCAGTCTTTATGCATTCAAGCAGAAGTTGCGGAATTATTTTCTTCACAGATAGCGAAGTCGTCTCATAAACAACTTTCTTTTACTTCATAAAAATAGGTATATGTATTTGTATATGTAGGTATATATTATATTAAATATATATGTATGTATATTTTATTTATATAATTTGAATCCTTGTTTTTCTTAATAATCGTTTGTTTTTTTTTTATATGCACCTGCCATGTTTTCTCTTCACCACCCTTGGTTGACTGGTAGAGAATGCATAAGGCATTAAGTCCGCCTGTGTACCTTTGTGTTGCATAAAGTTTTAATAAATAAATAAATACATTGAGGTTTCTCATATGCTAAAAATACGAGTAATGTTGTATATTGCGTGCTAACTAAACGGGTTTTATACCTTTTTTTTATGGTAGGTAAAATCATCCAATGACAAATCCCGCCCTTGGGTGGAGCGGGAATTAGTGTCAGACTCTTACTGACTAAAAACCTACCCCGTTCCTTCGTTGCCTATAGTGCCGGGGCTGAGCCTTCCTCTCAGAAAACGGCCCTTGACCCCAGCAGGCTTCGACCCTGCCTGCCTGCAGTTAGCAGGCCGGGCCTCTTCGTATTCTTTTTTTATATGGGATTTTTTATTGTTTGATATATGAATTGCATGACTTGATTCCGCTATCACCGTTCTACCATCGGACAACCCGACGTACGGCGAATGTCACCTCTTGCGTTTTTGAAACTTTTACGGTCCGGACTAAGGGTTTGGCCGTCGTTTATACCGTGTACATCGAAAGCTGTATGCTCATCATTTATTTTAACAAGTTACAATAATGGAAAGTCACCAACGAGTTGCAAGTTCTTAATGAGGCGACCTAATTGAAAGGTCACCTTGCTCAAACCTTCATTCGGGCAACTAATACCACTTTCTCTATAGCAGTACGAAGGTTACTTCCGTTGGCATTAGTGCATTCTGGCTGTTTCTATGTCGGCAGGATACAATACTGATATTTCCTACTAGGAAATATCGGTATGTGAATAATGTCAAGGAACATATATCTCATTTGAAGAAAATACCGCATTATTTACGAGTATGAAAAGTTAATAAACAATTTAAACAGTTGGTTATGTTCTGGCTATTAATTGTTTTTATTATTATTGGTAGGGTCACATTTGATCACTATCTCACCTCAGGGTATTTTTTTAGGAAGGGCGCTTACTGTGGCCGGAAATTGAGCGCCGTTGCCTCACGCGTGAGGCCTCCTCCTTTATCTGCCATTCCTCCTTGCTCTGGACCATGGCCTATACCAGGGCCCGGCGCCGGAGGTCGCTGTCACCGATCACCACCACGAGGACACGGTGGTGCTCCGTCCAAGTGGGGCACAATTCTACACTGTGTCCTAAGGGATGGTAAGTGACGATGTGGTGGAAGATGGAGCACGATTGCCTAGAACTAATCTATTCACTCTTGACTTAAAGACCCCTAGGTTGTAGCTATAAGGAAACACAGACTCCGGCAGGGAATTCTACTCCTTAGCTGCTCAATAAATGTGTTTCCAAAACGCGTTGTGCGTATGGTTTTTTTTATGGTAGGTAAAATCATCCAATGACAAATCCCGCCCTTGGGTGGAGCGGGAAATAGTGTCAGACTCTTATTGACTAAAAACCTACTCTTTTCCTTCCATGCCTTGGATCCAAGGCCCTGGTATGCATTGTCATACCTACCCAGAGCCGGAATATCCACTATGTACCGGTAGCGCATCGCTGTACGTCTATATAAAACAGTTTTTACCTACGTTCAAAAGACTTCAATAACAGTAGAACTACTACATCCAATATAATATACGTAATAGCGACAATTGTAAAGGTATGCAGACATTGAAATTTCTTCCCCATCCGGTGACTAGCCGAGGCGAGGGTGCGGCCATGGAGTCAGCGGTTGCTAAAGTAACGGTACTGATCGAGGTGTGGTCAGAAATCATTGCAAGATGAATAAGGGGCCTGTTTTGTGCCAAACCTTTATATGCATATTTGGAATACTTTGAAATAATTAGAACAAGGTACAGTTTTTTCCCAGGTATAGATTTACTTGGATTTATGGCCAATTTATCAATAAATTATTTTTGACCATGGCCTTAATTAGATACTCCTATGTATTCAGCAAATTGTAGCCCTAGTGCTTGAATGACCAACCGACCACATTTAGCAATATTGAGATTTTTATTTCAAAGTATAGTAATATCTAGTGTCTATTACTTTTGTGAGATAGTGGTCAAACGCGAACCTATCAACAATAAAAAAAAAAAAATATGTTACCCGGAATCTGTATAATTCAGGTATTCTACACCGTTAAATTTTGGTCGTTTTAATCCCATGGAGGGTCGATTCGGTACATGAAACCCTATCGATTTGTAAAGCTAAAAATGAAAATTAAGGAATTTTTTTTGCTAAAACTCGAATTAACCCGAATGTGCAGCCGATAATGTGTGTAATAGACGAGAGCAGGGAAGGAGGTGATGTAATTTTAGAGCACTCCGACACAGACAGATTAAGTTAGAGTTTTTTTTTTATCACCACCTGAAAATAAAATTCTTACTATAAATCGTATTCTATACATTGCCTAGGTTTTGTATCGAGTACCGGATTATGTAGATATAAAGAAATACTTCATGTTTCTATAGTGTGAAAAATTTTAAAGAATTTCTGGTAATATCCATAAGTTAAAAAAAAAAAAATTCAAGCCCTAGTGGCGACGCAATGATTTGTAGAGGTAGTACATAATAATGCATTCACAGTTCTTATTAACATCATCATTATCACTCCAGCTGAAAGACGTCCACTGTTGGACATATGTGGCGACACTTGGGGAAGCCAAGTGTCCCCTCAATCACCGGTCATGTGCTTATCGCATCCACCGCCAAACTTTAGTGGCAGAGGACAGGGCAGGAACAGATGGTTTTTGCTAAAAATTTTTATGTTTATTGAATTGTTTGATTTATATAGAGTGACTGGTAATTAGTGAACGATACTTAAACAGGTGATTGTAGTCGGGATAAAAATAACTTTTACTATGGGACCAAACCTAAAATCGCGAAAAAACATCAGCCAAGTTCAGTAAATTTTGACCAGTTAGGCGAACACAAATATACTGACCAGCAGATTTTTTTTCGCGATTTCATGTTTGGTCCCATAGTAAAAGTTGTTTGTTATAATGACTACAATCATGTGTTAAAATATCGTTCACTAATTACCAGTCACCCTATATAAATCTTTTAACAAAATGTTCTATGCAAAAAAGTGATAATCACGATGAAAACGGTTAATTATTACGCGAATTTAAGTAATGCGATAACATTTTCATAGATACATGTGTATCTACTTACAGTAGTATTAGTCTATCTATCTCCCTGTGATTGGCTGATCAACTGATAAAAACCGCCGCGAACCCGCTCGCTCGATGGCCCCACTAAATAGCCGCTATATGACATTTTTATTGCAGACTCAATTGTTGTATAGCTACGTATATGTGTCAAGCGTTGCGATATTTTATAACATACCGTGTGCGTTTCAAATTGTTTTCATTCAATCGCTGATTTGTATCTCGTGACCTTTCTTTATTATGATTTCCCGCCCTTGGGTGGAGCGGGGGAGATAGTGTCAGACTCTTACTGACTAAAAACCTACCCAGTTCTTTCATTGCCTTCGTACTAGGGGCCTGGTGTATACTTTCATATTTACCCAAGGCCCCAGAGTAGGCTTCGACCCTGCTGGGCCTCTACACTTTGCTGACAACTCCTTGAGGCGCGCGGGAACAGTACGCGCCGTCGACGACCTGGGCTCGGTCCGGACAGATACCGGACGGTCGGAAAGCGAGCTACCAATTGCTCGCCGTCCGCAAGCCCGCGCGTGACCTTTAATGGTGGAAACTCTAGATTGAGAATCAAGGATATATCCGTATAAAGTATAAAGCATAATCAGCCTTTAAATGTTCCCACTGTTGGGACTCAGGCCTCCTCTCTAAGAGAGAGAATGGGCCGTAACCCACCACGCGGGCCCAGTGCGGGTTGGTGGATGATACATGTCTTCGAATTTTTGGTTCTAGGACATGCGGGATTCCTCAAGATGTTTTCCTTCACCGTTTTGAGAGCAATGGTGATGAAATAAATTACACAAAGTAATGCGCCTGGCTGCAACTGGCACCTACAACTCGTAAGTCGGGGCCGTAACCACTCGGTCACAACTACTCTCCGTATAGTACGCGGCAAATAAGACAAGCCCTTTGCTATGGTTACTCGCAGGCCCTGAAAATCTGTTATTGCATTTTCAAGGTCGAGTTTACTTGTGTGCTGAAGTTTATTATATAATAATTATAGCCGTTCCAGCCAATGGCTTAATAGCCAAGTCGACCAACACCTTAGGAGGCTCTCGTTAGGCGGCTGGATCAAGGGCTTGATTCAGAAAGCGGTATTTCTGGACACGGCTCGTATAGTCAGGAGGTTCCTTTCTCTGGAGCCCTGACCGCCGGTAGCTTGGAACTTGTTCCCGATACCGGTGGGACACTATTTTTTTATATTTTTATATGTTTTTTGTAATTTTTTTTAAAAATATTTAAAAATGTAATTTTTATGTTTATACTATGAATAAAGAAAAAAAAAATTAATTGCATCAGTTTGAACCAACGACACTATTTACAACTATTTATTTATTTATTTAAAGACAATCAACAAAGCATAAACCATTATACATATAAGGATTCAAGATCATTGTTACATTTTGTATTGTAGCCCTGCACGACATGCATCAAACAGAAGGAGATTTAACTAAACAAGTATTCAAATGGTTACAAATGAATTCTACGTTATAATAATTTTGTCCTTTTCACTCACATAACGTAAGTGAAAAAGACAAAACTATGGTTTATGACAGAAGATACATTTTCGATGAACTGTGGCACCCAATGTAAGATTTCTTTTTTTTTCCACACAACTATCACACAACACCGTCTAGTCCCAAGCTAAGCAGAGCTTGTGTTATGGGTACCAGACAGCTGATAAACACACTTATATATTTCTAAATACATAAATATTATAGATAAATAACACCCAGACACAGAACAAATGATCGTGCTCATCACACAAACATTTGTCCTGGGTGGGAATCGAACCCACGACCTCCGGCATAGCAGTCAGGGCCACTAACCACTAGACCAAAAGGCCAGTCAACTTATTAACTTATTTATGGTTTACATTCCTAGTACTTCGAAATACTTATAGTCAATCTGGCACCGTTGTACAGACTGCAGTACAGTCCAAGTCCCGATAGATCCAAAGGCTTTCTCGTAGTCCACAAACAGTAAGCAGAGTCAAGTTATACTCCTCGATCTTCTGTATAACATGTAATATATACAACATTAATTTTAGTATTAATATGTAAAACCTGAATATAGTTTGTTCAGAATCAGTAACTGCATCGATTCCAATGATTTTTACACCATGTTGGACACCACCGACACTAAGTACAAAACAGGTCATAGTGGGCATTAGGCATCAGCGCACAGATCGATGCGGGAGAAAAATAACCCCTCAGCTGTCGTCCAAATAGCCCGGTGACCACGTGTTTGTGTGGACAACCAAGTAAAACAACAAGCTTATAACTTCGTGATTTTTATAAGTTATGAAATTTTGTACATTTTGTATATTTTTTTTAAGTTGCAGCCATCCAATGTCTTTTCTCACCCTAGGGTGTAGTGAAAGGACATGTCAGAGATTTACTGACTAAAACTGTACCTAGGTATGTTCCTTCAGTTACCCTTTGCGTTTTAGGACCATAAGAATATCCTTTTCAGAACCAATTCCATGGCCCTAGCAGGCTTCAGTCCCTACGGTTTGCTGACATTTCCATGACGTTTCATGTGCTTCACTTTCCTCATCTACGCGGAAGGTAAATGCGCACTATCCCAGATAATCCTGCTCTTCCCACGGTGATTCTGACCCAAACGGTCCATTGTCCAGCTTCCGTATGACGAATCATTGCCCATCGGAATGCTAGAACGTAGTAGTTTGAACTAAATTATTTAACCCGTTCGGTGCTTCGAGCCGGATGCGGCGCTGGAGATGTTATGGGTACACTTTTTTGAAGTGGAAAGATAAAATTTAAAAGACTCACTGGCTTTAGGATGGCGCGACAGAGCGTGTCAGAATTTGACTTTGAACTAAAAGTATTCTGTTGCTCTTTGCGTTCCAGTGTCAAGCTCAAGTCAGTCAATAATAATCCGGGCTCTGGTTATAACTACTGAAAGTAGGCTTCAAAGTTTTAAGAGAAAAGACTAGTCTTTTCTACTACTTTATATCCTAGGATATCAAAGACGTCCACTAATGGAGATATGTCTACTTCAAGTGTTTGTTGTTTATCGTCTTGCATCCGTCGGATACCCGCAGATTTCGGATTCAAGTTGAAGAGTAAAATTTACAAGTCCATGATAAGACAGGCCAAGGGTCTGGTTCTGAAACGAAGATTCGGCTCCGGTACGAAAAGCAACGAAGGAACAGGTTTAGTCAGATTTAGTCAGTGAAAGTTTGACACTATCTTGCGCCCCGCCCAAGGGCGACAGATGTCATTGGATGATTTGCCTACCGTAAAAAAGGGCCATTACCATTCGGCCACCACTGCTCAGGTCGACTTAAATATAGACATAAACTAGAACACGCAGTGCCACGCCTGCTGAACTTGAAATAAAGAAAAGAAAGAAAGAAAGAAAAAGAATTTATTTGGTACAGCATAAAGCATGAACACAACAATTAGGTAACAAAAAAAAAAAATAACAAGAAAAAAAAAATGATTGTTTGCCTCATGGCTGCACCAAAATAGGTCCAGTTCAGCATGAATGCCAGACAACTAGTGCCTGACGCTGGTTTTCAACTGACCTGTTGTTGTGACGCAACGGACGTATAACCGTTTTGGAGTGTGTGCATACTATGTATAGTACTAAAATAATATAAACCTATAAAATTGGGTTTTAATAATTTACGAAAAATGTTAACTGAACTAAATAGGTGTAAGACAGTTTGTTTGTTTAATGTGTGTAAATAAATGACTAAAATACGAATGAAACAAGAGCGAAGAAATAAAAAGAGTAATAACAGTAGAATAAAGATATAAAATGTAAAACACTAGCGCGGTCTAAAGGACCATGTACTTCACTTTCAAAGTGTTAAAGTCTTATATTAGAGGTTCCTTCCGTGGACTGCGCAATACATATTGGTTATTTCACTACAATAATATGTTATTGTAGTATATTGTATAAATTTTATGTCGCAGTTGTATTTTTTGCGTATATTTTGCGTAGAGGCATCTTTAAACCAATTTGTACTTCCGTATGTTAAGTTATTATTTTCGTCTCTTTTCAATTAAATTGACATTCAGTACTTATAGCTTGTTATGTATTAATCGAAGAATTTTTCCGTTGTTGAGTTTGTTGTGAATAGAATCTTCAATACAAGCGCAGGCAGGTGCGGTTTTTTTTATTAGGCCTCGGCCGAGGTACGTCCACACTAACCGAGTTGCTTCTCGTAGCAATTGCTCGCTTTGTATGGACCCGCCGGTTAGGACTTAGTGTCACCGCACACGGGCCACAAAAAAACGCCGCTGCCGGCCTCTTTTTGGGGGGGCGTTTGGTTACATATGCCTGCGGCGGTGTTTTTTTGTGGCGGCTTTGTTTTGTTGCCCGTGTGTGGCGACCCTTAGAATACAGGCACATACAATTTTGTCTATTAGTGTAGCCCAAAATCATTCATGCAAGCCTGCAAGACTTACTTCTCGCAGTTAAGTCAAACTGAGACCTTGCAATGACGTGTAGTCTGCGAGCGAGAAAGATGGAGCTATACACCCTACACAGCTCTATTATTTTAACAGTTTTGTTAAGTCCGTCTAATGGATTGCATTCAGAGTTGATGGTAGGGCGTCTGAGCTTCCATTGAGCTATGCTATTCCTATGCTGAGTGACTTTTAATTTATTGACAACCTTTAATGCTTTATTATTCAGCGATTCAACAATATTTAGGTCCAGTTCATGATGAGGGTTTTACACTATTCCATGTTTTACCGTAAAAGATTACTATTGTACGAGTATCGTTTTTATGATGTCTGCATTTTCCATGTTTATTGAGGACATAATGTTTTAAAAAATGAAAAGAGCGTGGGTCCAAGAATACTGCCTTGAGGTACACCAAAAACTATGTCGTGTGTGTTACTTGTATAGGAATTGGTTTTAGTGCATTGTTTTCTACCGGTAAGATAATATAAAACCGGCAAGACTTGGGATGATATTAATAATGATGATGCTTAGTATGCTTATCCCTATTTTATTTTTTTTGAGTGGGGAAATCGTCCAATGACATCTCCCGTCCTTGGGCGGAGCGGGAGTTAGTATCAGACTTATACTGACTAAAAACCCACTTCTGTACCTTTTTCGTCTTCGTTCCAGGGCCCCGGAGTACATTATACCTATTGCCCCAGTAGGCTTCGAACTTGCTGGGTCCCTACGGCATATAACCCATGGAGGCTTACGCTTATCCCTATGAAAAGAGGTCGCATATCTTAATGGCTCATCTATTTATTTCTGTCGGTTAGCAACTTAGAACAAACCAAATACCTACTGCCAACTTTCACGCTAAATCAACTGCCATCTGTCCGCATTCCGATTTTACATAAATTAATTTAACACCGATTACGATGCTCGGTATAACGATATAATTGCCGTTCACGATTCAAAATAATCGTTTCATCATCTTTATATAGAACTCGAACTCTGTTAGACATGGCATATCTATACTATTTTTAATTAGACGAACCAAAGTGACAGCAGTGGACAATGCCCAACTGTCAAATAACAATGCTCAAATGTCAAACAACCATTGTTATAGCTGTCACTTTAGTCATTATGATAAAAAATCACAGTATACTCAAAATTTTATTTTTTATTTTGACTATCTTCTGCTAGCGTCTTTGCCCGTGTAAAAGTAGGTTTCTCTATACAAACTTTGAACTCCCTTTTCATTCCTTTAGGGGATCAATTTTGGAAAATATACTCATAGTGTTCACCTAAGTCACCTAAAGGGAAACCTTGTATAAAATTTCACGCTCCTAATCTCAGTAGTTTTAGCTGTACGTTGATATGTCAGTCAGTTAGTTTCTCCTTATACACCATAAAATTTTGATCATTTTAATCCCGTGGAGGGTCGATCCGGTACATGAAATATTATCGATTTTTATAGATGGGATGAAAAAATTAAGTACTTTTTTTTCTAAAACTCAAAGTTATAATCGCACATGTACGCAACTATTTTTTTTAAGTAAACAAGTCAATGACCTTGTAGGCAGTTGTCGGTAACTACCTACAGGTCATTAAACTCACCCAGTTGACGTTTACTTATAGAAATTAATTTCGTACATGCGTAAATATTAATTTGCGTTTAAAAAATTACTTTATTTTTTAATTATATCTTTACAAATCGATAGTGTTTCATGTACCGAATCGACCCACTACAAGATTAAAACGATAAAAATTTAACGGTGTATATAACGAATATTTCTAGATCAAAATTGGCCATGTCAATACAGCCCTTCTCGAATTTTAGCGAGACCAACGACAGCTATTAATTTTCATAAATAAGAAGAATATATTCTTCATACTAAATATAAAAAAAATAATAGCTGTTCGTTGATCGCCTATTTAATTATATTGTTATTTTCAGCAGTTTCATCCATGTGAAAGCTAAATTTGATCAAAATACGTTCAGCTGTTTAAGAGTGAAAAACTAACAAACATACATCATGTGTATGATCGTGTTGAGACACCAATCAAATCGACCGCCAACTGGACAGTCGGCGATTCCGATTCCATGCTCTATGGCCTCAACACTAACGGTTTTAACTTTTTTCTATTTTCAAACAACGATTATAAAATTCCATTGCTTGGTTTGTAGAAAAAAAAAACAGTGTAAAGATTTTTTTTTAGTACATCCGTAAGCTTGATGATTATTTAATTATTAGGTACATTATGGCTGTTGAATGTGTTTTTATATAAAGATGTTGGTACTTCGTCTAGGTACTTTGTACCTTTGCGATGAGTTGGCTCATCTAGCGTGTAATAGGTTTTTTTTATGGTAGGTGAAATCATCAAATGACAGATCCCGCCCTGGGTGGAGTGACAAATAGTTTCAGACTCTTACTGGCTTTAAACCTACCCTGTTCCTTAGTTGCCTTTCCTGCCGAGGCTGGGCCTTCCTTTCATAAGCTGCCCCATGACCCAAGCAGGCTTCGACCCTGCCTGCCTGCAGCTAGCAGGCTGGGCCTCTACGGTTTGCTGAAAGTTCCTTGAGGCACGCGGGGACAGTACGCGCCGTCGACGACTTGGGCTCGGTCTGGTCGGTTACCGGACGATCGGGCAACGTGGTACCCATTGCACGCCGTCCGCAAGCCCGCGCCTACGGTGGCCGGAAATCGGGATCGGAATCCCGGCTGCTGGGGCGAGCGCCCCGTTGCCTCAGCCTGATGCGGTCGGCCTCCTCCTTTGCTAGCATTAATGCTTCGCAGAAGGAGGCAACCGCCTGCTATACCTCCTCACTCCGGACCATGGCCTGAACCAAGGCCCGGCGAGAGAGATCGCTGCCGCCGATCGCCCTCACGAGGGCACAGCGATGCTCTGCCCAGGCGGGGCACACCTCTACAGTGTGCTCCACTGTGTCCTCCGGGTGTTCCGCACAGTTGCGACACCCGGGCAGCGTCTAATAGGGTCACTTTTGGGGTTAAAATTATGGTCTTTTGATCTACGGTTTGCAGCGCCTAACATAAAAAAAAATTGGGCAAGTGCGAGTCGAACTCGCACACTGAGGCTTCCGTATAAACTAACTTAAGTAAATAGGTAAATTCCCGAATCCAGTCTCAACGATTATTATTTAAAAAAAAAAAAAAAAATTGATATAAACTAGTGCTTGACTGCAATCCCACCTGATGTCAAGCAGTGATACAATCGTTGATGGTGAGGCGCACTAGTTTATTAAGAGCCTATTCACTCTAGCCTTGAAGACACCTAAATTATAATCGGACGGGAAGACCGCAGCAGGCAAACTGTTCCAGTCTCTCGATGTACGCGGTATAAACGACGAGGCAAAACGCTTAGTCCGTACCGTAGAAGTTTCAACAACTATTTATCCGAATCGAATTGTTTCTTTTTTGTGACGTAAGTACAAATTTACAGTTTTCAGTTTTTTCCCCAATACTTGTACTATGAGACCTTGGTTCATGCTAAATTTCAGGATTCTAGGTCAACGAGAATTACCCTATGAATTTTGATTCCTTTGAGAGTGTCGAATTGTGCGTTTTTTGCGACATAAACGGCCGTATTTTTTTTCCGTTTATTTAGAATTTTATGTGTGTAATTTAAATGTTAGTAAGTTAGTTTTTAGGAGCGATTTACATTTTCATACAATGTGATTATGATGTTACTACACATCTTTCTTCAGCAACCCGCACTGAGCCCGCGTGGTGGATTACGGCCCATTCCCTCTCTTAGAGAGGAGGCCTGTGTCCCAGCAGTGGGAACATTATAAGGCTGATGATGATGAAGACACATCTTTCTTTAGATGTTTTGGATTTACATATATTTTGTGGATATTATCTAGACTTCTATAGAAATCAAAATATAAATTTGTGTAATAAAGACCCCTGAAAATCTGCTATTTAACGTGAACTTCGCTCTCTATAATGTACTCATATATTAAAAATATAAAAAAGTACTTCTATACAAGCCTTTCACATTTAATCAAGATTTTAAATGACGACAATTTTTCTCAAAAACTTTCAGGATTTAAAAAAAAAGTATGATCGAACAGAATTATCGAATGCCAACAGAGATTTCGGGCGTCATCTCTCTTTTTTCGCGTTGCCTATTCATCAAACATCGCGTTGGATTGCGTTAGATGAAGCAAAAAGTTTTTAAACCATGCTCAACGTTGACAGTAGGCGAGTGAGAGGACCCTTCCCTCCTCTTAAATATAGTACATACAAGAATAAACAATAAACCATTGAATGACGCCTGACGCTCCAACATCATCATTTTTTTAACATTACCATAGGCAAACAGAGGGACGCCGCGCGAAATGGCTTAGAATACTTATACTAGTAGACATTAAAAATTTTCCGACCTAGCTCTCATTTAGACTGGCCTGTTGGTCTAGTGGTTAGTGGCTCTGACTGCTAAGCGAAGGTCTTGGGTTCGATTCCCACCCAGGAGAAATGTTTGTGTGATGAGCACGATCATTTGTTCTGTGTCTGGGTGTAATTTATCTATAATATGTATGTATTTAGAAATATATAAGTATGTTTGTCAGTTGTCTAGTACCCATAACACAAGCTCTGCTTAGCTTGGGACTAGACGGCATTGTGTGATCGTTGTGGAAAATATTATATTTACCAAAAGTGTCTGTCTCAAAAACTCAATCTCAATAATAGCTTTTTCGGATGATAACCGAATAATATCTATTTTATATTCTGTATTGGAATTTAAAACAGGATCTTTTGTGCTGGTCACACAGTAAAAAGGTGTGAAAATACTAATTAAAATAACTTCACGCTTCTACCAAATGCAACCTTGAACTAATGAAACTTTGCAAAATGGTTTCTTAAAAGACGTTTTTGTAATTAAGCAAACTAGAACATGCTAATTACTCGGTTAAATGTTTAATTTTTTAGCTAATCTACCGTACGGACCGTTGGGAATTGGCGTCGATAATAACCTGATAAAAAAGTAAGGTTTGTGTGATAATGCAATGAAAATATAATCATAAATATAGTTAATAATGTAATACAAACTAGTATTCATAAATGGAGTCATAAATACACAGGCTAGGTTAGAAAGGGATGGTGGGGTCTAATGAGCGAGCGAAGCAAGCGAACATAAACCCCGCCATCCCCTTCGTAGTAATATTTTAGTGCACAATTAGTATTTTTGGTGGAATAAAGGCATATTAATTTGTAGTAGCAAAATAGGAATAATTTGAGGAACAGTTAAGATGCCCTATATAAAAGTCAAAGTCCTGACTAAATCACTGATTTGTCAAAACACAGCCCAAAACAATGGACCTAGAAAGCTGAAATTTTGGGCAGAGGTACCTGTTATAATTTCACTTCTAAATGGTATTGAACGGTGGTCTGATGTTTGTATAGAGAAACCAAATTCACGCGAGCGAAGCTGTTGGCAAAAACTAGTAAATAATAATAATGTTAATCAACTAATTCCTACAGATTGCGGGAATCGAACACAGTATTCTTGATGACCACTAGATGATCGAAAAGTTGGTAATTTTTGTCTGAAAATTTAGTTAATATAGGTAATATTATTATTATTATCTAGCCTGTACTGTCCCACTGCTGGGCAAAGGCACCCCTCCATTCCTTCCAGTGATCCCGACTCTAAGTCAGTTCTTGACAATTCCCAAGGAAGACATCTAATTCCTAAGTTGTCCAGCCATCTCCTTCTTGGTCTGCCGTAAGTCCGCAACCCCGTCGTGCAAGACTGGCCTGTTGTTCTAGTGGTTAGTGGCCCTGACTGCGATGCCGGAGGTCGTGGGTTCGATTCCCACCCAGGACAATTGTTTGTGTGATGAGCACGATCATTTGTTCTGTGTCTGGGTGTTATTTATCTATAATATGTATGTATTTATAAATATATGAGTATGTTTATCAGCTGTCTGGTACCCATAACACAAGCTCTGCTTAGCTTAGGACTAGACGATGTTATGTGATAGTTGTGGAAATATTATATTATATTATTATTATATTATATTAATTTCAAGGCACCAAAAAATTTAGTCAACTCCTTTTTTTGCCGACCATACTTCAGTTCGTCACATGAAAGTGACTAAGTATTTTAATTGCTCGACTTATCGCATCATTGGTCTAGATTTAAGAACTAGTGGCCTTGCAGCAAACCTAGGTCCGGGTTTGAATATTTAGGTAAAAAATGTACATTGATTGATTTTAAAAGCGTTAATTTGTATTCGCTGTCTCATTGGCGTTGTGGGAACAAACGCGACCACTGAGCAGTGAGTCCTAGGTTCAATGGCTAAGTTATGCAATGAGTTATCGGTATTTTTTTAAATCAGGATTATATACACCGTTAAATTTTGGTCGTTTCAATCCCGCGGAGGGTCGATTCGGTACATGAAACACTATCAATTTGTAAAGATAAAATTAAAAATAAAGTACATTTTTTCAAAAACTCGATTTAATATACGCAAATACGAAATTAATTTCTTTAAGTAAACGAGGCAATGACCTTGTAGGTAGTTGTCGATCGTTGCGTACTAACTACCTACAGTTCATTGGCCTCACTCAGCTGACGTTTACTTAAAGAAATTAATTTCGTATATGCGTAAATTAATTCGAGTTTAAAAAAAAGTACTTTATTTTTTCATTTTCTCTTTACAAATCGATAGTGTTTCATGTACCGAATGGACCCTCCACGGGATTGAAACGACTGAAATTTAACGGTGTATAAAGGCAGTAACCAGCCAAGTGTTAGTCGGACTCGCGCACGCAGGGTTCTGTACCATCAGTGGCAAAAAACGGAAAAATAATCACGTTTGTTGTATGGGAGCCCCATTTTTTTATGGAAAAGCTGCCACGTTGGTCCCATAGAAATATTGTTATGATCTGATGAATTTCAAAGACATGGAACGGAACTCCTCATAGGATCACTGTCGTAACAAGTGAAATTGCTTTGTGTATGATTGGCCTGTTGGTCTAGTGGTTAGTGGCCCTGACTGCTATGCCGGAGGTCGTGGGTTCGATTCCCACTCAGGACAAATGTTTGTGTGATGAGCACGATCATTTGTGCTGTGTCTGGGTGTGATTTGTCTATAATATGTATGTATTTAGAAATATATAAGTATGTTTATCAGTTGTCTAGTACCCATAACACAAGCTTTGCTTAGCTTGGGACTAGACGGCGTTGTGTGATAGTGTGTGTGTGTGATATTATATTATAAGTTGAAAGAAGAGGGGGGATATATCGAACTGGTCTGATGTTGAAGCTGGTAGATAGGCCTGGGCTTGGCTTAATGGAATTGTTATGCAATGTTTTAATAATTAAATAGAAATTGCACACTAATTAAGTTTAGCTGAGGGGTACTTTTTAGTAGTGGTACTACCACTAAAAAGTGCAAAATAAAAAAAATATAAAACAAAATACAACTGACTGGGTTGGACCAAGTTGGTTGTAATTTTTTTTAGTAAAATGTTTTTTGTTTTTTTTTTTTTTTAATTTACATTGTTCTTACATAATAGAGGCCGACACGTTTTTTGGCTGAACTTATGATGAATAGAGGCGACAAGAAATATGCAATAAAAACAAATGAATATGGATGAATATGGATATGGAGGAATATGGTATGTTTTGTAAAACAGTACAGTATGATATATCATACTGTACTGTTTTACAAAACAATATATATATTTCTTTGATTGATACAACGTAGTGCTGACTGCGTATCCCACCTGATGGTAAGCAGTAATGCATTCGTTGATGCTGAGGCGCACTAGTTTATTAAGAGCCTATTCATTCTAGCCTTCAAAACACCAAAATTAAAATAGGACGGGAAGACTGCAGCAGGTAAATGGTTTCAGACCTTCGATGTACGCGGTTTTGTCGTTTAAACGATGAAGTGAAACATTTATGCAAGAACTACAATACACCGACGAACACGTGTAACACGACTGATTTGTACGTATATCGACGTCACGTGGCATCACGTGGCGTGGCATGTGGCCAATGTAGTCCAATCTACAGGCCTCTAGAGGAAGAATACTCACTAAGTGAGCCGCATTGAGAAGTACTGCTTTATACATTAGGCCCTTGACCCAACCGCGCAACGGTAGCTTCGACAAATGCTCGTCGAAGCTATCAGGCCGTTGGCAGTTACGACAATTGGCACAATAATATACAATAAACGGGAACTACCTTAGACCGCACACGTGTGCCACGCCTGATTTGTACGTAGAGTCGTGTCACGTGGCGTACGTTTAATATAAAATGTCGGTCAGATCGTCGTACGTGGCTCACGTGTACGCAATATAGTTTAGCCTTTAATTCGGACCGTACAGGTGTCAAAAATTACCTAACTTGTGAAATATGGACGTGCCAAACTTTTCTGTCTAACTCTTCAGGAAGATTGGCGTGATATTATGTAACTCAAGAGAGCAGCTACATAATAGCCTTGATGTAGCTACTGTGTGGTCACTGACCCGGCCACCGACTGCAACTGACCTTGTTATCCAATCTCAACGGAACACTTAACTGATTGCTCTGTGTGAATGGCCGAAAATGCTAACCTACATTTATTGGTAGTGCAATTTTTGATTGAGCTGTGAGAAAGTGTGAGACGCGAAGCTGAGCGATTTGAAGAGTTTAGATATATAGATACTGTTGCTTAGTAACTGGGTTGTGGACATCTGATGGGCAGGCGGTCCATGTAAAAAGCGGGTATTCTGCCGATTTGGACGATTTGGACAGTTAGACTGGAACGGTTGTTCTGAAAGGTCCACGAGTCCATTGTTCTCGAAAAATTAAAGTTCGAACATTAGTTCCCAATGAGTCCATGCCATTTTAAAATATTAAATATTTTCTTTCCCTGCGAGTCCATGAGAATGTTTGGTACAGTCGGCAGTAAAAGCTTTGATAAGGGATAAATGTTCATTATTTTTAATTCTACGAAATAAAAGACTATGAATATTTTTATTTCATATATGCAGTACTTATGAAACTGTAAACAGTACTCTACATACATGTCTTCAAAGAAGTGAATAGTCATAAACCTGAAAAAAAGTTTTATAACAATTGTAGAAAATAATTTTAATCTTACACTAAAATAGACTTAAATATTATAAATCACAGTTTCAGAATGTTTCCCGACTGATTAAGACTAACAAAAATTGTTTTTACTGATTTTACTTTTGACACACCTCGTGGACCCGTTGGGAATTGATGTCGAAATAATTAAAACTCAATTTTTTTTTCATGGACTCGATGGGAAATGAAGGACAATAGATTCATGGACCTCTGGGAATAACCTGTGCAAGTGTACACCTCACGAGAGCGGCGCAGGCCAAACGTGTTAAAGGTTTCTTTGTTCTAAGAATATACTCTTCATTTTCCCCTATTTCAACGTTCCCTCATAAATATACCTGTTATATTTCGTCTAAAAAAGCTGACAACCCTAGATACCACAGCTGAACCCCATGTTAGTCCTACCTTACAGTTTTCCGTGAACCCCCGCATATCGTGTTAAACTAACTGTAATTTGTACTTTCAAATATGATGTCAGCATCGACAGAATTAACTCAAAACCGAGTCATTGAATACAAATGGTTAGATTAACTTAAAAATAAACTGGTTAAATTTAAAAATATAACGTAGACACATAAATTTTATCAGAATGTTATTACTGAGTTTCTTTAATTGGATTGAGAGGTATGTTTTTATAAAAATATTGGTCGTACAATTTGATAATAATATTGGGTACAATTATTTGTTTAAACATTTTCAAAAAGTTAAAAATTTCCATTTCTATGAGAGGGATGTTGAACGTAGGGTCCAGTTATGGACTTTTTTCGGCTGAAATGATGATGATTTCTACAATATGAACTAAAAAAATAGATAAATAGGTTGATGATGCTATCAATTTATCTATTTCTCATCATCACTTCATAAATATTTTTCAAATATCGCTATAGCGACCGATCCTGTGCGTCATGCAACCATCGAATCCCCGCGTCCCTCACCAGCTCATAGATCCATCTTGTGAGAGACCTTGTAACGCTGTCTTCCAACCAATCAAATATCAACCAAAGTTACCAACATATATTTTTTGGAATTAATATAAAACTAGTGCTTAACGGCAATCCCACCCGATGGTAAGCAGTGATGCAATCGTTGATGGTGAGGTGCACGAGTTTATTAAAAGCCTATTCACTCTAGCTTTGAACAAACCTAAATTATAATCGGACGGGAAGACCGCAGCAGGCAAACTGTTCCAGATTTTCAATTTACGAGGCAAAACGCTCATTCCAGACCGTAGAAGTTTCAACAACGTAAGGGTGGATATTCGCCATACGAGGTTGTCCGATGGTAGAAATGAGATGGCGAAATCAAGTCATGTAATTCCCGCGCACACTCTCCAAAATGCATCCTGTAAATTACCGAAAGGCTATATAGCCCTATAATCCTATGCCCTGTGAAGGTGTTCAATCGTATGTATATCTTGGTTCCACCGTCACGAACACTGGAGGATGTGAAGATGAGATTCGAAGGAGATGTGCTATCACACGATCTGCTGTTGACAGGCTGAAAAGGATCTGGTGCAACCGTATCATCACTAAAGCCACGAAAGTCCGCCTCATGAGAAGCTTGGTCTTCCCAATATTTCTTTATGGTGCAGAAACGTGGACGGTTCGCCTCAAAGACCGACGCTAAATCTGCTGACTGCTGCGGATCCCTTGGACAGTAAGGAGGACTAACGTCTCGATCCTGGAGGAGTTAAAGTTACTGTGCAAGTACGAATCATTAAATATTTCGGTCACGTTGTTCGTGACGAAGACTCCTTGGAGCTATTCGTTATCCAGGGACAAGTGGAAGGGAAGCGGTCACGCGGGCGCTCACCTACGCTTTGGACAGACCTCATCAGAGCTGCAACACAAACTTCCATAGTCCAGTGTTCCCGAGACGCCGTTAGCCGGGATAAGTGGAGACGCATCGCGGGAGCCTCACTCGCCAAAAAAAAAATGCGACATCGTCAACCACGACCACTCTGTCAAGAGTAAACGACTAAGGGCCAAATTCACCAAGAAACGAATCGTGATTATTTATAACAAAACACAGTTAGAGCGTCTAATCAAGATTATAGCTTCATTTTGCGTTTCACCGCTATGAATTGATTCTAGTTTACGCTAAACTCAGTTTCAATTCTTTTGTTGTCGCCCATGTTTACGACACGGTTCTTTAAACTAGATTATGCTGAGCTCAGTTTAGTTGAACTAAGTTTTTATATTGAATGATGAAATCAGCCCTTAGGGGCAAATACACCAAGAAACTAATCGTGATTATTTATAACAAAACACAGTTAGAGCGTCTAATCGAGATTATAGCTTCATTTTGCGTTTCACCGCTATGAATTGATTCTAATTTACGCTAAACTCAGTTTCAATTCATTTTTTTACGTATGTTTTCGACACTGGTCTTTAAACTAGATTACGGTGAGCTCAGTTTAGTTGAATTAGGTTTTTATAGTGACAATGAAATCAGCCCTAAGGAAGAATATAGCCCTATAGCTATCTATAACCTGAAGAATCTTTAAACTTAAGTGGCAGTGGGCAAGGATGGGCTGGCAAACAGATGGTCGATGGGCCGAAAGGTTCCGGATTGGCAACCACGTAGCGGAAGACGCTGAATTTTTAATACAATTGGGCATTATGTCATTAAATGAATCACCTGATTTTAGTTTTTAGTTAAATAAGTCAACATTCAATGTATGAAGTGAAGGTCGCTTGTGACGTAATCACTTTTGATTACGTTCCTAGTTCCTAGTCTTTACTAGGAACTCGATACCGGAACAAAAACCTACATTGTTAGTTTTGATGAACGTAATTTGATGTCTTTATAGCTGAGATTAAATCAAAACAGCGGAAGATAAGTGACTCGCCTCTAGTGCATGGACAACGATCAAACGGCTCTTATCTCTGTCCTTGTCTTTCAGTGACTATAGGTTTGCGATGTGTGAGTTTCGAGTCCAGGTTTTCTGATTGCGATGTTAGCGCGTAACGTATCTTCCTTTATAATAATATCAACGCTGTACTGTATAGAATAGGCATACTTTGTTGTAAACACAACCTGACAAAATGGGGCATTATAGACCCCTACGACAGCCAGTGCGAGTGCAGTGCTCCTGACCAGATGATAACCCACCTGTTGAAGTGCCCAAAGTGTACTTCTGCACTCGGAAGACCTAAAAATGCCATTGACGCCGCTACAAACGTGGCAACCAACTGGGGCCAAGCCACTGGGATTCTGATTCCGATTTCCGTCTTTTTTTTTTATGGTGGTGGGTAAAATCATCCCATGACAACTCCCGCCCTTGGGCGGAGCGGGAGATAGTGTCCGACTCTTACTGACTAAAAACCCACCCCGTTCCTTCGTTGCCTTAGGTACCAGGGCCGAGCTTTCCTTTCAGAAGCAAACCCTTGGCCCCAGTAAGCTTCGACCCTGCCTGTCTGCAATCCGGTAACCGTCTAGATCGGTCTTCGTACGTCGGGTTGTCCGATGGTAGAAATGAGATAGTGAAATCAAGTCATGCAATTCTTACACACACTCTCCAAAATGCAACCAGTAAAATACCGAAAGGCTACCCTACGCCTGTGCTCAAGGCTTTGAAAATGAGAAGAAGGACTTAACCAAATCTGGATCACCATTTAGCCTCTTTGCACGCCTACGCGTAATATAAAATTTTACAACACTTTATCGATATCATAAGACAAAACACTACCACCAAAGCTGAGGCTATGAGGCTATGCGAATCTAACCAATCAAAAACGGTATTATGAAGAGGTAAACATGTTTATTAACGTTTTTAGAATAACCAAATGCGTAGTTGACTCTTTGCGTGACCCAAAGTGAAGGTTCGCTAGTACATTTGTAAGAAGTTGGCAGCAGTATCGTCACAGCGCTTATTTGATTCCTCAATATTTCTCTGCACCAATATAATAATAGATTCGTGTATTCTCTTTTTTTTTTTCTTCTTCATTCTAGTTTGAATACATATAGATATATTATGTAAGTATATTGTATTTATAGTATATAGGTATATATATTTTTATAAGATAATAATACGTACAAATTAATTTTGCACCTACCACAAGTTGTCTCTGCATCACCCAAAGGTTGACTGGTAGAAAATGCCTTAAGGCATTAAGTCCGCCTCTGTACTGTTTGTGTGCATAAAGGTTAAATAAATAAATACATAACAGGCCGTCTTTTACCTCGGTCAGAGACATTGCCATACAACGTGGCTGCCAGCCTTTTGGGCACACTTCAGTCGACAGCGATGCGGATGAGTTTTATGCCAAATTTAGCTAGGAATAATTGCCTTTATGTATCTAGTTTTAATTATTTGAGTGTTTTTATTTGTTTTGATAATTTATTTAAATACATTTTTAGATTAACAATATTTATAAAACTGTAAACCATAACCTTAGTAAATTTTAATTTAAATAAAAAAACCGTACAAAATCGCAAGGAAAAGCCACATTTCGGATGTGTGTGTGAACTAAGAGACCATATTGGTAGTTCGCAAAATAAAAGCCGTAGGATGTAGTAGTATACATAAAACAAAAAGTTATTATAAGTTATAAGTTATTTGATTCAGTAAAATTTACTAAAATATTTAACTTTCTTATGTGGAGCAAGGGACCACATTGTAATGGTTACATTTTTAGTATTTTTTATGCTTAACGATCTGATATTTAGTGAATATTGTTACAAATTCTTTACACGTTTCAAGTCCCAAGACCTTAATCTTTCAAATAATTTCCTAGATCTGACTGATTAAAATTCAGATTAATTCCACAATTATTTTAAGTTCACTCTAAATCTTACTGTATTTATGTTGCAAAATACTAGTATAGGCCGCGTGTTCGTATGTTTTATTTGATAGTACACTAAGCTCTATTCCGCTCCATCATCATTATCACCATTGTTTTAGCCGAAAACGTCCGCTGTTAGTCATAGGCATCACCCAAGTTTCTCCACAATGGCCGGTCCTGTGCGTCTCGCATCCATCGGATTCCCGTGACTCTCATCAGGTTATCGATCCACCTTCTGACAGGCCTTCCAACACTGGGTCTTCTTGTACGTGGTCGCCAATACAGAATCTTTCGTCCCCATCGATTATTTGATCTTCGAATAATGTGACCTGCCCACTGCCACGCCGCTCCACTTAGTCTGTTTCCACTGATACAGAGTGGAGATTTCGAGTACTGTTATTGGCCAATTCACAGTCTGCTCCTCTCTACTCCGCGCTAGTGTAAACGCAACCTTAAACAGGGGTTTCTTTAATCCGAGTTTCATCAAAGTGAAAGTCACCACTAAAGTGGGGCAAGGAGTAAAAATTAATGACAAGCGATTAAGGGAATGTGGATAAGAAACTGCTTTCTTATTATCATTAAGAGCGGCCAACCCGAGGTACATTTTCATACAACCGCTCTTACGCGATAATGATGTTATTACAAATCTTTTTTCAGATACTTTGGATTCAGAGATATCTTGTGGATATTATCTAGGTTACTATAGAAATAAAAACATATATTTGTGTAAAACTAATCCAGTAAAGACCTCTGAAAATCTACTATTTTACGTAAACTTTGGCCCTCCATAATGTACTCATATATTAAACGGTAATTTAAAAAACTAAAATCCCGACTGCTTTTCTGAGTATTCATGAAAAAGGGCTTTTTAGGGCTTTTTCATTAAGAGGCGTATTACAAAAAAACACGAAATTGCAAGTTTTCTACGTTGAAATTTTAGGTTTTATGTTCGTTGTATGAAATAACAATTTCTTGGTTAATATAGTTCGTTTTCTCTACTACAATTACCTCAAAACTGATTTTAGATTAATTATTTAATTATTTAGTAATAAGCTTTCTCCCGATACATGTTTCGGCAAAAATTCACGGAGACATCATTTCTGAGCTCTAATTTTGAGATTCTACTAAATATCAGTCAAAAACAAAAATATTATTAGCTCTCAAATATCCTATACTTCAATCATGACAGGTAATATTTTCGTTATATGCCTTTTATGTAAAGAAAAAAAAAACTACGTAATTCAATTATCTACCGAAAAGGCTTCAAAACAAGCCCCAATATCTCCAAAGTTCTACATTATTTAGACTTCAAATTTATACCAAAATAATCATCAACATTTGCTTAAACTATAGTATTAATTTTTATTCTTTAAATCGCTACTATTATTTTTTAATAAAATAAATAAAAACACTTTATATTTCACTGCGCCGGTCATCTGCGATTAGTATCGCGCGAGCGCTTGTCGAGGTCGGACCTATGTCAGTTTCTTTCCCGCGCGCTTTCGTTCCGATACTACCGTGACTACCGTCGTGTGCGCCGACTGTCGCGTAGACGCTGCCGCATTGCTATTGTGTGCGTGTGAACTACGAACGCAGTTTTTGATCTTTGTAAATATTTATTTTCGAACGGTATAATATACCGTTATATTGAAGTTATAATAAAGTGTGAACTTTATACTAATTGAAATAATATTTCAATTAGTATAAAGTTCACACTTTACTAGTATACCAGATAGTGAACTTATTAAAGTTAGACTAGTTAAAGTCATGACTGGTTCTACCAAATTCAAGGACAGCTTTATATATCCAATAAAAATGTCTGCATACTTGCCATATGGACTGGACCAGACTTTCCTGTAAAAACTATAACAATCTACAAAGACGACGAATTTTGGTCGTTAAAAATGTTACCCAAATTAAAAGCTTTTTATGAAAAATGTGTACTGCCAGAAGTTATCGACTCAAGAAAAGATCGATCAATGCCTTTGCGGGAAATATTTTTCTGATGTAAAAATATCATGTCTGACTGTACCAAATAATAAAATAAATAATACATTTTGTTGTTTCATTTATTCGATAAGATTTCAACCATACTACCATAAAATTAAGGCTAGACTGAAAATAGACTTAATAAACTAGTTATCAACGATTGCATCACTGCTTACCATCAGGTTGGATCACAGTCGAGCACTAATTTATATGAATTAAAAATAAATATATACAACTTTAAAAATCTATTTTTGCTATGAATAGTATATATTACAATCGATTGTTTATCGAATACTGCAGAATATTAAAAATATTTGTTTGAACATATTTAAATTAAAACGACATTTAAAAAAAATATCCATCTTCTAACCTCTTTCTGAATACTTCAATTACGAAAGATCAAGATCGTTTAGCCGCCGTATACACAATATCATAGTGCGAGCGAGACTGCTAGAAGCATGAATGAAAATATCGCTCACGTAGTTCGCCGCCCGCTCGATGCATAAAATACCTAAATTTGCGTAATGCCGAAATGTGAAAGGGCTCTTAATACTCAGAAAAGCAGTCGGGATTTTAGTTTTTTAAATTACCGTTTTTTTTTTATTTTTTTTGTTTTTTTTTTTATTACGATATTACTTTCACAGTAATTACAAATCTAACGACACCTTGTAAACTAAAATCCATCGAGACGTTCAGGCCGCAGAGCGTGCCAAACATTTGAATTTGGAGCCAAAAATCCACCATTTTGTTTTTTTTATTTTGATATACCCAGTGTCACTCTCACAGTAAATACGAATCTAAAGACACCTCTCAAGCTAAAATCCATCGAGCCGTTCAGGCTGCAGAGCGTGCCAAACAATTATACATACATACATACATACTCTCGAAAAACATAACCCTCCTTCTGGCGCAGTCGGGTAATGATGACAATTTTTCTCAGAAACTTAAAAGGGTTTTAAAAAAACAAGTATTTCCTGTCAACAGAGTTTTCAGGCGTTGAATAGCGTTAAATGAAGCAACAGGCTTTTAAGCCATGCTCGACGTTGACGATGGACGAGTGGGGCAGGCCCTCTTAAAGCTTTATCTTTTGTTTATGAGATACTACTTGCTACCAGTGGCTTCGCCCGCTTGAGTGTTCATGTGTTTTGCCTCGTCTTTTATACCGCATACAGTACGTTCGTCGGTTCTTGGCGCGCCTGAAGTTAGGCTCTGCGAACTTTAGCGCTCAAAATAAGCGCGTCAAATAAATTATTTATAAAAATAAATGCCAATAACAGTTGTTAACAGCAATAACAACTGCTATTGGCATTTATTTTTTCAAACCATTTATTTTTTTACGAGTACACAAGCGCTAAAGTTCGTAGAGCCTAACTTCAGGCGCGCCAAGAACCGTCGAACGTACTGTACATCGAAGAATTTGAACAAATTGCCTGCTGCGGTCTTCCCGTCAGATTATTATGAGGCTATGCGTATTTTAATACCAAAAACTATTACAATTGATACCACACTTTAAATAATTTAATTGAATACATATATTAATCCCAACCATTTCAATTTCGTACAGTTAACTCATAATATACCGACTGAAAGACTTTGTATCCATACCGAAGAAAAAAAAATTATGTTAGTGTTGAAAAAAGTCAGTTACAGATATTTTTAAGTCATGTCCGACCATTGACCCAGGAAGTCATAAGTCACATGATAATTATAATTAAAGAAGACACATTGCTAACTGCATCTTCCTGATTAGGTAAGTACCTATCAGCTACCAAGGTCTGGCGTAAACGACGCATACATAGCATTCTATACATTTTTACGGTGGAATCAAGATTGCTAAGGCCCTACCACGAGCTTTTTACACGATCCAGTTTACGACCTAAACTGACATAAAGAGATGGAGCTATAGACCGTTAAATTTTGATCGTTTTAATCCCGTGGAGGATTGATCCGGTACATGAAACACTATCGATTTGTAAATATAAAATAAAAAAATAAAGTACTTTTTTAAACTCGCATTAATTTACGCATGTACGAAATTAATTTCTTTAAGTAAACATCAGCTGAGCGAGGCCAATGACCTGTAGGTAGTTAGTACGCAACGATCGACAAATATCTACAAGATCATTGACCCGTTTACTTAAAGAAATTAATTTCGTACATGTGTATTTTAATTCGACTTTTAGAAAAAAAAGTATTTTATTTTTTAATTTTATCTTTACAAATCGATAGTGTTTCATGTATCAGATCGAACCTCTACGTGATTAAAACGAAAAAAAATTTACGGTGTATAGGGTGTTTATCTCCATTCCTTTTTCTCGCTTGCACGCTTGACATTTTAATACATCACATTTTAATACGCGGCATACAAGTTGAACCATATTGGCGATCGACTTTGAATGCGTAACAAATTTTCGGCTTTCGATCGATATTTGCGGCGTACTATAATTCGATAATTGAATCTGAAACTGAGCCACCATCGTTCCTTTCTAAGTGCCCTAAGCCGAAGGGACCAACGGGACCTATTACCCCATTACTGGGCCTCCGCTGTCCATCACTCCATTTGCTAGTGAGCTGTATCTAAAACCCGTAAGAAAAAGAGTTGAAATGTTCACAGAATGTGTTTTTTTGTTGCCATTACCATGACCCTGGAACGCAAAGGGCAACAGAAGGAAATAGGTGGGTTTCGGTCACGGTGGAGCACACGGTAGAGGTGTGAGGCCATGGTCCGAAGCGAGGAGGAGTGGCAGGCAGTCACAGCCTTCTACGGTGCAGTAATGCTAGCAAAGGAGAAGGCCAACTGTATGAGGCAACGGCGCTCAGCCCCAGCCGCAGCCGGGATTCCGATCCCGATTTCCGGTCACCGAATGCGCCGGTTTGCGGACGGCGAGCAATGGGTAGCTCGCTGTCTGATCGTCCGATACCCGTCCGGACCGAGCCCAAGTCGTCGACGGCGCGTACTGTTCTTGTGCGCCTCAAGGAGTTGTTAGCAAACCGATCGCGGGGCCCAGCATCGTTGAAGCCTACTAGAGCCAAGGGTTTGCTTCTCAAAGGAAGGTTCGGCCCCGGTATAAAAGGCAACGAAGAAATAGGGTGGATTTTTAGTCAGTAAGTGTCTGACATTATAGAAGTCATTGGATGATTTTACCCACCATAAAAAATCTATGAATAACTAAATTTTCCAAAAATCCTTCCTTACTTCGTTTTTAATTAGTACGGCAGCGCTAGAGATTGTATAAAACTAGTATTTTCTAGAAGTGCTTTGGTGTAGATGAATGATATTGTATCTGAGTAATTGAGTGAGTGTTAAGTAATTATTTGAGCTGTATTTTAAACTGATAAAACTATAGCTAAATTTTATCAGCGTGTCAATATTTTAACTGAAAGAACCATAATCTCTAAGGGCCAAATTCACCAATAAGTTAATCGCGATTATTTAAAACAAAACACAGTTAGAGCGTCCAATCGAGATTATAGCTTCATTTTTCGTTTCACCGCTATGAATTGAATCTAGTTTACGCTAAACTCAGTTTCAATTCTTTTGTTTTCGTATGTTTTTGACACGGGTCTTGAAACTAGATTACGCTGAGCTCAGTTTAGTTGAACTAAGTTTTTATAGTGATTGATGAAATCAGGCCTAAGTTATTAAGAAGTGTTTTATCTGGTTTGTATTTGAACCGAAGAGTTAAACTGATAATAGAAGAGATGCATTTTTGATCCAGACAGATTAAAACTCCATCGGTTTAGGTACCTAACTAAACAATCTTGCTATGTATTTTTATTTAAAAAAAATCTTATAGAAGACATACTAAGATTTTATTTAAATTTATTTAATTACCTAACATTGGTTTAATTTTTGGATGAAATTTTTTAGACAATTTTCAGATAAAAGACATGTTAAGATTGTTTACATTTAGTTAAGTACTTAAACAAATGGAGTACTTATAAGTAATTTAACAATAATTGAAATTACTGTCCATTTTTGACAGTCGGATAAAATAAAATTGAAACATTTTCTTTTCAACGTGGTTATAAAATGTGAAGTGTATCTGCATTAGCATTTATTCATCAAAAATCTAAGTTAAATAATAAGAAATTCACACAAAATGCTGTAAAAGTAATTTCGTTTCGAGTTAAAACTAATTTCAAGGATGCATTGATTATTCACACGTCCGCATAGCCTGACCAATAGAATAAAAAAAAGAATGGAGGTACTCACCCAATCCACGAATGATGAAACAACACGAAAACACAGTACAATTAATTATTTTAATTATAACAAAAACCAAGAACTACTTTATAGTGAAATATAAGAAATATTGTATCCTATAACCATTTAACATCTTTAAGAAATTTTAATTTAAAAAGAAAACACAAATGTTCAAATTAAAAACACAAAACGAACTCGACGAAAAAAAAAAATAACCACAAAAATGTGCACAGATAAAAAAAAAACCCGCGTAACGTTCCAATCACAAAATAGTGCTGTACAACACCGAAAACTTTTATCGAATATCGATACGTGTTTTTCGTTCGACTGCGAAGTACTGAGTGAGGAACTAGTGTTGCGCCGGCGACTTATCAGTGACTTAGGCTGTAATATCAACATTGTCAGTAAAAGATTGCGCACTTGTAAAGTTATATCGATTTTCGATGATTACGCATTGCGGGAAATCGGGTGGCAACGTGGGAATGACATGACATACCACGTTTCTAAGGCGAATAATTTTAATGTCATTATTTTTAGATTATTATTTCAAGGCTAGACTAGATAGGCTCTCAAAAAAATACGCCTCACCAATAACGATTGCATCACTGCTCACCATCAGGTGGGATCGCAGTGAATCACTAGTAAGCCATTAAAAAAATATTTTGCTGAGAGCAGTGGTGGCTGAGTGGTAACGACCCCAACTTACGAGTTGAAAGTCGCGGGTCCAAACACAGCCAGGCGCATTACTTTGTGTAGGTAATTTATTTCATCACCACTGCTCTCAAAACGGTGAAGGAAAACATCGTGAGGAAACTGGCATGTCTTAAAACCAAAAATTCGAAGGCATGAGGCATCCACCAACCCGCACTGGGCCCGCGTGGTGGATTACGGCCCATTCCCTCTTCTATAGAGGAGGCCTGAGTCTTAACAGTGGGAACATTATAAGGCTGATGCTATGCTATAATACACCGTTAAATTTTGGTCGTTTTAATCCCGTGGAGCATCGATTCGGTACATGAAATAAAATCGATTTATAAAGATAAAATTAAAAAATAAAGTACTTTTTTTCTAAAACTCGAATTAATATACACATGTACGAAATTAATTTCTTTATGTAAACGAGTCAATGACCTTTTAGGAAGTTGTCGGTCGTTGCGTTTTAACTGCCAACAGTTCATTGGCCTCGATCAGCTGACGTTTACTTAAAGAAATCAATTTCGTACATGCGTAAATCGACGCGACCCTCTGCGGGATTAAAACGACCAAAATTTAACGGTGTATATTTTGCTATTTTAATCTTAACTAATAATATAGAACGGTAAAAATGTATATGTGTTTTTACTTGTTTTAAGTTGGTCTGGCTTCGTACGGCTTGTACATTTATTTAGCCAGTGTCAAATTTAGAAAGTACCAGTTAAGTTTTTACAGTCACTTTGAGCTCCTAAATAATACGTATGTAACACATTCTAATATATGGCAGCAAATGTGTCGTGTCAGCCTTCTCGGCTAACTTCGCTGAGATTGTTTAAATGATAAATTTTAATGATAAATGATATTTATTTTGCAAGTAGGTTTTAAAAACACTTTTACACGTCAAATCTTTTTTCCGTCATTTTAAACTAGATGAGGCCTTTATCTATACATCATTATTTTTAGTTTATACGAAACCTGAATATAGTTTGTTTAGAATCAGTAAATGAATCGATTCCAATATTTTTTCCACCATGTTATATTTCTTCCCAAAAATATTTTAAAAAGGTCACATGTTGGACACCACCGATACTAAGTACAACACAGGTCATATCAAGTTATAACGGGCATTAGGCGCCAGCGCATAGCTGGTTGTGAGATCAAAACAATCCCTCAGTGGATCGGGTGAGCCTGTGACTATGTATTTGTGCGGACAACCAGGTAACATAACAAGCCTATAACTTTGTGATTTTTCATAATACAATTATGAAATTACGTACATAGATTCTTTACATAAAAATAGTAGACACGTATTTCGGGTTTCGTGTATACTAAAAATAAAATTGTATGTATATACAAAAGCGAAATACCACTCACTGATTAATCACTAAATCTCAGTAACTATAACACATACAAACTTAAAATTTGGCAGGTAGGTTCCTTATAGGGTGTAGACATCCGCTAAGAACAGATTTTACGAAACTCCACCCTTAAGGGGGTCGCCTCCTTTTGCGAAGCAGTAATGCTGGCAAAGGAGGAGGCCGACCGCATTAGGCAAAGGCGCACACGCCGCCGCCGCCGCCGGGTTTCCGATCCCGATTTCCGGCCACCGTAGGCGCGGGCTCGCGGACGGTGGGCAATGGGTAGCTCGCTGTCCGTCCGTCCGGTAACAGACCGGTCCGAGCTCAGGTCGTCTACGGCGCGCACCGTTCCCGCGCGCCTCAAGGAGTTGTCAGCAAACTGTAGGGGTCCAGCAGGGCCGAAGCCTACTGGGGCCAAAGGTTATGTGAGACTGTCACCACGGGCCCCGGGATAAAGGCAAGGAACGGAAAGGTAGGTTTTTAGTCAGTAAAAGTCTGACACTATTTCCCGCCCCACCCAAGGGCGGGATTTGTCATTGGATGATTTTACCTACCCAAAAAAAAAAAAAACCCTTAAGGGGGTAAAACGGAGGTTGGAAGTTTGTATGGAGAAACCGACTTTCATGCGAGTAAAGCCGCTGTTAGAAGCTAGTTTAGGGATAAAAGGAGAATAGATGAAGAAAAAAATATACTGCGCTAACATATGACAGATAACGCTAACATATAGAGCAGTGGTGGCCGAGTGGTAACAGCCCCGACTTACGAGTTGTAGGTCACGGGTTCAAACCCAGCCAGGCGCATTACTTTGTGTTATTTATTTCATCAACCACTGCTCTCAAAACGGTGAAGGAAAACATCGTGAGGAAACCGGCATGTCCTAGAACCAAAAATTCGAAGACATGTGACATTCACCAACCCGCACTGGACCCGCGTGGCTGGCTGATGATGATGATGATGAACATATGACGAGGACATGAAGGTGATATTATTATAATTAAATTTAGTTCATTAACCTATTTAATCTTATCTAAGTTAAAGGACACTCTATCTTCAAGGTTCAATCGGCAATTAGTTAGATTCTTATCTATTTTTTTCGTATTATAAAAATCTATTGCAGAAACAAAATATTTACTAAGTATTTATACTAAACCTATGTACATAAAAACTAAGCTAAGAATGTATACTAGACCTAACTATGTACAAATATAATACAAAAACACTCAGGCATCGAAGTACTCCTCCACATCGCTGTCATCAGGAAACGTACCCAGAAGACTGGCAGCATTGCCACGTTGAATGGCAATGCTGATTCTTTGGGCAAAGAATGAGCCAGCCCTCTGATCACTTATCTTTTTAGATGCAATCATCATTTCAGCAGAAAGAAGTCCACTGTTGGACATAGGCCTCCCCCAAGTATTGCACATTACAAACGGTCTGTGTGTTTCACATCCATCGGATTCCCTCGACCCTCACCAGGTCATCGGTCCAACTTGTGGGAGGCCTTCCAACGCTACGTCTTCTGGTACGTAGTCACCACACCTTTCAGCTCCATCAGGCATCTGTTCTGCGAGCAATGTGTCTTACCCACTACCACTTTAGTTTGGCCATTCTTCTGGCTATGTCGGTAACCTTGGTTCTCTTGCGGATACCTTCATTTCTGATACGATCACACTATCTTCATTTCTGATGTGATCACACTAGGAAACTCCGAGAGTAACCCTTTCCATGCATTTAGTTTAGTCTACAGTTCAGGGGCGTAGCTACCGCAATATCAGCGATATCAATGATCTGGGGCCCCCGCTACAGCACACACACAGTACAGGGCTACAGGGGCCACGACATTGTCAAACCTTGGTAATTTATGTTATCCACAACCTTATGGGGCCAGTAGTGAATGAATAAAGACTTTGTGTTAGGATGTTTTAGTAGTCTAATTGTTTTTGTTTCGCTAGTTCTAGCATTTTCTGTACACAGTTAATATACTCATGTACGAAATTAATTTCTTTAAGTAAACGAGTTAATGACCTTGTAGGTAGTTGTTGTTCATTGCGTACTAACTATCTACAGTTCATTGGCCTCGCTCAACTGACATTTACTTGAAGAAATTGATTTCGTACATGCGTAAATGAATTAGAGTTAAAAAAAGTACTTTATTTTTTAATTTTCTCTTTACAAATCGATAGTGTTTCATGTACTGAATCGACCCTCCGCGGGATTAAAACGACTAAAATTGAACGGTGTATAAGACGCCAATAAAAATGGCTTGTGTTTAAACACCGCCCAATAAAGTACCTATTTTAATACCAAAAAAATTCTAAACGGTTACCAAAATGGATAAATGGTCACCAAATTACGTTTGCTAAAATATTATAAAATAAATCCATTTTTTTGTGTTATTGTCTGCCATAAAAATATATGGACGCCTGTAAAATACACTTTAGACTAAATATTATATATTGTCACTACTTATATGTTACCAATTATGTTATACCATGAGTTCTAATTTGGTAATTTTTGCTAGGCTAAAAAAGCTAACGATCTCTAGAATATTTCTCAAATACCAATTAATATACTGGGGTTCCCAAACGTACGTCGCTTATTTATTGTTATATGAAATTCACTATATATACTGGGGTTCCCAAACAAAACAACGTTACGCGCAGCGCAGACCAGAGCAGATTTTGTAAAGCATGGAACATCATTGAGCTACGTATGCTGCAGCGCAGGCACGTGCGGCTCAGATGTGCACAGTAACTGCCCTGCTCTGCGCTGTGCGGTCTGCGCTGCGTCGCCTGCCTCTCAGCATACGCCAACCCTTATTGTTGTATGAAGTTAATTAAATATTGGCCTGTGGCTCACGCACCGGTGGCGGTTCTGCAGGGTGCGGGGTGCGGAGTGCGGAGTTAAGAAATAAAGGGAAGCAATTGTAATTTTAGTCTTACATTAAAGTAGTCTGGGATCAAATAATGTATTTTGGGTGACGTCAAACTATTTTGGAGTAAGATTTTTGGTAGTAATATTAATATTTGAGTTAGACAGAATTTGGCGACCGTTAATCCATTTTAGGACCCAAAAATAATATTTGTGCAAGGCTTGCGATTTTTCTGATGTTATTTCATTTATTTTGGATCATAATATTATATACTTTAGGGCCCTTTTAATAAGGTCAATTGATTTTTTTTGGAGTTATTTATTTTATTTGGTGCCTAGGCTTAGAGACTTAAAAATATTTTTGGTGACCGTCTAAATTATACCCTATAAAAACTTAACTTATCCTTGTACGTAATGGTCCGATAAATGAGCTCATTTCCATATTGTGACCCTGTCGTGATGTCTCCAGGGCGCTAGTTCTGTCTACTTATTTAAAAAAAAAACCTTCAATTTTTTTTTTGCTACTGGGCCCTAGGACTGGCTACGCCACTTACAACAATACAATTCACACCTGCGAATGACGCAGGAATTCATTCGTAAGGACTTACAACCCGATTCCCGACCTATCCCAACCTCATTTGTATTAATTTAGTTATTTCATTATCAACAATTTAACATGAATTAAGTTACTCGTTTCTCAGTAAAATCTCATATTTCGACTGTGAACTGGCAACCGGTCATAACTGATTTTTTTGAAGATTTTACAGCGTTGAAAAAAATCCCATCTCAGATACCTATATTTTTTTTTTTGAGTGGAATCCTTCAAACGGTGCTTGGACTTTGGAGATAAGTCCAGGGAGTGTGGGATTTTTACCTCACTAAAACCACCCCGGTGATCACCATCAGCACATAGAAGGGGCCCCGTTACCTCTCAAAAGACCATTCCGGAACCCCCCCAGCGCAACGTCTGTTACGGCACATCCCTGAAGAGACAATATATCTCCCTTAAGCCTTACTGTGCACGGCAGCACGTGATCACTGTGCCACCGTCTTCCCTGGAATCATGCATTCCCTGGAGTCCCCACTCAGAGCGCCCGTGGTTCCAAACACCCATACCTACCTATACTTTTTGGAACCAGAATCGACTTCATTGAAGTTGAACCAACTACAACTTCATTTGTTAATTTACTTCTCGTACTTCTTATGTCATTTCTACATTAAATAATGGAACCATAGCAACTTTTGTTTAGATGTGTAATGTTTAAAAAGAAATTTTTTTGTTCAATAATATATATAATGCTATATTAATGACGTAAACAAGTCTTTTCTTAGCATCAGCATCAGTCTTATAATGTTCTCACTGCTGGGACTCAGGCCTCCTCTCGAGAAGAGGGAATGGGCCGTAATCCACAACGCAGGCCCAGTGCGGTTTGGTGAATGTGACAGGTCTTCGAATTTTTTGGTTTTAGGACATGAGAGTTTCCTCACGATAGAATAGAATAGAATAAAACTTTATTGTACACCAAGAAAGTTATTTAATCAGTACTAAACTTAAATCTATGGGTACAATGGCGGTCTTATCGCTGAAAGCGATATCTACCAGACAACCTTAGGATGGATTGTAAGAACTAAAATAACACAGGGGGTAGTCTGCGGTGTACGAGTACTAATAAGAAAATGTTTCCCTTCACCATTTTGAGAGTAGTTGTGATAAAATAAATTACTCAAAGTAATGTGCTTGGCTGGGTTTGAACCCGCGACCTACAACTCGTAAGTCAGGGCTTTTAACACACGACCACCACTGCTTTCTTCTTAGTCTTTTATTCGTCCTATAAAATTATTAAAATTGAGATAGTACTGGTTGTCATTTTACAGTCGATTTGTTACTGCTAAGGCGGCCATTAACTAAATCAAAGGAATCTATGTATGCGTGTCATCACATCGATCACATTTCGCGGTGGCCTCATTAAAGTTCTATGAATTTTGCAATTGAGTCTGAATAAGCAAATCGTTTACGAGGGCTTCTTCAGAAGTTTTAAGTTATTGTATTTCAACGTAGACAGTGGTGGCCGTGTGGTAACGGCCCCGAATTACGAATTATAGGTCGCAGGTTCAAACCTGGCCAGGCGCATTACTTTGTGTAATTTATTTCATCACCACTGCTCTCAAAACGGTGAAGGAAAACGTCGTGAGGAAACCGGCATGTCCTAGAACCAACAATTCGAAGACATGTGACATCCACCAACCCGTACTGGGCCCGCGTGGAGGATTAGAATAGTATTAGATTAGAATAATATTAGAAGTTTTTTTTTGTGTGGACACCTAATTCTTTTAAAAAAATAACAATATCCTATCTTAGGCCGTTTTTACGGAGACGCGGCGCGTTGCGCGGCGCGTTGGGCGTTTCATCGTACATTGCAGCAGCGGGCCGCGTCATTGCTCGTGCAAACATAAACACATGGCTGTGGTAATCGAGCACTTACTCTTTCTAACATCTGCTATTCACCAGTAAAAGTCTCGTCAAATCGTTACTTACAGCCATTTTGGAGATCAGTTCGAACAAACAGACAGACTGATAGACAAAAATTTATTGATTGTATCGAATATACTTTATATGCATTTTCGGAAAAAAAGATATTTTGATTTTTATAAATAAACTTGTGTTACAATATACCTTTAGGATAGAAATAAATTATATATATTTATTGCTAAGGATATTGATTAAGTAATATTTATTACTAGTTGATCAAAATAATCCCAATGACTTTTTAATTAGGTAATTAATTTACAATTATTTTTTATTTTTTCTAGAAATGTCATCGAATATGGTTAGAAGAACAATTTTATATAGTTTAAATTTTAAAAAGTACAGATATTTTTTTTATGTAAATGTTTTAGGTAAGAGCCGACAAAAAATTCCACCACTGAAGTGTCCATATGCTGGATCCATGGTCAAATCCCGCCCTTGGGTGGGGCGGGAAATAGTTTCAGACACTTACTGACTAAAAACCTACCCTGTTCCAGTCATTGCCTTCGTCCCAGGGCCCCGGATGACATTTTCATATAACCTTTGGCCCCTGTAGGCTTCGGCCCTGCTGGGCCCCTACAGTTTGCTGACAACTCCTTGAGGCGCGTGGGAACAGTGCGCTCCGTAAACGACTTGAGCTCGGACCGGTCTGTTGTGTGGACGGACAGCGAACTACCTATTGCTCGCCGTACCGGTGGCTGGAAATCGGGATCAGAATCCCGGCGGCGGCGGCGGCGTGTGCGCCGTTGCATGATGCGGTCGGCCTCCTCCTTTGCTAGCATTACTGCTTCGAAGAAGGAGGCGACCGCCTGCCACTCCTCGCTCCGGAGCATGGCCTGGACCAAACCCCGGCGAGAGAGATCACAAGGACACGATAGGCTACGAAGGAACGGGGTAGGTTTTTAGTCAGTAAGAGTCTGACACTACTTCCCGCTCCGCCCAAGGGCGGGATTTGTCATTGGATTTTACCTACCATAAAAAAAACCCTACAGGAGGATATCATTCAATAACTTATTTCACTCTAGGGTGAAGCGGTGTGTCAAATATTTAGGACCGAAACTGAGTAAAGGTCTATCGAACGTGGGTAGGAACGTGGCCGTGGTGAGACCGAGCATCCGTGTCCCATCAGAGGTTGTCTGTTCACACACGTCAGTGACGTGACAGTACCGTGGACAGGCCGACGCCTTCTTTTACTTCATTCGGTTTTCTTGTCCGAGTATAAGTAGCTAAGTGTAGTGTGCCTAAAATTTTAACATATCTTTGCAGTTTCATTTTTGTCCGATCTCATTCCATATTTTGGTTTGTATACTTGATATCCATGTAACGGGATAGAAAAGTCGTACAATACGCTGTAAAAGTGTATAGTCTCTATTAATAACGCTTCATTCATTTTTACTATCAATACCTAAAGTCGACAAACTGCAAGGAAAAATTATTAACACAGACACGGCACGGCGTGTGTTAATAATTTTTCGGCTTTGACACTGACGCTCCGTTACCGGCTCGGGCATGGACGTGTATGATGCATCGATATTTTTTTTATCTCCTAACCAAACACGTTCCTGTCCCGTCCCTGACACGGCACTGGCGTGTGGGGATAAACTTTTAAGCGGACGCCCGCAACGGCCTACCCCACAGAACACAGAAAGACACTAGAATTAGCTTGAGAAAATGTTTGTACCAGAACCAGTGTCGCCAAACTCACACATTTACGATTTACTCTTACTGCAAACCGGAAGATACGATTGGCTAAAACAAAAATTGGGCGTAAACAAATTTAAAAAAAAATGTTATACGAAATGCAACTTTAATGTCAACGATCTATAAATCAAATTGACAAAAACAAGAAAGAAATACATCTTGGACTACCAAGTACCGCCACTCGTCGCTAGATGGCGTTGTTCAGTATGAACTGTAACTTTATAAAAATAAGGGTGGTATTTGAATGGCGTATCACTGACACAAATGCAGATCGCTACTCAAATAGTGACGTACCCTAATTCGATTGCAATAATATCGATAGTATGAAAACCAACATAAAATATAATGCGAAAAAATATCGTATGCGATAGTATTAAAATAATGAAATTATTATGTAGTAATTTCTAAACTTAGTAAAAAGGGTATTTATTTGCATGTAAATCAAATACCTTTTTGTTTGTATTTGTTCATTTTATAGCGGGTAAATGAAAAAAAAAAAAATGCTGAGAACCTCGCAATGTTTTATTATTACATTGCTATTTGAGTTAAAACAGTGAAAAGATTATTATATTTGTATAATAATCTTTTCACTGTTTTATATTGTTTGATTTTGATCAAAGAATTTAATTAAAATATTAACGGGCACTTTTAAATTGGCACTTTTAAGTTAGTTGCCCGTTCTAAGAAGTTGAACACTTTTAAAATTAAGGTTATGTTATTTATGTTGAATACTACGGACATATAGGTGTAACAATGTAACAAGTATTGCAATTTCACAAATAAGAACTTAGTATAAATACGTAGTGAAAAAGGCAATTTATTTTCATTGTGTGTTTAATATTGAAAATACAAAAAAAAACCTCTATTACAAAAAAATACAACTGACTTCAAAAAAACTAAATAATGTAAAATAACTTTGATTGCGGAAGTCGGTGTTTACGGTTTGGTTTCTTCATTTTTTGACATTGACTTCCGAAATTAGAGTTACGAAAAGTGTGATCGGACGAAGCCGGCGACGACTAAACATAAGGTATAATTCAAACGCCCTATGTTGTTCCAAGCTCTTTAGCTAGATTTATTTAAAATTGCATCACGAATATCATCCTACAATATTTATTTTATTAACTTTATTAATTTAATAATTATCTGTATTTTAATACTAATACTCTCAAGTATAAATAAGTTTATGTTAAAAAGGCAATGCAATACATCGACGGTCCCTACGTATAAACGGTCAAGTCAAAAACCGAGGTTTACAGGAGAGCGAAATTTGTGTTCAACACGCCCTAGAAATAATTCTATGACCAATAATAAATATTTTCTTTCTATAATATTTTAACAGTTTTATAAGCTTTATAATGCCATTTACACATATTTATTTTTTTTACGTTTTCTTGGAAAAGCTGATAGATGACCGTTTCTACGCCGATAATAAAATAGAAGTGTGTCAGTCATGTCTTTGATACCTTTTTATACGCAGGAAATAAAAAAACAGTGTCTGATATAGATTTTAAATAAAATGTTTTATGAAAATGTAGGATTATGTTACTGTTTTAAAATCAATACGTTAAACATCCTGAAATCGTCACCCATATATATAAAAAGTACTTCAATGAAGACATATCACTTTATACGTGGTTATAGTCTTTCGGGGTAGGACTATAGTTCTTTTAATGTAAACAAAGACATGTCTTTAAATAAAATGATCAGGCTTGTGTTTTATTAATTAAACAAGGTTTATAAATTCAACATTATTTATTATTAAAAAAAAAATCTTCTTAGCATCTAAATAATAGGTAACTAGGTATAGTCACACTGAAGTAGGAACTAAACATAAAAAGGTTCCTAGGTTCCCCCTAGGTTCTCCAATTTTGGAAGACAGTTTTTCTTTATTCGTTGACGACAAAATTGAACGTTTTAACAACATTTCGGTAAGACTTTCCAAAATTAACCTACATTCGGCTTTCACCCTCACACGGTATTGTTGTTTTACACCAACTTTCATGTATTTTCTCCGCTCTTCCCCTTTATGAAAGTAGCCACATCCCTTGGACAAAATTGTTCAGACCATTTGGTATACTCTAACTTCCATATTAAATGTGACCCTGGATGATCGAGTATGGTTACAAGCCACCCATTCGTTTTGGTGGGCTCGGTATCCGCAAAATTTCTAGTGTAAGCCTACTGGCGTTCCTATCTTCAGTCCACAGTACTCAACAGTTGACCAATAGAATTTTGACTCCATCACTGGTTAGCTGTGAGTTGCCGTGCTTAGCCGATGCCGTGAACGCCTGGAAAATGGCTTGACCGGATAAGGCGTTGCCCAAGAATCCATTTTCCCAGAAACAGTGGAATGAGCCGCTCTGCAGATTGGTACAGAATGCGACTGGCTGCTCCTAGCGGAGCTCCATTCATACCGGTGTCAATGCGCTGAAGCAGTCGACCGCCTCGGACACCATGGCCTATCTTGCAGAAGAAGCGTTTGGTAGGCCTTTGGTGTGGGATGCAACATGTGTCGACACCCTTGCGCCATTTCATCTTCTGAGTACGGCGGGCTGCGCTGGGGCGGCTGCTACAAGTGCAGAAAACCTCAAAAGTTGTAATTATAATATATATCGGAAGTTATATGTTTGAGTCGTTTGGGGTTAAAACACTAGGGCCATGGGGTCCGAACGCTCATCGAGTTGTGCGTGGTATCAGAAAACTGGTCTGGGCTTTACTTTGGTCAACGAATCAGCATTGCCATCCAACGTGGCAATTTCACTGGAACCTAACGGGCTTGATCTTAAAAAATAGCGCTACTCTCACTCAAATAGTTAAACTCACTTACGGTGTCCCCAAAGGTCCTGCATGGACTTGGCATTGGTGTTGTAATCAAAGATTCTTCATTATCATTTTCAGGTACTTGTCGTGATGTTTCATTTTCACAAATAGGTGTCTATTATATAATTTAAATCAATTTGCGATAGTATATTAGCTGATTGATTTTCGTCGTTAGAAACTTCCTCAAGATCCATTAAAATTTACTATTTTCGGTATAAAAACGACGTGAGTCTAAAAAAGTCAAACTATAATCATTTATACCGAGGAATACAAATCTCTTCTCTAAAAAAAAAAGTTTATTGTAAGTAAAAAAATGTTTAATGTTTTCTAGTAAGTAACCGTAAATAATAACAAGTCCATAAAAATTTTAAGAGTTACGCGTAAAAACAAACATGTAGGACATAACTTCATTTACTTTGATAACAATAAGAAGTTGTTTTCTTTGTAACAATTATTTAGGAAATCATATTTGAAAGAAGCCTACAATTTATTATTATTATTTGTGAAAAAAAATTGTCGCAATTACTAAGTCATAGTATAAACGGACATGTCTGACAAGACCGCGTTAGCACCAAGCGGGGCGCATTTTAAAACACCGTACAAAAAGATATGTACAGATGTCCGCATCTACGACACTTATTCGTTATATTTATAATACTTGTTCTCTTATACGATTTGTAAAACAAAGTAAATAAACAAAATTTAAAAAAAAATCTCATGTCAGTATGTGCGCATAGATAATCTAAAGCCAATGATACAATAAAAAAAAATGCCATTTTCGACATGTCTTTATATACGTAGGGACCGTCGACATGTCGATTGATTTTATCAAGTCACGCACTATTTGGATAGCGTCAAAAGTATAGGTAGAGATGCGAATATTCCAGAAAGGCTAATAACCGGGAAAAGAAAATCAACTTTGTTTGCATGAAGTTAAGGACAATTTTTGTTTGTATATCTTGTGCAATGTTTGACGAAATTTTATTTTTTCATTTTATTAAAATAAATTCGAAAATAATACTTACCGGTGGTATGATACACCTCCATGAGTTAGATTTTTAGTCCGACTATGGTTTTTACAGTCCAGAATGGCACAATAAGGCATTTTATTATTATTTTATGTAAATTGTATGTTGACGTAGTCTAGTTTGCGAATGAGAGCGCTTGAACAGCAAGTGCGTATTGCAGTACTCACTAGCGGCGACAGTGCCACGCCTACTTACTATTTCCAGGTTCTTTCTGTGTTCCGTGGCCTACCCTCGCGTGAGAAAGCGCGTAGTGTCGCTAGTTTAACTTAAGCGGTGTGCATGTAGTCGTGTCGATAAAGAACTTAATATTTATCATGTAGCAAAAGAGTATGTCTGGGTCCGGCTCCCCACGACGAACGCAAGCGCGGGTCCCCGTAATAGAGCACTTTTGTATAATTGACCTTCTTACTGATTAAAACAACACCTATGATCCTTGTTTGCTCTTTGCGTACCAGGACCAGCCCGCACTGAGCCTGCGTAGTGGATTACGGCCCATTCCCTCTCTTAGAGAGGAGGTCTGTGTCCCAGCAGTGGGAATATTAAAAGGCTGATGATGATGATGTACCAGGACTACGGGTTTCGCTTTCGGATGTAAATTTATACTGCTGCTGTAGGCTTTGGCTCTGCTGGGCCCCTACGGTTTTGCTGAAATCTCTTTGAGACCTGCGTAGAACACTACGCACTGTCGACGACTCGGGCTCGGTCCGGACGGTGACGGGATGGCCAGACGGCGAGCTACCCATTGAAAGTTGATGAAACCACGGTAGTTGAGTAGGCACGAGAACTGCGTAAAATATTGATTGCTGAGAGACCCATGCATCTATGGGCTGATTAACGTAAATTATCATAATATACAGGCGTGATTTGTTAGTTTTATTGCGTAGTTAATTTAACGAGTATGCATTATTTTAAAGTAATTAGTATCAGCGATTAATCGATTTATAGTATCTGCATATTAGTTTAGAATTTCGATATAAATCGAACGTGTTATTGGAAAGCGAATTTGATGAATCTAAAAAAGGAATAACCTAGATTTTTTGAGTATTCTTAAATTATTATAAATAAATAATCTAGTAGTGCGTAAATCAGTCAGTGTTGTGTGTTTTTGATATCGATATTTTATTTTCTCGATAGTTTTTGGTTTTTCACGTTAGTGATATATTTAGTAAAATTCTTTTTAATTTTATTTTGTGTGTGTACCTTGTCTGTCTTCAATACAATTAAGGTAAGTAAAAATGTCTTAATAATTTCTTTACTTGTTATTCTTAGGTCTGTTATGACTGGCACATACACTATTAAGGTTAAATAACGATAAATTCATCCGGTTAAAGCCGGATTTGTCTTTAGTTTTGTAAACTACATCGCCTTGAACTAACAAAGGTGAATTATCTTATTTCCCCGGCGCCTATTATCATAGAATACTCAATATGTAACATAATAAACGCTTATCTTAAAAACAGTATTCTATAAAAAATGATAATTTAAAAAACTAAAAAACCCGACTGCTTTTCTGAGTATTCATAAAAGAGCCCTAAAACAAGAAAGTCGTTGTAGCAGTCGGCACCCATTACATCATAGATCTACTGACTAGACGGCTGACTTTCTAGAATGGGTCCCGACTGCTACAACGACTTTCTTGTTTTAGGGCTTTTTTATGAATACTCAGAAAAGCAGGTGGGGTTTTTAGTTTTTTAAATTACCATTTTTAATTTTTTACTTTTTTTATATAATTTTTTTACGATATCACTTTCACAGTAATTACAAATCTAACGACACCTCGCAAACTAAAATCCATTGAGCCGTTCAGGCCACAGAGCGTGCCAAACAATTATACATACATACATACATACTCTCGAAAAACATAACCCTCCTTCTGGCGCAGTCGGGTAAAAATAGCTGTAGCTATCAATTTAAGCTATGTTAATAACAAGTTTAATTATAAACAGTACCTTAGTATTGTATTGTTTTTTTTTTTTATAATACTGTTATCTCTTATTCTCCTAAGGAAATCGTTTGTCTTGGTATGGTCATATGAAGAGGAGGGATGAAACGCATGTTACTAAAAGAGTTATGAGTTTACATGTGGATGGATGGAGAGGGAGGCCAAAGAAGAGATGGATGGATTGTGTGAGGAGTGATATGAAAGAAAAGGGAGTCAGTGATAGCGTGACGAGTGACAGGACAGAATGGAAGAAAAACACGTGTTGCGCCGACCCCAAATAAAACGGGATAAGGGCAAGAAGATGATGATGTATACTATTATCTCTTTTTCATTTATATGAGCGTAATAATTATAAAAAAAAATCATAGCAAGTTTTTATACTTAGCGCGTTATATACCTATATAATTAACTAGCGACCCGCCCCAGCTTCGCAAGGGTGCAATGGTGATATTAAATTTACTATGCATGCATATAAACCTTCTGTTTGAATAACTCTATCTATTAAAAAATAACCCGCATCAAAATCCGTTGCGTAGTTTTAAAAATCAAAGCATACATAGGGACAGACAGCGGGAAGCGACTTTGTTTTATACTTTGTAGTGATATTAATAATCACTAAAACAATTCTAAAAAGTTTAAGATAAAAAGGTAATCTTATTATCGCTTATTATCGAGTCTCTATGGCCATCTTCTAGCTCCATCATCAGACCCTGATTACCATCTAGGTACTCGTAGCACCAAAACACTTATCAAGACAAATCACACGAGCCCAAACTCGATGGGGTTTTGTCGTTTAATTACCGAGTTCCTATGGCCACCTTCCGGTTTCATCATCAGACCAACTCCAAATCATAATAATTTTGCATTGTCATCTGCTTTACACATGCGTGCAAAGTTTCAGCTCAATCGGTAACCGGGAAGTGGATCAAATTTAATTTACAAGATTTGATCACAGACAAACAGCGGGACAGGTGAAACTAAATAAAAACTTGTACCTATTAGACGTAACTTGAACCATACAATAATCAAAAATTATGTTAAGTTACAAAATTACCGAGGGTGAAATTCGAAATTACCGAAAGAGGGCGGGCCCAGTGCGGGTTGGTGGATGTCACATGTCTTTGAAATTTTAGTTCTAGGACATGCCGGTTTCCTCACGATGTTTTCCTTCATCATGAGCATAGCATCAGCCTTATAATGTTCCCACTGCTGGGACTCAGCCTTTCTCTCTAGGAGAGGAAATGATGGTGCTGCGTGGTGGACCACGCAGGCTCAGTGCGGGTTGGTGGATGTCACATATCTTCGAATTTTTGATTCAAGATGCCGGTTTCCTCACGAGATTTTACTTCACCGTTTTGAGAGCAGTGGTGATGAAATAAATAACACAAACTAATGCGCCTGGTTGGGGTTGAACCTGCGACCTACAACTCGTAAGACGGGACAACTGCCATTGTGCCACCACTGGTCTAAAAAATTACGCAGTCCACCAATACCATTGTCCTACCATTGTTTCACAAATTTCTTGCGTACAATTTATTAAAATAACAAATTTCCAAAAAAAAAACACAAAAAGGTTCAAAATAACTTTAATTTCGAAAGTCGGTGTTTCTACCATTATATACACCTTTAAATTTTAGTCGTTTTAATCCCGCGGAGGATCGATGCGGTACATGAAACCCTATCGATTTGTAAAGTTAAAAATGAAAAATAAAATACTTTTTTTTAAACTCGAATTAATTTACGCATGTACGAAATTGATTTCTTTAAGTAAAAGTCAACCTTTCGAGGCCAATGAACTGTAAGTAGTTAGTACGCAACGACCGACAACTCGTTACATGGTCATAGGCTAGTTTACTAATTTCGTACATGCGTATATTAATTCGAGTTTTAGAAAAAAGGTACTTTATTTTTTTAATTTTATCTTTATAAATCGGTAGTTTCATGTACCGAATCGATCCTCCACGGGATTAAAACGACCAAAATTTAACGGTGTATAATTAATAGTTTGGTTTTTTCGTTGTATAACACCGACTTCCGAAATTCTCTTTACATATTCTTCTCCTTATAGATCTACGAATGTGCAATAAGCATCATTTTTCGGACTAACTGACTTCTTGACAATTCAAAAGTACCTGTAAATGATATACTTGAGATAAATGCTTTGAATCTTGAACCTCGGCTGTCAGGCAGTGACTAGGCAATTCGTCACAGAGTAAAATAGTGGCGGTAACTAGCAGTGTGCCAATCTATTATTTACTAAGTGTAGGTACATGACTACTAACGACAGAGATATAGATAGACTAACGACTTGTTTCCACTAGTACAGTCATTTTACGGCGCGCACTGTTCCCGCGCGCCTCAAGGAGTTGTCAGCAAACTGTAGGGGCCCAACAGGGCCGAAGCCTACTGGGGTCAAAGGGTATGTGAAAATGGCACCCGGTAATGGAACGGGGTAGGTTTTTAGTCAGTAAGAGTCTGACATTACTTCCCGCTCCACCCAAGGGCGGGATTTGTCATTGGATGATTTTACCTACCGAAAAAAAAAAAAAAAAAACTAGTACAGTCATGCTATGTATCGTCACGGCAGTTGGAACTTAGCGGCTAGACAGATATCTAGTTATATATACTATTAACTGTATAATTCTAATTAAAATTTCGAGATAATTCATCAATTTTAGAACAATGTACAACATTATTTTTAATAATGTAAAACCTGAATACATATTATAGTTTTTTCAGAATCAGTAACTGAATCGACTCCAATAATTTTCATATGCCTGCTGGGGTCAGCTTCCGAAAGGAATACCCGGCCCCGGCACCATAGGCAACGAAGGAACGGGGTAGGTTTTTAGTCAGTAAGAGTCTGACACTACTTCCCGGTCCGCCCAAGGGCGGGATTTGTCATTGGATGATTTTAACTACCATAAAAAAAACATCATGTTATATTTTTTTGCCAAAATCTTTAAAAAGGGTCGCAAGTTAGACTGTGTGTGGACTCAGCTGTGTATAGTGGACCTATGATCTGGTGAGGATCGCGCGAATTAAGACTCACAGATCCGGTTGTGTTGGCAGTGAACATGGGCCTCCTCCAAAGTGTTTTTTAGCTAAAATGAGGAGCATATCTGATGAAGGCTAATGCCTTATAATGTTCCCACTGCTGGGACTCAGGCCTTCTCTCTAGGAGAGGGAATGGACCATAATCCACCACGCAGGCTCAGTGCGGGTTGGTGGATTTCACATGTCTTCGAATTTTTGGTTCAACATGCCGGTTTCCTCACAAGGTTTTCCTTCAGCGTTTTGAGAGCAGTGGTGATGAAATAAATTACACAAATTAATGTGTCTGGCTGGGTTTTAACCCGCAATCTACAACTCGAAAGTCGGGGCCGTTACCACTCGGCCACCACTGCTCTCTAAAATGATGCTGATAGCGTATTTACTTTATTTTAATCTTCATAATGCAGACAAAGATACTTTTACTTTGGTGTGTACGTACTTTGGTACTTTTCCGAGTTTGCCTAGTCAACTGTAGGTAGTTGCGTCATCAAATAAATCAAATAAGGAGCTTAATGATTAGGGTTCCATGCTCTTTTATTCACACTACCTAGGCAAAGGTTCGTGTGTTAATTGTCTCCTTTTTAAATTATAAGTGTACTTATATTTCCTTTTAATATATGAATGCCTATAAAGTCACACTTTCACACATTTCCACAGACCTGGCAAGTTCCAGTAATAAATATAAACTTGATTTTTCGACCCCTAGTTACATATTTTTTATTGGAGAAACCAGTTCTGTCTGGGATTGACACGACACCGCATCGCAGATTTCTGTAATGCAAATTGCTGCGATGCGATTTCGCATGGCGAAACATCGGTTCAGGTAAGCATACAATGTGCAAAGTGAGACAATTCGCAAGTACTTGCGATACGTCGTGCAAGCTCGCAGATTTTTAAAATGTACTTTTTGTTTGAGCCCTATCAACTTTTGTATAGAAAATGTGTCAAACTGCCATATTAAAGAAATACCTACCTCAGATTTGAGTAAAAAAATTGTCTAAAGATTCAGTAATAGGCTCATAAAAATACAAAAATAATACTACACTAATATTTGTACATTCTTGTAAAATATTATTACTTATGTTTGGTTAAAAAAAAAGTAAAAAAAAAGGAATTGTAAAATAAAATAAAATAAGTTAAAAAAGTAGAAAGTAAAAAGGAGTTTATTAAAAAATTAATTGTTGAATATGAAGAAAACGTTATAAGAAAAATTATAGGTTTTATAATCATCATCATCAGCCTTTTTAATGTTCCCACTGCCGGGACTCAGGCCTCCTCTCTAGGAGAGGGAATGGGCCGTAATCCACCACGTGGGCCCAGTGCGGATTGGTGGATGTCACATGTCTTCGAATTTTTGGTTCTAGGACATGCCGGTTTCCTCACGATGTTTTCCTTCACCGTTTTGAGAGCAGTGGTGATAAATTAAATTACATAAAGTAATGCGCCTGGCTGGGTTTGAACCCGCGACCTACAATTCGTAAATCGGGGCCATTACCACTCGGCCACCACTGCTCACTGGTTTTATAATAAGCTTCAATAATATTTGCTACTGAACCCAACTTAAGTCACATGACAGATCTTTTTACGATACTTATTTTTTTTTTTATATGTAAAGTATTGTAAGCGTCATTCTTTAATGATGCAGTTAAGCTGATTATAATCGTCATTCGGGCTTTTCCCACATCGTATGTATTTTTGCCTCAACATAATATTTATTTTTTTATTTTTTGCTTTTATTATGTTATCAGACTAGGAGCTGATGTGCTGCAAGAATGTGCGTCACGTAGAGTGAAGTTCCGATGTATCCTCATTGCAATGAGGATACATCGGAACTTCACTTAGTTAGGCTATCGGCTAACTATATTTTGCAAAAGGAGTTTTCAGGATACAAAGACTATTGAAATTGAAATTGAATTTAATTCCGCCAAGTCCGATCCATCATAGGACCACTAGACGTACGGCGTTGCGCCACCGGTACTTGGTGAATATCCCACCCATAAGTACAAACTTATTTGGGAACACATTCAGTAGGTACAGCTAAGGAGTGGAATCCCCTGCCATAGTCTGTGTTTCCTGATACTATCAGGGCACACCGACTCCGGCAACGAATTGTCCTTATATTGTATACACAAGGGTTATGAGTATACATGTGGATGGATGGAGAGGGAGAGGGAGGCCAAAGAAAAGATGGATGGATTGTGTGAAGAGTGACATGAAAGAGAAGGAAATTAGTGATAGCATGACGGGTGACAGGGCAGAATGGAAGAGAAAACGTGTTGCGCCGACCCCGAATAACATGGTAAAAGGGCAAGAAGATGATGATACTGTATGCACAATTATATTTAAAAACAGTCAAGCAAATATTTAATAATATGTCAGATTATTTAAACCATATTTTTCAGAAACCTGTTACTTGCTTTGAAACACAAACGCTGTGAAATCCAAATTGTTGTCAAGTGCTGTTGATTTTATCTTTATATTAGAATTAACCAACAATTCTAATTCCGGTTCTAATCGGTACCGGTATTTGGAAAAGTCCCTGTTAACAATACATTTCTTTTTATACTCGTAATTTTGTATCTAGCAATAGTACCTTTATCTACAAATCCTTTCTTAGGCCGCTATCCCACTGACGTTTTACGAACGTTGGCGCTTCTCCAACGTCTGCGCTATCCATCTTTTCTTTGGCCTCCCTCTCCCGCTCCATCCATCCATATGTATACTCATAACCCTTGTGTATACAGTATAAGGAGTGGAATTCGTTGCCGGAGTCGGTGTGCCCTAATAGTATCAGGAAACACAGACTATGACAGGGAATTCAACTCCTTAAACTTAGTTGTACGCCTAATGTAAATGGTTTATCTATACTTATAATAAATCTGTAGAAGTAAAAATTCTGTACATTGAAAATATCAAAAAAATAAATGACAGGGGTTGTTACTAGACCGACACCGAACCCAAAAATGTGATTAAAAAAATGTTTGTCTGTCTGTCTGTCTGTCTAAACAGACAGAGAGACAGACAGGCATCACGCAAAAACTACCGGTTCGATTACGATGAAACTTGGTATAATTATTCTTTAATATCCTGGGCACCACACTATGTACTTTTTATCCCGGAAAAGTATATACAATTAAAAACAAACTTAATTTTGCGGTTTGATCCCTAAGCCCGATTACAGTACCGGTTGGTACTGTAATCGGGCTTAGGGATCGAACCGCAAAATTAAGTTTGTCACAGGTTACGTCACCCGTTTCTATTGTAATTAGCCACAAAGGCCCGCGCCGAGACAGAAGTCATTGACAAAAAACTCATTGATAAGTTTCGTCGTCCACGCGAACTAATTTGCGGGCACAGCTAGTTTGAAATAAAATGCTTTGAATCTTTGAATCTTTGAATGAATGTTACCAAGCCGTTATAGGTGGGATGACCATCTTGTACCGGTGGCGCATTGCCGTACATCTGGTGGTCCAATGAGGGAACATATAATGAGCGTTAGCTTAAATTAATATAGGAAAAAAACTGGCAGCGTACGGTTACTTTCTATCTCCCAAATGTACACTTTCTTTGAAAGCACAATTACTGTACACGAAATTGAGCCCTTGGTTGTAAAAGAGAAAGTACCATTAAAATCTATTTTTGGTGAAATGTGTAAGTAGGTATGAACATACATTAAAGGTACGCGGACTAGTCGTGGCCGCGACTCCGTCCGCGAGCAATGTTAATTTTTTTTGGAGTTAAAATGACAGACCTAACCCTATTGAATGAGTTAATAGGGTTATAAGAACTGAAAGAGTGGTATTGATGATTATAATTCTGTATTTTGGCACTGACGCTGCCGCAGAGACCCTCAAACGGCGCGTAGGGGTCCAGCAGGGTCGTAAGCCTGCTGGGGCCAAGGTCGAAGATTCGGGCCCAGTATGAAAAGAAACGAAAGAAAAGGAGTGGATTTTTAGTCAGTAAGTAAAAGTCTGAAGCTATCTTATTTATTTTTTATTATTGATAGGCTCGCTCGCGTTTGACCACTATCTCACCTGATGGAAAGCGAAGATGTGGCCGACGATGGAGCACGCTTGCCTAGAAGTAACCTCTTCACTCTTGACTTAAAGACCCCTAGGTTGTAGCTATCAGGAAACACAGACTCAGGCAGGGAATTCCACTCCTTAGCTGTACGCATAATGAATGTGTTCCCAAAACGCTTTGTACTTATGGGAGGAATTCCCACCATGTACCGGTGGCGTAACGCCGTACGTCTTGTGGGCCGATGATGGAACGTACTAGGTGGAATTAAATTGTGCAATTCCAATGTACACTCCCCGAAATGCAAACGATAGAAAACCGACAGGCTAGCAACTCGGCGTCGATGCTCCAGACTTTGGAGTTTTGACTCGACAAGTGCATCATTGCCGATGATCCTCTTGGCCCGCTTCTCAATCGACTCTAGTGCATCAAGCTGGTATTTGGCAGACCCATCCCAAATATCTTCCACCCCGCCCAGGGGCGTGGAGATGTCATTGGATGATTACCACACCGAAAAAAAAAAATCCGAGTGCGCATATCTTTGTCAAGGAAATATATCGACTGGTCGATACTTTGTGTCACCAGAGGGCTGACTCATTCTTTACCCAAAGAATTGCCATTCAAAGTGGCAATGCTGCCAGTCTTCTGGGCACGTTTTCGGATGACAGCGATGAGGAGAAGTATATCGACGTCTAAGTGTATTTTGTGTTTTTGTATTTTTACCACAGATTCTGTGATATCTTTGAATACCGTAATTAGAGAAAAATAGAAAGACAATAGGTGTGCGGACACTGGTATCCGCTTGGGGTAAGAATAACTACATAAATATTGTTAGAACATGCAAAAGTGTTACCCTTAGAAATGTTTCTGCGAAGCAGTAATGCTAGCAAAGGAGGAGGCCGAGCGCATCAGTACAACGGCGCACACGCCGCCGCCGCCGCTGGGATTCCGATCCCGATTTCCGGCCACCGTAGGCGCGGGCTCGGGGACGGCAGGCAATGGGTAGCTCGCTGTCCGTCCGTCCGGTAACAGACCGGTCCGAGCTCACGTCGTTTACGGCGCGCACTGTTCCCGCGCGCCTCAATGAGTTGTCAGAAAACTGTAGCGGCCCAGCAGGGCCGAAGCTTACTGGGGCCAAAGGTTATGTGAAAATATCACCCGGGGCCCTGGGACGAAGCAATGAATGGAACAGGGTAGGTTTAACCGTTTTAACCTACCCTGTTCTATTAATTGCCTTCATTCAGTGTCAGCACTATTTCCTGCCCCACCCAAGGGCGAGATTTGTCATTGGATGATTTTACCTACCATAAAAAAAACCCTAAAAAATGTAAAGAAAGAGTTTGGTCCGGTTCAGGTTGTAGCCCACAGTCTCTGAATCCTACACCTCACAATGAACTGATTCCCAAAACGTTTACGTTTTAATTTTGATCAAAACTAGCTTCTTTGTATCAGAAACCTATTAAAGCTCCTATTGCTTGATATTTAAAAAAAAATACCCTTTCTTGGAACACTAAATTGAATTTTTATTTTCACTTAGCAACGCAATACATTTTATATAACATTGACAAGTGTTCGGTTAAATCTAATATGATATTTCACTCCACTGAACACTCTTTATAGTCTGGCGCTTCTATTTTATTAAAAATATATTTCTAAGATATTACTTACACGCGCGGTTGAAGCAACTTGTGTTGAGAGCGAGAACAAAATTATTTAGTTCGTGAACGCAATCGACTAAATATCACCAGCACCATCGACTATCGTGTTTAGGGTGCCGAACCTCAAAAGGAAAAATCGACCCTTACAGGAGAGCGCGCGGGTTTGCGGACGGCGTGCAATGGGTAGCAAGCGGTCCGATCGTCCAACAACCGACCGGACCGAGCCCAAGTTGTCGACGGCGCGTACTGTTCCCGCGCGCCTCAAGGAGCTGTCAGCAAACCGTAGAGGCCCAGCCTGCTAGCTGCTGGCAGGCAGGGTCGAAGCCTGCTGGGGTCATGGTTCAGCTTCCGAAAGGAATACCCGGCCCCGGCACGATAGGTAACGAAGGAACGGGGTAGGTTTTTAGTCAGTCGGAGTCTGACACTATTTCCCGCTCCGCCCAAGGGCGGGATTTGTCATTGGATGATTTTACCTACCATAAAAAAACCCTTATAGGATCATTTTGTTGTCCGTCTTTCTGTCTGTCATGACCATTTATCTCGGGAACGCGTGGAGGTATCAAGTTGAAATTAAAACCAACATACTAAGGGGCCAATGTCTGCTATTTTTGTAAATTCGACATTCCAACACAATCCCATAGTCATTTTGGTAAAAGTTCTTAATCTGCTAAATCATAATGGTCGATCATTGTTCGGTTATTGGTCTCGTAAACGAATGGTGGTAGAATGACTTTGTCATATTCAGACAAGTGTAATGGTAAGTCACTAATCAAAGGAACTGACAAAATTTTAGCAGAATACCCCATAAGTCAGAAATTCATTTATCATTATGCAGGAGATTACCATTTCTTTCAATGGTGTGTTAGTGATTGACAGTTGGAAAGTCATAGTTTTTTTTTTTTCTAGATGTAATCTGCGATCAGTCTATTTGACTATAATCAGATTATTGTAGTAGATATAAGTTTTGGTGGGTTAAAGCCACTGCCTTAACTCTCCTTAGTTATATAGCACATTTGCTCTTTTTAGTCTATTGATTGTGTTTCGTATTAGAAGCATGCTTGTCAATGGGTTGGGATGAAAGTCATAGTGACGCCATTATATTAGTAGATTACCAAACTTGTCAAAATCAACCATGATGAAATCAATGATAGACGATTCTGACACTATTGTAATAGCAGACTTGAGGCAGTCTCGGTCCTGTACCAACGCACAATGAATGTATTCTCAAAACGTTTTATGCGTATATAAGGGATGTCCACCATGTACCGGTGACGCATCACCGTAAGCTTGGTGGTCCGATGATGGAACGGGCAAGGCGGAATTAGGTTTTACAATTTCGACGCACGCTTCCCGAAATGCAACCGATAGAATACCGACAGGCTAGCAACTCGGCGTTGATGCTCAAGACTTTGAAGCTTCGACTTGGCAAGGGCATCATTGCCAATGATCTTCTAGGCTCGCCTCTCAATAGTCTCAAGCGCATCAAGCTGGTATCGGGCAGATCTGTCCCAAAGATGAGAGCAGTACTCCATACACGATCGAACTTGCGCTTGATAAAGTTTGAGCAGTTGTTTTAGCGTGAAGTGCCCTCTGACCTTTGTGAGGATACCTAGCTTTTTTTCAGCAAATTGAGCCTTTGCTTCGATGAATGACCCAAATTTATCTTTAATTGACTGACGGTCTGTTGGTCTAGTGGTTAGTGGCCCTGACTGCTATGCCGGAGGTCGTGGGTTCGATTCCCACCCAGGACAAATGGTTGTGTGATGAGCGCGATCATTTGTTTTATATTATATTAGGATATTATATTTCTGACATATTTAAACTATGCTGCTTAGTAACTGAATACCGATAGAAAGTAAAAAAAAGATTGTATCTAAAATTATGTTCCGGTATGTGAAAAAAACCGTTTTTTCTAAATAATGACAGTTCAGATCAACACTTACTCAAATGATAATTTTTTTTTTTCTATCTCTCTGTTAATGATCGCAGGAAGTAGACAATTTTATATGTATTATTTGAAGAATATGTTATCACCTGGCTTTGTTCAACTTTTAACGGAATAATATAATAATATTCCTCAATTTTCACACAACGCCATCTAGTCCCAAACTGAGCAGAGCTTGTGCTATGAGTACTAGACAACTGATAAACATACTTAAATATTTCTAAATACATACACACTTTACATAATTACACCTAGACACAGAACAAATGATCGTGCTCATCACCCAACCATTTGTCCTGGGTGGGAATCGAATCCACGACCTCGCATAGCAATCAGGGCCACTAACAACTAGAGTACACCAACAGGTCAGTCACATATTGGAATATTTGTATAGTACGCAGCAAATAAGTTGAACTAAATTTCTATTTCCTGATAGCTACAACCTGAGTGAATAGGTTACTTCTCGGCAAGCTTGCTTCATCGTCGGTCACATCATGGCTTACCATCAAGTGAGATAGTGGTCAAACGCGAGTCTATCAATATAAAAAAAAAAAACATACTGAATGAAATGTACGCTATATTACGTATTTTCTTTTATCACACGGGTAAAACTGCTTGTGAAAGTTAATAAAATAATATATAAAGCTTGTATTAGTTTACAGATTTCTTAAGATTTTTCCATCGTGTATTTCTCAGTAGTAGCTCAGATTCCGTCTTTTTTTAGACGGGTAATAAAATAGATAGAACGAGAGGAAGTGTCTGAATATTACTGACTAAAACCCACCTGAATTGCTTGTGGTGTGGACCTGAATGGCTCGTCGAAAGAGTGTTCAACACGCGCCTCAAGATGTCAACAAAATCCAGGGGCCCAGCAGGGTCGAAGCCTACGGGACCATGGGAAAGCTCTGGAACCCAAGGCAAAGAAGGTTCCTTCTTTGTTCTCCAGTAACAGTAAAGCTCATCTCTCTACCTTCACTTTGGTCTGCCGCGTTGTTGCCTTGCGTCTAATGATACTCTTTTAGCCCACAGCCCATCTGAAAAGCGACAGACATTTAAAAGAACAATAAAAAGACCTGCTAGAATCCAAATGTAACAGCCTTTTGAGGCTCCTATCTCAGCATATTCAGCGATATTTAAAAAAAAATATCGCATAATACCGACGAGTTTAATATGAAATATTTATTTATTTATAAAATCTTCATGTACAGTAGTGGTACATAGCGGACTTAATGCAACAAGGCATTCTCTACCTGTCAACGTTTGGGTTAAATAAAGAAGGCAGCACTGTGGTAGGTGTGCACACTATATACATAAAACATACAGCTATTTCAAAAAAAATGTGTATTAAAATAAGTTCCCTAAAATAATAAAATATGTATCCATGCTAATAGGTATTATAAACTAATACATATAATTAAGAGAACTTAAAATATGACAATTATGACGAAGACTGAACTAAGGTTGAAACTTGATCAAGTAGTAGTTCCGAATTTTACGCTTGAAGGAAAATTTACTTTCAGCTTTTTTGATGTCAAGGGGAAACACATTCCAGAGTTTAATATTAGAGACAACGTAAGAATTAGCCATAAAACCAGTACGGTGAGGAGGAATATGAAGAAGAAGGTTTTTGGTTGTTTTTTCAGATATAAATAAACTTATAGGATATAACGCAAAATGATATACGCGTAATGATATAGGGATGAAACGCATGTTACTGAAAGAGTCCTGAGTTTACACGTCAATGGATGGAGAGTGAGAGGGAGGCCAAAGAAGAGATGGATGGATTGTGTGAGGAGTGATATGAAGGAAAAGGAAGTTAGTGATAGTGTGACGGGTGACAGGACAGAGTGGAAGAAAAAAACGTGTCGCGCCGACCCCAAGTAATATGGGAAAAGGGCAAGAAGATGATGACAATTAATTTTTAAATTCAATCAAACAACCACAGTAAAGGCATTTAATAATATGTCCGATTTCTTAAACCATAATTTACCATAGCTTTGAAACACAATCACAATCCAAATTGTTGTCAATTGCTGTTGATTTTATCTTTAAAATAAAATAGAATTAACCAACAATTCTAATTGCGGTTCTAATCGGTACATATCGGTGTGTGAGAAAGTCCCTGATAACAATACATTTCTTTTTGTAATCGTGATTTTGTATCTAGCAAGATAAGATAAGGGCAAGAAGAAGAAGAAATAAAAATATAAAACGTTACGTTTTATATTAAGCAGGAGGGTGTTTTGCTCGTTCCAGTCATTAAAACGTCTCCAGAAGTTCCTGCCCTTCTCAACTAAAGTTACTCTTGCTCAGTCTCTTCTTCTACCTATCCTAGACTATGCTGATGTCTGTTTCCTTGGTGCGACTGAGGAACTTCTTGATAAGCTGGAGCGTTTGCAGAATTTGTGTATCCGCTTCATTTTTGGACTTCTAAAGTATGACCATGTGTCGGAATTTCGAAGGCAAATTAAGTGGTTACCTATTCGGCAACGTCGGGATTGTCACACTCTTTCTTTTCTCTTCTCTGTTCTTCATAATCCCTACTCTCCTCTATATCTCTGTGAACGCTTTGAGTATCTTGTTCCGAGAGGAAAGCCTTGTCGCTCTTCGTCTTCTCTTCTGCTACGTTTTCCTTCTCATACCTCTAGTCGTTACAGTGGATCTTTCACTGTTCGTGCTGTGCGCCTATGGAACTCTCTTCCTCACACACTACGGGCTAGCCCCTCATTGGAAGTTTTCAAAGGAAGAATTAGGGAACATTTCCTGTCTATGTGACTTGTTAAATGTATGAATATGGTTTATTGATTATATATATATATGGTATATTTATGTATTGTGTGTTTGCACTTATTTATGTAGTTTATTTTTAGTTTTAAGTGTAATATATCTCTTAAGTTTTTGTTGTGCATATAATGTAATATCCTCAAGTTTTAACATTTCTTTATATAAATTTTTCAAGGTTTGCTGTAAGAAAACCCAATTATGGGTTAAGCTCGCCTGTGTACATCACCTGTCCTATTTTTTGTAAACTGTTTAGTCTGTGTACAATAAAGAATATATAATAATAATATATAATAACTATATCAACTTTCAAATAACAAAAAACTAAACAAAAATTAACACACAGACAGACCCACACATTAGTGGAACATTTAAACATAATGCTAAGATACATATGATTGCTACATCCACGTTGTTTTTTCTGTTACTAATTGTGGCTATTATCAAGACGTTTCCTTCAGACATAATGACTAGGTAGACTATGCACGTAGGTACTTGTGTAATCTAGACAAAAATAATGCTGACTTTATGACCTAGTTATTTGGGGTTGTAATTTTCGGATCGTGGGTCCAACTGCTTATAAAGACCTTTCCAAACGCCTTGTTAACTTCGCGTGACCAAGGTTTTGTTTTACGTTCTGAAATCATCATTCGGAAATGACGTCTCTCGCTCTAAGATGGGGTGAGAGGGCGTGTCAGCCTTATACTGACTAAAACCCACGTGGGTCCTTTAGTTGCCTTTTTCATTCGAGGACTACGGTATCTCTTACAAAAATTATAGAGAAGAATTTGACTGGCCTGTTGGTCTAGTGGTTAATGCCCCTGACTGCTATGCCGGAGGTCGTAGGTTCGATTCCCACCCAGTATCAATGTTTGTGTGTTGAGCACGATCATTTTTTCTGTGTCTGGGTGTAATTTATCTTTATTATGTATGTATGTATTCAGAAATACATCAGTTGATCAGTTGTCTAGTACTCATAACAAATGCTCTGCTTAGCTTGAGACTAGACGGCGTTGTGTGATAGTTGTGAAATAAACAAAAAATATACAATATTATTTTTAGTACGTAGTTGTAACTGAATCGATCCCAGTAATTTTTACACCATGTTATATTTCTTCCCAAAAATTTAAAGGTAGTCACAAGTTGGATAAAACCGACACTAAGCACAACACAGTTCACTGAAGGTCATTGCGGGCATTAGACGCCAGCGCACAGCTGGGTACGGGAGCAGAACAATCCCGAAATCTCCCGGATAGCCCGATAACCATGTGTTTGTGTGAACAACTAGGTAACATAACAAGCTTATAACTTCGTAATTTTTCATAATACAGTTACGATTATGTTTTTTTTTACACAACTAGGTTTTTTTATGGTAGGTAAAATCATCCAATGACAAATCCCGCCCTTGGGCGGAGCGGGAAATACTGTCAGACTCTAACTGACTAAAAACCTACCCCTGTTCCTTCCCTGTCTTGGATCCGGGGCCCTGGTATGCATTTTAATACCTCCCTAGAGTCCCAGACTCGGCCTCGACCACAGATATAGATATACCTAGATAACGCAAGAGCAACTACTTCGCATGTCTAGCTTACGTACAAAAATCGTAAGTGGTCACTTTCGCGCTCAGTCTGCATCGGAGTACAGCTAAAAATGTATACAGTTAAAAATATAAAAATGGTTAATTGTGCTGTTGGTGTGGGGCTGGAGCGAGGGGGACGCCGTACGCGGCGGCGTCTTCAGTAAATAGTGCTTGTGACGTCATAATAGGTAGTCAAAAAATGGCACGCTTGGTTTTCATACAGATCGTGATGCTTGCGTTATCTATGTCTATCTATAGCTGTGGCCTCGACCCTACTGGACCCTTACGGTTTGCTGACAACTCCTTGAGGCGCACGGGAGCAGTGAGCGCCGTAAACGCCTTGGGCCCGGTCCGGTCTGTTACCGGACAAACGGACACTACCAGCTACCCATTGACCGCCGTCCGCAATACACAACTAGGTAACTTCGTGATTTTTCATAATACAGTTACGATTATGATTTTTTTTACATACATTCTTTAAATAAAAATATTAGACACGTGTTTCGGGATTCGCATATACTAAAAATAAAGTTGTATACTCGTATACTCTGATAGTGCTCATAAAAAACTAAAGTTCGAAAAAACTGAAAAAATAAAGATGAAGGAATTAAGCTAGAACTACACTACGCACACGTGTGCCACACACGCCGATCTGGCGCGTCGGTCTCCATACATTTTATATGGAAACTAGACTTGTAGAGCTACACTAGATCCACGCCACACGAGATGCCGGGCGACGTCTTTCTACGTGCTTAATCGTTAAAAAAAAAGTTTTTTTTTTTTTTATTGATATAAACTAGGGCTTGACTGCAGTCAAGCCCTAGTTTATATCAATTATTGGGATTGCAATCCCACCTGATTTTAAGCAGTGATGCAATCGTTGTTGGTGAGGCACAGTAGTTTATTAAGAGCCTATTCACTCTAGCCTTGAAGATACCTAAATTATAAATGGACGGGAAGACCGCAGCAAGAAAACTGTTCCAGACCCTCGATGTACGAGGTATAAACGACGAGGCAAAACGCTTAGTCCGTACCGTTGAAGTTTCAACAACATAAGGGTGGCTATTCGCCGTACGTAGATCTAATACTAGAACTACGAAAAATACGAATAAGTTTCTTCTAGGTAAGCGCGCTCCATCGTCGACCGTATCGTCGCTTTCCATCAGGTGACATAGCGGTCAAGCGCGAACCTATCAATAATAAAAAAAAAACTACATTAGACTGACACATACGTGTAACACGTCTGATTTGTATGTAGAACGACGTTGCGTGGCGTAGATCAAGTGTAGCTCTACAAATCTGGTTTCCATATAAAATGTATACAAGCCGACGCGCCCAATCGGTGTGTGTGGCACATGTGTGCGCAGTGTAGTTCTAGCATTATTCTTTCAAATGGAACTTATTCATAGCAACAACGAACTGACCTCTACCATGTGTAGATGTAGAATTGTAGATACATATAAGAATGTTTCAAAGGCCTATATCAATCTTACACGTGGATTCCTTACAAGGATAAGTCTATAGATATCTATCAAACGATATGGATATTTGTTCTGAACACATGTTTATTTAATGCTCACGAAGATAATTTAAATATAGTGTTAAAAAAATGTTAGCAGTTATACGTGAATAGAGTTACTATGCTTATTTCATTTGTTTTTTAGGGTTCCGTATCCGAAGGATAAAATCGGGACGAGCCGAAAGACGTCCACTGTTGGATACAGGCCTCCCCAAAGTGTCTCTACAGTGAACAGTCCTGTGCGTTTCGGAAATCCGATGGATGCATCGGATTCCCGCAACCCTTGCCAGATTATCGATCCACTTTTTAGGAGGCCTCCCAATACTGTGTCTTTCGGTACGTGGTAGCTATTCCAGAACCTTTCGGGCCGAACGGCCATCTGTTCTGCGAGCAATGTGCCGTGCCCACTGCCAATTCAGTTTGGCGATTCTTCGGGCTATGTCGGCAACCTTGGTTCTCCTGTGGATATCTTCATTTCTGATTCGATCAGGCAAGGAAACTCCGAGCATAGCCCTTTCCATTAATTACCCTCTGATGAGGCCCATTACGAGCGACCACGTTTCGGAGCCATATGTCATCACTGGCAACACGTACTGGCCATAGACTTTCGTCTTGAGACACTGTGATATGTTTTATCACCAGGCTGTATATCATGAACCGTGCTGTTGCCACTATAACAAAAAATACTTAAAACAGAATAAAATAAAGAGGCTCCCGTACATCAGACTTGATTTTTCGGGTCGTGGGATTTTTTGGACTAAGAACCCGGTCCCAACTTCCATCTAATTTTTTTTTGAGTTGTATTTTGGGACCACAAAAAGGTCTTAAAGTACAGTTAACAAAAAAAACTGTATTTAATTTATTTGTGATCCCATGACGACCCGATTTTTCAAGAAACAAACACAGAAACAGATGAAACTAAAGGTTATAATAAAATAGTGATTCATGTTGCATAGCTAATGGTTTTTTTTTTTTTTTTTTTTTTTTTTGTGGTAGGTAAAATCATCCAATGACGAATCCCGCCCTTGGGTGGGGCGGGAAACAGTGTCAGACTTTTACTGACTAAAAACCTACCTTTCCATTCCTCGCCTTTATCCTGGGGCCTTTGGTGACAGTCTCACATAACCTTTGGCCCCAGTAGGCTTCGGCCCTGCTGGACCCCTACAGTTTGCTGACAACTCCTTGAGGCGCGCGGGAACGGTGCGCGCCGTAGACGACCTGAGCTCGGACCGGTCTGTTACCGGACGGACGGACAGCGAGCTACCCATTGCCCACCGTCCGCGAGCCCGCGCCTACGGTGGCCGGAAATTGGGATCGGAAACCCGGCGGCGGCGGCGGCGTGTCCGCCTTTGCCTAAGGCGGTCGGCCTCCTCCTTTACTAGCATTACTGCTTCGCAGAAGGAGGCGACCGCCTGCCACTCCTCCTCGCTCCGGAGCATGGCTTGAACCAAGCCCCGGCGCGAGAGATCGCCGCCGATCGCCCCCACGAGGACACGGCGCTGCTCTTCCCAAGCGGGGCACACCTCGACTGTGTGCTCCACCGTGTCCACCGGGCGGTCCGCACAGTGGCGACACCCGGGCGTCGTCTCCGCACGGATCTTGTACAGATACGGACCGAACTTGCCGTGTTCGGTCAGCACCTGCGCCAAACGGAAGGTGACGACGCCGTGGGGCCTTTCCAGCCACGCCTCAAAGAGGGGCCTTACCGCCTCGATCGTGGCGTGCCCAGCACGAGGTTGCGACAATCGCTCTCGCCATTTCACCATGAGATCCCGCCGGAGCTCTGTCCGCCATGCCGCGACTTGTCGCGGCAGCGGAGTTTCGCCCCGACGTTGCATCTCCACGCGTAAGTCATGCATGTGTGCAAGGACTGTTGCCTCCAAATCCCACGGTGGTAGGCCAGCAAGGAGGCTCGCCGCTTCGCAGGACACCGTACGGTATCCGCGGATCATCCGGATGGCCATGACCCTCTGGCAGGCGGTTAGCCGGGCCGCCACTCGCTTCCGTAGCGATGGCGCCCACACCGGCGCACCGTAAAGGGCCATGGACCGAACGATGCCTGCGTAGAGCCTCCGGCAGGAGGCGTCTGGACCCCCTAGGTTCGGCAGGAGCCGCTTGAGCGCAGCCCCAGTCGCATTCAACCTGGGAGCCAGACGTCGGAAGTGCGCATAGCTAATGGTACGAAACCCTTCGTGCACGAGCCCGATTCGCACTCGGCCGTTTTTTTTTTTTGGATTCTAGTAGCACATAAATATGGACAATTCGTCCATATGTATGTGCGTAAGTAACCTTAAAAGATTCTTTGTTGGCAAATAGACAAAGTAACTGTCACAAACCGGTTATAACACAGTGGAGTAGATTGCTCCAAAGCTCATCATCATCAGAAATCAGAATAGTTTACTTCAAATAGACCAATTACAGGCACTTTTGAATTGTCAAAATGTCGGTCAGTCCAAAAAAGTGAAGCGAAATTGCACGTTCCAAAGCGTAGATCTCCATGGAGAAGAACGTGCAAGAAACTCCATGGGCACTCTTTTTAAATCATATTATGAGTTACATAAATCTTGGTTACATATTTCTTGTCGCTTCTATTATGTGAGCGCAACGAAGGAAAAAAATATATAGCAAATAAAAAAATAAAATAAACTAATAAAAAAATAGAAATTGAATTAAGCCACTGGCAGCTAAGAGATGACCAGTCCCAACTGACGGCGCCCGTTCATCATCATCATTTCAGCCGAAAGACGTCCACCGTCGGAAATAGGCCTCCCCCAAGCGTCACAACAACAACCAGTCCTGTGAATCTCGCATCCAGCGCATTCTTGCGACCCACACCAGGTCATCAGTCCACCTTGTAGGAGACCTTCCAACGCTGCGTCTTCCGGTCTCCAGAAATTTTCGTCGTCATCGAGCATCTATTCTGCGAGCAATACATAAATACAGGGTGGGCCAGAAGGGCGTACGATTTTAAAAACACTCTTGCGTTTGAAGCTTTAGTGAGGGGACTGCGCGGGTGGTGGGGTTAAGTAGCTCGGTTCTCGGAAATTTAGTCGCGATGAATCACTTCACCGGAGCGCAACGTGCATTCTGCGTTAAACATTATTACAAAAATCGCGATTCGTGCGCTATTGTTCGGCGTTTATTTCGGCGTGAGTTTGGATTACATGACCTAAATCAGTGTCCGAAGGAAAGTGTGATTCGATCGTGGGTCAGAAAGTTCGAAGCTACTGGTTCGACTCTCAAACAGAAGCCTGCGGGACGCCCAAGGTCAACAAGAACGGAAGACACAATTGAACAAGTTAGAGTTTCAGTTCAACGTAATCCTGCTCTATCAACTCGAAAGCGTTCAGCCGAACTTGTGGTATCCAGAACATCTTTGCGTCGCATTTTGTTGAAAGATTTGAAATTGCACCCCTACAAAATTCAACTTGTGCAGGAATTACAGCCGAATGATCCAATTTTACGACGAGCTTTTGTTGAAACAATGTTAGAACGCTTTCGGAGTTTCAACAATATTCTGTTCTCAGACGAAGCCCATTTTCACATAAATGGGCATGTGAATAAACAGAATTGCCGTTACTGGGCTGCAGAGAACCCACGTGCAAAACATCAAAAGCCTCTGCATTCGCCGAAAGTAACCGTTTGGGCGGCCATGTCAGCGCACGGAATTATCGGACCCTACTTCTTCGAAAATCGACAAGGCCAATCTGTCACTGTAAATTCTGACCGATACATAGCCATGTTAAGGGATTTTTTCTTTCCACAACTGCAACAATTTGAAGCCTATAATCGTGCGACATGGTTTCAACAAGATGGCGCGACATGCCATACATCTAATGTCTCTTTGGCGGTCGTAAACGAGATGTTTGCTGGGAAACTGATATCGCGCCGAGGTGACATTGCATGGCCTCCTAGAAGTCCGGATCTAACGCCACTGGACTTTTTTTTGTGGGGATACCTAAAAAGTAGAGTCTACTCCAATAACCCAGCCACGATTAACCAGTTGAAGACCAATATCCAGGAAGAAATGGCAGGTATTCCCCGTGCAATGTGCCAGCGAGTTTTTACCAATTTGAGGTTCAGATTCGAAGAATGTTTGCAGCGCGATGGTGCACACCTGGATGACGTTATTTTTAAGAAATGAATTTCCCAGATGTTATCTTTTATAGAAATAAAAATTTGTATGTGAATTGTACTTAGTTTTTTTTTTATGATTTTTTTAAATTCGCAATTCTTTCTGGTCCACCCTGTATAATAATAATAATAACCATAGCCCTATTGTTTTTATTTTCCATATGTCACAATAGTTTTCACCAACCGCGGGTTGTCCTTGGATGCACTAGCATTGCGCGTACAGGGACAATCGTCGGTTGGCGTCACGTTCCATTAAAAATACCTAAAGGGCCTCTGCGAGTTGGTTTCGGCTCCTCGGACGCCTTCCAAAGGTCTAGAACCTCAGGGTCCTGAGATAAAAAAAACATAAAAGATAATAATAATAATATTCCACAACTATCACACAACGTTGTCTAATCCAAGCTAAGTAGAGCTTGTGTTATGGGTACTAGACACTGATAAACATGCTTATATAATTCTAAATATATACATATTATAGATAAATTACACCCAGACACAGAACAAATGATCGTGCTCATCACACAAACATTTGTCCTGAGTGGGAATCGAACCCACGACCTTCGGTATAGCAGTCTGGGCCACTAACTAGGTACTAGACCAACAGGCCAGTTAAATCTTCTAATGTTCGTAAAATGTTTGCACAAATTAGTCGAATCAAACTCAATTCACTGCATATCAGAATCATATTCCTTGTAAATATTGCCGTATAAAAAAAATATGATTCATATTATGATTCACCAAAAGTGGCCTTTTTAGACCTGCTGGTCTAAGCTTACTTAACTCGGTATACACCGTTAAATCTTGATCGTTTTAATCACGTGGAGGGTCGATCCGGTACGTGAAACACTAACAAAATAAAAAAAATAATGTTATTTTTCTAAAACTCTAATTAATATACGCAAGTATGAAATTAATTCACACCGGAGGCGCGGGCTTGCGGACGGCGTGCAATGGGTAGCACGCTGTCCGATCGTCCGGTAACCGACCGGACCGAGCCCAAGTCGTCGACGGCGCGTACTGTTCCCGCGCACCTCAAGGAGCTGTCAGCAAACCGTAGAGGCCCAGCCTGCTAACTGCAGGCAGGGTCGAAGCCTGCTTGGGTCATGGGTCAGATTCCGAAAGGAATACCCGGCTCCGGCACGATAGGCAACGAAGGAACGGGGTAGGTTTTTAGTGAGTAAGACTCTGACACTACTTCCCGCTCCGCCCAAGGGCAGAATTTGTCACTGGATGATTTTACCTACCATAAAAAAAAAAACACAACAAAGCGTCATTTTCAATAAATTCACTGATGACTTCCACTTTCCGTACAAAAACGTCTTTGTTTTGGAACAGATCGATGACAGCGCCACTTTGGCAGTTGCCAACCCTATTAAGTACACGAGGGGAAATCGTGCGTAAAAACAGAAATATCTTATATTTCTAGTAAACCCTTGGGATCAAGTTTTGGTAACGCCTCGGGCTATTTCGTCACTGACGAGTAAATTACTAAAGATAATTGTAATTATTTGCCCAAGATATAGAGCAAATGGAATAGTCGTTGTATCAACAGGTGTCTTTAGGATCTTGATAAAGATACATTAATTAGAGAAAACAAGTTTTGTTAATTCGATAAATTAACCTTTTGAATACCGTAATTAAAGACACAATAGAAAGTCAATAGGTGTGCGGACACCGGTGTCCCCTTGGGGCTTCACAGTAAAACCATTTGCAACTATTGACTTCGAAGCAAAAAAAAAAAAACGCTAAACAGTGCCAAATAACTTTAATTTCAGAAGCCGGTGTTTTTAGAACAGTTAAGTCACTTTATTACATAACACCGACTTCCGACACAGTTAGCGAGTGGTTGAACAATTCGCTGCTGCGTGCGTGTCGCTTGTTCGATTCCCGCACAGAATAATAACATCTTTATTTTAGAAATTATATATGTCTCTATGTAAGGTGACTGGTGTAGACACGTGATTGTAGTCTTGAGAACAAATAACTTTTACTATGGGACCAAACCTGAAATAAGCCAAATTCTGTACATTTTGACCAGTTAGGTACACACAAATGTACTGACCAGCAGGTTTTTTATTTTATAGTAAAGCAAGTTTTTAATGATGATGGCCTAAGGGATATCTTAATACTGCTAAGTATTTTGAATTTTTACGAAAGAAAAACACATATCGAATTCACCATAATTACACCATCCAGTATTTCTAAGTCAACGTGTTTTCACCCTAAATATAGGCTGTTGTTGCTAAGTCAACGATCAGTGTTGCCACTTGTACAGTATAATAACAGTCCTTCTGAGAAAACCGCCGACAGCTCGGCTATAATTACTTACTTCGGAGGATCAATGGGAATTAATTTAGATAGAAGTGTTATTAAAAATAGCTTCTAATCTAACTTATGGAAAATTTTGAAGTAGCCCTTATTCTGTAAGAAAATGAAGTTGTTTTCTTCATTTTCTTACAGAATAAGTCTACAGTTCGAGTTTGCTCGATTGGGTTAATCATTCAATTACTTCTCCCGCTCTAGGGCGGAGCGTGTGCAAATTAACGGGTACAATCCATTATAGTGTAAAATTTCACTTAATCAGAAGATTATTTCCACTTTACTTCTTGGTAAATTAACCTAACCTATCCGTGTCAGGGTGCCCTTATGTCATCAAACTTTAGATTTTATTAATTTTATATACATATTTTTAAATATTTTTTAAAGAAAAAGTAAAAAAAAAAACATTTAAAAATATTAAAAAAAAAAAAAACAGTAGTCCGCCGGTTAGGGCTCCAGAGAAAGGAACCTCCTCACAAAGTGAGTCGTATCGAGGAGTACAGCCTTCTGCATCAGGCCCTTGATCCAACCGCGCAACGACAGCTTCGACAGATGGTCGTCGAAGCTTTAGATTATTATTAGAAATTTTAATTTAATAATTACAATTAATTTGCATGTCTAAAACATAGTCAATCAAAAAACTAGTTCACTAGCTTCTGACGTTTTATAAGTGCCCATGTAGGCCTATGTGAATTGTGAAATAATGCTTGGCCGTTAGTCTGCTGATTACCCAGGAATTCTGCAAATTATCTATTTAATATTATATTATAACTTTTTTTTCCACTTTGTGGAACGTGGCTGATCCGGCACTAGTTAGACGTTTCAATACTAATTCTTTTCCACCCCTTATACCTCTCTCGCGCCGGGGTTTGGTTCAAGCCATGCTCCGGAGCGAGGAGGAGTGGCAGGCGGTCGCCTTCTTCTGCGAAGCAGTAATGCTAGCAAAGGAGGAGGCCGACCGCATCAGGCAACGGCGTACACGCCGCCGCCGCCGCCGGGATTCCGATCCCGATTTCCGGCCACCGTAGGCACGGGCTCGCGGACAGCGGGCAATGGGTAGCTCGCTGTCCGTCCGTCCGGTAACATACCGGTCCGAGCTCAAGTCGTTTACGGCGCGCACTGTTCCCGCGCGCCTCAAGGAGTTGTCAGCAAACCGTAGGGGCCCAGTAGGGTCGAGGCCTAGTCTGGGGCTCTGGGAAGGTATGAAAATGCATACCAGGGCCCTGGTACCAAGGCAGGGAAGGAACAGGGTAGGTTTTTAGTCAGTAAGAGTCTGACACTATTACTATTACACTACCAAGGGCGGGATTTGTCATTGGATGATTTTACCTACCATAAAAAAAACCCCTTATACCTACAAACAAAATACAATTACATCCCCAGTCTTCGCGTCATAAGCTCAGTAACTGCTAATGGAGATGTTTGGCCAAGCTTCAATTATCTCACGCTGCGTAACAATTGTCCATGTCAATATAATTAATCTGCTGGAAGGGGATTATTATTGATAGCTTTTTATTTTTGGGTCACGCGCCATGTTGGTGTGGAAGTGTGGAGTTAGAAATGACAGACAGTAAATAAGATAATAATGTTTGATTACCCCCTGTGTCTTACTTACTCGTAAGCTCCTATTTTTCAACCGATTTCACAAAAAGGAGGTTCTCAATTAGATTGAATTTTTTCTATGTTTGTTACCTCAGAACTCCGCCGTCTATGAATATGCTTCCAGATTAGTCCCATTTTTTCAAACTCTAGTTTTGATGAGGAATCGAGCGAACTCCTCAAATCTTATAAGCAACCATATGATTTTGGTATTTTCATCGAGAGGTTTTTTTTGTAGACATGTGATATGCACCAACCCGCACTGGGCTCGTGTGGTGGATTACTGTCCAATCCCTTTCCTAGAGAGGAGGCCTGAGTCCCAGCAGTGGGAACATCATAAGGCTGATGCTATGCTATGCATCGAGAACTCATGCATCTACAGTTAAAAAATAACATTTTATGAAGCGGAACTGATGAAGAACACCAGAAATGGCAAACAGAACTTCAAACTAACTTAGATATCACAAAGGCATCTATGGCAATACTAGTAAATAAATGCTTAACTTAATAACTCCGAAAAGTTATGTTGAAAATGGTATCATTAAACTGATCTGATGATGATGATGGAGCAGGAAGGTAGGCACCGGAACTCCGTAATTAATCAACGTATCCTAGCCGTGTTTGGGCTTGTTAGAATTCTCATGAGATGTACTTTGGCCATAAGGTACCATCGAACTGATCTGATGATGGAGCCAAAAGCTGGAATGTGACCACGGGAACTTCATAATAAAACAATGTATTCTAGCACTTTTTGGGCTAAATAGATTTGTCTTGTGATGTAAATACTCTGGTTATAAGTGCATCAAAACTAAAAAGTGTGAAATAAAAAGCGTTTTCCGAGTCGGACTCGTATGCCAAGGGCTCCGTACAAACTAACTTATGTAAATAGTTCAAGATTTTTCCGAAACGAAAAAAAAACAAATTTTTGGTGACGTTACGAAAAATTTTCAGTTTTAAGTTTTATTCCTATATTTGTGGTATAAGACTTTGCTTCATGCCAAATTTTAGGGACCTAGATCAACGAGAAGTGCCCTATGAATTTTGATTCCCTTGAGAGTTCCCGTTTGTCAAAACATGCGTTTTTTGCGACATAAACGGCAGTATCTTTTTTTTATTTTTTCCCAGCTTTACGGGACCTCAAGTTTGATTATATAGTATTAATTTCAACTCGATAGTTCCACGCTTTCCTGAGATAAAAGGTTGTGACATACAGATAGACAACAAAGTGATCCTATAGTGGTTCCGTTTTTTCCTTTTGAGGTCCGAACCCTAAAAACACTCAAACGTTAAAAATAACTTTAATTTAAGAAGTCGTTGTTAAATAAAATAAAAATAAATCAAAAACAACTTGGGGGCTGCGCGTAACTATAGCAAATGGTTCAACTTATTTGCCGCGTACTATACCTGTGTGCCTACGTCTTCGATAAAAGGGCTTCGGTTTTCCAGGACTTTATTATATTTGAAGTTCCCCGTAATGTGGTTTCACGTTTAGATCTCTGACGAATAAACATTGATATGTAAAACTTTATGCCTGTATTTCCCAGAGGGCAAGACAGGGGTGTACCTACCTGCAAGCCTTCGTTTCAACATGTATATTAGAGTCAAGAAATAGAAGCAAGATTATCACAATCAACGATTGCATCACTGCTTACCATCAGATGGGATTGCACTCAAGCACTAGGTTATAAAAAATAAAGATACAAAGCCTGGGCTTGCTTCTGAAATGTTCTATTTCTCTAAAACATTTGCGAACCGAACAACAGCTATTTCTCTAATTTGAAAACCGAATTCGCGAGAAAACGAAGAAATGAAGAGCTTATTCCGAAAATCTAGCACAAATTCTGATGCCAGGCTTTTAAAAGAAATTCGTGGTTGAAAAACTGAACCGTACATAAGCTGGGCTTGTGGATGATGAGCAATGGGTAGCTCGCTGTACGGCCGTCCGGTAATTGTCTGGACCGAGCCCGAGACTTCGACTTCATGTATTATTCCACGCGCACCTCAAAGTGATGTCAGCGAAACCGTAGGGGCCCAGCAGGTCGGAAGCCTATTGGGGCCATAGGTGTACATTCAAAAGAGAAACCCCTGGTCCTGGAATGCAAAGGCAAAGAAGGAACATAAAATTGGTTTTAGTCAGAAACCGCCTTATTCCATAACGACAATAAAATAGTTCCGGGACTATAACTAGGTCCAATACCGACTAAACGCGATCTAAATGTAGTCTTCGGACTATTACTAGGTTTAACTACAAATAAAAGCGGTTTAAATGTATTGCCAACCAACTACTACATCAACTCTTTTACTTTTTTATTGTAGGTATTTTTTTTAACTATTTTAGATCTCGTTTAAGGTTTTTTTTTTATTGTAGGTAAAATCATCCAATGACAAATCCCGCCCTTGGGCGGAGCGGGAAGTAGTGTCAGACTCTTACTGACTAAAAACCTACCCCGTTCCTTCGTAGCCTATTGTGCCGGGGCCGGGTATTCCTTTCGGAAATTAACCCATGACCCCAGTAGGCTTCGACCCTGCCTGCCTGCAATTGGCTGGCTGGGCCTCTTCGGTGTGCTGACAGCTCCTTGAGGCGCGCGGGAACAGAACGCGCCGTCGACGACTTGGGCTCGGTCTGGTCGGTTACCGGACGATCGGACAGCGTGCTACCCATTGCACGCCGTCCACAAGCCCGCGCCTATGGTGGCCGGAAATCGGGATCGGAATCCCGGCGGCGGCTGGGGCGAGCGCCCCGTTGCCTCTGCCTGATGCGGTCGGCCTCCTCCTTTGCTAGCATTACTGCTTCGAAGAAGGAGGCGACCGCCTGCCATCCTTCCTCACTCCGGACCATGGCATGAACCAAGGCCCGGGGAACGCGTTTAAGGTGAATAAGGTGGTAAAAGTTAGGGCTCTAGAGCGGGAGCAATCACTAAAAGAAACAAGAATTTACAATGCCGATGATAACAAGAGGACGAGCAGGAAGTCTGGGTGACAGAGATGATGCGGCGCGAATTCCCGCATTCCCTACTCCTCTGCCAAACATGCGGACACCGCCGCGGGGCCGCGCCGAATATGAAGCAAGTTCATCAATCCGGCCCGACGCCGGCACCTCCGCCCCTCATCCGAGTGCCGACCTCACATTTTCAAACGAAAATGTTGCATCCATAATTGCGTCACTACAAAAATCACAAACGGAAACGATTATTTCCTATATAAAAAAAAACCGCTCATTGGCAAGCTAACGACCAACCCTAGAACCAATTGTTATTGCAAATTCAAAGTTTTTTTTTATAAGGAAAAAATGAAAAATCGCGGTAAAAAATCTGTCGCGACGATACCAGAGACACAGATTTAAAAGGTAAATCAGTTCTCATAAATACGAAACATCTGATAAACTGAGCCACATTTCACATTATCATCCTCAACCATATTATAATTTTAAATTGACACATCTTTTGGTGATCCTTTTGTTACGACATTTTTCCTTAAAGATAATCTCTTTATTAAAGAAACTGACTGACTGACTTATCAACGCACAGTCAAAACTACTAGACCATAAGGCCCGGTATCCATTAAGCGGAGAGGAGAGGAGACGAGAGATGTGTTTGAACAAACCAATCCGATTTCGTTATTTCCACAAAGCGGAGAAAAGATTCTCCGCTTAGCTTTGGTGGACATGGATCAAGCGGAGAGGAGAGGAGATGTCTCATTTTTCTATAGAATTTGGTGCGGCGAGCGAGCAAGCGGTGTGGCAGAGCGGAGAAGTGTCTAGTCGGGCAGCCGAGCGGTGGACGCACTTGAGGACCCCGCTGCCTTTTTCCCGCGCCTTTTCTCTCACAACTCACATCTGTGCTACACAAAGCTTACATCTCCTCTCCGCTTTAGTGGAAACCGGGTCTAAAGATTTGTACAAGTTTTCCTTTTATGACATAGGCGAGCATTGAGAGAGGATTTTCCAAAATTCATGTCCTAAAGGGATGAAATGAGGGTTCAAAGTTTGTATGAAAAAGCCTAAAGGCCAATTCAAACTATTGGCCTAATTCACTTTTTTCTTTTCGCCAGAAATGAAACCTAGGTTATATGTTAGAGGACAACACGAGAAATCAATAGCAAGAAAAACCAGGTCCATAAATCGTAACCAAACAATGATACGTATAGAAGCATTGCTAGTGTAACATGTAACATTTTGAGGTTTCTAAAGATAAAATAGATTAAGTTGGTTATTACTGTATATAGTAATGTAAAAAAAAAACTGTAATTAAAAAAAACTGTGTGAAAAATATATTTTCACACACAGTTTTTTTTTTTTAATTAGTAAAAAAATATGTGATAAATGAATCGAAAAGATACGCGTTAGTGTTGCGATAGTGATTGACACTATTAAATACGTACACACCATAAATATCGAAACAAAAAAAAAAAAAAAAACTATAGCAATCTACTAAATAGTCTCTAACTGCGTTTGGTTACGGTTGGTAGACATACCCCCGATTTCTGATTAAGCATTTGAAGTTGAGAATTACTCAAACTCTACTTTACCTTCCAAACCTGTCAAAATTTGGCATATAAGCATGGTTTGAGACGCTGTTAACTCAAAATACTCAATTCAGAAACCCGCTCTTAATTCTTTTTTGCTATTGATTTCTCATACAGTCCTTTAAGAAATTGCCTAAATTTCACTTCTAGCAAAAAGAAAAAAAACTATTCCAGCTTTGGCGCAAAGTTTAATTCCCCTTTTGAATTTTTTTTATTATTAAAACTTTTTCCTACACTTAGGCCGTGTTTACGGAGACGCGGCGCGTTGCGCAGTGCCTTGGGCGTTTCGTTGTACATTGCAGCAGCGGGCCGAATCATCGCTCGCGCAAACACAAACATATGGCAATGTACGATGGACCGCCCGACGCGCCGCGTCTCCGTAATCGATTACTTAGAATTTCTCCTATAGCGTGGGTGCGTTCACAAAAATGTAACTTCACATTGTAAAAAGACGTGTTATGTGTGCTTTTCACAGCATATGCTTGAAGACGTCAAATTATAATTATGTCATGCAAAACTAACCATAAAGTATGTTACCTGTGCTGCTGCCGTTTTTAGCCGGTTAATAATTGTACTGATCATTATTATAACCCATCATTCTCAACTAACCTTCACAATGAAAATACCAGGGCCTCAAGTCTGCTATTACAATAGTGTCGGAAAGGTCTATCATTGATTGCATAATTGTTGATTTTGACAAGTTTGGTAATCTACTAATATAATGGCGACTCCAATGATCAACCACCGACACTCCATTGAGAGAAATGACATAGAATGGTAATCTCGTACTTACCTACATAAATGACAAATGAATGTCTGCCTCATATCATAACAAAAACATAACAAAAACCAAACACTGATACAATAACAACAACAAAACACTGAAAACGCCGGCAGGCGGCCGCTCTAAATAAACAGTAAGCAGTAATGTCACTTTGACTTTGACAGCTAAAAAAACACAGAGTGACCAATGATCGGATTTGCAGATTACGAACTTTTAGCAAAATGACGATAGAATCGTGTTGGAATGACGAATTTATAAAAATAGCAGACTTGGGCCTCTGCCCCTAGAAATGAGGCCATACTTCACGCCTCCTAGTTTGATTACATTAATATTATCTTTCAATTAATATAATAAGTCGAGTATGTTCCTCTGGGCTAAAATGGTTTTTGCCTTGGGCTAGCATGAATGCCTCACTGCATTCAGGATTATAGTATTAACTGGGTGTTGGTGTAGTGGTTAGTGGCTCTAACTACTATACCGGGGGTCGTGGGATCGATTCCAATCCAGAAAAAAATGTTTGAGTGATGAGCACGATCATTTGTTCTGTGTCTGGGTGTAATTTATTAATATATGTATATGATGTATGTATTTAGAAATACTAGTATGTTTATCAGTTGTCTAGTACTCATAACATAAGCTCTGCCTAGCTTGGGACTAGTTGTGTGATAGTTGTGGAATAAAAAAAATCCCTTGCTTCACTCGTGAGTTAAACCCTGAATTCTTAGCTTCGATCGTAAGTTTACTAAAAATTTTTTAATTTTTTTTTTATGGTGGGTAAAATCATCCAATGACAAATCCCGCCCTTGGGTGGAGCGGGAAGTAGTGTCAGACTCTTACTGACTAAAAACCTACCCCGTTCCTTCGTTGCCTATAGTGCCGGAGCTGAGCCTTCCTCTCAGAAAACGGCCCTTGACCCCAGCAGGCTTCGACCCTTCGAACTTGAACTTCGACAAGTTTACTCAGTTTCTTTATTACGGTTGTTTTTTAGATGGGAAATCATTCAATGACTGTTTCCGCACTAGGGCGGAGTGGAACTTTGTGTCAGTCTTTTACTAACTAAAACCCACTCCTATATTCCTTCTTTGCCTTCGATCCTTGGCCCTGTAGACCCTGCCGGGCCCCTATGGTTTTGCTGACATTTGCTTGAGCTGACCGTTGCGCAAGCTTGATCCATACCGTTACCGGACGTTCGTTTTTTCATTTTGGTCCATCAACTGTGAATTATAAAATCCACGTCGATTTTCCACCCAATTCTGAAAGTCACAGTACATTTTATAATCGTTTTAGTCATGTTTAGTAATGCTAGGGCATTTATTTTGTGAGAATGATTTACTGTAAAACTATGAAGGATTTAGCTGTAGTATTTTTAGGGTTAGACTACGGCGACCTGCCAATAGATCGTCGTCCGCAAACCCACGCCTACGGTAGCAGGAAATCGGGGACACGATCCCGGCGGCTGCGGCGTGAGGAAGTTCGTTCCCTCACGCGTGCGGCCGCTTCCTTCGCCAGCATTACTGCTTCGCAGAAGAAAGCGACCGCCTACCATGCCTCCTTGCTCCGGAATATGGCCTTATCCAAGGCTCGGCGCGAAAGGCCGCTGGCACCGATTGCCCCCACGAAAACACACCTATACCATATGCTCCAACTAGGGCATTTCTTCAACTTCCCAAACTTACTATATATCCGAGGCAACCACCTGTAATTCCTCCTCGCTCCGGACCATGGCCATGCAATTGCTGTCTTTCACGCCCGGTTCAGCGCGAAAGACAGCAATTGCGTTCACAAGAACATGGAGGTGCTCCACACAAGCGGGGCACACCTCCACCGAATGCTTCACCGTATTCTCCGGGTGGTACACACAGTAGTGACACCCGGGCGTTTCTTCCGCCTGAATCCGATTCAGGAACCTCCCGAACTTACCATGTTAGAGGCGACCGCCAACGATTACTCCTCGCTCCGGACAAAAGTCCAATTAGACAAACAGGGTAACTTTCTACTTCTAAAAATAGCAACCCGAAATGAAACTAACCAGAATTTTTAAACGAAACAAAATAAACACATAGTACAGTTCAACTATCTCCTGACCTGAATAAATCCAGTTGAGAGTAAACTTCAGTTCAAAGCTCCTTCGGTTCTCTGAACCTGGGCCGGTTCGCTGTCCTTTAGTCCTTGTATATGTAAACTAAGCTAGAATGAGGACAGGAATAACACTAGTTTAAATTCAGGACAAAATATTTGTATTTTTAGCGAATAATTTAGATATAGGATCCTTAATCCTATATACACCGTTAAATTTTGGTCGTTTTAATCCCGCGGATGTCTACACCTTATAAGAAATCTACCTACCAAATTTTAAGTTTGTAGGTATTATAATTTCTGAGATTTCGTGAATATTCAGTGAGTGGTATTTCGCTTTTATACTCGTACTAGCGACCCGCCCCAGCTTTGCACGGGTGCAAAGGTGATATTAAATATATTATGCATGTATTATACATATAAACCTTCCTCTTGAATCACTCTATCTATTGAAAAAACCGCATCAAAATCCGTTGCGTAGTTTTAAAGATCTAAGCATACATAGGGACAGACAGCGGGAAACGACTTTGTTTTATACTATGTAGTGATTTATAATTTTGAATTCGAGTTTTAAATTTAACAGAAAACTGGTTTTGCAGCAATTCTGTCTTTAAAGGGTGAATTCCAATAACTCAAAGATAAATATTTCACATCTATTGTGCGTATAGCTAAGGAGTGGAATTCCCTGCCGGAGTCTGTGTTTCCTCATAGTTACAACCTAGGAGTCTTTAAGTCAAGAATGAATAGGTTACTTTTAAGCAAGCATGCCGGATAACAGACCACATCATCGCTTACCACTAGGTGTGATAGAGGACAAACGCGAGCCTATCAAAATTAAAAAAAATCTCTGATATTCCACACTTTTAATATACAGGACTAACATTTTCTAGTCGCCATTTTGTGCTTTTATCAAAAACTTCAAAAAATCCACTCTTATCTCTACCACTTTTAGGCATTCCAATTGCTGTTTTTACTGTTTCTGCTGCAGTACTCGGCTACATAACACCCTCGCCTGCGGCATGGGCGAATTTCGTCTGGGTCGCAATGACTTTTCTCCTCTTGTATCAAAATGTACTAATTTTTTTAGTGTGTTTCTCCTTAAAAACAATAAGATCGACCAACAGTCAAGTCAATATTAAATTACCCAAAAAAGTAATTAAAAACTGAACACGGAACCCAAAAATACAAGAGCCAGATCCTCCACCGTTGTACAATAAATCATTCTCACAAAATAAAGGCCCTAACATTACAGAATATGACCAAAACAATTGTAAAACGTACGCGCGCCTCAAGGAGTTGTCAGCAAACTGTAGGGGGGGGCCCAGCAGGGCCGAAGCCTACTGGGGCCAACGGTTATGTGAAAATGTCACCCGGGGCCCTGAGACGAAGGCAATGAATGGAACAGGATAGGTTTTTAGTCAGTAAGAGTCTGGCACTATTTTTCGCCCCACCCAAGGGCGGAATTTGTCATTGGATGATTTTACCGACCATTAAAAAAAAGAAAAAACTATGACTTTTAGGCCCTGCGCGCACCAGTGACTTTTGTCACGGTGACTTTTAAGTGTTTGTCACTGTCGCGTCACGTATCCAATGTGGAGTGCGCGCACGACGAGCGACAGTGACAGTGACAAAACCACAGAAATATAAAAAATAGGAGAAGTGGCAAGGGGGCGTGTTTGCGTCCGCGGTACTTGTTCAACAAGCAGCCGTTTGACGGCCGTCAGTTACATCGCAAACGTGATCGTAAATAAATTTAAAATACCGTGTTGTTCAGTGGTTTCATGCAAAAACTAAAGCGAAAAGACAAGCCTGGGTCATCAAAGAATCTCTCACCATAAATAAGTATAATGTTAATAGTATATTTATCTTTAAAATCAGGAAAAAGAACAAATCTTATAATATCCCTTGCTTTTACTACGTTATTTTGGTTTTCAAATATCAAAGCGACTTTATTACTCATACAGTAAATATATTGCTCTTAAACCACTACCTAACTTTGACGCTCAGTAACTGAACAAGTAATGTAAAAATAACATAACGATACTTTATCAGTGCAGTGTATTTCTTATTACGGCCGCAGTCAGTTGAGCCGAGCTAGGGATGCGCCTGTACACATCCGCCAATATAGACTATCGACCACAATATCGATTGGTTGGATATCCGAAGTGAAATAATGTATTTTTATTTATTTTGGAGTAGTAGAGAAATACGTAAGCAACTTTCGTGAACTAAGTTGGTAAAGAGTAGGTCAAAAGTCGGTGGACAAATGGGAATAAATAATAAATACAATTTTTAATTTTATTATAAAAATTTTACTGTTCTAAAAAAATTAATTATTTTCTAGACATATTTATTTTTATTTAATTATTTTTTGGAACCTAAAAAATATCATTATAAAAATGAAAAAATCGATAACTTTTCTATTTAGTCAATCACTAGCGTAAATTTAAAATAAATTTCTTTTGCACAGCACATCGACATTTATGTTTGCGTCAGTTATATAGTGCATGAAAAATATACGCTGTCTATAGGAAGATAAGGTTTATAATATACTGTGTAGTATGGTCTGATTTATAATTTGCGAGTGTGTGCAGGACTGTGTAATAATAGCTGCATATGTAGTAGAGTCAGTGATGGTAGGGATAACTGGAGACATGGTTTTCCGGTACATTTTTCACTGCGTAACATATCTTCTCCTTTCTAATATCTTTGGATGAAACTTTTTTAAATCGAAGCGTCATTTGTCGCAGTGGCGTAGCGTGCGTTTTCGCAGCATGGGGCCGCCCTTAAGTTTTTAGTATGTACTTTGTTTTTTCGCCTATTTGTTTAACTTGTTTTGTTACGCTCCAAGTGCAACCCCACTTTATGTCCATGCAATCTCTTTCCATCCCAGGTTGCCTGGAAGAGTTCGCAGATAGCGATAAGGCCGCCCATTGTATGTTTTTATTTAAGGCCGTGTTTACGTAGACGCGGCGCGTCGGGCGGCGCGTTGGGCGTTTTGTCGTACATTGCAGCAGCGGGCCGCGACATCGCTCGCGCAAACACACACCTATTTGAATGTACGACGGGTCGCCCGACGCGCCGCGCAACGCGACGCGTGTCCGTAAACGGGCACTAAGTCTCAAAATTTTATAATCTTTTTATCTTAGTGTACAGTAAAGTACATATAATTAATAAATAATTACTCATAATCATATTTTAACATTTTCCAAATTATTAAATTGGCGCTTCCTACCGCCCCCTTTCGTATGGCTCCTGGGGCCATGCCCCCCACCGCCCCCACCCATGCTACGCCACTGATTGCGGCGCGGTGACAAAAATGTCACGGGCTTGTCCGCTCCATGATCAGCGTACTAAAAAGTCACCCAGTTGTCACGTCGCTACGTGCGCGCACCTCCATACATATCCATGGACTTGATAAGGGTGACAAAAAAGTCACGGTGACAAAAGTCACCAGTGCGCGCATCGCTTTAGAGTTGGGTGAAAAATCGACGTGGATTCTACGTTTAATTCACAGTTGGTGGACAAAAATGAAAAAAACATTTGAACATCTGCTAGGTATAGGAATCTGCGTGAATAGTAAACACGAAATTGGCTGGGGGTTTATTTTGACAACATTCTTTGGAACATCTGCTACTATTAATTTTCCACTTTTCAATGATGTCTAGTGTTAAGGCCAGGTTCTACTTATTTTGAACTTTTTTAAACATCTAAAAATCCACAAATATAAAAGAGAACACCATGAAACATTATTTGATTAAAATTGACTATATAGGGTGACTGGTAATAATTAGTGACCGATACTTAAACACGTGATTGTAGTCATGATAACAAAAAAACAACTGCTGGTCAGTACATTATTATGTTCACCTGAACTTGTTGATTTTTTTCGCTACTTTAGATTTGGTCCCATAGTACAAGTTGTTTGTTATCATGACTAAATCACGTTTTTAAGCATCGGTCACTAATAACCAGTCACCCTATATGTCCAAGCGTCGGGCAAAAATCGAAACATGATATAAATTAGTTGGCTCGATAAAAAAATAGCGAATTTACGATTGCAAACGTGTATATCTATGAAATTACGTAACAGAAATATTTATAATTGTTTATTTTTGAAAGTTAAGAAAATAATAAAGCTTGTTTTTTAAAAGGGCTTCGCAAAAACAAAAATCTTGAATAGTTATTGTTGTTTTTTATTTTTTAATAAAATTAAAACCGCTGTTTCGGTGACGCAAAGTCGACATAGACCCGGGTGGAGTTCAAACAAAAACTCAGAGACTACAACCGGCCCTTAATATAAACACTTTTTGAATACAGTTACTCGAATCACTCAAAATCGAAACGAAATCGAATCGAATCGTTTATAGATACTTAAATCAATCAATAGTAAAAACTAACAATACTAACAATACTATGGACAAATGTAGTCTGAAAATAAACTTATTATATTATATTATATTATCCTTACCGATTTTAGGCACGTAATTTATTATTTTCCGCACTAATGCAGAAAAGTGCGCGAGTTCACCCCTGCCACAATTACTTTGTTATCGTATCAGGCTGGACGCAAAGCGCCCCCCACGAGTCACCAATTAACCCCCGTTTATTTGTTAGTTCTTAAGTGTATTGAACATCTGCTAAGTATTGGAATTTATGTTAATAGTAAGCACGGAATTTGCAGTGGGGTTACTTTGTCAACGATGTTTGGGACTTTAGTCAGTGTTAGGACATTGCTATAATTCATTTTTTAGTTTTTAATGCTCTCTACATTAGTGTTAATATTTTTTCAATGCAGTTACTAAAAAAACCAGCTTATATACCTACTGATTTTTATTTATTCTTCAAAACATTTAAAGTCACTCAAAAATCAAGAGAAAAGGCTATGCTTGGAGTATCCTTGCGTGATCGAATCAGAAATGAAGATATTCGCAGGAGAACCAAGGTTGCCGATATAGCCCGAAGAATCACCAAACTTAAGTGAATGATCGATGGGGCTGAAAGGTTCTGGAGTGACGATCGTGTACTTAAAGACGCAGCGTTGGTAGGCTTCCCACTAGGTAGACCGAAGACCAGGTGAGGATCGCAAGAATCGGGCGGATGTGAGACTCACAAGTTGAGTTGGGCTCCTTAGTAGTCCTAAGTTGAGCTATACGTATACTGGAAAATGCTTCCACTGACTGGACAGGTCCCCTCAAAACTGTGTGGTTCTTTCCTCAAAAGACCATCTCAGATACTTTACATGGTTCCCATATATTTTTTTTTTGGTGGTGGGTAAAATCATCCAATGACATCTCCCGCCCTTGGGCGGAGCGGGAGATAGTGTCAGACTCTTACTGACTAAACACCCACCCCGTTCCTTCGTGGCCTTAGATACCAGTGCCAGGCTTTCCTTTCGGAAGCAAACCCTTGGCCCCAGTAGGCTTCGACCCGGCCTGCCTGCAGCTAGCAGGCTGGGTCTCTACAAATGGTTCTCATATGATTTGACCATTACATGTTTGCTGTTGAACTTTTCAGAGAGAGTTTGTTTCGGTTTTTCTTCTCAGAGTAGTCAGCTAGGAAACACCGGCCTCATCTAGTTTAAACTGACGTAAAAATTGACGTGTAAAAGTGTTTTTAAGAACCTATTTGCAAAATAAATATACAAGACCAAACATTTTGTGGCGACACTTGGGGAAGCCTATGACTACTAATGGAAGTCTTTCGGCTGATATTATGTGAGAAAAATAAGATATCAGAATAATAATTCCGACAGTGATTTTGGTCTTGGTCGTGTTTGATTGGCACTTTTCTTGTAGTCAAAAATCCTCGACATGAATCTATCAATCAAGGCGATTTTTATTCCTTTAAAGATATTATTACAGTTTATTCATGTATCGGGGTCGACACTGAATCACTCAACAGACTCAACCGTCATCAAGTCAATGTAGAAATATCTAGATTCTAATAGATATCTGGATTAGTTTTGCTGGTCGACTCCTCGCGTGGTCAGAGGGCTGGGCTGTACTTCAGTCTACGAATCAGCATTGGTATCTAACGTCGCAATGTTGCCAGCGTTCTGGGCACTTAGGGCCGAAACACATATTTAACCGCGTTGCGGCGCCGCGCCGCCAAAATCGGCAGTGCCACCCGCAACTTTTTTTTTTGCGTCGCCTCAACGCCACTTTCAGCGTTTATTGTCGTATCCTACAGGGATAACCAGTTTCTCGAGATTTTTAAGTGTGGATAGACGTTTCTCTGCCATTGATCGTAATAAACTTATGCTTATTTTTTATTTATTTATATAAACTAGTGCTTATATGCTACGCCCCCCCCCCCCCTTCGAGGCTTGCTTTACAGCTTCAGAGCCTAGTTTAGGCACCAGTATCCCACAATATAATGCCCATCATGTTACATCATACAAGGTTAGCAATTAGGAGTTATATTGTGGAGAAAAAAAAAATATTATTCCCTATACTTTTCCTCTTTATACTACCCCCCCCTTGAACATACAGATGAAATACTCTAAGTTATCAGAAAAATAATAAAATATTCACAATGAGTATGCAGTATCTATATAACATGCTATGCTTTATACTGTCTTATTGTTATTTGAAGCAAACAAAATATTTTATGTATTTCTTACGTTTTCTTATTTGACAATCCCTATCTTCGTTTTTCACTTTAAACCTTAAAAGACAATACTAAGTGCCAGGTAGCACGCTAAAGCCATGAAACCAGTTTGGTCACCACAATAAATAAAAGCGAAATACCACTCGCTGATTAATCACGAAATCTCCGAAATTATAAAACCTACAAACTTAAAATTTGGTAGGTTGGTTCCTTATAGGATGTACACCACTACCTAGAACGGATTTTACGAAAGTCCACCCCTAGGAGGGTAAAAAAAAAAAAAAAAAAAAAAAAAAAAAAACCCCTAGGAGGGTAAAACATGGGTTGGAAGTTTGTGCGGAGAAACCGACGAGACCGACTCGCACATGGCGGTTTTTGAATTTATGAAGAATCAAAGTTCACGTAAAATAGCAGATTTTCAGAAGATTTTACTCGATTAGTTTTACACAAATTTTTGTTTCGATTTCAATAGAAACTTAATCTTTTGAATACCGTAATTAGAGACAATAGAAAGACAACAGGTTTGCAGACACCAGTGTCCTCTTGGTGTTTGACAGTTTAAATATATTATTTACACAAGATATCTATATTTCCAAAATATCTAGAGATAGATGTGTAATAATGTCATAATCATGTAAGAATGGCTGTATTGTATCTTGGTTTGGGCACTCTTAAATACGTCGTCATACGTCAGGAAGTCGCTACATTTCTCAGAATGATGTTCCTGCATTATCACCATAATCGTAAGTGAATTGAGGAAAATAGTAGAAAAAACAGATATTATCCTGTGATTTGGCCACTTAAAATTCCTTTGACTGTTATCAGAACGGAAACGAAGATATATATTAAAACAATAATCTTATGATAGAAATTTATAACACCTGCATAGATGATAATAATTTTAAAATACTTAATATTTGCCGGATATAGTGATGATAAACCGATTAGCGCGCCGCACAATGACAGTCGATGACACACATGATGAGATTTTTTTGCAGTTGAGAAAGAGAAACAAATCAAATATCTTTTACTATGGGATCAAACCTGAAATCGCGAAAAAAATCTGCAAAGTTCAGTACATTTTGACCAGTTAGGCGAACATAAAGGTACTGAACTTAGCAAATTTTTTCACGATTTCAGGTTTGGTCCCATAGTAAAAGTTGTTGGTTGTCATGACTACAATCACAACGTTTACAATGTTTAAGTATCGTTTACTAATTACCAATCACCCTATATTATGCCTTGATTACAAGTACCGAGAAAACAGGCGAGAGAGTGCTTGCGGCCGACTACTCGGTACGTATAAACCTAGCGCCGAGTGCTCGGCCGAGCGCTTACTTCTACAACTCGCTTACATCACTGTCTCGGCCGAGCAACATTTTACTGTCTTGCCCTTTTACTTGGTACTTGTGATGAAGGCAATACAATGACTCTAATTCATCTTCTCCTTTCCCCTCATCCCGATGTATTATTATCAGAGGTCGGAGTAGGTAGATTGATTTAAGGTCGTTGACGTCAAACGTAGAGGATAATATGGATATGCCTCCAAAATACCGGAACTTCATATTTATTGTGATATTTGTTCCGGAATTTTGAAATTAGCACGAATTTGTGTTTAAGGTGAAAAACATAATAATAATATCAATCTACGCTGCCAGTGTTAGCTAATGGTGAAAGAAATCAGTATTTTATTTTATACAAAAATACCTTGGAATAGTTACACCGTATTTTGTCCCTTACTGTTGAATTAGAAATGACGCTTGACAGTATGACGCTTTATTTTATTTTAGTCCATAATTCCAATCCCGGAACTTTTTCCGGTACTTCCCGCACGTTATGGATAGAATGATATGTCCATATTATAATATCTTAAGTATATAAAATCAATCTACCTACTCCAACCTCTGATTATTATTGGTCAGCGTGACATGTTTTTGATCTTCTTCCATATCAGTGGCGAAGGGTGGATATTTTCTGAAGGGAAGCCGAAATATAAAAAGTCAACTCACCTAAATGCAGCACGCGCCATGATGCAAAAAATAGGCTAAATCTTTCTTTATACAACAATTAATCTGTTAAACAGCAGTCTTTATGAATTAATGTCATTGTTAAATTATGCCAGCAACCCAACACACAAAATAAAACAGTTCAGCTGGTTCACCACACTTCAACGTAACAACGTAACGCGACGTAAGGTACAATGGGGTTGGCATATCTGGTCAGATAAAAACCCCAAAATAAAAAAAAATAAAACAAATGAGAAACGACAAGAAAACAATTTCAAAAACCGAAAGATACAAAGCTACACACACGTATTTGCTGTCACCTCAACAGTCATCTCTCCCTGTTGTAAAGCCATCGTTTTCACCATCCACCCATTGCTTTTTTGACGTGCCCTATAATTCGGAGCTTGCTTCGCTCCTCCAACATACTTGGTGAGCATTTATCCATATAATAAGTAAATAATATTTAAATAGAAAATGTAGGCAATTACTGTGATGAGTATATAATACTAGCTACTAGAAGCCAGGGTATTTGCCTGCGTGAAAGTAGGTTACTTCGATTTACCCCCTTAGGGAGTGTAGTTTAAAATCCGTTCTTAGAGGATGTCTACACCCTATAAGGAACATACAAGCTAAATTTTAAGTTTGTAGGTGGTGATTAATCAGTGAGTTGTATTTCGCTTTTACACATATACCTACTAGTTTTTGCCCGCGACTTCGCTCCCGCTCTATCCTACTCTATCCCATTCTACAATACTCTACCCTACTCTACTCTTCTCTACCGTACTCTACCCAAATCTACCCTACTGTACCCTACTCTACGCCACTCTACCCTATATCAATAAATGAGCAGGTTTTAGAATTATTATTTTTTAGTTCACGGGATAAAAAATATCCTATGAATTTTGAACTAAATCGGTTCAGCCGTTCTTCAGCTATATAAAAAGTGTAACGAACATGACTTTCTTTTATATTTAGAGATATATTGATTTACGTACATCGGTATAAAGTAGATTTATTTAATATAAAGTTGGAAAAAAATATATTTTGGTAAGCATTTACATTGTACCCTGCTTGTTACAATTCCCTTGTCACTCGCCAATGTGAAAGGAGTACTGTATATTGAAATGTGTTACAGTTTTCACGTAAACCATTCCTGTAAGGTATTAGAATTGCAAGTGATGAATGTAAATAGACTTGGATTAGTTGATAGTTTGCGTCATAGGCGGCCTAGCCTCTTCTTACGTTATTGTCAACATTTAGTACCTACACCCAAGTAGGTACCGTCTAAATAATAATATCAGATTTATTAACAGCATTAAGCTCAGTGCTCGGCCGTTTTGCGCGGACGTGGCGCATATTTCTCACAAAATACCTACTTAAAATTTTGTTAATACTTAATTTGCGCCTTTATCCGGCAATTAAAAGTTTTTCTTTCTTTCTATTTGAACATACAGGTATAGTACCTTATTTTTAGGGTTACGTACCTCAAAAGGAAAAACGGCTCCCTTAAAGGATCACTTTGTTGTCCGTCTGTCTGTTTGTCTGTCAAGACCCTTTATCTCAGTAAAACCTTATACGGTCCCTTGTGAAAAAATCAAACTTCTAAGTCAACGAAAAAAAAAGATACGGCCATTTATGTCGCAAAAAGCGTATATTTCGACACTATCAAAAGAAATAAAATTCATAGGGTCTTCCTGTTGACCTAGAACCTTGAAATTTGGCATGAAGTAAGGTCTTATAGCACAAATACAGGAAAAAATCTGAAAACTGTAAATTAGTAGTTACGTCACAAAAAAAATTGCCATTCGGAAAAATCCGGGTAACTCAATTCGGGAATTAAACTGTTATCAAAGGTAAATTTGTACGAAACCCTCAGTGCACGAGTTTGACTCACACTTGCCCGGTTTTTTTTTATTCATACAAATTATAGTGTATTAAAAGTTTTCAAAAGAGACACGCCATTGTATAGACAAGAAAGTTGCAACATACACAAAAAGAAAAACTATATTTCTCAGCAGTTTTCATTATAGTAAGTGCAGATCTCAGAGGCACGTCAGCTCGAGTGACGACAGACTCACCTGGCATAAAGCCAGAGGAATAATCCCCTGGAAGTTCGTATTCTTCAGTATATTATCTTCAATCAGTAAAATTAAATCTATATTTTCTATCTATAGTAAGGTGATTTCTGGTAGATGTCATGACCAGCGGGCCTAAAAACGTCACATGAGCAATTCATCTAGAGCAAATCATATTCCGAATTTCTAGCAGATCATGAGGAATTCTTCTAATGTTCGTAAAATGGTTGCACAAATTAGTCGAATCATACTCAATTCACTGCATATCAGAATCATATTCCTTGTTAATATTGCCGTATAAAACAAATATGATTCCTATTATGATTCTGCTAAAGTGGCCTTTTTAGCCCCCCTGATCATAGAAATTAAATTACTTCATGATAATGGCCAACTAGAATTGGCCATATCGTTTAAACGTTAACATTTGACGATGTGTCGATTCTCTTTTGGCCAAATCATTGAAGTAAGATTTCTATGGTAATAAAAGGTCTAAAGAAAGTAGGCCAAATGAGGATTGAAATATCATGAGACTAACGTCTCGATCTGAAAAAAAAAAACCGCAAAAAATCACGTTTGTTATGAAGCCCCACTTCATTTATTTTATTATGTTTTTAGTAGCTATTTGTGCCGCTATAAGACCCGAAACACATAACTGCATTGCGTCGCCGCAATGTTAAAATCGGTGGTACCTCCCGACGCAACGCAGAATTTTGCGGTGTGCACCACGACGCCAATTCCAGCGTTATGACGTCATACTTGGTGACAATGATGCAGTTGGTTTCTAGGCCATCAAATCGAACGTTTGCTCTTTTTATTTTATCACAAGATATACAATTTTTCATTAACAATTTAATGTAAAATATTTCAAACAGCAAAATAACCCATGTAACCTATACAATTTTTAAACTCGCATTTTCGCGTGCTAATGTTGGGTACTATCGGACCACACTGACTTCAAATATCACCCCACAGTTTATTTGTTGTGATATTTGTCGGGCCGTTTTCGAAACTGTAAACTAGTACATGTTTCATCGAAGATCCATTCTAAAAAATCACGAGGTATTGGTTACCCTACAGGACGCTCTTTTTCGCGACGCCGCAACGCAACGCTCAAAAACGCGGCGACGCAACGCGGTTATGAGTTTCGGCTCTAAAGGCAACAGAAATATTTATTTATTTATTATTTATTTACATTTTATTGTACAACAAGATTATAATTATTATAAAGGGAAACCATAGAAAAGAAAAACATACAATCGGCGGCCTTATCGCACTCGGCGATTTCTTCCAGACAACCTAGTATGGACAGAAATTGCCAGGACACAAAATGGGGTTGCACTTGGTGCAAATATAAATACAAACTAAAATTATAAATTATTAATACTAAAATAGATACATATATACATACATAAAAAAATATACAGGCAAGAGAATAAGTGATACATCGAAAGCAAGGTCACAGTGTCAAGTAATGCTCCTTCACAAGCCTTTTGAACACAAAAAAAATATATCAACACAAATCAAACAACATCAATATTATCATCATCTGTGAAACTTTCAAGCTATCACAGTTCATGAGAACAGACGGACGGACAGATGGATGAACAGCAGTCTTAGTTATAGGGTCTCGTTTTACCCTATGGGGACGGAACCCTAAAATTTAAATAAAAAATAAGTCAAAAGTAATAAGTTAGTAATAAATACGTAAGTCGAACACGGACGGACGTACGGTGTGGTAGTAGAAGTAAGTAATTAATAGGTCATCTTCGCCCTTTGTGCATCGGTCGTGGCCAAGTCATAGAAATTGATCACTTCATGATATGGCCAACTAAAACTGGCCAACTCATGTTTTAACGCTTGGAGTTGGCCACGCCCCCAATTCCTTTGTTCGAACAAACGAATTGGGGGCATGGCCAACTCCAAGCGTTAACGCAAAACGAAACGATTGTCACTTGGCTAGGGGGGCAGATCGTTTTAAACGTTAAAGTTTGATGATATTTTAATCTCCGTTTCGCCTACTTTCTTTAGTCCTATTATAGAAATCTTACATCAATGATATGGCCAAACGAGGATCGACACATTGTCAAATGTTAACGTTGGCCGCGCCCCCAATTCCTTTATTGAGATGACGTCAAAACCAAACGAAATGGGGGCGTGGTAACTCCAAGCGTTCACGCTAAACGAAACGATTGTAACTGGGCTAGAGGGGCAGGACCATTAGTTGTGGCGACACTTGGGGGGAGGCTATGTCCAACAATGGTAGTCCTTCGGCTGGAATGATGATGGTGATGATTTTAATTTAACCTACTTTGGAGAGGTGCTTTGTAGATACCTATTGTACACGCAAAAGTGCCGTTCGATGACGTAACCAGAGTGAGAGAGAATTGATAATATAAACCACCTTATCAGGAAAATATTCTTGTACCTGTAAAAATTCCCGGAATTTAGGTACTTTTTAACAGTTACAATTTTCCTGTAATAATGTCCTTTTTCAATGATTCTTTATGATGCAATATTTCATTTATTTTACAAATGGTATTTTAGTATTGTTACTTTGGTATAACTGACGTAGATTGATATTGTGGTTTATTTCCTGCTTCTTTAAAAGATCCCTCATTCCCACTAAAATAGTTTTTATATTACATTAAAATGTCAATAGCATCAGCCTTATAATGTTCCCACTGCTGGGACTCTGAGCTCCTCTCTAGGAGAGGGAACATGCCGTAATCCACCACGCGGGCCCAGTGCGGGTTGATGGATGTCACATGTCTTCGAATTTTAGGTTCTAGTACATACATTCCTCACGATGATTTCCTTCACCGTTTTGGGAGCAGTGGTGATGAAATAAATTACACAAAGTTATGCGCCTGGCTGGGCTTGAACACGCGACCTACGACTCGTAAGTCGAAGCCGTTACCACTCTGCCACCACTGCTCAAATACAAATGTTTAGGTATTTATTTGATAAAAATCTGTATTTGTATTACGATCCCTGATTGGTTTTTTTTTAAGGCCTTCATCCAATAAATTTGCCAACTCTAGGGTAGAGAGGAAAGGTATGTCAGACTTTTACTGACTAAAACCACACCTGTATCCTTTACTTGTCCTTACGTTCTAGGACCACGAGTTTCCTTTTAAAAAACTCCCCGCGGCTTTATCAGGCATCGGCCCTGCTGGGCCTCTACGGTTTGCTGACAACTTCTTGAGGCGCGCGGGAACAGTGCGCGCCGTCGACGACCTGAGCTTGGTCCAGATGGTTACTGGACGGTCGGACAGCGAGCGCAAAACGACCAAAATTTAACGGTGTATGAAAGCGAAATACCACTCACTGATTAATCACGAAATCTCAGAAACTGTAACACCTACAAACTTAAAATTTGGCTGGTAGGTTCCATACAGTGTGTAGACGTCCGCTAAGAACGGATTTTACGAAACTCCACGCCTAAGGGGCTAAAGCGACTTTCATGCTGGCGAAGCCGGAGGCAGAAGCTAGTATTATACGTGTATTTTTAATTTGGTATTGGTTAGTACTGACTCACGCTTTTATAATTAACGAAATACTGTGCAGGAAGTGGTTTTTTCAGATGTCAGTAACTGACAAAATACCTCTACAAAAATAAATGTCATTTTTAACACGACATACCTAAACATTAGATGACACATGTCTTTTAGCTGTCAATCAGTTTAAACGTCAAGAAAACTCGAGCCACCATCTCTACTCGGTCGCTCCTCTGTCTTAGCTCTATGATACGCTTCTCAAGTCACGTACGCAACTACCAGTTTAAACTTTTGTAGTTCTTTTTTTTTTGTTAAAACCTTTTTGTAACCTTCTTTTGAAAAAAAAAAGGTTTATGATATTATTACACTGGCTGGTTGTGACGACTGGCGATTATTGATTAAAAAAAAATAGTGTCGCTTTTGACAGATGGTTTTAAATTGGCGGGAAGTATGCAGATTGAATTAATTAGCTATTTTGATATGGTTTTGTAGATAAAATACCAGAGTTTAAATATCATAATTATGGAAAAATAGATAAGCTATTTTATGGTTAAGTACATGAAGTTTATAAAATCTGTGAAGATTGCCTTTTGATATTAGGATGACACCTAAACATAATTGTCGCTTAAAATGTTTTTTAATAAAAACGTGGCCATTTTACATAAAACGAAGATTGACCTCGCTCAAAAATACATAACGGTGCATTTCTAAAATAGCATATTCCTAGATTACGATAGCAAAAATTTCCTCGTAAAACTACGATTATTTCCTGATACTACAAACAGAGGTATTTTTATTACACGGTAGCACAAGTATGCCATTCATTCCGACGACCGTAATCAAATTTTTTCCCTGCGACGTGATAACTGACACGAGTCAAAAGATCAGCATATTTAAAAAAAGAACATGCCATGCGATTTACAACCTTATTACTTTATGACTACATTGACTACACACAATATTTTGAGACGTGGCGAAATATGGAACTAAAATAAAATGTATGAATTTTGATAGCTAGCTGTCAGTTTGCGTAGACCAGTGGCGCCATTATGCACGGCCATCTTAAAATAGACGTAAAAAACTATAACTATCATTATGGCTTGCGCGCATTTTTTTTTTAAGTTGTCGCGACTCGTAAAAATTCGTCGACAGTTTTTTTTTTACACGTTTTTTATGAATTACAGAGAACTATGAATGAGTCAGTTACGTCGTATTTATTATAATAGGTGTCATGGAATTCCTACTTGATTAATTAATATGACGCAATAGTAGCGATAACTTGTACCTACATTGTAATTTGTTAAAACTTCGTTGGTCTATTCGGTGCTAGTAGATTTTGATATGCTAAAGGAAAATGAGAGGCGAGCCAAGAGGATCATTGGCAATGATCATGTCGAGTGGAAGCGTCAAAGTCTTGAGCATCGACGCCGAGTTGCTAGCCTGTCGGTTTTCTACCGACTGCATTTCGGGGAGTGTGCGTCGGAATTGCATAACCTAATTCCGCACAGCCCGTTCCATCATCAGACCACCAGGGGCCCAAGTCTGCTATTTTTATAAATTCGACATTCCAACACAATCCCATTGTCATTTTGGTAAAAGTTCTTAATATGCTAAATCATAATGGTCGATCATTGGTCGGCTATTGGTCTCGTAAACGAATGGTGGTAGAATGACTTTGTCGTATTCAGACAAATCTAATGGTAAGTCACTAATCAAAGGAACTGACAAAATTTTAGCAGATTACCCCATAAGTCAAAAATTCATTTTTCATTCAAAATTCAAAATTCATTTATTAGTGTGATTTTTGGTACATTTTACATGAGATCTTATAATTAGTTCCTCAAAAATCTACCTTGAAGGTGTACACTCTTTCACTTAACTAGATTAAAGAAGAATAAACAAATTTTTTACAATAAAATAATTTCATTATGTACGAGATTACCATTTTTTTCAATGGTGTGTTTTTTTTTAATGATTGACTGTTGGAAAGTCATAGTGTCGCCATTATATTAGTAGATTACCAAACTTGTCAAAATCAACCATGATGATATCAATGATAAACGATTCTGACACTATTGTAATAGCAGACTTGCGGCCCTGGTATACGGCGATGCACCACCGGTTCATGGTAGACATCCCACCTTTACGCACACAACGTTTTGGGAACAAAACACATTAATTATGCGAATGGCTAAGGAAAGGATTTCCCTGCCGGAATCTGTGTTTCCTAATGGCTACAATCCGGAAATCTTTAAGTCAAGAGTGAATAGGTTACTTCTAGGTATGCGCTCTATTGTCGATCATTATCGTCGCTTTTCATCAGGTGAGATAGCGGTCAAGCGCGAACCTATCAACTATAAAAAAAGTCTGTCTGTTTGTTGAGCGTTAACTGCTAGACTGCTGATCCGTTTTGGATTGTTTTTGGTTTAGAGTTAGCTCGAAATATGAGTAGGCTACTGATAAAACGGAAATATAATCAAACACTTTAGTGCGTTAAATTATTTGGATTTATTCTTAGAAGCACTTTTTTGTTGTTATTATAATATACAGTTATTTAATCTGCCTCGAGGCTCGACTGTCGTTTTAATTCATCTGCCTTAAGGGTATTACATTGCTCAATGACCCTGAAAAATTTACCTCTACACTAGTAGAGAAGAATTGACCTCTACACAGGCATTGCAGGGGGTGCTGCGCGCGGGGTGTTAGTACTGATTCGATTTTTTCTTGATTACTTATCGATATTCAATGAAATTAGAAAAAAAAATCAATACAAGTTATTCAATTTATCGTAACATATATTTTGGTATAAATTCAATATATAAATATAGAGCCGTTTTCGAGAAAATATGGAATTAATGTTCAAAAAAGGCCTATTTACCAGATTTTTTTTCTAGAGTTATTTTTTCTAGAGGTATTTTTTTGAGAAACGTAATCAATACAATTTATTAGTAATGTCCTTAAGTATCCCCTTCATTTTTAATATGGTAATCGTACATAAGGAATAATCTATAAACTTCAATCAACCAAGGTGTTTTTTTGGATTTGGGCGATGTAATCCCCTTAAGAAAACCATTCTATTTTTTTCGTAAAACACCTATTCTTTAATATCATTCATTGTGCGTACAGCTAAGAAGTGGAATTCCCTGCCGGATTCTGTGTTTCCTATCAGCTACAACCCAGGGATCTTAGTCAAGAGTGAATAGGTTACTTCTAGGCAAGCGTGCTCCATCGTCGGCCTCATCATTGCTTACCATCAGGTGAGATATTGTAAAGAACAAACCTTGATAAGTATCTATAAATTAGTTTGCCAGTTTGCAAGTTAATAAGGGTAATGTCAGTTTAGAGATCCATTAAACTAAATCAAATGGTATAATGGAATAGGATGTTATCTACCACTTCTCTACTATGTAGTAGTTAGAAAAAAAATATCCCGGACGAAGCCAGGCTTTTTTTACAGCTTGCACGGCACATTCCAGTTTCCAGGTAAAAGGGTAAGATTAGTTCTAAAAAAAACCGGTCAAGAGCGAGTCGGGCTCACGTACATGGAAATTAAAAATTGTACGCGGCATATAAGTAGAACAGAAATGGTGATCGTTGCTATGCTTACGCGCAGACCCCCGCGATGCTGCACTTCGATTGAGATCCGAAAAACTGTTACTGCGCATTGAAGGTCATAGTTCAACTTAAGTGGCGCAAGTCTATACACCGTAAAATAGTGGTTGTTTTCCTGCGGCAGAACGATTTGCCATAAGGAGTACTTTTGAAGCATACAGTAAAAGCAAGTAAAAAGAATATTTACAAAAAAAACCGACTTCACAAAAAAATAAAATTCTAAAAAGATCAAAATAACTTTAATTTCGAAAGTCGGTGTTAAATAAGAAACCAACAATACCGAGGAACACCGTCTTCCGAAATTATAAAAAATATTTAAAGTTATTTTGATCCTTTTAGAGTTTTTTTTTTTAGTAAATATATTTACTAAAAAAAAAACTCTAAAAGGATCACTAAGGCCGTGTTTACGGAGACGCAGCGCATTGGGCGTTTCGTCGTACATTGCAGCAGCGGGCCGCGTCATCGCTCGCGCAAACACAAACCTAATGCAATGTACGACAGACCGCCCAACACGCCGCGCAACGCGCCGCGTCTCCGTAATCGAGCACTGGTTAGATAATAGTTTTAGACAATTTTTAGATTAAAGACATGGCAAGATTGTTTTCATTTAGTTAAGTATCTATACAAATGGAGTCTAGTTTAAAACTTCCACGCGTTCCTGAGAAAAGAGTCTTAACAGACAGACAACAAAGTGACTTCAGATTTTCGTTTTAACCGAATAGGTACGAGGTGCAGAGAACCCTAAAAATCATATAATAATATTATCTGATTGTTTTTCCTAGCGCAAGTTCTCAGTAGCACCGCCACTGTGTCCCCAGGTAATGTCATTACGTTGGTCCCTATTAGATGCGTGGTACTTTAAAATATGAGTTGCTCGTTGTGAGGGATTTCTGCTTACCACTTCGGAGAATACGCCCGTGGTGTTGTGTTGGGAATACATTTCGCTAAGACATTTTATGCATTCAAATTCCGTGCCTCTGAAACCACGAGGAGCCACTGAAGGACCGATGCCTGCCAGGGCTGTGACGCTTGTAGGAGGCCTATGTGCAACAGTGGACGTCTGTTAGATGAACACGCTCGTACTTGGTACGACGGACTAAATTGGTGTTGAGTCATGCTCGATCTCGGTACGGGCTGACCAAATCCGACGTACCAAGTTCGAGTGTGTGTTAACACTATAAATTCACGCGTGAGGGAACGGGCCTCTTCACACCGTAGCCGCCGGGATCCCAACCCTGATTTCCAGCATGGCAAAGAAGGAACAAAGAAGTAGGTCAGTAAAACTTTGACACGCCCTCTAGCTCCCAGGCAGGCAGGGTCGAAGCCTGCTGGGGTCAAGGGCCGTTTTCTGAGAGGAAGGCTCAGCCCCGGCACTATAGGCAACGAAAGAACGGGGTAGGTTACTTCCCGCTCAACCCAAGGACGGGATTTGTCATTGGATGATTTTACCTACCATAAAAAAAAACCCTAGAGAGGAAGAAGTCTGGATAAATTCCTTAAAAAAACTCTATAAGTTAATTGGAGCTATTTTTCATGCAAGTTTCCGACCTGAATGTGAAAATAGCAGCACTCGTCAATAAAAGCTAGTGAATGTAGTTTCAGCCATTTTGGACGCGCAGTTGTTATTTGACAGTCATTTGAGTGAGTCGATGTGAGATGCCGTTACTTTTACGAATCACGGTTTGAACTGCTTGTTCATCCACTTTACTCACTAGATCTAGCCCCAAGCGTTTGTTCCTTCATTTAATAATTATGATCGGAGGATAGAAATTTTCGTCAAATGGGGACGCAATCATCTTCGATAACAATATTTTTTTTAAAGTAAAATACCGATTATCATTTGAAAGGATTAGAGATGAAGGCATCGTTGGGAGAAGTGTGTAGAGTTACAAGGAGACATTGTAAAAAAAGAAAAATAAATTGTAAGAAAAAATGTCTTGCACCTGTTAGCACATTATAGAACTTTGAAACAATGATTCAGAATTATTAGCAATGAGGAATAGGATACATCTGGACAGGTAATGAATACGTATGATAAGTAGTCAGTCAGTTTAGATATAAGATAATGAATACTATCAGTCATCATTGTGGGTTCCTACAGGTATTATTAGTAAGTAGGTAATTTTAAATACGAATATCTAGCATGAGCAAAACCAAGCCTTTTAATGAGCATGACCAAGCCTTTTAATGTTCCCCTTGCGGGAACTCAGGACTTCTCTCCAGGAATGGGCCGGGAAATTGGATTATAAAAGCAAAGGACAGAAAGTGAGGGGTCCACATTGGATACATATATAAAATAATTTTGAAAAGGACATCATTTAGGCTCCATATATTTTTGTAAATTTTTAATAAATGTATGAAAATGACAAATGGTTTTGTATAACTTGGCTGAGAGTGATCCTACGACATACACATTAGTTAGTTCTAACCATAAATCTGTTTTTGAAAAAAAAAGGAGAAGGTTATATGTTTGGCTGTAGGTACGTATTTTTATTTTATATATGTTCACCGATTTCTCTATCAATTGTGGACCGATTATGACCTTTATTATTTGTTTTTTTTTTAATTTTTGACCCGGATTAGATTTGGCTGAGCTGACTGTACCAAATTCAAGTTATTGGTATTCGTTCGGAATAGAAAATAAAATGATTTCAAACAATTACGTAGTAAGTGGAATACCACTTCTTTAATATCAAAAACTAATAAGTTTTTGATATTAAAATGGAATAAAATGATTAGTCTTATAGAAATACTATTTCTATGATAGTTCTGTCTTTTCATTATTTAATTGTAACACCGACTTCAGAAATTAAAATTATTTTACACTTTTTAGTGATTTTTTTACATTAAGTCGGTTGTATTTTTTTCTTGTATAAAGTGGCAAAAGATAGAAAAGAGTGGAAGAATGGAAGGGAGGCCTTTGCCCTGCAGTGGGACACTATAGGCTCATAATAATAATAATAATAAATTTATTGAGTGTGCAAGTCACCCCCTGCCTGTTTACCGATGGATATTAATAACATTGTTTAGGCAGGGGCCATAGTTTTTGGTTGCGCAAATAAGCTTGATGTTTTAATGGACTGTATGTTTGAAAAAGCGATCTAAGGTTTGTTAACAATATGCAGGTACGGTGCCTGGCGTTTATTAATGGGATGAATGTAATTAGGGAGGAACACTGACCTTTTGACCTCGAAGGTTCCACGTGGCGCCGGCCGGCGAACCTCGACTTCGCACATTTAACCACTGCCAGGTCCTGTATTGCACTACACTGCACTATTGTTGAGTCTTTGAATGGTTGGATCACGAAATAGTCAATTTTCTTGTAATTTCGAGCGGGCGATGTTAGCGGAGCGGTCACATTCACAATTGATGCACAAACGTCAATGTCATTTCAATTCTTGAGGTCGTGCGGGGGGAGGGAAACGGAAGGGATAGGATTGCTAGGCCAAAAAAATAAATTACAAAAAACAAAATCGCGGATCATAGCAAATTGGCGCAACCATTCCCCCCGGGTTTGAAGGGTTACCTTCAAAGAAAAGAAAAAAAACAAAAGCGAAACTAAACCCTATTACTATAACTAAACTATCAATACTAGGTAGCGAAACAACTTATAACTAACTATGCCACTACTGCTGATTAGGCAGAGGGCAGAGGCGAATAACCGGACGCAGGTACGATCCAGTTGCGGTTTTAACCTTTACGACTCGCGTTATTCCGTTCGAACCCGGAAAAACTTCTTCCACTACACCAAGAGGCCAGTGCAGAGGAGGCGCACTCTCAGTCTTCAGTATCACCACAGTACCGACTGTGACTGGATCTGAAGGAGTGTTCCACTTTTGACGCGACTGCAGCGTATGCAGATAATCTGTCCTCCATCGCTTCCAAAAGGACTGAACTAAGCTATCTAGCAGAGCGTGACGCGGGTGAAGCTTAAAGCAGGGCACACATCTGTGCACTCTAGCGCGTATCAAATTGCGAGCGGAAAGTATCCAGTACTTCTGTCGAAGAATGGACATTAATAAATCGGGACCAGCGTGACAATTCACCTTATGGTGATAATCCACCAACAAATCCAAAACGTGATCCTTGCGTGGTAGAACTACTGGATGCATTTGTTCAAACTCTAACTTAGCATTTCGCAGACGGCCACCGACACGAATGAGTCCGTCTTGCAAAAATGGTTTCAAATGTTGAAGTGCGTGACTACAAGGTTTATGTGATTCTAAACTACGAAATTCTATTGAAAAATAAAATTTCTGCAACTCTCGAAGTACAACTGATTCAGCTCTATCCAAATCAGCTGCGATTATAGAACCACGCGATGGTAATAATCTCAAAAATCTTAGGACGTAAACTACACAGCGTAATAGTCTCGACCAAGACGAGACTCGATTAGACAACAACAAAACAACTGACTCTTCACGCGGAACTGATACTACAAGCGTATGTTTCTTCTCCTCGGGTAGCTCTGAAACAGTAGCGGGGTTAAACGGAGCACTTGGCCACTCGTTAGGAGTGGTATGAAGCCAGGGAGGGCCACAAAACCAAAGCGGATGATTTAAAATTTGCGCAGGAAGCAAACCACGTGAGAGACAATCAGCTGGGTTTTCTGTTCCAGCGACATGGAATATATTTTCCGGTGACAATTCAGCTTGAATCTTAGCCACCCTATTTGCGACAAACGTGCCCCATCGATGGGGTGAAGAGTGGGCCCAACATAGAGCAACGGTTGAGTCTGAAAACGCTACAATTCTCTCTATATTAATGCGAGGACGACAAGTTTTGACTATAGATGTAATCAATTGAACCAACATAAGAATAGCGCAGAGTTCGAGACGAGCAAGAGAGACAACCTTACGAGGAGATACCTTTGATTTTGCGCTAATGAGGAAAACTGAAATGTTATCGCCATTTTGGACCTGAAAGTAAACCACTCCCCCGTAAGCCCTCTCACTGGCGTCTGCGAAACCTACCACATTAACAACAGTGTCTGGTACTATACCAACATGGCGAGGAATCTGTATCTGATCGAGCATTGGAAGCTCTTTCCTATAGCGAGCCCACAACTTAGCAACACTGTCAGGAGCGGTGTCGTCCCAATCACAGTTGGAAAGCCAAAGCTCTTTTATAAGCAGCTTTGCATACAAAACGACAGGAGCTACAAAACCCATTATATCCCATATCCGAGCTACACATGCTAGGATAACGCGTTTGGTACAAGTTGGCGGAGTCGAGCTAATTTTAAGACTGAACATATCAGTTGCGGGTGACCAACTTAAACCAAGGATCTTATGCGAATCACTATCATCGAATTCCTTTACCGAAGTCAACCGGTGTGACGGTGGAATCGACTCTAATGTAGCTTGCGAGTTGCTTGTCCATTTCACCAGATCAAATTGACCGGACTTCATGAGGCTGATTACTTGAGCAGCGGTCTCTATAGCCTCTGCTTCACTAGGTACACTGTACACAAAATCGTCCGTGTACAATCCGGTTTCAATAGTGGCCCTTGCTTTCGGGTATGTATCACCCTCGTCAGCGGCCAACTGCTTGATAGTGCGAAGAGCGTGAAAGGGACTAGACTTAAGCCCAAAACAAACACGATTGAATTCGTAAACCTTCAAAGGTTCCTGCGGAGAAAATCTATACAAGAAGCGTTGGAATCTACGGTCACATTCTCTGATTCCAATACTAAGAAACATTTGCCGAATATCAGCAGAGAGCGCAATAGCAAACAAGCGAAAATTTACTATTATTTCAAATAAGTTACCCTGGAGGTTCTGACCACAATACAAGATATCGTTAAGCGATATGCCAGTACTAGTTTTAGCGCTACCATCCATAACCACACGCAGTTTAGTTGTAAGCTTGTCTTCTCTAACAACTCCATGGTGCGGGATGATGTAAAACGGGTAATCACGTGTCTCCTCAGTCTCGGCAGGCGCTGATGAGATATAACCTTTATCTAAATATTCGATCAGCACATCATCATAGGCTTGCTTCAACTTAGGAGACGCCTGCATCTTACGCTCCAAGCACAGAAAGCGTTCTTCTGCGGAGGCACGGGAGCCACCGAGCGAAAAAATATCACCCTTGAAAGGGAGCGCGACAACATAACGACCATCCTTATCACGAGTAGTCGTGCGGGTATAAATCTCCTCAGTGACCTGATCCTCAGGGCTGAGAATAGGCGGGACATTGACCTCTTCAATCTCCCAGAACTTGCGGATGGTAGACTCAAGCGGCGGCTCGACGGTGCAACAGTGCGACACAGTCGAGTAACTAACTAAACAAGCGGGTGCGGAACCAACTATAACAAACCCGAGAACTGTTTCCAGTGCGTGCGGAGCGGGGTACATCGGAAGACCTTGAATTTTACGTGATAACTGGAGATGCGGGAGAATCGAAGCACCGATCAATAGATCGATATCTCCAGGGAAAGCGTAATTTCCGTCGGCTAACTGCAAGTTCTTAAACTCCGTCAGCATGGACGTGTCAACCGGTACCGTGGGCAACCGTTCCGTAATCTTATCTGCGACTAGCGAATCCATTTCAAACGAAATATTACGATTAAAACGTGAACTAAATATTATTTTAATGGAACCGTGAATGGTTGCCTTTAAACCTCCAAAACCTTTCACTTCTGAGCGGGATGACCAATTATTAAAACTAAAACCAAGGCGTTGACAACAATCCCGAGTAATAAAATTACTCTGGGAAGCGCCATCTAGTAGCGCTCGAACGGTGTGCGGTTTGCCAAAGGCATCTACAATGACAACTTGCGCGGTCGCAAGTAAAACGGTAGTGATTTGAGTACCAGCGGCGGAAAGCGAACACAATGTTACGTCGTTTGCACTTGCAGCAGGCCGCGCGTCACAAGCGTCGCGCGTCCGCGCAGGCCGCGGCCGCGATGGCAGCTTACTACTCTCAAAATGTAAGAAGGAATGATGTCTAGCTAGACATTTACGACAGCTAACACCACTGTTACATGACGTAACCAGATGTTTGTCACTTAGACAATTAAAACACAAATTATTAGTGCGGACAAACTTGTAACGATCCCTAGGCGATAATCTCTGAAATTCCGAACACTTGTACAGCTGTGTATGGCTACCCTTACACAGAGAACAGTCAGGTGTTGAGGCGGTATTAACTAGCGTATGTGCAGTCTTGACTGACTTCGATGACGCGTCTATACGGCGATCGGAACCTGTCCTATTCGTGACTTCATGACGTGCCGACGTGCGCTGCAATACCTTAATATGGTCGCGAATAAAAGATTCTAAATCTTTGAACTTAGGTATTTCGCTACCGCGCTGAGTCGTTTCAAACAGACGAACAGTTTCAGGATCTAATTTCTGTAAACCGATATACAAAAACAAAAAGTCACAGAGGTCATTGACCTTTAGGTTCTTTACTGCACGAACAGATGATGCGAAAATATTTAAAAACTTCTCTAAATTATGATCGTTACAAACGGAAAAACTTTTCAAATCGAATAATTGATCTAAATATGCGGTGGCTACTAATCGCTTATCTTCGTATTTTGTTTTTAAAGTGTCCAAAACTAAAGTGTAATTTTCAGCGCTAAACGTAATTCCAGCACAGACAGCCTTTGCCTTACCGGTCAATTTTTCTACGAGATAATGCAATCTCTCGTGATCTGTCAGCGATGTGTTCCTATGTATTATATTTTCGAAACTATCTATAAATAAATTCCAATTTCGAATGTCACCATTGAATTCAGGTATTTGAATTGGCGGCAATCGTGGGCGTTCGCGAGGAGGGTTGGATAAACCACTCGCGGGGGGGGGAGTCTCTAAACTCCTAGCAATACGTTTGATACGACAATACAAGTCATCAAAGGACGACAATGCCTGATAACTCACACAGTAATCAGGATTTAACTCCAACTCTAAAATGTTTATATTATTAATTGTAGATTCAAAATCCGCGCGCAAACTATCTAAAGTTTCCAACGAACACAAGAAAGCATCTCTAATCGCCAGATCCGAGGTTTGCAAAGATTTATCACAAATTGATTGAACACGTGAAAACTGTGAGTCCCTTTTAGCGTATAAAAGCTTTAACTGAACCTTTAAATCAGTACCAACCTTACCGCCCTTGAGAGACATCTTGTTTTGATATATTCACACTATACACTCAAACAAACACTTAACGAATTATTAAGTAAGCGATAATTATCAGATAACAATATGGTAATATTGTAAACAACAAAGTGAACGGCGAACGAACGGAATAACCTGAATCAATGAGTGAATATTACCCAATTTCTCGATTAAATCATTCACGTCGTTCATATGCGTATATAATCTATGGTTTATCCGTTTCCTACAAATATTCACTCAACAATGAACGGGTATTTTTGAAATGCGTCTACCTACATGCAATTTGTAGGACTTCCGAATGAATTTTGTCAAGAAAAAGAATGCGATCGATTTATATCTACGCTGATATTTACGTAGCTAACTATAATTATGCAGTGCGGTTGACGGCGTAGGTACCGTAATTATCAATGGCTCTTTAACTATACGAGCGAAATAACGTTTAGTTGCCTAAATGCCTAGATGCGGGTTTTCTACTATTATATCTAGGTAAACAGGCGCGTTGCGTTTATTCCCTATGGAACAAATACTATATTGCGAAATTACAAGAAAATGATTCACGATCCGGCTCGAAGGACCAAAAGTAATGGTTGCGCAAATAAGCTTGATGTTTTAATGGACTGTATGTTTGAAAAAGCGATCTAAGGTTTGTTAACAATATGCAGGTACGGTGCCTGGCGTTTATTAATGGGATGAATGTAATTAGGGAGGAACACTGACCTTTTGACCTCGAAGGTTCCACGTGGCGCCGGCCGGCGAACCTCGACTTCGCACATTTAACCACTGCCAGGTCCTGTATTGCACTACACTGCACTATTGTTGAGTCTTTGAATGGTTGGATCACGAAATAGTCAATTTTCTTGTAACTTCGAGCGGGCGATGTTAGCGGAGCGGTCACATTCACAATTGATGCACAAACGTCAATGTCATTTCAATTCTTGAGGTCGTGCGGGGGGAGGGAAACGGAAGGGATAGGATTGCTAGGCCAAAAAAATAAATTACAAAAAACAAAATCGCGGATCATAGCAAATTGGCGCAACCAGTTTTCACATAGTTCTTATTAATCTGTCCACTTAAGACTCCAAAAACCATAGCCCTATTGTTTTTATTTTCCATATGTCACAATAGTTTTCACCAACCGGGGGTTGTCCTTGGATGCACTAGCATTGCGCGTACAGGGACAATCGTCGGTTGGCATCACGTTCCATTAAAAGTACCTAAAGGGCCTCTGCGAGTTGGTTTCGGCTCCTCATACGCCTTCCAAAGGTCCAGGACCTTAGGGTCCTAAGATAACTAAATTCAAAATAATAATAATAATAAAGTTTTAATTTTAGTCATTTTCAGGTATCTGAAAGTTATACACCGTTAAATTTTGGTCGTTTTAATCCCGTGGAGGGTCGATCTTTTACATTAAGCACTATCGATTTGCAAAGATAAAATTAAAAAATAAAGTACTTTTTTTCTAAAACTCGAATTAATATACGCATGTAGGAAATTTATTTATTTAAGTAAACGAGTTAATGACCTTGTAGGCAGTTGTCGGTCGTTGCGTTCTACCAACCTACAGTTCATTGGCCTCGCTCAGCTGATGTTTACCTAAATAATTTCATACATGCGTAAATTAAATCGAGTTTAAAAAAAGTACTATATTTTTTTAATTTATCTTTACAAGTCGATAGTGTTTCATTTACCGAATCGACGCTCCACGGGATTAAAACGATCAAAATTTAACTGTGTATAGTAATAATATTTGTTACGATACTAAGGGCTGATTTCATCATTTAATATAAAAACTTACTTCAACTAAACTGAGCTCAGCGTAATCTAGTTTAAGACCCGTGTCGTAAACATGGGCGACAACAAAAGAATTGAAACTGAGTTTAGCGTAAACTAGGTTCAATTCATAGTGGTGAAATGCAAAAAGAAGCTATAGTCTCGATTAGGCGCTAAAACAGCGTTTTGTTTTATATATCACGATTAGTTTATTGGTGAATTTGGCCCTGAGACGTACAATGGTAGGATTTTTTTCAAATTCAACCGTTAAAATTACAAATGTGATGAAACTTACCACTGAAGCTCATCATATTTGCCGATGGGAATTCCCTTCGTACACAGCGTACATTAAAAAAAACCTCATAAAAAAAGTGAACACGTCGCAAACCATACAGCTAGTTTACAATAGGATGAAAAGAATACATTGACTGCGAACTGGCAACCTGTCCTATCTCAATTTTTTGAAGATTTCTCTTTTTAATACCATTTTAAATTATTTCACACCCCGCAGTTGCAAAAAATTCCATTTCAGGTACATTTTATGGCTCCAGAATCGACT